>CM017797.1:47800831-48501483 GCA_008086715.1 Sitobion miscanthi
AGTTGAGTACCCACGTGTGACTGTATATTGGCAGTATGCAAAATGATTATTATTTACTAGTTCCTACTCCTCCGATACATTATATTATTGTCATCACAACTCTCGGCCGTTTTTCCTCCAATAATCATATTATCGCCGGGTCTCCACGTGTCTATATTGACATGGGTATAAGGTCCTCGTTAGTCGTTATACTACAGAAGAGCGTAATACAACGAATGGGAAAAAAAACAAGTACGTAGTTACCCATATTATTATAATCAAATTATATAGGTACACTTATATATCAAGCACACAATAATATAATATGATTTACCATAAGTATACCCCGGCGGGACTTAAAACCAATTAAAATATGCGCAGGTCGTCATATTTCAATGTCGATATCATTATTTATACATCGGTGCAATGAAAAAATCGTAAATCGTTTAATAATGTTTTACTATATATATAGGTATAGGTAGACAATGTGTTTATAAACCATTAAAGACGTTAATCTTACTAGAGACTATATTATGTACTTGGATTTTTATTTGGGTTTATAAATTGGCAAAATTTAATTTGATGAGCAGATCAAACGGTTCGTACAACGCCATTCTGTTCATTTCATTTCGGTGTTTTTTTTCTGTTATTTGGATTCACCTGCACGTATTAAATTCAACGCGTCCAACGAATTAAATAAAACGATAAGACACACAGAATATGGACCATTGTCGGGTAAACAATTTTCACTAAGCGATAATATAATCATTAAAAATTACTGTATAGGTATAAGGTATCTTAAATATGAACGCCGATCAATAAGTTAAAATCAGTTCATGTTTTGTGTAATCACGAGGGTTTTTAAACACCGAATCAATTGCATTGCAGGGGAATCATATTGTTTTATTGTAATTAAAAATTAATAATTTTTAATACATTTTATGATTATTATCATATTTATGACAATAGTTCGTAGGTATTCTATTAGACCTTGCAAAACTGTTGACTAGCTATATCAGTAAGAATAATCAATTATGTGCTGCAACAAACATTATCAAGATACAATTATCATGTTAAACGTGTGACCAATTCTCAGATGGTTCACGTTATGGACGTTTAAAAACACTGTTACCTCCCACACATATTTTGTTTGCGAAATAAAAAAATAATAATTACATTTTAACAAGAACTCTACAACAGTGACAACAAATGTGTGTAAAATTTCTTTCTAAAAATAATGACAGTAAATTTATAATTATATTCGTCAATTATATCGTAAGTAAACAATTTCTCTAGATTTAAATAATAATATTCTTACCTGGTCCTCTCATCTTTTAGGGATGATTTCAAGAAGTTAAACTGCAGACTTCACACGTCTGATTAGGCCAACTCATACGTTCAAATTCCATTATCCCTTATAAACTCGTATTATATTATGTAATAAGAATAATACTCTTCTAGAACCAGTATGGGCGTAAGGAACAATATTTTCACCTGTGGTCCTTTTTTAGTACTCTTGTGAAAAACCTAATTAGACTTTCAGAAGATCTGCCTTCGTTTTGATTGCCAGAGCATCCGAGTTTACCTAATACAAATCCCCATAAAATCAAACCTAAAAATCTGTCCAATTAATGATACTGTAATTCTTTTTTACAAACGACTCTCTGAAAAACTCGATTTAAATTATAATCAGTCAACTTGTATATTTAACTATTAACCGGTAACTAATGTGAAATGACAAGTCACATATATATTTTGTTAAATTTCAACCCATATTAATAGTTAAATTTACAAATCATAAAGGTAAGTAAATTTCAACTACGACCTACTGATAATTTTACACATCAAATAGATTTCAACTTCACTATGATTGTAAATTTACAAGTAATATGTTGTAAATTTAAACACATGGTTTTATTAATATGTATTGCTATACATTTTGTGTACATTTACGTTCAAACATTTTTTTACTAATTTATTTTTTGAAATTCACCGTCTTCCTGGGCACCCTTCCGGTCCGACTCAAACGAAACTGTTTCTGTTACCGCTAATATTTAACTAATATAAAATAATCTCAGGTTTCTTAACTGTGAGACTTCCGTCAGTGGTTTTTTTTCACAATATTAATAATTCATTGTAAATAAATTGCTTGTTGTACTAATTATATAGTATTGTACGTCATATTTTAATTTCTCCTGAATAAAGCCAATGTTTAAAACGAAAAAATAAAAATACAATGTACTTACACAATAATGAGTACCTATGACTTGATACGAGATTACATATTATTTTATAAAATAATATTTTAAGTTATAAATTATATTATAAGAGAATGTATTTGACACATACAATATATTCGTTTTAATTTGTTGTTAAAGGGATGACGTTTTATACACGCTTCGCCTCCAAAATATGAATTAATTTATTTTATCGTAGATTTATAACTTCATGCTACTTGTAATTATTATTTTAACTATACCGTATTTTTTGTTTACGACGTATTTATATCATGACAAAATGGGACAAAAGTATCACAAAATTACAAAAAAATAAAAAACTTTAAACGCAAATTTGTAATATTACAAATTTGTCCATAAAAAAATGTATCTTATATTATTTAAACCATATCAGTAAAATACTATTCAGATAGATTTTATGTATCCTACTTGTGTAAGTTTTACAGTACGCCTAATATGATTTTTATCTATATGAAAAATAGTACAGAATACCAAGGCAAAAATATAATATTACCTAAAGCACAATAGCCATACTTTCGATCCCGAAGATTGTGTAGTCCCAAAAATGTGTTCAGAAATATTATTATGATCAATGAAAAAAAAAACTGAACTATACTATAGGTCGAATGCCACTGAGATATTGGAGTTTAATAATAAAATCACCTCGACTTGGAGTCTTATTGGAACACAACTTGAACGGCACACGCGTGACACTTATACTGCAGCAGGAATATTTTATTATTTATGAATAAAACTATTCACATCACGTATAATACATGTATTGTTTTATTTCAAATCGTTAGTTCAAGAGAATAATATTGTTGACATGATATAACTATATATTCTATATTATGAGTTTGACTAATGGAAAAATATTTAATTGGAAAAAAAATGTTATCGTCGTTCTCGGGAAAATGCTGTATTTGCTAAAAATTACTCAACATAGAGTCAGCGAGAATTTCGTTCATTTTTTTGGTAACTCCGATATGAACAAATAAGATATGTATTTTAAATGACCGTTCGTTGATTACTTTATAAGGAATTTGACGTAGGTATGTCTGGAATTCTTATAAGAATTTTTTACTCGGTGCGGTGTCAAGTACTAAACGTCTTATGCTAAGTATTTAATATAAGGGGTTTTTTAACGATTTTTCTGGTGACATTATATTATAATCTATTTGTACATTTTTTTCGGAAATAAAACTATGAACATGTTATCATTTATAGTAATTAAAATAATGAAGATTAAATGTATATCATTTTAGTGCTTAACATGAAACTTTTTAGAGTAAATTACACTTTTTAATTAAAACTTATTAATATTTGTTTATTTATAAACATTATAAAATTATAATTTTATATTTTTATTAATATAAAAAAAAATTCAAATATACATTCAGAACATAATATACTTTTAAGTAAATAATAATAAATTATTGCTGAATTTAAAATCGTATTCAAAGTTATTAAAATATTATTAAATCGCTAGAATTATAAGGGTGTGAAAAATATTTTAATTTAAAACGCTTCAAAATTATTCATTCCTATGAATATATATTATGTTTAATGTTTAAAATGTTTAGGTACCTAGCTAATACAATATAAAAAAATTCCTTTTCTTTTAGTGTTTATTTAATAAAATTAATATTCCATTACATTACATTAACATGGTAAAATAAATATGTTAATTCAACTACAAATTGATGATATGCATAAACATGGATTATATTAATTCTATCTTTTAATAATATTATTAACCTATAGTGAAAGTACTTGGTTTTTGTCTTATTATTATTATAATTATTATTAATTTAGATTAGCTCGAGTCTAACATTGTTTACTAAGGAATTGCTGTTGATAAACCATAATTAAATTGGCTATTTAATTTATTTAATTTAAGATTTTAATTTGAATTAAGATCTAAGTCGGCACATAATTATTACATGAGGCCAAAAAAAAAACAATCATAATCACACTTATTACCCTAAAACGTTACATTTAACACTCCACTATAATAAAGCCATTATAATAGAATGTTTATATAAAATAATATTTATATTTAAAAATGGTTTCAACTCTTCAATAGTTTTTAGCCTACATAAGTTAAAAATAAGAAAAAAAGAAGAAGCTCCTTCTCTTTTAGCTCAAAATCCATTTAGTTACATGTATGTAAAGTATTTAATAGATACAAGGAGGAAACCTTTTAAGTATTTACATCACTATTCCATAATATTATCGAATAACATTGTACTAAATATACATATTAATTATTTATATTATTGTTATCATTATTATACAATTCTGCAAAAGTACGACAAACAACTTAAATTGATTACGTAAGGATACTGTAATCTACAGGTATCTGTATAATTTTATCTACTCGTGTAATCTGCTGAATATATATATAGTATCATTAGTGTAATTTTGTGTTGGGTGTGAGTAGTATTGTGTAAACAATGACAGATCCTAATGAAAGGGTTCAAATTGATTAATCTCTCTTGAGAGGTAAATGAGAATATAATCGAGACATATGCAGTAAGGAGTTCTTTAGATTTTGTTACTTACAAAAAAAAGTTAATTTTCATCTCTTTTAGCCTTCAAAGGGGGAATTATCGCCTCGAGAGATTAACCTGTCCTTTAATCTTCGTAATGAACTAATAATGTATAAAAATAAACCATTATAAAATATTATAATCAAATGACTTATCACCTTAGTACGTGGTATAATAATAATAATAATAATAATTATAATACTATAAATAATGAATACTGTACCAACCAAATTAATATTGGTCATACTATATATTATAACGTTGTTATATATAATTGTTCAACTTTTTATTATATAATTTTTTTTTTTTTTTACAAGCAATATACAATGTGTATCATTAGACACAACAACAATTTGGCAATATATTATTTAAAAATTAAAACAGGCTATACCTACTATTATGACAAAACAAAAAAATAAAAACCACTTTTTAGTTACTTATTATTATTAATACTATAGGAAACAAGTAGGTAATAATTCATTTCATATAACATTAAAACGACTGAACAAAAAATTCAAAATTAAAACTGTTTTGTGTTTAATGTTTAAAATGGTTTGGTTATATGAAATGTTCTAATTTAATGGGTTTTATATTGTTCATTAACGATAATTTTGCAATTTAATATTACAAACACAACAATAATAATATGCTCCATAATTTATATTTTTATCTCGTAAAATCGATAAAATAAAATAATGCAACAAACAAATGCACAGTTTTTTTTCACATCAAACAATATAATATTTATTAATCTATTTATGAGCTTAAATTATTTCAATTTATATTGCACGCTCGTGTATCCATTTATATAGGTACGCCATAAAACCGTCCGAAATTCTTACTACAGCTGCTGTTGTATACTTACAATGTGTAGCAAGTAGTACTGTATATTTATGTATATACATATATTAGTATATTGCTCGAAAAAGTCTTTAACCGTAGATTATACGAGTATTTTCTGGTTACTGATGTAAGTACGCGCCAATAATACTCGTGCCATAATTATCGTAAATACATTTTATTCGCTTCGCACTCAAAATTAGAGTTGAGGAAATGCGTCGTTACAATAGTAATAACCCTTCAACTACTTTAACTACAAACAATAAAACAGAATTTCAAATCCACTAAGACGAAATGTCTAAAAGATAATAACTACCAAAATAAAACTCGGAGGATCTTATTCATATTATTAGTTTTAAGTAATTTATGATCATTGTCATAAGAGTTTTAGAATTTACAGAATAAAATATATTATTTTGAACGTACAATTTACCGTGTTGGTACGTTTCTAAGACTGAGATAACTGGACATGCGGGTGTGGCGTTCCCTTAAGTAGAAATCAAAAAAATAATTCTAAACTCATTCTTATCATATTAAATATTATAAATTTAAAACGTAATGATTGTATAAAACATAAATAAAAGTGGAGAAGTCACTCTGCTGTATAGTAGGTTTTGAGATGAACTCGTAGTTTATAAGATTTTACTAATGTCACTGCAACGAATGTATTCAAATGCTAAGATCGTTATCATGACGAAAAGAAACGCCTTGTCCCGGTGTCTCTTTCGACACCCGCGAGATCGTGTCTACCAACTGGTCTGCTGGTGCGTCAGCTACCATCGACTGAATGACACAAAATAATGAATGTCGTATTTAAAATTGTTTATTTACTAATTTATGATAGATAACTAAATAATTTTCAACATAAATGTACGTTATAATACTATAAAACCGTTCAATACAAACCATATCATATCTATCATTTTATTATATTTAGTGATACATAAACAAAATAATGATTTTTTATTGGATTATCCATTTTTTTTTTAAACAGAACTGCAATAATATAATATATTAATCTATTGATGAACACAATTTTTGACAAACACAATTTAGTATTAGTATAGCTATACATAAATATTACTACCGTATATGGCCAGAAACATCCGAGAAAATTCTCCAGCTCACCATTGCAGGTGAACCTGAACCAGCCTACTAAAACAAAACGACTACTATTATATGGACAAATTAGTAATCAAACACGAATCTCAAATGCATTGCACCTCTTTTAGTAATATATTTAATAACCACGATGTTTAGTTAAGCGGGCACAAATGTGACACGCCATAGGCAGTTGCTAGACGTGGCTAGTTGTGGGTGCTTACTGATTAGCGTTAGTACACGCAAATTTGTTGTCAGCACTCCCAAAAACTTCATTAGTTATCTTAAACTGTAATGTATCAATTTATATAATGCGATGAATACAAAATTGGCTACGAAATATCAACATATCATGGCACAAGATCGATTTTCAAACGTATCACTGTCAGATATTGAAAAAGATTTAACAAATCAATCAAAAAAAAAAAAAAAAAAACTGAAGATATATTACGAATAAATTTGCAACTGAATACAGGAGGATATATTGCTTAAATACAAATACCTAGTTATTTATTGTTAATATTTTATTCAAATGACTGATAACATTATATTATTGTTATCATCATCAAAAATATTGCGAACAAACGAATACAAAGTAATTATTTGTATATTGTATACAACTTTAACACCCCTCAACATGTATAACGCCTATATTATTATAGTTGCACGTCGAAAAGCTGGAGGCGATTATATAATGTATAATAACAATTTAGCTGCAGCAGTGAGAGCGTTAATAATAATAATAATATCGATTGACATCGTTTTGATACTGCAGGGACGCGATAAAGTGAACGACTATTACTACGGGTCCTACTGCCGTGTTAATATATAATAATAATAATAATAATAATATGGCAGTTGGTCAGGGGTAAAACTAAAACACAACGTATCGCAAATGCGACACGGTTGTAATTAAACTACGTTGCACGTGCGAACGGCGGCGGTGGGCTAAAGTGTAGGCCACCAATTACGCAGAAAACGCCGTTATTGGTGCCCGCGAATGTGTATGAAATTGCGCGGCGGACGAAAGTGGGACGCGTGCGCCGAATATGACGTTTCAAGTGGCGAGCAATCTTTTCGATTAGTTATGGCCGTGTTCGGTTTGATACCGTAATAAATAATAATAATGATAACAACAATAACGACAGTAATTTGATAATCCGTATTATAATTATACGATTTCCCGCGCTCTTTAAGATGCTGTCCAAACATTGGGGTGGGTTCGTCATAATACGCTTGCTATGACATGATATTATTATTTTATTGGCGAAAAATCTGTCGTTAGATATTAATGATTTATTGTAAGGGGACAAAAATGTCTTACACGTTTGCATGCGTTACGCGCACTGATCGCGACTTGCATAATGTATCAGAAGTCCAAAGTATGCGCAAGCCCGTTTTGAGCGGGTGTTGGGTCCAAGGGGCAAGGCCTGGGGCCAATATTTACCCCCAAAATATTAATTTCTTTAGTGCGTTCAAAACCGTTTTAAAAAAACCAAATAATTTTAGTAAGTAATAATTATAAAATAAAAATTTCCTTAATTTAACACCACAAACAATTAATAAATGATAGTAAATACAAAACTGATATTCTAATAGTTGATAACAATATGATGAATTTTATAAAATGGAAGTTGTACGCATAGAATATAGATGAAAGTTTTATTATTTATGATTATACGTGGTAATATAATACATGTTTGTATAATTATATACAGTCTTAAAAATATAGTGATACAATTTGTCTGAAGTTAAAGTTAAAAGGAGCCCACTAAGTGTATCGGTAGGTGTCTCGGGGCCCAAATTATCCATCTTCCGGGCTTGATTATGCGGTATGATTGTCGTTTATCATTTCTGGCGATCTTTTGACGTTAATAACCGAAAAAATGAGTTAGGTATTTTTATATTTTTATTAGTAGGAAACGATGAGCAATGTACGGTCGTTTGTATGGGTACAATTTATTGAAAACTGATATATTATTTGAATTTATTTTTCAAAATGAAAAACAGAAAATTGTTAGTAGCGTTGTTTACGAGTGTATCAGTCAATCATTTGGACGGTGTCACAACACTTACAACAAAATGTTCGCGGTTAAAATGCATGTTGTTATAAGTTTCTGCAGTGTTTGTTCTCATTTCAAATACCATCGTATAATACACTATATTATGCAATGGTCGCCGTTTCTTAACGGTCGGTCACGATTCCAAAATTGTCAAAATAAGGAGATAAGTGCCAATTATTATCCACCTGTTCCCATCCACGTCATTTAAACGTAACCATTCGCGGAAATCGTTTACTCTGGATCTAAGACCTATTAACATTTTCAAACGGCGAAATTATAATTGTATTAAATTATAAAACAATTTCATATTTGAGAGCGTATCAACGTTTATAATATGCCATTCGACCAGGCGGCAGCGATAGTCTTGTACAAGTCGGTCAAGCTTTAGGGCAAACGGATATTTTAGGTAGATATATACATTATAATATATATTTTCTGCGATATTTACGCTTTTCAAACGGTCTCCCGACCGCCGCCGCCGGTCATTTGTCTTTTGGGTCGCGTCGTGGAGCTATTTTTGAATGCTACACTACTACGGTGTTGGCACGGTTTCGTTACGATTCGCGTGCGCAAGATCCGAAAAGAAAAGAAAAGAAATAATAATAATAATAATAATAACAATAAATAAACAAATAAAAAGTAAACGCGAAAACGTCATAAATAGATTATATACTATATACGAATGATATATAATATGGCTGATTTATGGCAGAGATACCTATCATGCCGACTGCAGCAGTGTACAATGTCTATATATATAATATTGTCTAAGTCGTACTATATGATTTCGACCGAGTCGGCGGACGTGGAGTGGCTAGGTAGCAGTAGGAATAATATTTGGAAATGCGTTTTATTGAGTAGACTAAATCGGTCTACTAAAGCAGTCCCGAGGGACCTTTGGTACGCGCTCCCGGGTTAGCTCATTTTCCGGGAGTGTTAAATTGTACATTTGGATATTATTCGCGGTATCCTGCAAAGGGAAGTGGTGCACAGCCGTTCCCATATGAGAAGGGACTATTACACTATAATTAAATCGAGGATTGCTAAACGTCACGATCCATATTTCCGAATCGTAAGTTCGATAGCCAAATAATATAATAATATAAGTCCTGCGCATGGCCTCTTTCGCGTAACGTAATATGTATTTATTTTTTGTTTTTTTTTTCAAACTATTTATGCGTAATGTTGTTATCGTTTTGCTTAAAATTCTTATGATAAAATTAATCGACTATTCCTCGTGGTAATTTTTGTATATGAATTTATTTTCAACTAATTAACTATAATACAAGTATCGAGAAAAGTTGTTTTTACAAAAAATAAACATAGCAACTATTTAGCCATTCGCATCAAAAAATATATTATACATTTCTAACTTATGTTTTCCACATTAGTAAAAACTAATGCCAAAAAAACAATCAAATTGTATGGACACTGTCGAACGCTATCGGAAAATGCCTCCACAGTGTTGGTCTAGCTGAAATCGATCGCGATGTTCTATTATAGTATAGGTATATAAGCAACGGTCAATTGACGGAGTTAATTCTCAATATAAATACATTTTATAGTTTATATTATATTGTAACATCACTCAGCATAGTATAGTGTTGCGTATTTCATTTAAGGGATAACGGAAAAAATATATTTTAAGTCCGCACCTGTTTGGCGCAATAATATGATTTTCAATCGATGTTTGCCAAAGAAAAATGTCTCAACACCCCCGAGACATATCGATACTGTATGCGTTTTCCGATATCGATATTGTATTGGACTTAACTACATTTATTATTATTCGATTACGTGTATTATAATATCATATATATATATATATATATATATATATACATATAAAACAGTCGGCGATTTAGATTTTTGGCATTGCACCGCTTTAAACACGCGTCGTCTGTATTGGCACGGGTCCCTCGTATATTATTATTTTTTCTTGATACGCGTTTCGTAATCGTCAAAATGAATACGCCCGACATCAAAAAAAAAACCACAGTGGTCGACGCCGTCATATCGTCACTGTGTCATTATAACCGACGTTCTATTCAGCACCATGGGACCCGTTTACCGTACGTTTACAGCTTTTATTCTGATATGTAGGTATGATATAATAGTATATTACATTAATACGACGACGTCTAGAAACGACACTTTGTCCATCAGCTCACGACGACAACAGAAAAGCACGGTGTGATAATTATTTGCAGCGAATTGACTATAATATTATAGCGTTTATATTATATATCTATTTATGATGATTTTTTCGTTTTTAAAATTTTTCAAAATAATAAATAATAATAATGGTATATAATCGGTAGTCCAACTTTACTGAGGTCGCCCTCGTTGTTATAATAATACCATTAATATTTATGTATACAGCGAAATGTCTTAATTCGCCAGTGGTCGTCAATGATGTTCCAGTGATATTCACAAGTCACCCCTTCCCACTCGTGAAACCCAATTTGAAAAACTGTGCTCGCTCAAGTAGTTCTGATTCTGTAGTAGAAATCTCTTTGAAAATATTTCTTCTAATTAGCTAGTAGATTTGTGAATTATCATAATATTGTATGTCAGTCGCTTTCAAATATTACAATTATAGTACCTACAATTAATAAATAACTTAGCCATTGTTGTGTTACACTTATATTTCACATACCCACTGTGAGCCATGTCGAAATGTATATTATACTAATCGATTCACTTTAATTAATACATATTGGTTTATATAAAATGTACTGTAATATTTAATCTTCAGGGAATCCTGCACTAAATGAAGAAAATATTCGAAGACGCCGCCGTCACTCACCCCGTTTGCCCTAAATCGAAATTTTCTCAGCGTTTAGTTTGGCTGTTGGAATTTCCTAAATTTTCCGTACCACGCCAAAGGTAATAGTGTTATTATAAACTTGTGCACACGAGTTTGTTCAAAACTAACAAACTTTATTGTAAGACGAATTCACTCAAAATATATTATAACTAAATTAAATGGTTTTTCCTGACTTTTAATTACGTCGTCTGTTGTATGATTGTATGACGGTTAGGTAGATGCTAATTGTATTATTGTTCACACCAAAATAACAGTAGCTAAATCATGTTGAGTAGGTACCATAATTATTATTGAAAACCTAAAACAATGCACCCTCGACAAATGAGCAAATTGTGGATAAATATAACATAAAATGTTTTGTTCAAAACTATTATTCAACAACTACTCACTAAAGAAGTAAAAATAAATATTTTGATGCTGATGACTGCTAGTGCTTCCCCCCTCCTTTTACCCTCACTTGTCTGGGTCTACCGGTGACCTTTGTCTTGACGAATTCGACAGCAATATTATGTGAATTCTTTAATAGTATAGCCGTTTGCCAACAATACTTTATGATTAGAAATCCATATTATCCTCATTTACTGTCGAATTACTGATATTTTGTATGTAAATATATCTATATCTAGATAGGTTAGATAGGTACTTACTATGAAATCCGTCTGGTTACATACGTGAAGTTTTCTGATTTCTTTCGCAACTAATTTTAACATAACTTTCTTGCTCTCATAATTTGTACTTACTTATTTCCACGTATTACCAGTGCAGATATTGTCAAAAAATCTTTTCTAAAAAAAAAAAAAAAAACGTGTCATGAAAATATAACATATTTTGTCCATATTATAATGGCTCAACGCGTCGATACCAACGGTACGTAAAATCACGTTTACATAATATGCGCATTTTTAGTAAAATCTGTGTTAGGTCTACAGTTTCAGAATAAAAGACTCTCATTAAGTATAATAATATACTATTAGACATTTCTAAACACATCATTATAAATGCACACTGCAAATTCGATACGTTACGGCCTCACAAAAAATAAATGTAAAAATGCTAATGGTAGCACCTAAATAATATTAAATTTTAAATCGTTATTGAAAAAAAAAAATCAATAAAAACTATTATAGTAAAATAACTGGCAAAAATCTGAAAATATTATTTCAATTAATATATTTTGACAGATGTAATATTTTTGTTCATATTTACTTTGGTTTTAATAAAATATAAATATAATGATATAATACATAAAAGAAAGTGTAATTTACATAAGGTATATAATATTTTTGGGGGACGGAGTGGCCGAGCGGTCTAAGGCGTCGGTTGCGACGCAGTCGGCGCCAGTTCGATTCCTTGGTCACGGGTGGCTTTTTTCTTCGGACAAGTCACGGTGTCTGGATAACAAGTACCGCCATTACCCTACCCGGGAATGGCAGATACCTACGGGTGCCCAATCAAAAATTCTGCCAAACACAAACACTCACGTGTAAAAACCCACCACTTCAAAACCCTACCACTACCACAATACAACCCTACTAACAGCTAATGGCCATAGATGTCGGGCTTAAGGTTCAATAAAATAAAAAATAATTTTCTAAAGATAATATATAATATGTAATAATAGTCTTCTGATCAGTTGCTTTTCAGACTTTAGATGAATTCATTCCGTTAATTAAGAATTATTGTTATATTAACGGAACGTTTTAAATGTAAACATAAAATATCAAACTTTTAATAGCAGAAATAAACTGAACAATTTTAAATCAAATTAAAAAAAAAAATTATATTTTATGATTACATCAATATTTATGCAATAATAATTTCTATTAGATAAAAATTATTATTATTCAGGTTAAATAAATATATACATATCCAATAAACATAATTGATATTATTATAGATAGTAGGTAGGTATCTACATATAATAATATAACATAATATTATAAACAATACAATTAATATATTATGTATCCAATACCATCTACAGTAATATACATTGTACAATAAACAATAATGGTACATATAATTTTATTTAGTATGGTTTTCAAGATATACATTTTTTCAACGATATTTATTTAAATTTTAAGTGTTCCATCAGTTTTCAACATTGATTTAAGTTCCGTTAAAGTTGGAAACTACCTGTGTGAACAAAGTGTACCATCATTTCAGAAACAATATTTAAAAACATGACTGATTGACGGATGAGGTTTGGAGAATATCGACAAAAAATATTATATACCCATGAGTATAACTTTTGTCTTTCGTTTTTTATTTAGTCGAGGGCTGAATAAAAAAAACCACAACCCATCAAATCACGTTTTTACTAACAAGAACTTTAAAACCAGAATATTTGTATATAAAAACTGTTTTTAGTTGTTTACATTATTTTAAATTAAAATATATAACAAATTTCACGTAAATTAACCGAATGATTTGTGCACTGTGTCGCATAAATAAATAGTATCGTATATCTACCAAAATGTAATTATACGAATATAACTAAAATAATAAACAATATTTAAAATCTGAAAATGGAAAAGGGAAATCGTTTTGCTGATTTTTTGCCAAAAGATTTCGATCGAAAAATACAAAGAAATTGGTTGTTCTACAAAATAACTACCTATTAGAATATTATGCTCGTGGCGAAGAGTGGTTTAGTCAGCAATGAGCTGTAGGTACATAATACACAATAATAAGTAGCCTAATCTGTTTGGATCTGTGTGTCTGTGTGTGTGTGTGTGCATGTGTAAATAATGACCATAATTATTATTATTTGTTATACAATACATGTGAACAACGGACGAAAATTACGCTCGAAATATTCCAGAAATCAAACAGTGTAGTTATACTTAGTTATTATGGTTAAACGTTGGGATTTGGAAAATATCGGGAAACAATGAGGAAGTCAGCCTTGACATGCATGCAAGATTGTAGCGTGTAGAACACGACGTGTCTACACAACGTGTAGAACTCAAAAATTGAAATGTACCTATGCAATCCTAAAAAAATAATTTTCATTCCCTAAAATCCATTTATAAATGGCTAATTTAATAATACTATAATGTTTTCTTTATTTGCATCTTTTAGCGAAATACTTATATAAGTATATAACGTACCTATTTTCTGATCATATGAATAAGTGCAACTGTTAAAAAAAAGATGTTTTAATGCACGTTTTGTACACGCACTCTATACACTGTTTGCATTCGTATCTATCTAAAATTGTAAACAAAAGCTTGAAAAGTAAATAATATGGTTATACATTTTGTCCACTACATTAACACGAGATGAGAGTCGTAAGCAGTATAATAAAATTTTGTTTTCGTAAATTTAAAAAAAAATATATCCTCAAAATAATTACCTTATTTTGAGGATAAATTTTTTTCTGCTATGCATTGTATTGCAAAATACACACATGGGACACGACTAGGTCAAGTGAAATTTCCAAATTTTTTAAACCTAATAATATACATAGAATTATTGTTTTATAATATTTGGTATACCTACTGTAATGTTGATCATTATGGTTTTATTCCAAGTGCTGAACATTCATCGCATTATATTAAAAAAGGCGATTATTTACTAAAGACATAATATTTATTGGTTATACGGTCAGTTTATGTATTTAATTGATATTCTGAGAGAAATATAAAAATTGATATCACTTTAAGTCTCGAATGTTGGCTCATGAATGGTGTAGTTTCGCGTCGCGGTGTGTTAACTACCACAGTTGTCATTAATCAGTGGACAATGCCTAAACCATTATATTATAGGGTATTATAATAAAGCGTGTACACTAGATATATACTGTAATAAAATTATCAATATTATTACGAGAGACGACGCAGCTGTCAAGAGACTCTGCGGGTTCGACGGAACCGCAATTGTTGTAATTTATTGTGCGCAGCCATTTCGAGGACGTATAAACAAATTCAATTAATTAGTGCGCGAAGCCTTTTCGAATGGAAGAACATGATCGTTATGTAAATTCTTTGAAATAAATTGTAAAACAATAGTACAATAGGTAAATTGTATTATATTAAATGTTGATGTTATGGATGTCTCCGACTAAATTAAAGGCGGAGGCATTCAGCTACAAGCCCGTAATTACACGGATTGCATTAACCACAATCTATGGAGATTAATTTAATCCATCTACAACCTGATTGCAGTCCTGTCGCTTATGTAACTGTATAGTGCGACTAGTTCGTTTGGTACTCTGAAGTTAGGAAATATGAGAAGTGCAAGGCGTAATGCATCTTGCATAGGTCATATTTTAAATAATACAAAGGGTTATGACTTAAGACCTATATTTCGAGGCTATACTATATCAATTTATAGTACATAATTTGATATATTATATTTTCGCTGTGATTAATCGATATTTACTGTATGGAATTAAACGGATACGTTGAACCAATCAAAACATTTAAACAGCACGTCATATAGAACACCGGTGTAGTTAATATTTTTCGTACAAAAAGGCTGTGGAAAAATGTGAAAAATATTTAAATATTTACTCGCATAATAGTACAATTTTATGTAATAAATAAAATACATTTTCATTTAGTAAACAAATGGTTAGCGAGAAGGAGATAAAGACGTATATTCACCCACCTCCCTCCACATCGACTACTCCTGAATATCCGTATATGCATATTATTATAATTTAGACGCTGAAAAAAGCTAAATGCGCATTTGAGTGTGAACAGCGGTCCGGAATGAAATAATAATAATATTATGAAAACAAAAATAATAAAAACGAGCTAACATCTGCAGTCGAACAGACGAATAAAAAATATGAAATGTAAATACCACTTCGCGTTCGGCGCTGTGTAATCGGACGTGGTTGTGGGGGGTGGACACGGGCTACGCGGGAGCAGCTCAAAACATAAAAAATCAGAGGAATTTCTTTGCTGTAAAGTATGTTTCGATTGTACCTTGTCCATGAGTAGGACAAGTATTACGACATGGACGTATTGAATTCGAGTTCAATGATAAATGCTATTACTGTACACGAAAACTGATGAGACCGTGTGTCTATTCCTGACGATATTTTATAATTTAATTATATACGATATCATTATTTTTAAATGTGATTTTATTTTAAGAAAAAAACATTATAGCTCAAACAATGAATATGGTAACAGAGAAAATAGAACAAACATAATAAAATATACTAGGTAGTAACAAAATGAAGTAGAATTAACAATATGTTAGGTAAGGTTATGTAGGTATATGGTACTTATGTAGGTTTTTATGATAATTAAGTTGTAAAGTGAGTTATGAGCATTTTTAATTTAAACTTTTGCAGTTTTCTTAACAGAACTTTCCATTTAACGAAATATTTTTGCGAAGCAAACAAAATTATAACTACATTTGTATTTAACGAATTGCTCTATAATACAAATTTGTCTTGTTGGCCATAAGACTTCGTAATATTGAAGAGTCACTGTATCGATATAGACGTTGATGTTCCCGCACATTACCTATTACCATAATAAGTAGTAAGTAGTACTATTACAGATTTAATCTGTGGTACAATTAAAGTCACTGATATGAATTGTCTGTAAACCACAGTACTTATTTATGTTTCTATATACTTCCTACTTTGAATATAATATTAATAACCGGAAGTCATCATGGTAGGTAGGTACCTATCATTTGTTTGTTTCTATTTCGTGCGCCGTTCGTGTATATTGCGGTATTATATCGTGGAATGTGCATACAGTGTATTAACTGTAGTATTATAGTGTAGTGCCTCATACGTACATTGGTATTTCTCGGTAAGTGACGTAAGTACTAAAAAAGTACAATTTTTATTTATCAGCTATATTTTAAAATATAAGTCAAGAAATTTACATGGATATCGTGAATAATCAGAGTGATAGTGATTTTATTATAACATAAGTGTCGTAATAGTGTAACATAATCAGGAAACAAAAATCAAATTTTCAATACGTGCAACGGTAAATAATGTAATGTAAATAATGGTTAGATAATTATTGGACTGATATATGTTTGAATTATAAATATATTGAAGTTGTAAAGCCATGTTTTAGAGATCATAAAATAATCTTATAAAATTCTAGCGTAATTTTTTTTAAACTTTTTTTTTGAATAAACCAAGACCAAGACTAACAAGTACAACAAATAGCATAGTTGAGTCTGCAAGAACAATAGTATTATGAAACTTGTGTTCATGCTCTTGGTTTGTTCATATAAGCGATGGTTGTGTCTGCTAATTGCTTACTATTTATCAACTGTGTTTTCAATAAATTCGTGAAATAAGGTTAAAAGAAGCTTAAGATTAGTATCTATAAATATCTTAAAAATACAACTGGGAATTTATTACTTTTGATGAAGTGACCCCCCTCCCCCCCTTTCTAAACAAAATCACAACTAGACCTAGAAACTACTCTCAAAGTTTAAGATTAAAGCATTATTTCTTAATTAAACAGTCTTAAAACAAGCAAACAAGAAAAAACCTTTTAAAACCAATACATTTGCAGCTCCACTTAGAATCTGATACGGTTTAAATACAAGAATATTCAAGCAAAACCAGTTATTGTTTTTTTTGCAGCAATTCTAAAATGAATACATTTTACCACGAAGACTTGAAATTTTGCCCAAATATTGATGTAAACATCGTAGTCTAGACATGAATTAATATTCAAAACATTTTGGCTCTTTGTATATTATATGCCATCAACAGACAATTCGCATTTTAAACATTTTTTACGGTATCAATCTATAAACCTATGTATGGTTTTAATGCGGCGCTCGTCGTTAGAAGTTGTCCAGCTTACAGCGATCGTAGGACAGGCGTTTAAAGTTTTGTCCCGATTATTCCGTAGGCGCGCCCAACAACCGTGGCCGAAAAACGCGGCGAACGGTCGACGTGTCGTCGTCATCGTACAATATTACTATAATATTAATATTTCAGTCGCGGACGGCGAAAAAGTATGTGCGCGCGAGACAACGGCTCATACGACGACAATAAATTGGGGCTAATAATTAAGTGCGATACGAGTGACAGGTCCGACACGTGACTGACGTCGCGTCGGCGCTATCGCTGCAGCTTTGGCGTGCGCTCGTCGTGTATCGGTGTGACAATAATAATAACAACACGACGACGTACACCGCCGCCGCCGCCACCGATCCGTCACCGATGCGTACACGAAATATTATGACGAGACCGCGGTGGCGAATTCGAGAAACGACATTTTAATTTATTTATTTTTTGGTGGTGATATTATCATATCAAGTGTTTGGCGCTTGAAATAATGATATATTTTACAACATAAAAAAGTACCAAGGCGGCCATCGGCATTTATTTCGATTATTTCATTTGCCTGCACTGATTAGAAACAAAATGCCTCGTGATGTTCAATACTTTATAGATTTGTTGTAATTTATAATATAAATTCATTTCATTTCATTTCATTAAATATAAAAGCGTGTAAAACAATTTTACAAGATAACAGTAGTTATGATATTCAGTGCAATAAGTAGGTAGTCCAAAGTTTTTTTTTTTCGTGCATCGGGAGTCGATCATTTTTAATTTTTAGCGTAAATGATCCACATATTATGTAATGAACATTCGTTTTTTTTTTAGTAATGTTTAATTTGTATTAATATTACGTCTAGGTATATTTTATAAGTTAGGTATAAGATGATATTTATAATTAATCGATAAGGCACGAGAATATTGAATACTTGAATACAAATCATGTTCCTAATTACATTTTCCTGCTGACTTTCCAAATAGTAGCCATAAGTTACTTATGATATTTCATAGGTCATAATAATATTTTCTTTAACTTTTTTTTTCTATTTTAAAACATCGATAGGTCACGATTCATAAATGGTACATTTAACAATGTTTGAATATTTCTACCGTTCATTTTGAGTATCATAAATATTTAGTGTATTTCCATCTACCACTAATTCTACATGATTTAACTATGTTATACACGTCTTGTACATTACCTATTGGTTTTAGTATTATGTTGATATTTGAATATTATAGGTATACATTATAAACAGATGTACCTGTTTTACCAATAATTTATAATATGAAACCTACATTTAGTACACAACATAAAAGTAATAAACGCATAATATTATACGCATTAAACCAAATTATAATGTCTATTCCATAAAGATGTTTATTACCAAAACGCTTCAGGCTTTTCAATCTATCTGCCTAGGAGTGATAACACCCTAAATATTTATCTTTGGTACTTCACAAACAATAATCTTTACAAAGACCTAAAGATTCCTACACTCAATCACTTAGCAAAATTATATTACTTTAAATTTCACACCAACTTAACCTTTCACAGTAACCCATTAATAAAACAACTATCTTCCACTTCACTTCCTGGTAATGTATGTAGGAGACTCAAAAGACAGTGACCTAGAGACTTACTAAAATAAAAAAAAAATAGAAAAAACCCTTGATACTTAATATGTACCCGGCCGGGTGGTGCTGCTGAGTGCCTGCCCACAAATGTTAAATTCTCCTGTCACTTACCATTAAATATCAAATTTGCTTATTGTACTTAACGTTGTATAAATTGTAAATTATTTCAAATATATATATAAAAAAATATGTTTGTTAAAACTCCAAAAATTTCACAAATTTTTAATATTTTAAAATTGTATGTTTTGTAAGATTAAAATAAACATCCCTGTTTGTACAGTTACCATATAATTTTACTGCCCATATATTATATAAAAACTTTACTGATATCGGGATATACAATTTAAAAAAAAATTTAATTAATGTCAATACCAATATTTATAGTCGTTGATATCGTTATTATTTGTACCTAATGAAAAACATATTGTCCATTGTCAAATATTATGATACAAACCTTACTCTGAATTATTTGAATAATATCTGATTGTAATATTTGAATGCACAATCATATTTTATTGTTAATAATAATATTGTTGTTATTCATTTTTACAAGTTCATTATCTATACTTATTATAATGATACTTGATAATCATATTATTTTATATATTTACATAGCGAACTATACGCGTGGATTTTCGGTGAATAATATTATATATAATGTGTAAAAATGTATGTTAATAATTTGATTTTTTTTTCGTACGGAAAGGGAGAGGGGGGAGGTAAGTCCTCGTTCTAACTTTTTTGATAGAAAATGTAGGTATGTAAAAAGAACAAATTGAAAAGTAGTTTCGTCCCTTGACCCTAGGGAGGTGGCAGATAAGTTTACGAGTTTACCTATGAAACGCCAAAAAGCTAAATACGACACTATATAACGAATTATATCATATTATATTAGTAATTAATAATACTTTTGTAAAGTGGCAATGGAAGATTTGACGAAAACTCGCGACTATGGTGGAAAATAATAATAATGATAATTATGATTATTATTGTGAAAAAAAAACCCAAAATGAAAATGAATGCGCTGCTTCCAGTGCAGGTTATAATTACAGTGGTCAACGAAGTCGAGCCTAGGCTGTTATTAAATATAATATATAAATGTACCTAGGCCATACGATGATATGGCCATAATATAAGTAATGACGTATTATTATTATTATGTGTCTGGTGGAGAATATAATAATATTGTGACTTTTGATGATGAATCACTGAAGACGCACTTGGAAACAACGTGATACGTAAACACGTAAAAATATGATATAAATTTAGAACTAATTACTAATTAGGTATAGTATGACGTACGAGTATCAGGAATGTAATATTTAGGTACTACACGGTATAATTATTTTATTGTCGGTACCACCAATTGCATTGTACTTTATTTTACATGTGCATTTATTAACTCAATTTAATAATATTATGAGTATAGCTGAAACATTGTACGGGTATCGCTAGTTTGTCGTTTGGTATATCAAGTATCTCTTTCTTCTACCCTCCCCCCCCTACACAAGCCCCAAAGCCAAAGTGACACCAGGAAAGTGTCATACTTTCTATTTAATCTGTGATAGAACTATTTAATCAGTAACAGACAACACGATAGCATCTCTCTGGTATCTTAGTGCTCTTAAAGAATGCCTCCAAAGTGTATAATTTCGTCGTGTATATTAATTAGGTAGTGCTAGAAACAGGTAATCATCGTAAGATTTGGTGATCTATGAAGACTATTTTCATTAGTTATAAATTATTAATCAATAAAGAAACTATCACCGTTAATTATTTACTATGGTTAACTTCGATATTGTCAATAACCGTTGTTCTATAACTTAATGTATATATTGTGGTGTAAATCAAGTAAAAGTTAATTAATTAATTTTCAAAGGATCAACATCTCAGACCAAGTCTGAACTTGGAAAAAATTCATCAGTTATAAAGTATTTATTTTGCCCGGCACCTCGTATTGTTTATGAGAGCTATAATATATGCGTATAAGTCCTCCAATCACTTAACCTCTTTATACTAAGCCTGTAAGACCAACCGTAACCGAGATACCGGGGCTAAACTAAGTCTAATAAATGTTCGGAAAGAATTTGCGAAGGTTTCGAGAAAATCAGACTGCATACATGAAGGGTGAGTGAAGTTGGCTCTCGAACTAAAACATTATTTTAAAACTAAAATAAGAAATTTAAAATTCTAAAAACTTGTTTGCAGTTTTTTTTAATTACCAACAACATATTGGATACAATTGACCAACAATTGGAGTGACTAACTTCACGTACATTTTCAATTATTTTTATCCATACAGTCACAACATTTTTCTAAATATTGAAATAAAAATACCACTGAAATTTATTTATCAACTTATTTATTTGGTTTTTATATGAAATGTTTTGATTTGCCTCTTTTAGAGATTAAATTAGGTTGAAATAATGCAAATTAAATATAGTCCTCAAACGTTTATTTTTGATACATTTGATACATCTTCGCCTAAACATTTTCTCTATACTTGAATTTAGTTAGCTTTGAATACGGTTTAAGATTTTTAAATTAAACTAATTTTTTTAATTCTCTGTTAAATTGCAGGTACAAACAACTCGTTAAGATATACAAAACACAATGTGCGCTGAGTCTATTAGTTGTTAGTAAATTAACGTGAACACTTCAAAGCCTTATTTTTATTCGAAGAAAAATTATATCAAACAGTAATAATATTATATTTCACTAGTTTTCTCCTGTGAATATTGTACAGTACCACTTGGTTTAAAATATTAAAAGCAATGGTAGAATTCTTTGAATGTGTTGCTATTAAACATCTGGCCATACGCAACATAGTTTAGAATTAACCTTGTACAATTGAAAAAGAAATTAATTCCCAAATTGTTTAACAAATGTATTAAATGTAAATTTAATAGCACTACTAAATAATTGCATTGTTCCAGAGGAAAAATAAACTTAAACATAATGACCCGGTAAACATCAAGTAAATTCTATGTCAAGACAATGATCAATTAATTTTAATTGCGTGGACTTATGATATGATACATGGCTGTATATTATCTGTTCCAAACTCATAATTTAGAGTAAGCTAGCAAATAATATTTTTCAACAAAATAAATTTTCACCAGAATTCATAGATAAAATTCTATAAATTGTGACAGAAATAATGGCATATGATGAGAACATTTTATAATTTGCCTGACGATGAGTTGTTGACAATTTTTGCCAAGTCAGCAATTTCAATTTTAAAATAAATTTAGTATCGTAAAAAAATAAACCGCCTGCGTATTAAAGAAATAGATATAATCACTTTGAATTTTTCTCCACGTTATTGTAGTTATTTTTTTCATCACCAAAATAAAATTAAATAGTAAATATATCAATATTTTCAAAACATAATGTTGTGAACAAAATTATGATAATTTGACGAGAATGATAAGTTCACGTGAACTTATTAAAAAGCTCATTTAAATTACGTATTTAATATTATGTTGTGGATATAATTAATACAGTACAAAACAATATTATGTATTATACTATATATGGTATTGCCAATAACTATATAAATTAAAGAAATTTTATGTTGAACATTTATGTAGGTATAGGAAACATTACAATGTTATTATAGTGCGATTCAAAATTAGTAAATAATAAATAACATTTTTTGACTCAACATTTATACTTAACACGTACGTCTTATTATATGTTTAGGCAATAAATTTATGTAATTTTAAAAAACAATATCTTATATAGTTTGCTTAAGCATTATTAGATAACATCGACATCTCAATGTGTAACTATACTCATTTGTTGACTCACATGTACATTAAACATTGGTTTTAAAATACACTTTGTAATATCGTTTAATAAATGTAATAAATAAACAGATGATAATTACATATTATAAACAGAGTATAATAATAATGTGAATTATATTTTACAAATACTAAACTGAAGTTTAAAACGTTTACTTACAACATAATACTTCATACGTAGTAGGTATGTTATCTAAAACAATTAATTTATATATTATTCATGTGGATATAATTATGTAATTATTCCATTGAAGAACATAATTAATTTTAATGAATCCTAAACATACACCAATTAAGCACCTTAGAAGCAATTAAAAATATTCGTATAAAAAAAATTTTGTAAAATCCCATTTTATTATTTTGTAAATGACTATTCAAATATATGATTACATAATACATAATATATTAAATTGAATATTTAAATAATAGAAATATTAAATATAAAGACTAAAACTATATTTATAATTTTGAAAGCAAGTAATTGAATAGTGTTAATTTATTCTTATAGCTTTTAAATCCATCAAACTGAACAACTAGAGTCTAAGCTGATTAAAAAATATATTATATCAAAGGGTTAAATAAGCAGCTTGCGTTAAAGCTTGACAAACGGACAGAGATTTTCTCTTTCATTTTCATCCAACACCTAACGAGTGTAATAATATATATTATGTACAAGTTGATTTTTTTTTTCAATGGCTAGGCTATATATTATCCAAGTATTATAGGATTTTACTATCCTTTTTTTTAAAAAAAAAAAAAAAAAAATACTTCTAATGGTAAAAGTAGGTTGTTGAATTCTGAAAAAACTATAGCACAGTATATTATCCTTAAATGAGTTAAAAGGAAAAAAACAATAAAAGAAAAATACAATCATATAATGCCTGAATAAGATATTGTATGGTGGGCGAAAAAAATGCTCATGTACGTATATTACATGTAAGTTGAACAAGAAAAAAAGAATCAACCTCAGAGTTAACGCTTCGTTCTAAGACGCACGTTAACTCGAAAACAAATACAACCAATAATACCCACACGACCTTCGTTGTATTATAATTGTTTACGAAATAAGTTGTATAAATAATAATAATATTAAGAAGACATAGAGATTAAAACAAAAGTTTAGTTTTAATATTATCATTATACATAAAAACAAATTAAAAAACAAACTATTATTTTCAAACGCGCTAAATATTCGTGTATGATTTATAACTGAACATTTTACTGCTTAGCCTTAGCATGTCACGCATTCTTATACCGTCGTCTGTCTGTTCTATTTAATAAAGTCCTGTGTAATGTTTATGATATATATATAATGGTAGGTAACATTATTTATGTGATAGGACCTGCAAACTAGTTAGTCCTGTGAACTGTAAATTTTTTTCATCATAATGTTATATGTATTTTATGTTCAAATTACGCAGGAAACAATAACTAACAACGTAAATTCAAAATATAAATGCATCGTTACGATGACGTTTTTTAGCCATTTACAAAATTTAACTACAATTTATTTTTTATCTACGTAAGTGTAATATATTACATTTTGTGAAGTCTGTGGAATTAAAATGCACTATTACCGTGTACTTGCGTTCCTACTTATTTATATATATAGGTTTAATAATATGTAAATATTATTATAATAACACAAGTCGATGATGGAATACGTCGAAAAAAAAATCCATTACAATATATTATTATATAGCTCATGTTGTGTAGAGCGTCACAAATAACGTTTAACATACTATAATAAATGTAGGTACCTATTAGCATTATATCATTACATCCACGGCATAGTGGACGCACTGTGAACGAAATTAGTTCCGGAATCCGTATTATAGGAAACCTATTGTTACTTGTTAGTCACGGTTTATTGTTTTTTGTTAAATAATAACAACATTAATATGAAATGCGCACGTCGAGGCCAAAATTCTGGAATTTTTAGTGAATCTCTCGGGTTTAAAACTATATACGCACACATAGAGGTGTGTGTAATATATAAGCAACCTAAGGGTGCGTAAAGTTTTTTTTAAAACATTTTCAAGGACGCATTAGTCAAGAAAAGAAGGATTTATAACGCAGAGTTATTCGCATTGCCGGAACTTTTTGGCGTCGGCCGTACATCGCTCACAGAGACAGCCAGCTAAGACCGGAAGTCGTCCGGAAAATCCTAGCTATGTCAAGCCAAGGCCATCACATATGCTCAACGTGACAACATATTATCCATACACCGCATTCAATACCTGTATGAAACGGATACGGCGGTTGAGCTTAATTTTTTTTCAACGTAGGTACCTATACTTACTATAATATCATAACTCATAATTATTTATAAACAACAAAGTGCATAGAAATAAATATCCCATATAATATTACATTGACATAATATTTTTAAAATTTACAGTACATAATATTACTTTTAAAATACAATCACGCTGGTCTTGCATTGGAATCAAAATCAAAATAAATATCTTTTATACTAACTGCAGTTTTACCTTTTTAGGTAGAGTTTAGTAAGTATTGTAAGCTAAAAGTGTAGAGGTCAACACCTCTCAACTATTTTAAATATAGATAAAATCGATTTGTATTATCTGTATAATTTAAACAATGAATTACCAGTTTGATTAGTATTTAAAATTAGAAATTTATTGAATAATGCATACCAAAGAATAGCATAAGGTATATTGCATATTTAATTTTTTTATCACCCGGAAAAAATTGAAGCATCAATGTTTTATTGCTTCGGAATTTCCCACTGGTGACCTTTCAATAGTAAAAAAAAAAACCATTTGTTTGAACGCGTCTCGTGAAACCATATTATTATATTTATATATACAGAGTGATTATTTCATCGTAAAAAACTCATTATTTGGAATAAGTACGTACCTACTATAAAACTCAAAGATGTATAGCTATATACCAATGGCAAGTGGCGTATATAGGGGGTGGGTCTAGTGGATTGCAGCCCCCCCTCTCGAAATTACAGTCTTTTTAAATTTAACAACAATATATTTTATTAGGTACTATTAATAGGTACTTATATGTTATAATATTTCATAGCCTGTTGAAAAACAACTCATACGAATAAATTTATAGAAACTGTTAAATATGTAGTAGACAGTAGTCCCTAAGTAATAGATCACTTGCTAGTTTCTATCTACTATAGCCCACCCCAAAAATTATTTCTATATAGGCCAAAATATAAATTTTTTTGCAACAATTTCAGTTTAGTAAAAACTTTAATTAATAGTGTAAACATAGTATGGTTTAAACAACGTCAATATAGTTTTTGAAATAATCAGCGTAAATAAATCACCCTGTATAATTCAAAACGTTATCGTGTGATATTCGAAGCCTGCAGGTCATAAACGCATGTGATATTTCCTCTTTAAATACAGAGATACAGATTAAAATACAAACGTATACTGCATGACATAATATTATAACCCCTCAACGTTTTCATCAAAAATACCTATATAAAAAAAAATTAGTCCTTTTTATCTGCTATTCGTCGGCAGGTGGAAGTAGATGGACGAAGTTTTAGTTCTGATGAATGCGGAGCAAGTGAACGGTGAACAATTTTAAAACCGTCATCGGTATAGGCGTGTAAATATTAAACTGTTATTATAATTATTATTTCTATATAAAAAAAAAAAATCTCTCGTACGTATTTATCACATATTGTACGGTATAATAGCTGCATGGTAACTACTGGTATATGAGGGGTGAAAATTCAAAACGCACTATTGTCAAAATACTGATTATTCAGTAGAAGCGATTTTCTGTATTCAAACATTTCCAATAAAAAAAAACCATCTATAAAATATACACAAATCATTTTGAAGATAAGGTATTTTTAATTGTTTTATAATTTTATATCATTTATATTTAAACGATTCAAATGTGTTCAATATTCTAGGTTTATATTTTTTAAATTAAATTTTATTACGGTTTGGATTGACCATTTTACTTCTCTATTCCTACAACACAGATTTAATAGTACGTTTTGGCATAACATAAAAAAATTTACATTTTGGAAATAGTTCGTTTTGGTATAATTACTGATAACACGGGCAATAGTATGTTATGGTGTAAAACTGGAAAAAGTACGTTTTGATTTTCTAAATATAATTTTTTTTGTTGTATGGAAATGGTTCGTTTTGGATTAACCAGTCATTTCGAATAGCGGATTTTACCAGAAAATAGAGCATTTTGATCTATCCTGACGACGCCAATCGATTTATCGATGTTTTTGTCCATAAGAATAATGAATATTTAACTCGATTTTGTCAATTGTGGCAATAGGTAGTATGTTTGGGATTTTCACCCACCTCATATATTGTGTACCTACCTACTTAACGCCCGACATACAATACAATCTTAGGTAGAAGCGAAAAGTTTTACAGTCTCTTGTAATTTAAATTATTCCGCGCCGTTAACTGTAAAGTTGTGTTATGTATTACATGCGTTGTAGTCGTCATAGGACGAAACTATAATATATAGGTACCTACTTAAGTGCAATTTAAAATATCATATTGTTCGCGTCTTGATATTGTGAACCGATTCTCACGCATCGGAGGCGTTCGTCCCCACAAATACGTAATAAGTATTTTATTATATAATCGTACACAACCTCGTTGATTATAATAAAATATTATTGTGTCCCACGCCCACCCGCGGTGGCTATCAGACATTCCGCCGCGGAAACTTTGCTAATTGTTACACGCAGCCCTATGGATTTTACGACCGAGTGCGATTTATGTCCGTTTAATTTGATGTAATTTGTAAAATTGTAATAATAAGTATAATAACAACAAGAACAAGAACAAGAATAATAATATAGGAACCGAAAACGAATTATCCGACGAAGTATTCAAAGTCCTAACCAGTTTAATCTCCAATGCTTAACGCTTTCTCATTTCTCTAGTAACTAGTGAAGATTGTATATTATATATTAATACAACATAGTATAATATAAACTTTTATATTAATTATAATTACTATCATTATTATTATTTAATATTTTATTCTATTTTATTACATAAAACAAAATGTCATCTCACTAAAAATAACATAATATAATATATACCTATTAAACATAATACGATACAGCCATATAGGTGCCTAATCAAACATAATAGTAACATGTAAAGATTAGGTATTCAAGTTTAATTTGAGTAATAACTATTTAAATAAAAACATGTGATCATTTAAAGAATAAATTAAAATTAACCACAATCCTGCAATGGCCCAACTACGGAGGCCTTAAGACTAATAAAAAAAAAACATAAAGATGATAATATTATTCCCAAACTGTAAATAGTTTTCCTAAATTATGTTAAAAATATAGCCAATAATAATGATATTATTATAAATTAATAGATTGAATGAATTAGTACGATCGCGCGTCGTATGGTCTATTCGTTATAACCTTCGTAGTTTTTTTTTTTTTTTTTTTAATTTCAAATTATTGTTCGATTGATCCGTATGTAAGGTAGATATGATGTACGCGTAACGACCAAACATATTATTATTATTCGGATTAATCTATAATAAGTAGGTACAGTTTTTACGAAGGATTTCGTATTTATCGTAAATAACATGTATGTCTACTGGCTATATTTACCTACCTATGTTTATTATGATCCATTCCGACTTAAAAGTAGAATCATTTTTTTTTTCAAATTTAAGTATAACATAATATGTCGCCATATTTCTATTGATTCTTTGATAGTGTAAAACACTATAGTTATATATTTATTTTTAGTTTAAAAGAAAGTAAAAACATCCATAATATATAATATTATCATAAATGCATAACATACTAATATGTTAAAAATATTATTCGTAAAAAATAAACAAGTCAAAATCGTTTGAGTTTATTTTCAATAATTATAGGAGTATTGGATAAAAACATACATAAGCTTATTAATAAATTATTGATTCTATATTATACAATAGTGCAGTGCACCGCGATAACAGTAGTTATCAGAAGAATAACATAAATTAATTACAATTTAATAATGGCATAATGAATATTAACACGATATTTATTATTGGTATATTGATTTATCATCATTGTATTGATTTAATTTATATTATTCTTTACTAGCTACTAAAACAAAATAGATTTTGCACATAGGTATAAGCCATATTTCAGTAAGCCAGAAACTATTTTGTGCATAATATATTATATTATTATTTATTATGTTGCATATACATTAGTAAATTACCATTGATATAAAGAGTAAGGCTTTCAGAGATGGTTTTTAGAGTAAGGCTTTTTACAAATATCTATATAAAATATTGCTGTGATGTGAATGAGCGCGCGTGTATGATGCTACTTTTTATTTTATTTATTCGATGACGTCAAGCATAACATCGTAATATTCATTAATAAATGACTATTTGTATTATAAATGTGTGGCATAAGAATATTAGTATTCAAGTTTTAATGTAAACGCGTATCAGAAAGAAAAAAAACATTACAGGTATACTTATTATATTATTACAGGAACCTATTTGTTTACCTATATTGTTTGGTACCTACCTATGCTCAGTAGCATTATGGTCTGTACTCAACATGATCGATTATGAACGTGTGTAACAGTTATTATAATGGTCTAACGACTGTAAAGATAACATTATAATAATTGCATTCGTTTTTATAGAAAAAATACGATTTTATTTTAAATTAAAAGCTCAAAAAGAACTTTAAACATTATGAAACGAATGAAAACATGATATTATACAATAAATTAATAGTGCTGTTAAACATTTTTATTTCACAAGAGAATACGACGTCATATCAGACTGCGATTTTACGCTGTTTCTATGTGAAATGAATTGGAATAATATGTCTGTTCTTATTAGTGTTGATCAACTGTTATTTTTCGTACGATTTACCTATATTATAATGACCAAAGAGTGAAGTAATTTAAAAAAAAAAATTCATTTTATATGTTATAAATAAACGACGTGCATGATGCAATATTTTTGCTGAAAAAAATTATAAGATATTATTATTACTATCTTTATTGAGCATTTTCAGATGCGGTTTCCTATAAGTACAACATACTATACATTTTATTATTATTGTTCGTTTAGTATTACCTACGTGTGTTATTGAACGCATCGATTTCATAAGGAATTTGACACAATAAAAATGAAAAATATTGAACGCTTACAGTTCAACGAACGATTTTTGGGAACGTTTATGCAATATTAAGGTAGCTAGCCAGTATGTAGTAGTTCCACAGTTCAACATTATTTCTTTTTTTTTTTTAGGAGGTGGGGGTCGTTAAGACGTAACGAGAGCTATTACACGTAAACTTTAAATTATAAAATTAGTAAAACAACAACTAATAATAACATTTCAAAAATATTTTAAGCCTTGAATTAGTGAAAAACGTTCTAGCCAAGGCTGACGATCCTATATGATGAGTTAAATCCTTGAAAGAGCCCTTGCAACATTAGAGCACTGTCTAAACGAGAAAACCTAAGTAATTTGTATAATATGCACCTTACTATACACATATTAACTAAATTGACTTCGCTTTTATGAAACATTTGTGAGTCTGAGTAGAGAATGATAAGATTATATAAAGTATTTTACAAGAATAAATTACACTTATTCTTTAAAATATTTTATACCGTTAATCATCATTAGGGCTGGGATTTATATGTAATAAAAAACCAAAAATATGTACATATTATGTAATTAAAATTGCCAAAATATTAGTATAAATAAAAATTATGTACTAAGAAAAATTTAAAAAATACCAATGTTAAAGTTTTAAATAAAAATACAATTCTAATAATTTGTTAGATTTATGTTTTGATGTTGAGATATGTTGAGTTATCTGAAATTTTTGAGTAGTTGAAACACTTATATCGCATGCGTTGCAGTAAAGTACATTATTATCACTCGAAAATGTTTCGTTAGGAAAATCACGGATAACATTTGAAATTTTAGTTGAAATAGATCGAGCTACTTTAGGCATTATATTTACTAATTTATTATTAAGTCTTTAGTTTATAAATTATAATTTATAACTCGAAATGTTAAGATGTTTTCACAACCCGCGAATACAAGAACTAATAGTCTGATAGGTACCGTTGTAAATTCATAAATATTTTGTCAAATACTTGTATAACATAAAGTATAATCTAACATATAAGAAACAGATAAGATAAACTAAAATCAAGTTATTAATATTTATTTTAACCTACTTATTTCCTATATGCATTATACACTTACAATTTGCCGAATTCCGTTACCGAAATATAAATGTGAATATTACTAAACCACTGAAATTGTCAAAATTTACGAAGTATGTAAATAAAAACAAAAATTTTACAAAGTATGTAAAAAATATGTATTTATAACGAAATATGTAAAAATATGTAAAAAAAATACATCTTATTTTATTGCAAATCACGTGAAACGAATTTATCATTTGCAATAATTAATTTATCGTGTTTCACTAAAAATATGTATTTACATACAAATCCCAGCCCTAATCATCATCATAAAAAATATAAATCTTAGACCTATTAAGTACTAAAATACTTTTGGTTGTGTACACAAAGTACTTCCGAGTCAACATTATGGGACTACAGATTAAATATTTTCTTTCAGAACATTCCTTACAGACGACTAACCTAACCTTTCAGACACTCGGCTTGAACATTTTTGTGTGGGAGATAATATTAAACAGTATGTAGAACGCGTGACCCATTTAATTAATATATCATTTATGCGATCAAATGACATTCATAAGTATAGAGGTTCTTTATTGTTAGGTACCAATTTAAAAGCATTTTTATTTTATTTTATTTTTATCACAACTCTCCACTGCTAAATTTATGAAAACTAAAAACAAATCGTTATAATACGAATTCACAGGTGCAACATTAATAATAATGTAATGAAGTTTTACCGTGCAAAACTAGAAGTGTATAGGTACTTTCTACAATATTGGAATAACAGTGAAATGCGTTTAAACTTTCAAGTTTTTACAACAGGCGAATAAGTGGTTGCACCACACTGCAGGAACGTATATTGAATGATGCTATTTAACTGGACCTCTTTGTTCTGCACTTTTTAGTATTATAAATTATTATAATTATAAACATTAATACATTTAGTACAATATTGTATTGTTTAATATGACTCTTATTATTTTTACTACATAATATCTATTGAATATCTAATTTAATTATTTCTATACTTTCTAAGTTATACATTTCTATAATTACTCATTGAATATTTGTAAATAACAATAATTAATTTTCATAATATTTTGTTGAATTCATTATCTGGATACGACCAATGAAGCGACGATAGCATTTAGGCACAATCGCTATATACATAGATGTGGCTCGATGCGTATCCGAAATATTGTAAAATACATTTCAAACGATGGAAACTTCAGAACGAAATCGAAAAAAAAAATACAACGGCGTGACGGGGAATGTGATAACCGTCGTACCACTGAGAAGAAATATATTTCACGTCGTTCGTTGACTGCAGTGAGCCAAGCTTATCGTGTAACAGATTTCTGACAGCCCTTTTTGGCGGCAGCGCAGCATAATCGTAAGAAACCGAATCTCAGCACAGAATCACGTATTGTACGCCATCATAATAATTTTACACGAATTTCGATTGTATATTTTTTTGAAGATCCACCACCCATATCGTATAAAATTGTCGGTACCTACTGTAAAAATTCATCCTCGAGCCACACCTTGCCGCCGGCGTGCGGTGTTTGTTAGTATAATATTACTAGCTGTTGTACGTCTTGACTTCGCCATGGAAAAAATTAACGTAAAATTTGGCGCTATACTTCCGTGTATTTCGGATTTAGTGTACCTATCTCAGTTCATGAACAAATCGGCCGCGGAGAATTATCTAATATATATTGCACGTCGCTCGAGGACTGCATTGAGCGAAGCCTATATCGTGTAAAAAATGTCTGCGACGGCCCGTTATGGCGGTGGCTCAGCATAATCGTATGAAACCGAAGCTCGCCGCCGACTCGCGTATTATACGCCACAATATTATACACATTTTGATTGTAAATTATTTTGACAACCGACCACCCATATCGTATGAAATCGTCGATACTATAAAAAAAAAAATCATCCACCTCGCCGGCATGCGATGTTTGTCAGTATAATATTACTAGCTGTACGACTTGACTTCGCCCGGGGAAAAAAATGAACGTAAAATACGGCACTATATCAGTCACCTACCAAATTTCGGTTTTAGTGTGCCTACCTCAGATCACAGACAGATCGTCATCGGTTAGTTCGACCTGAAGTCTGAACTGATTCGATGGAGATGCGCAATACGCCCATGGCAGATTTGATACAGCACTTGGTATATTTTCTAACGTCATTCGAACTACAACTCCCTAAACTTTTTTCCTAACCAATTCCTCTATAAAAATAATCTCTGAAACTTTCGTTAAAATCGATCGAGTATTTCTATAGCAGTCTTTAAGCTACAAACATATAAGGACGTTGCCTTCCATTTTGCATTTGAATAACAAACAATTACTCAGATATTATTTTATTTTGTTTTGAAAAATAACTCTATAGTAAAGCATAGCCCATGAAATTGTTTTAATTATTTTTCCGTAAACAAAGACTATCCTATGAACAAGTATATGAAGAATATATCCTAGTATATGAACAAATAAATAATTCGATTTCATGAACCAAAAGAAATTTGTATGTGTCACTCTATAGCAACATATAGGGGTTTGATATAAGTTATATACGGGTTGAAAAAGAAGCTTAAAACACTTTCCAAGTCTCAAAGAATCTATTGATATAACTTTATTGAAATCGGTCCCAGCAGTTTTTGAGATTAGCTGTTAGTAAAAAAAACTCATTTCACTTTTATTTATTTATATAGATAGATTATACGCAGGTATAACAATAACATATAGTATCTACCTATGTATTATACGCCATACCATTGATACATGGGTGTTTAATCGAAACGAAATTGAACACAATATTACTATGCTGCTGTATATAATATGACGGCTCGCGGCTGGATGAAAAACAAACATTTGAATGCCGTGTCACATTGCAGGAAACCATGCGAATTAAGCCCACTAGGTACTATATAAATATTGATAGTAAAAAAATAAAAAAAATAATTTATTGAATCACAACATTATACCAATAACTGAATAACGTTCGGAGTGTATGAATGATATTATCTATTTTTACATGGAACATTATTTGCACGCGAATTTATGTCGTTTCGTACTTGTGAAAAAAATGATTTACCGAAGTTTTTCTGCGTGTAAGGCTTAAAATATAAAGATAGGATATTGTATTGATTAAATGACTCAAGTTCCTAGGTTTTTTTAATAAGTTTTTTTATTACTTTCTCTAGTAACATTCAAATAGTAAAAAAAAATGCTGGGTAATTGATTCAATATATTAGTTCATTATTGTTTATTGGTAAAATCATTATCAGACCCCGGTGGTCGCTATCATATTATGTGGTTCCGGGTACCTCGTTTGAGACATTTTCATGCGAGTTTACAACTGTAGTTATAGGAAGTAAAGTCTCCAAGATAATTATAATAAATGTGCAACCACCTTTCTGCTGTCCAGCCCTTAGATAGGAGTGCACTACTTTCGTTTGAAGGAGGACCACTTGCGTAGCAACACCATCTCGCAGTCCCAGCGTAGCGGTTCCGGTTCCGGACAAATGCGCCGAACTATACCAGAGTGCCGTACTAATATTATCTGATATATACTATAATTATTATAGTATTACACTTTGATGTACCAGGTTTCCTCGGATGCCTCTCGCATTCTTCACCTCGTGCCGTTCGAGGGAGATCCAAAGCCGAATGAATCGGAGTTCTTTGACGGGTGAAAGTTTACAGAAAATTATTAAATTCTGTTTATCAATCAATACATTGATCGTAGTGTTTGGATGTGAAAATTAATATCAAATTATCATCGAACAAGATGCGTTCATTTATATCACAACGAGATATAGCCACGGTATGTTTTGCTTATTCACCAGCACGCTATAACCTCAACTCGACGTGCTCCAAGATATTAATAATATATTACGTGGTCGGATTTCTTTGTACAGACCGAAATAACTTCCCGCTTAGACGCCGACTAAAATCGCCGGCAAATTCAGAGGGAAAATTAACGAGTTTATAATATAATATAGGTTATGATACGGTCCGTACCACGATCGGGCCGAGGACGTGGTCCCCAATTTCAATGGATATATTTCACATTTTCTATTATACGTGGAGGAACATATACCTAGCATCCGTATAATATAGTTCTGAATATTCAGAAATTATTTTCGGAATTTCTAACATATTATGTTCGTTAATTTGAGTAATATTACTCTATAGTATATTAATAATATTAATCAATAATAAAATAATAATAAATATTTGTTTCTTAAACGTTATTGAAACATAACAGAAAACGCCAGCCAAATGATCCACGTACGAGAGCGGTTTGCGACCACTTTACGAAAAAACTTTTGTGGAGCCGGTGAGGAGGTGCGCTCTGTATAGTCGTGTACCCATATAATATAAATCCGGTGGAGCGCAAGGACCGACTGACACCCGTGCCCTTTGGTTAAGGTTCGTCGTCAACAATCGACTGTTAAAATAGGTCAGAAATGCACGGAACTTAATGGTAGGTGAGCACGCCTCGGCAATAATTATTATGATTGCGCTCTGCGATGGCTTATGTCGCGCATAGGTACCTACCTATAATAGCCGTTTCTTGCAGTGGCGCTCGTCGATCGATCGTGACGTGTTCAACCACGTGGTATAATTTGGAGTTGTCCGCATTATTTGTGCAAAGAAAACGAAATAAATAAATATTCGATCTTGCGCGTTCAAAATAAAATATTAATTCCGTACAGAAAACTCAGCTAGGCAAACCTATACTGCGCTCACAACCAGCTAACGGACGCTTATAAACATATTATACGGCGACGAGCAGACTATTATAATAATATTATAAGTCATACTATAACGTTTATACAACATATATAAAATACAAATGCCAACAGTAGTCCTCGCCGTGCGTGGATGAAGGTCATGTCAACTACAACATATTTTATGTTGAACGATTAAACATAAAGTACATTTTAAATATATATATATTATTTTTTATTACTTTGTAATAATAATTGTAGTACCGCGAGCTAATAAATCATAAACTTTGGATGCATTTATTTTATAATATTTTAACTGAACAAGGAACACTTCGGCGCAAGTCTGTGGTATTTAATAGCATTTAATTTAAAAAAAATAATAACCCTCACTCAGTCATGACGAACCTACTATTTTCGTTATGATAAAATATGAAAAACCACATAATAGTGTATACCATAATATATTATATAGATACATATTTCGAACTTCTGTTGTGAGAAATTATGAAAAACTTTTAACATAAATTATTGTTTTAATCATCAAAATATTTATAGTTAAGTTAAACTCTTGTGTTTGTTATAATTTTATCTATACACAATATGATAATAATGTTATAGTATAGTATTATATACATAATACATAATATGTAATGTTTACATAATATATTGAACTATTTTAATGATATACATTTTGTAATAAACCAATACAATATCATGTAATGCGAAATATGTCAAAAGCTTACTGCTTAGATAGTTCAATATATTTTATAGATGCTTTAGATGTAGGTATTCATACTTTTGTTACTTTGTAAAAACGTTGTAGGTAATTATTAATGTTGTGTTAAACCATTTTATGATTTTTTTTCATACATGGACCATGGACGATTTATCTTATAAAAATTCTTTTTTACGTTCAGATATAGATTTCCGGTTTTAATCATTTTCCTTTTTTTATTTTGTAAAATTATTGATTTTAAAAATAAATAAAATGTGTAGTGTTCTTTAACGGGACGCAAAAGACTTTTACGATTTAATATTTACATTTTTATGCGCAGACGAATTATGTTTATTTGTACATACGATGTTTTTTCTTTACACGCTTTTCACTGAGACGTCAGTTTTTACTGAGTTCATTATGCACACCCTTGCATAATATTATATGAGGCACATAAAATTTTATCCAACAATAATAAATATTCAGCGCCAGATTTGTTCATTATTTAATAATGGGATAAAAAAAAACTTTGGGAGCCCTTAAAGATAAACACTTAGGTAGGGCTGTTTACATCATTACTAAAAACAACTTTTTTAAAAAATATATTTCATAGCTTTCGTACCTAACAAACTTACAATTTAACGATTACAACAATAATATTACAAGGCAATTGTACTGATTAATGTCAAGCCTATATAAATCATTACAGCGGTAAAACCTTTGTAATTTATTTACCTCTCAAAGCTCAAGTATATCAAACATATTTAGATTGGGATATTGGAATGAACTCGTTGAAATAATAATATACTCAATAGTGATAATTGGCTCATAACGGAAAAAAAATAAAAATAAAATTCGAAAATGTTCAATATTCAACTATACAACAAAAAATAAATGTTAAAATAATATAATTTTATTATTTTTATGTTATTATTATTTATACAATTTTTCCTTAAAACCGTAATAAGCTAACGAGGATTGAAAAAAAATTGTAATTAAAGCCTAAAAATGTATTTTAAAAAATAAAAGTTTGTTAAGTTACAAACACTACAAAATAAAACTACACAAACTAAAGAAAAAATAATTTGATACAATTTTAGAAATGGTCGCAATTTGTTCATATTCTTCATTGTATTTGCTACATTTGTGTATAATACAGCCAACATCATTTGAAATAAACATAAGAATTAACTATTTATGAAAGTTAAACCAAGTAGTTAATTAAATGTATCAAGTATTATAAATAATTTATTGTACATTAATTGTATTGCTTTTAAAATATATACATAATATGTACCCTTGTCAAGAGTTTGATTAAACTATTGAAAAGATAGAGTTTATTTTTCCTTTCCAGACATAAAATATATATTTTTTGCAGACAAAATTATTACAGTCAGATGTAAGTCAGATGAAAAATAATAATATTGTGAGTAAAGAGTTCACGGTGTATAATATACCAAAGTTTTATTTAATATTTGTGTGGTGTGTTAATAAAATAAGCCGTTAACGAATGTTTTATTTTTGTGATTGCTTGTCAACGAGTTAGGCGTTACTGATATATTATGAACAATTTTCAGTGGTTATAAAGATAATGAATATGAGCTGTGTAGGGGGGCCACGAACGTGTAGGGCCAAATGCTATTTGCCCACAGATGCTTTCAATGTTTTCAGTTAACTTGTATTTTTGTGTGTTTTCTCAAATGTTCGCCCAATTGTTTTGTCACCCGTGTAATTGATGGCGTCTTTAGTTGCCATTTCTGGTATTGAAATACCACTGAAGTATAGAGTAACTCACCAGCTGCTTTTTTTCATTTTATTTTATTGTATTGTGGTTAGACAAAATGAATTTTGTTCAATAAACTGTTCTAGAACTATTACGGAAAATAATTTTAGTAATAAAATTCTAAAACGAATTTCCGAAAGAAAAATAATAATCATAAAACAATGTTTCTTGAAAATACTGACATGTGCAAGAAATATTTTTCTATTCTACGAATTAATTATATTTGTTCTTTAATATATTGCAGTTTAAAAAGTTGATTTAAAACTTTTTGTAATTTTGATCTATCTTATTGTAATAAAAACATAAAATTAGAAAATGATCCAAGTTAATGTATTTTGTAATATTTTTTTCGTGTAATTGTGTATTAATGTAGGTCACATTATTATAATAGGAAACTATCATGTTGAAAGAACTTTATTTGTCATGTCACAGACATCTTTGTCATTAAGATTGCAGAATTAGAACGTAGGGCTATATACTGATTGTTGTAGGAAAACGTCAAGTTTAGAATCATTAGCATCGAGTAAACTATTGCCATAATATTAAAACGCCATAGGTATGCATATGACACGTCATGCACATAAAATATTATGTCGTAATAATATTATAATAACTATGGTTATTATTATACTGTAGATTATTATTACCAAGCATTATTATTTAACTTATCGACGGAAAAATGTTTAATTGAAAAATAATAAATCGCCTAATACCTATGAAACTCTAATAATACGAAATATTGATATCACTTAAAATAATATATTATGCAGACCATGTCCCCGATAACCTGACTTGCAAATTGGTTGTAGTGTAAACGACTGTCGACTGTAATCGAGCACTAACAGTTCGATTTTCGTTAATGTACCTCACATATTATATTTAATAATAATAATAAAAAACATAACGTAAGATATATTATTTATTAAAATAACGATATGTCATCGACGAGCATTATATTGTTATCGCAAGCCACATCGACGACAGCAATGTTATTTTTTTTATACATTTTATGTCTTGGTCAATAATATATTATTAACATTTAAACGATTTTCGAGTACGTAAAGCCATTATGACGTATAGGAATAACGCATACAGGATGTAGCCATGTATAGCCATAAAAGTATTTGTAAACAGTCAGTCCGTGGTGGCTGCCCCTGCCGACTGATGATCAGGGTTAATCACACGACTGTATATTATGCCTTTAATATTAGTCAATTATTCATAAAAAAATAACTAACTAATAAGTACTTTAAAACACCGGTGGTTATGATCTGGTGATTATTAGCGTGTGAGTGCGTGTTAAACGTTATAACCATATAATTATGACGGATTATAAGACAAATTGCATTATATTACGGAGAGAAAAATAAAATTGAAATCATAATTTTTTTTTTCTGTGTACTATTGTATACTAAATAACATTATCGTACTTACGGATTTAGGATAGCTGTTTTGTAACGATCGTAGTGGATTCATTGAAATAAAACATTGTTGATATTGAGTGTAAATTTCCATATATACAGCCGCGGTGGATCGTTTCTAGGTAGGTAAGTTTGCACGAGTGTAGTGCGGAGCCTGCGTTTCCAGACAAACGCATTCGTACCTATCGGTTTCAACCATGGTAGGTACGCGCAGTATGCTAAACATACGATTTCGTACGGCAACAATATAATAATTATATAACAATATTGTATTAAATATTGAGTGACTATGTATTGCGGTAAGGCGGAACGAGAAAACACGCTAAGAATATAATATTAATAATATATAATTATAAAAAATATAACATCGCAGTGCGTGTTGGGAAATACGCGTTATGTCAGGTGAATTACCTGGGTAGGTACTATTGGTACTATTTAAATTACATTCAGATGAACATAATAATATATTATACGTGAAATAATATTATGAAAAAAAAAATTGATATTTAAATTAAATATGAAAAATCGCAGGTACGGCGACGAGTGTGTCACGTAATAGTAATAACAATAATAATAACAATGATAATGACAATGACAATAATAGTATAATAAAAACAATAATAATAATAATATTACGAGTCGTAAAATCGCGCGCGCGTTGGCCTACGGTAATATTTTATTGCGGCGCTCGCGATCACTGTACGACGGCCGCGCCAAAGTTGCCCAAGCACCGGAGCGGCGGCCGCCGCCGCGCACGGTAGCGCAGTAGTTCCGGATTACCCTCCAAGCGCGCCGCCGACCCGCGTAGTCCTGCGACCGCGTCAACCGTTCGCGCCGACGGACGACGACGAGAGATATTTCGCGCGATTTTGTTCGAATAAAAAAAATCCCTCCACCGGTTGTAATAGTATCGTCGCCGTTGTTGTTGTTGTCGTTGTCGTTGCCGTTATTGTTTTCAATTATTTGTTTATTTATTCATTTTTTGATTTAATATTTTCTTCGATTTCCGTCGGGACAGTGTCGTCGGGTTTACGCGCCGTCGTGAATAAAATACACCGCGCGCTATCCACAGCGGTGTCCGAGTGCGATTCGGAATTTTATAAATTTTTTTGGCGTTCTGCGATTGCCAAAGTCGGTTGTGTGTGTGCGCGTGTTTTAATTTTTTCGATTTCATAGCCGTGTCGGGTTTGTTTATTTTTCAAAAAAAAAAGTTTCCCGCAAACGGTTCGTAATATTATAATTATACTCGACGGGGTTTCCATAGGACCAAACCGCCGAAGCCGCCACCACCGCCACCGGTAGACAACCCGATCGCAGTTAATAGGTAGGTGGTATCTATACTTACCTGGTTATTAGATATACGTTGACATCCAATATTATAATATGGTAGGCAGGCGATACCAGAAGGAATAAGGCACTAAATGTATTATAAAATAATGTACCTAAGAGACGACCATTTTTTCCGCCGCGTATAATATATTTTAAAATGCATAATAATAATATAATATACTAATAGGTACGACCTATTATGAATAGATATTAAAACGCGTTGTGCGTCGGTGCCCATTATAATTAAAAAATCGAATGTGAAATAAAACTCCGAACGGTTTATATTATGAAATAAAACGTCGCCCGTCAGACCTCGCGGAGCGGTAGGTACAGCTAATAATATTACAGTTTATTATTTTAAATTTCGATATTATATTATATATAGTAAACAACGTTCAAAATTGGCCGATAACGTGCGACGAATTACATAATATTATGCCCGCGCGAGTACCGGGAACCGAAGAGTTGGTTATAATCGTTTTCGAAGAATTTTCTTAAAATAATAATAATATGATGCTTGCCGATTTGATACGGCACGAGTTCGTATATTATTATGATACACCTCCGACGAGCGTCGCGGCGTTGACGTTTAGACGGAATTTCCGCGCGCGATGTGTTACGACGTTTGCGGTGCACTACGACTACGACATTATACCGATCGTAATAATAATTGAAAAATAAGTAATAATTCACCGCGTCCTGACGATATCGTATAATATTATAGACATTATTATCGTATTGTCGTAATAATTACTCTGGAAAAAAACGTTAGTAAAAATAAACTTTATAAAAAAAAAAAATGAGAAACACTGGTGGAGTTCACTCGATGGTAATTGACGTTAGGTGATGGGTTACTTCCGTGCTGGATTCCCATGTGCGCGCGTGTGTGTGTGTGTGTTTTTATTCCTCGTCCATTGTCCGTGACGGCGTATTCGGCCGGTGTAGCTCTATACGCAGATCGCAATGATCGCATGTGTTTAATATAACAGTCGGTGTGCAGTTGTAGGTATCTCGTTTAATGGAACGCAATAATATTAAGTTGACTATTGTACACGCCGCACGTCCAAAGTTATATTATAACCCATATCATACGTGCTACGCGATTCCCTGGTTTTTGTAGTTAGCAGGACTATCTACTGCTGCGGTAGTTGTAGTGTTAGACACCGCTCGTAGTGTCACCATCATGTTTACCACATTTTATTTGAAATTCTGATACGTAAAACGCTTTTCGACTCTTGTGATACGGATATCGGATGATACTCGCAATTGTTTATGTCCAACGTAAATATTATGGACGGTGCTCGAGTAAAAGGGGATAAGTCGATTTTTATAAATAAATTTTAATCTTTTGTCTTGTAAGTGATTTTACGCTGGTTCGACTAGTTCGACAGAAATTTGGTTACCTCATTCTTAAGGACATTATAATATTATCATATTTTTATTTCGAATTCTGTATTGGCCAAAAGCCGATTAGTATTTTATTCGTTTTTCTTGTTCCTGTAAACCATTCCTCTTTTGGGCACCAAAAGTGGACCACCCGTTTGTATAGGGCTCTTTATAGAAACTACGTATGCAGGAGGTCAAGCATTGTAAATTCTCAATCACTTTTGTGGAAATTACCAAACAAATTTTAAAAATTGTGTCATACAGCTATAAAATTAAGTTTGAAAACACTTTTTATCTTGGCGATAAAAGTCAATACTACAGTACAAAAAAAATGTTTTCAGTGAAATTTTTAGGGACTTACTTGTATAATATTATACTTAACATAGTTATATGTACCTATATCGTGTAGGTACCTAAAATTAGTTATAAACAATTAGTATTTATGAAATATTTATATCACCTAGTAATTTATGATATCTGATAAAGTTTTAAGAAAGTGGGTATTTAATCTAATTGCTACTAATACATCAATTATGCTATAAATTATATAAATTATTTAGTTACGTGATATGATAATATTTTTACTGTAGCATAATTTATAATGTTTAACAACAAAACCATAAAACTACAAAAGTAAAAATAAGCATAATGAAATTGCAATAGGTACTTATAAAAAAAAATAGGTATTGAATTAATTGACAATATGTTAGTGATATGAATGATGTAGTTTAATACCTAATAAGCTTTTGATTAATTATTTAAATGTTCTTATGTTACGATTATGCTATTAATTTTAAACTATAATAGCATTTAATTAATTAATAGTATTTGTAATCGGGACATAAATAATAAATGAAGACTTATAATTAATTATAATTACTCAATTAACAAACAGTATTTAGTAATATAAGTAACGACTAACGCATATTGTAATATCCGTGGTTAATATGAAAATAATAATCTTTAACCTTATACGTTTTAGTCAGAGTTTCTACGCAGCAAATCACAACAATATTATAAAATATTTTTCAATTTGATTATCTATTGTTGATCTCAAAAACCAATAAATAATTTGAACCCAAAGGAAGGTTCAGTTTGATGTTTAATTATAATCTTCCGACTACAGTATTTTATGATACAATTTTGACCGTTTTATTTTATACTTGGATACCTATACCCATATAATTAACTATTTTATTTACTATGTTCATAGTCCGCATACACTACCTATAGATTATTCAACGAATTCGTGTCTAATCTAATTCTCTCTGATTTGAGTTTCAAACATTTTAAGGTTTGTAAGTACTTTTCTAGTACACTATTAAAAATAAAAAGTCGTAACATTTTAAAATTAGTAGATAATTTAACTGTTTAAAATGAAATATGTCAACATCGTTAACTGAAAATAATTGAGTGTCAAGAAATTATTAACAATTTAACTGTTGATACGTACCTAAAACAAATTTTATGTCTTCACGTGGCATACATTTGTCATAAAAATTAAAAGTAAAAAATGCTTATACAATTTGTATTTTTTTTTAATGTAAGTTTATTTCATATTATATAATATTATGATATATACCTATATTATAGGCGTCAATATTTTAACTATTTTTTGTGTAGATACTTATATATTATTATGTGTATTATAATGATTTCACGCAGTTTTAAAGAAGCTGTTATATTTACCACCTATAGATACAACCATGTTGATGATTCATAATTCATTCTGCACTATTACCTATAAAATGTATTTAACTTTTTCTATAATAATATATATTTTTCTAAATTATATATTATTTTTCGTTTTAAGTATAGTTATATATAATATATCAAATGAAACATTAAACAAATATTACTTTGAAGTTATAACACATGGACAAATGTATACTTATTTTTAAATAAAGCTTTTGATACCGATGAATGTGTACACATTTTTTGTTGTTAGTAATACTTTGGAAAAAAAAATAACAATTTTACCATAAATTCTAGTTATATCAGCCAATATCAAAGTTAACCTGAATACTGATGACAAGAAGTTCTTAACATACTACATAAATCAATGATACCCTTGAACCAGGTCTTATAGAAGTTAACAAAACTCTGAATTACACAGAAACATGTTTATTTAAAAAAACTTCTCTTAAAAAGTTTTTTTTAAATTATACTATAATGTACTTATTTACATCAGTCATTAGTTTATGCATGTAATAGGTTACCTATATAATATACATTATAAATATTATAGGTTACTTATACGTCATCAATATCTCTGATACCTATGAACTTTTAATAATTATAATATTTAACTAATTAAATTAACAAAGTATCATTTAGTTTGAGAAAAAAATATTGCATAAAACTAATTTTTAATGGTATATAGATATTAAATATTAATTTAATGACTATTGAAATACAATAATATATATATTGTATAATATAGTGTAGGTACCTATAGAGTTGCATTACATATAAATTATGATGAATTTACCTATTTTAAATTATTATTATCATCAAGGAAAATTTGTGTTTTTTTTTTTTTATGGTACAAGAATATAATTTTGTTTTTATTGTTATTGACAGTCAGTCATTCGCGTATTTTTTGTAACAAATTTTTAAATAGTTCTTATACCTACATACTTATTTTATTTTTCCCTAGACTTTTTTAATCTTATTTGATATATTTTCATCGTACTTTGTCATTTGCCGTAACTACATATTATATCGAACAAATATTTTATATGATGTAGATATGTTAGATATGTATATAAATTTATCTTTTTTTTCAGTACTTTTGTAAATACTAAGTCATCAAATAATATCTGTTATTTTATCGCTGTCTGGATAAATATTTGTTGGTAATTTTTTTTAAAAATTCAAGATCATAATATTAAAGCACGTATTCATATGTTTAAAGAAGTGCTTCAAAACAGTGTACCTTTCCTAATCATTAACAGCATAGAAATATTATTCGAAAATATTGTTCGATTGTAGAACTTAAATGTGTACGTTATGATTTTTAATCTTGGTCAATCGTAATTTTATTTATCAAGCAAATGCTAAATTTTTACGCACGAAATCACTAATCAAGTTGACCTTGTTATTTATAAACATTATTTTTAGCTTCTGTTAAATGTATATATTTGGCGCAGTATGAGTGGTCAAAGCAATTAATTCGTGTGACAAAAAGTTAATCATTTTACCGGTTTTTTTGGGAGTTAATTTTTTTTTTTTTAATATTTATTATTTATACGGATACATCTTTTAGGTTTTTTTTCAAGTGATCTTATGCAGGATACATATTATTATGATAAAATATTTGAAAATGTATTCATTAATAAATTGCTATTCCTTTCCTTATACATTAAGTAAATATTGGGTTGTGATTATATTAATTATACATTTCTCGCTATAGTCATAATATTTTTTGATTTAATAATTTTATGGCTATAACATGTTTTTTATTATATTCATTTATCCTAGAAAACTATAAGTACAATCTGATTTATTATAGTTATAATAAATTGTATTAATATAAAATGGGTTCCCTTTAAATTTCTGCATTTTTTAATGATTGAAAATATTAGTTTAACTCAATTCCTAACTAACTATATACATTATATTATATAAGATAATCGGAGAATAAAATAGAATCGTGTTGTTATTATAAATGCATAATATTGTATTATATAATATATATAAAAAGCGGACAGTATACTGAAACTTGATAATGAGCACTAGTCCCGCTTCTAAAAACAATCTATTTATAATACGTATGTCTAAAATGTTTTAAAAAAATATCTATCATAATAATATAATCAAAAAGAGTGTCAGTATTTTTTAATCAATACTGTTCATTATAGTTATTTTATAATAAAGATTTAATTTTATAGAATAATTAAATTATTAAAAATTTATAATTTCTCCAAAAGTCTAAAAATAAGTTAAATATTTCCCAATAATTTGGTAAATTTTAATCATCATGGCATTGTTATATACGCCTTTTTATGAGTTAAGACACTAACTAATACTGTTGAATATTTATGTATATTTATTTGTATGAATACAAATGAGTCACTTACTATTTTATATTTAATTGACATTACCTAACCTACCTATAGTTTAATATTGTTATTATTAGACAATGACCACTAGTCACGATTTTTATAGACGAGTGTCATAACTACAGTTGGATATTTTATATTCATATTGTGCTAATTATGACTAAGAAATAGACAATACCTATATCATATCGACGAAGTATGGTTTTAGTATTCAACCAATAGTTTACTTACAGTTAAAAAAACTCACGCGTGTTCAATTATCCCGGGCGGGCAGTTGTATATTGTATTATTTTGTATTCGGTAGAATTTTGATACTAGGTACCTATTGTAATACACATCAGAGTCTCATTAAATAATCTAGCAACAAAAGTTAGGTAAACTATTAAATGATAATACTTGAGTTATATAATATTTGTGTGGGTGACAAATAAAATATAATATATTATGTCTATTGTCTATATTATGTTTCAAGTAGTTATAATATTATTATAACTTATAACACATTATACTATTTTAGGTATAGGGATAAAAAAAATATATCTACTCGTGTAACTAGAACCTATATACATAATTTTACACGATTAAAATATATTGAATATACAGCGTACTCTCGGTAACTCGAACCTCGATAACTTGAAATTCTCGACATCTCGAACAAATAAAATTCCCCCTCAAATAATAATCAAACATTAAGATTTTGATAATTCGAATTGTTTTTTCCTCCTTGAGCTTCGAGTTACCGAGAGTACACTGTATAATTATTATTTTAATGTTAGTTAGCTAAGATAACATTAATGATAGTTAAAAACGTTTAAATAATTTACAACCATACATCTCGTCTGTCTGAAAGGCGAATACTCTAACACATACTTTATGCACTTCGGATATAAATGCAACATTTAATACTTGAAAAATTACAAAATAAATAAAAATATTTCTCTTTTAGATAATATAAATTAAAAAATCAATATTAATATTAAACATTTTGATATAATATCATGTAAGTGAATGTTTGTACCTAATTATTGTAATATACTGATTATCCGACAAAAATAAAAAAAAACGCGAAAAATGGGAATATATTTGCGTTACTTACTCCAGTTTTAGATTAATTTAATTTTGTTATAATTTATAAAAGAACTACCATAGACTTGAATTTCTTATCAAATATTAATATTAGCATTTGAGTGCATTCAAATATTATATTATGTATCTATATCACTTTCAATATCGTTTCATTTAGCTTAAATAAACTATTCAAATTTTCAATGTTTTTTGCATTTTGATAAACATATGTTTATCAGTCTACAAATTCAAAAATGTAATACTAGGTTCTTTATACGTTTATCTTATGCCAATAAATTTTTATAGCAATATTTCAAAATACAAAAACAATATTGAATGTTTCAACAAAAAAATAATGACTTTTCATCTAACAATTATAGTTATTTTGTTGAAATTCAAAAAATATTAATCGTAGAATATTTAAGCATACCACTATCGTCCATCACGTATTGTATTATTATTTTCTATGCACAATAATATTTTCAAAATATTTAAACGATTTTTATACTATTTATGTACTCCGAAGTTATTCACAACATTCAACGTACATCGGTATTAACTTTTAATAACAAAAATATAATAATATGATATAATATTAAGCTAATAATTAATAATATAATACACGACAATTTTGTAAGAAATTAGTTAAACATACCGTATTAACAATAGAAATAAATATAAATATATTATATTTTAAACTAGGTAGTCTTAGATATATCAACACATAAAAAATAATATAATGCATGCACTGTTTTCCCAGATAATCGATTTTCATATATAATAACTTATCGTTGAATTAAAATTAAACACTTCTATTGCAGACTAATGTGACCTACTCAATTCCGAAGTACTCTCGAAAATTACTATACAGTAAAGTGAGTTCTCTGGTTGAAATTATGCTGCCAGTGTCTTGCCTACACTATGCGCCGTTATTAGTTCATTATTATTTCTCTATCATATTATTCTTACAATATATTTTATAAAACCGTAACACAAATACATTTTTAGAATTTAGGTATAAACTGATATCAATAAAATATATGTTTGAACCAAACAGTATTTATTGTTTATTTATTTCAAATACTAAGGTTTGCATTAGTATCATGCACGACTTAAGATAATATAATACTGGATAACCATCGCTCTGTGATCAAAAGCTTTCAAATGTATTTATGAAGTGATTATTGAAAACGATCGTAAAAAATAACAGCTAGCACCAATTTATCAATATTTAGAACTAATTTTTTACTGTTTAATGCATGCATGTATGTATATTCTATATCCGTACGGATAATGTTCATTATTATAATATTATCGTTTGGAGCGTTACACATACATTTTTACAAGTCGGTTAATATTGTGTTACCTTATCAGAGGCCAAAGGGTAACAGGTAAATTTTAATACATTTTGGTATTATTTTACGAGCATATGAAGTTTCTGTTGCAACATATATTTTATTATGTGTCATTTACTCTATATTGATGAATGAATAAGACGAGTGTGAATAAATAATTTTTTGATTTAAAATCACAAGCATTTTTACATGATTGATTATTTACAGAGTTAGTTATTATGGATTATGAGTTATGAGTCATTAATTTTGAACTGTCATATTTGGCAATAATTTTGGAACACGTGGCAGTTGATACGTTTTAAGATAGTCAACATTGAAACCTTAGATAATATATTATACTGGATAGAGCTAGATTGTATATCACGCATAGTCCGCGCTTGAAGCCGATTTGGTCGGCCTCGGTAAATTTATTGCGCATGCGTCAGGAATGAAAAAGATAGTGTGGGATGGGGAAACATAATTGCGGTAATGTTTTGCGCATCTGCAGTGGTTTTGCGCATGCTCAGTGGTGATATCAGGACTGAACCAAAACCACGCACCAAATCGGCTTCAAGATTTTAAATCATAGTTCTATCCAGTATGTAATATCTAAGACTGAAACAGATATAGATAACAATAAGAAAATAATATTAATTAATATGATAGGTATTTATATAGTATTCATTTTGTATATACGATTTATATCGTAGCTAATAATAAATATAGGGTATTATCTAATTATATATATATATGATTTCCACTCGTTATTTATCAAAAATAATTTGTAGTTCAAATCCAGTATGTTGACCAAAAAGGTCCAGTTCTGATTTATTTTAACCCGAACAAAAAATTAAAATCCATAAAGAGGACAATTGGAAAAAATATTACTTTAAAAAATATACCAATGATATCAGCTGTTTCCAACCAAATTTATAAATATTTAAAAAATTATAGAATATAAAAAAATGAATTAAACGTCATTGACGACTATTAGTTAATGTACAAATTCAGTATATAATTCATAATCTTCTTTTGCTTTAATTATTGCTGGAATTTATTTATTTTTCCATCTTTCAGTCTTATCTTAAGTGTAAGTCCGGTGTAAAAATAAATGTAATCTTATAATGTTGAGAGAAATTGGATTAGGTTTGTTAACATAATGGTTTTTTAATATTATGAATAAAAAATATACCATTTTATTGATTTAAAGGTTTAAATAAACTATAAAAAGTAATTTATATTATATTCTGTGTGGATGTTTTATTTCATGGTATGATTGGGTTCACTAAGGCATTAAAATCACTATGATTTTGATCTTTTAACATTTTAAGGGAGAAAAAATAATAAATATCCCTGAATACCAATTTGATTCAAATATTATGGGTTTTATACAAGTATTTTTATACATTAATACATTATCACTTATATTTATATGTACAGAAAAATATTATATATTATAATATACGAAAATAGTTTATAATAAGAACTTAGTATGAAAGTAAAAAAATGAAGATTTATTCAATTTAGGTTGATGTGTACATGACGTGTACACGTGTGTAAAATAAATATAGGTAGTCACTAGTCAGACTATTTTATTGAGTGGAGATCGGAATCATGCTTTTCGATCAAAATTCCTTTTAAAAAATTCTTTTAAAGAAGATATTTTTTTATGTTCCATAGGGTTGAAGCACTGCTTGTATAAATAATTATAAATTTGGCTGCCATTTTAAAATGTTTTAATATTTTTCTGTAAATCTTACTGCTTAGGTGTGTAATGAAGTTTAATATATAGATACCTTTTTTCCGTAAGATATCGCAACTGAGGAATTACGACGATTAATATACATTTAAGTACCTATTATTATTATGTGGGTATAGTACTCATAATATCTTAAAACGTTATTATAATGTTTATAATTTTTAATCATAATATTAATAGCATCAAAGTTAAAATAAACTTTTAATCTAAAAAATAAAATGTATTATTATTACCTACCTATTTGTTTTTATCATTGACATCAAAATTATATAGGTATTGAATATTAAATATACAATATTGTTAATGATGTTTAGGCAGTTAAAAAATTGGTTATATTAAGTTATTTTTATTGTTAGAATATATAGGTATAATCTTATCATTATGTATTGTAGTCTTCTCCCGTGTACAGTTAACGTTGATAGGATATGATGAGATGTATTTTGTAATTAATTTGCGTAATCTGCATATTTATAAAATTTGTTAGAAAATGCTCATAACAAACATGTATATTAAACAGTTAATGTGCTATAATGTGTTAGAATATAGGGATTAGTAAATAATTGCGAGTGTTAAAAAAAAAAACAATTTGACTCTTTTATTTTCTAAGTACAAAAAAATATTATTGATCAAAATTATTCTAAATCCAAAATAATAATTTTAAAGTGTGATTGGCACAAAGGTGTTTTGGCTTGCTCTGTCAGATCACGTCTTTTAAGGTGAAATCTATTATTATTATTATTATTATTAATTCGATAGCGGACGCTAGTCCATAATAGTATTAAATATCTCAATGAGTTTATAGTTTACTGCTTTATTGTGCGTTTTTCCAAGTAATGATTACTGACCATTTTTCTTCCCCATAATCAAAAAGTTTGAAAACCACGGGATAACAGACCCCCTAGGGTTTTCAAAGGTCAAAATTTGCCAAAAGAACCTAATTCAACAGAATTAAAAAAACCCTTCATTGTTATAACTTTGAAAGTGGGAACGGTCCACTAGGTATAGTATTTTGTGAGACTGTAGGTCCTTCAGTGTAGGATTAGATTGAACATGTATAATAAAGTTTTCCACATATAAATTGCAAGTTAAGAGTGTTATTGATGTTCAACATTTCCTAAGTTTAAAATTTCTGAATGGAATATTTTGTTTTACTAACCCCTAGGTGAAATTTGAGGTACCTACTGATAGGTTTCATAATCAAGTGAAATTATACCTATCAGTACGAGATATGTACGACATATGCTACCTAGGTTCTACATTTTTACAGACAAGTATTGTTTTTCATTGTTATTACTTATTATAAATATATTATGTCATGTTTACTCAATAAATGTAAGAAATTATTAAATTATTTATTTTGACTGAATCAAAATTCATGGTTTTTAATAATCCTAAACGTATTAAACACTGACCTCCCCCCCTCCCAAAAAAAAATATATTCACATACATCATTTTTGGTATTATTTTGATTTTACTTTTGTATGTCTTATTTTAACTTAAATATTTAAAAATTTGAAGACTATTTTTTAATTATATGACGAATTTAAAGTAAGTCTCATTTTTTTCTCAATAATATTAGCATTAATTGCGAGTTTATTAATATACTAATACGTCTAATATGCACTTTGATTTAATCCTTGTAATTTGTAGCCTATTAGTGTTTTTTAATTTTTATCTTTTTCTATAAACAGTTTTGAGTGTTGGCTAACTGCTCAATATGTCGCAATACAACCATAAAATATCAAAGATTTTTATTTATATAAATGGTAGTTTCCTAATTTTATAAAATAAGTTGTTCAGTCTTAAAGCATAAGAAAAAATATCGATAGGTAACTACCGAGTTATTTTTTTTTTAAATGTCAGCATTGTGGTTTTAACCGATCAAACTTCGGTCAAAGAGGTTTTTAAAACGCGATGATTTATTATTGCTTTCAACTTTAATAACAAACCATACTATACTATAACCCTACTTTTTGTACTAACCACTATTTATGCAGTGAACAGAGCACTGCAGTAGTTTCAGTTTTTATGATTTACTCAAATTATTATAATCGATACTTAAGTACAATGCAAATTCAATTTCAATATAGAACATTTTTATATGAAATATTTGGACATATTTTTACTATCCAAAAAATTGTAATTGAAAATATGACTGTAAAACTATATACTTGCATTATCCTTTTGCTACGCTCTGAATATAAATGTATAATGAAAATGACCGAAGCGACAAAAGTTTTAGATTCACTCTCTGACTACTATAACTGCTATAAGTAGTTTTAATTACTTCATTAACTTAGGTAAATATAATTTCAAGTAAAATTTAATTATTGTCTTTATATCACACTTAAGATTAATTAAATATTGTCTCAATTTTATGATTTTATAACACAACACATAATTTGAATTCTTAAATTTAACAAAATGAAAAATGTTCTCCCCTTGTTGAACTTACTATTTTTTTCCAGTTTAGTATAGTATTTTTGGGTATTTTTGTATGCATCATACATTACATAGGAACATATAATTATATCAATGAAATTAAATGTGGAAATTTTCAACAATAGGGGTAGATAATTCTAATTAAACAGTGATATCAAGTTTGGGAAATAAAGTTATTTAATCATGATCGCTACAATAATAATAGAGTTTAATTAATTTATATATTATAATATATTCAATCTTTAAATCATAATTAATCATGTTTGTACTTTTGTATTAATTATTTATTTATTTATATTTCAGATATTCAGTCAATTAAGGAATACAGGTAATACTTTGTATTATATTATGCATGTTTTGTTAGATATTATAATTTAGTAACAAAGTACCTATATACTGATATAATATATAGGCACTTAAAAATTATAGACGCGTTGTATAAAAGTATAAATATCTAAAACAATAAATTGTGAAAAAAAATTATAAGTTAGGGTTGAAATTGTATTGAAAGTTTGATTACAATATGTTAGCAATAAAGAAACGTAAATAATTGATGGAAGAATAGCTCATCTTGTAACTATGAATATAATTAACAAATTAATTTAACACGTTTCCTTTGTACAAGATTTCACGAAACATGCAATTCTCAACCTTCTATTATAGAAACACTTTGAGGTGCAGACACAAAGGTATAACATTTCTTTGAGAACTACAATACTTAAAACGAAAAGATAATACATTTTTCTTGGGTATTATAAACATAATTAAGTACTTAAGTGTATTATTATTTCTCTTAAGCTTTTGCAGAATACTAATTTTCTTAATTTATACCAAACTATATAGCTGCATAACTACTTTAATTAAGTTATTGGACACGTAATACATACGCAATAAATACGCATAGTCTGAGGTAAAATTTAGGTACGTATACACCAATATTAGGGGTAGTATATAACCCTTTATGAACGTTATGAGCAACACAAAAATACGATAGATCCAAAATGAATGCACGAATAGATAACTTTAATAACAAGTAAAAACATTTAATATCCAATATCCAATATCCTATTGACCTATATATTCTTGAAACAAGCTATACATTATTTTGAACAACAATAATTATTATAATATTTAGTTTCTGTTACAACAAGCTACCTACGAATAAATATATTGTGATAAATGCATAAGTGTTTAATATATTAATATTTATAATCGATTATTGTTTTAATAATATAAGCCGTATAACGTTGGAAATATCCACCCGCTGTACCTAGGGTATAATTAATAATTTCACCCGCCTGATAAAATAATATAATAGTAAATATTAATAATTTTTATTTTATGTAATATTATTATATTACCTATCAATTCTATGTAAATGTATAAAACCAATACGTTGTACATTTTAAATTGTATAAAACGTTAATGTTTGACGATATGAACATTTAAAAATACAAATAAAGAAGATTTACGTTTAACGTGAAAATATATTATGTATATTTATTTATTATAATATCATTATCATTTTAAAGTGCGTTTTTTGTGTTATAATTAATTGCTGAAATATTAAAAAAACTCATCGATTATCTCTCATTCTAGATTTGTTTTGATTCTTATCAATAAAAAATATGTGGGAAGTACCTACATTTAATTACTGAACAGCAAATAAATATATATATTTTTAAACTACAATCAACAATAGGTATACTTATAGATAATCATTAATCATATTAACATATTTCAAAAAAATTAAATATAATATAAACTAGAGACTTGAGACTTGAGACTAGAGTAGTATAAAAATAATAATTAAGATGATTGCATTATTTCATATTGTTTTTAAATTCGTCCTATTAAATTTTTAGTTTTTAAAATTAATAATCTATAATCAATTGCATTTCGATTGTCATAATGGGAATTGTTTTAAATTTTATATTCCCTTGACAGCCCATTTCGGCAGAAGGGTTTGGTATGGTAGTAGGAGGGGTATTTAACATTCTTGGCATTCATGTACGAGTAAAACGGCACGCCAGGGACACGTTACCGCTCGTGGTATACCAACGAGTCTCTTTCTATCATTGTCCACTTTCCCTGCCACCACCATGCAACGTTTTGTAACGCACAATTCATCTTTATTACCTCCACTCTCTGTTCATCTATCGTAGGGTTTAAACAGAATAAGCCAAGTAGTGCCACCCCTATCACAAAGGCTATTAAAAGGGCCTCGTACTTGGGAACCGCTTTCCACCCATCCCAATTTGATGGTAATGCACCTTCCTTATATGCCTTTATCTATCCATAATGATGAAGGTTACCAAAACAACAAATGGTTGTAGTGCTTTTGTAGAATACATACAAATAGTATTATTTTATTTAACTACCAAATTAATTTAATCAATTTAAAAAATATATAGATTTATCTTGAGAAAACGTATAAAATAAAATAATTATTATTTTATCATATTATTTTCAGTCATCGTACATTATGTGTTACTATTAATATATTATTTTTTATTTTAATTTATAATGATCAATAATAATAGAAAATAATATTAATATAATAACAGTGTAACGGTGTAACTATCAGTACTTATTATGTATACATATTATTTTATTCTTCACTAGTTAATGCCATACATTCTTATTATTTGGTTAAAGTCAACTTTTGACGTACTAACATTGAGATTAAGCTATATGCGATTAAGTAGTTGGTATAAATCATTTTCGATCCACCTGCTTTAATTCAATTATTTTTTAGCTTCACATTATAATTTACTATTATGGCTTTGCAAAAGCTAGAAAATATGTTAAAATTAAACTAAAGTATGATTACTAGACAAATAATATGTGTTTACATTCTTTAATTTAAAACTAAGTACTAAACTTTAAGTTTGTTTTATTATTATTAAGAATTTTATACGATAAATGAAATAGAAAAAACATACTCGTGAAATGAATTTTTGTTACTTGAAAACCTCAAATTGTATTTGGAATTGAAAATAAAGATTTCATCACCAACTATTTTTAGTGTGAACTCATTTCGTAGTTTTTTCTGATTCACTTTACTTTTATACTATAGATATTTGAATATAAATGTGCTTATTTAAGTGAAACCTTTGTCGAGTGATTTCAACAATATAATATGTAAACGAATACTGGTTTTTAGAATGTTCTCAAGTTGAAATAAAAAAAAATACGCAAATACATCTTTCAACTTTAGTAAGATTTTTGTAACCAAAGTTAATTAATCTTGGGATTCAAGTGTTGATATGTAGATTTAAGGCAACATATAATGCAACAAAGTTAAGAAACAATTGGGTCGCTGACAACAATAAAAGATACAAATGGAAAAGTCAGGGTTATTTAGGGATATCAGAGTTTTCAAAATATTTTTACAGAGTAAATACCGGATGATTTGAGAACATTAAAGACATTTTCGACTAATCATTTAACTTATAATAAACTAACTCTGGCAAATACATCATAATAGGACATTTTTCATTAATTGCACATCATCGCTATATTATTACTCAAAATTTTATTCAATTTCATAAATTATGTGTATTTTAATTTATGTGTTTCAAGATATTATATGATGTGTGGGTATTGGACATCATAAGTATCCATTTGAGCAATGAAAAATGCACATGTGTTTCTATTTTATAGATAATTCAATGCGCAGAAATAAGTCATAAATGAAATAAATAAAACATAATTTTTAAAACAAGCTTAATATATAGGAAGTCATATTGTATGGAGTTATTTGACAGGCCATAATAATGGTGAGATTAAACGGACTGTCACCATTCTACGGCAGAGCGTCTTTGGTTGTAATAACCCAGTGTTGAATTATGCCTTAGTGGCCGCAAACCTATTAAAGCCGTAGACTCAGAAACACATTTCACCCGACATGATCCGAATTAATACTCAATTATCAAAATGGAAATGCATTATTCAATAAAGTATATTTGAGTCGATTTACGCACATCTCTAGAATAGTATTAGGTTTGATTATTTTATTTAATGGTTTGCAAGTTAAAACAGTACTTCAAGGAGATTTTCATTGTTCGAGGAATGATTTTGAGATACTAAAACGTATCACTAGATAATATAAGAACGTGTCTTTCTATTCAAATAGTCGTCATTATAACATGCTTAGCGGTAACAAAGTATCGCACAATTTATTATGGTGGACAGTTTTGTGAAATTGTTGATAATAATGTTTTTAAACATAATAATAATTATTGACAGTGAGAAATTCTTAAAATTCTTATTTCATACTTGAATTATTACAACTAAATATAAATAAAATCTTTTATGGACCGTAATACTATTGTCGAATCGGGAATACCTATCTATAGTGTATAAATATATAATATGGAAAGAAACCGCAGGTATGACAAAAAAATCCGAGGGAATAAATCGCGATCTAGCTGAAAACGTCATTCACACATAAACAAGAATTTAAATTAAATGGGATCACCGATTTGGTTTTTTCTCCGTTATAATATATTTTCTCATGTTTACTTATACATTGGTAGCCGAAAAGTATACAATAGTACCATGATATTATGTTTATGTGACGGCAACCTAACAATTCGTAATAATACGTTTGGAAAAACCATTCAACTTTAAACTTGCTCGCCATAAAGCCATTTGTGTGCATAGAACTTCATCGAAAACTTTGTTCAACTACTTTTTTTTCTCGACGTCGACTCGTTAAAATATACTGGTCTCACTGTACACTGAGTGAGCCAATTGATATAGTTTGAACGATATTATATATCATACGGAACTTCCAATTGTGATATTCGATATATGTCCAAAATAAAAGCCGGAGTTTAGTGATTGAACAATAAGAGTCAACGATGCGACGACGAATTGTCTGGTGCATGTGCCCCAAGAAATGTAATTGTAGTGTGTGATTCCATTTCACGTTGTTTGGCGGCCATACACTTTCGAGCACCGTTTTTCTTCGTAATATAACGAGACACTTAATCGGAAGTACTACTCACTCCGTCCGGACAATGGATGGCGATGAACACACAGCTATACTGTGGAACACTTCTAGTTGGTTTTAATGTGAACTTGAGCCGAAAATTGATTGTACAAATAATACATCTAAAATAGATATGTGTTTAACTTTCGAAAACCAAAAATAATGGCTCGAGGGTGTTCGCAAGAACGAAAACTATAATAAGTATATTACATAGGTGCATGTATATCAAAATGTTGTTATTTTTATCAATTGAATTTTAAAACACTTACTTTAATCGAAAAAAAAATCATCGTATACCATTCCTTTCACTACCAGCAGGTTTATATTATTCTCGAGTTATCGGAAAACACAATAAACAAATGCTGAAAATAATTAGAATTTATTGTTTTACAAGTAGTAGGTATGTATAATATAAGATGATCTATTTTTTCATCACTAAAATATGTTATACGATACAAGTAAACGGGATGAAAAACTGATAAGTGTTGGCAAAGTATAGTTTTTTACATAACAAACTAGCATTTCAACTTAAATGTAAAATGTAATCAATTCATATCAGAAAAAAAGTAAAAAGTAAAAATATATAATATATATATATATATTATTATATATGGATGTATATATTAAAATACAGAATCTTCTTGAATAAGATTATGATTATTACTTATATTTTTTCGTATATTTTTAAATTCGTGTTTCGAATAATATTATAGTTAAACTAATACATTTGAATACTTTTTTTTATAGCAAGACATTTTTAAATATTTTATCTTCTATCTCAAGCATAAAAGAATAGATTAAATATTTTATTCCACCAACAAAATGTATACTAAACCTTTGTGACAACTACCTATTAAAAAATGTTTTCCAGTTATTTATTATGTTTTTAATAACGAGAAGTTCGTCCTACACGAATTACAAAAACTCGATTTAAAAAATTGTAAATAATTAACATAAACTTTAAGATTTTAATCGCAATTAAACTTTATTTATGTATCGTAATCGGCTAAGAGAAATAAAAATAAAATAATAGTTAACTTATTGTTTGCAATTTGTAAAAATGTATTAGAAGTTATTAATTATCTTAAAAAATTTAAAAAAAACAAATGTTTGTTGTTTTATATTTGTTTTTATTAAACATAGCAATTACCTAGTCTCAGTAAAAATTAACCAACATACTGAATAATATAAAACATAAAAGTATATCGACCGATAAGTGAGTTTCAGTTTGCCTGGTGGATATAATTTTATATAAACGACTAAGGAGTAGAGATTGGACAGATAATCAAGTATACTATTATAGTTACTGATTTGTATTCTAATTTAAAATAAAATTATTTAACTATAATACCTATATGTATAAGTATTTTATTTTTTTATTTTTATCTTATTGAAAATATTTACATTCTGTATTTTATATACAATTATATTATAGAACGTCAGTACTTGTTATTTTAAATATCAAGTCATAATTTTTTCTTAATAATTAAATAGTCAGGTTTTCTTAACACGAATTAATAAAAAAAAATGAATATAAATCCATTGTCTACACCGCTAATATTCATTTCTCGCTCATAAACCATAATCATTTATTTATATGTATGTTAGCCTGAAGAACTATGCCTGGGAATGAAAAGAAAATGGTGTGGTAACTTATTGCAGTAAAATTAAACAACAATCATACAATTACGCAAAACATGTATACTGTATAGATCGAAAATAGACTCTTATCAGTTTTCAAAATGCTATATACTCGGTGCTATATATATAAGCTGGTTATTTCTAAATTGGCAATAAAAGAAATTAGTATTAGGTATATTATAATGTATAATGAGTCGTTCGCCCATCGGTTACGTAATTTACGGATAAAATTAATTTTTGTTAGTTTAGACCGATTATAATAATATTAGAGAATATAATGTTTTTATCAACTATGGCTTATTTTAATGTTTTTTAGAAACTCAAGTCTATAATAATTAATTTCTCCTAGAACATGGGTATGACATTCAGTTTATTGAATGATACGAATAGTTTATTATTATTCGACGACGATCTATACTTTATGGCATTTATCAATTAACTTATTACGCGGGTTGCGAACCTAGTTTTCAGAACGAAGCTAAATGATATTAATAATTAACTTAGAATCATATAATAATAATTAATAACAATATTATAACTATATATGGTATTATGGTATATTGGTTATGTATATTATGATAATAACTGTATAGTATATTGTATTATATTAGAAATGTACAATGGTATATAAAAAAAGTGTATAGTGAATTTATTTTCCTATTTACTTACAAAAACGTGCTTAAATTGTACATATTTGTGTGATTTTACTTAAATTAGAACCAATATAACTATTAAAGAAGTAAGTACATAATATTATGTAAAATGTATTACGTGGGTTTACTTTTTTTATGAAAAATAATTTATCTTAAAAATTTGTAGCTATCTTAAAGTTTACACATTACTTACGCATCTATACACAGTTACTTGATTGATCAAATTTAATTGTGTTGTATGTAATTTATAATAAACTACAAAATTGATTATTACCTACCTACGTATTATAATATTGAGTTTTGGACACAATTGCTTATTTATTTGAAACCAAAAATAATATTATTACTCCCAGAACTAAAATGTAGACGCAGCAAAAAAAAATGTAGTGTATTTAACTGTAGTGAAGAAGGTGCCTCTGTGGTAGAGACGATTGTCAGATGATTTGTCTCTCGTGAGAGATGGAATTTAATTCATACATCTTTTATTATTAAATATATGCTATGCATATTAAATAGAGTTTCACGTCAAACATTTATACATATTTACTATTTCCTTCAAATATCAGATTATATGAAAATATAGATGTATCTTACATGAACCTTTCTGTTTTTTTTTAAATAGAAATAACTCAAATAGTTCATAATATATTTAAAATTGTTTAATAAAAATTGGCCATCTATGCATATTCCATAGGTACACTAACATACGATGCGTATTAAATGTTTCGTATAATAAATTTAGGACGAGTGAATGATTTTAATAATAAATAACTTCAAAAATATGAACATTTATTCTACTACACTGACTTTTGTATGTCAAATGTTATCAAAATGATTCAAGTGCCTACACTCAGTCGCTACAATATCATAGTATGTCCTTTTTTTTAAAAAAATAATCCTTAGTTTCAGTTTCCTTTGAATTTTTAAATAATCTTACGTTTTATAAACACAGTTGTAGGAAAAACATCATAAGACGGTTATATTATATTTAATGTATTATAATCTTTGATAATAAAATTTGCTTTGGGGCCTATGAGAAGAACAAAACAAAATTTGAAGTTAATGTATACCTAATATATTAGAATACTTTGAATGGGATAATAGATGGTAAGAGATAGATAGAGAGTAAGAGAGAGGGAGATAGAGAGAAAGAGAGTTGGGTGTTGCAATAATGTGCCATAAAAGCATGAAAAAGACAATAAGTGTTTTATGTATATACAATTTTCATAACTAAATGTTTGTACTTAGGTATTTTCTGTAAGGTTGCAGATTTCTAAATACCTACTTATTTTTAATATGTAAAATATAAATATTTTTATTTTATTATGGTTGTATGGAATACCCGTTGTTATAATAATATTTCAGAATTAAATTCAAAATGTATTCATAATATTATTGAATTGATGCTACAGTATATAAATAACATCAATAATTTGATTATCTGTTATAACTTTCGTTGCATTTCTAACCAATAGGATTCATAAATAGTTATTACGACTCGAATGTCTTTGATTAATTATTTTTTCGGCATTGAAATCTTTTAAAACTATTTCCTAAAGTTTATTATTTCATAAAAATTTGAAGGATATTGTACCTATTGATTTTTCCACGTTCTTATTAAAGTGAATTTAAACATATTGAACTTAATAATTAGGCAGTATCATTAAACATGAAGTAAAAATTGTGTTAGGATGTCTTCAAATGTGTTAGTTTGTACGGGTAACTTATTATTAGAATGGTTAAAAAATATATAATCATTAATTATTATTTTATATATATTTTTATACAAAATATTTGTAATAAGTTTTGGTTAAATGTGACCTTTATTATTATATACATTTATTTACTTTTTTTTTGAATCAGGTAGGGTAAAGGTAGTGCAATAAACTAAAAAGTAATTAGCCAAATATATCTATATTGTTGGTGTCTAATGGGAATATCGGTGAAACCGTTGGTGGAATGATGAGTTACTGTCTAGGGACTGACACGGAAACTTCAAAAGCGATTATTGTCGAAACTTTACAGAAACATTATTTATAGGAATTATTAAAGAAATAATAAAAATAAAATAAAAATCAAGAGTTACATTTTTTTTTTAGAAAATCTTAACAATAGGGTTGTCAGATGAGGTATAAGTTTTTTACTTTTATTTTTTTCTTTAGCTGAGCAGAGCAATATCGATTTTGTCTACAGAACGTATTTGACATTTTGAACCTGTGCCAACAATTTTTCAAAAACCTCAAACATAATTTTTATTTTTTTTAGAAATATAATATAGGTTCCTACTATTTTTAACACGGAATTTACGATTTTTATTTTCCAATGTATGTTAACAAAAAAAAAAAAAAATAATAATAACAATAATAAAAAAAATAGACAACAAAGGAAAATTTCTGACACGTTTTTTTAGGTTATTTATCTATATGAAAATATTTTACCTTTTTTTTTGCCACATTGCTTACATTTATTGTTATATTTACTTGACATTAATGTGTAAAACAAAAAAACAAAATCGATAAACATTTTAATATCATCATTGAATAGTTAAATAATATTATAAGAACAGGAATAAGGTATTTATCTAAAATATAATGATTAATCGCTAACATGAGTGGATAGATTTACAGGGAAACTGGAATTTTCCCTCGGGGTCCCTGTCCGTATTTACATGCATTTCGGGTAATGCCTCATGACGCTTTTATTCATCCTTGGACGGTGGTCGTCACTTCGACATCTGTGAAGTATGAATTAGTAACGAAAAGGGCCTTTCTAGTTTTCACCCACATGATATAATCGAAGTTATATATATTTTTGCATAGAACTTCTAGTGATAACGAACAAAACATTTGCAAAAATTATCAGTTTCTTTTCTGTGTTTACTGTACGCCACACTCACTTCATCGTCGGATAGTCTAATTTAAAATCTATAGTCAAACATTATTATAACACGTATATTTATTTTGACAAAATGTATTACATTCATCTGCGCATATATTGACACTGTTTTCCGAAATACCTTTAATGGTTGTAGAAATTAGGCAATCAATAATTATAGTTTAACACGGATAACACGCGCTCGTATAATATCATAATATTACTGTTTCGCCGTTACCGATCCTACGGGTGTAGCGGTTAGCGGCAACGACTATCGGGGATGTAACTGGTAAAAAGGATTAACTGTGTACCCAAGGCAATTTATAAAATTAATAATCTCAATGCGTATTTTCAGAGACGGGCACAATGTACCACAAAACAAATATAATGGTAAAAATTCATATTAACATAATATGCAAGGGGTATGATCATACCTAACAGAGAATAATACACTTTAAGAACCTATTGCCTAAACAGCGCGCAGACCGCTGCTATAGGTCACATCAGAGACGGCGGTTTGTCAATAATAAACACGCCAACACAACAGTAATAATATTATTATTGAAAATATTCCTTATCTGGAATCGACGGCGACGGCGGCGATCAGCTGTTGCTCGAGTCCCGGCGGCGGCTAGGCCACGGCACGGCGGGGCGCGGAGGGTCCCGCGACGGTGAGTCAGTGGAGGTGGAACGCCTGGATAGTGGCGACTCGAGAATAATACGTCGCGAAGTAACGGCGTTCCGTTGCGCAACGATCGGCGGTAAACCACCAGGCCCGAAATAAACGGCTAGGCCACAACGGAATGACGTAATCGTGTAAAGCGAACTGTCGCAGTAAGTCGTCACCACACCACAAAACACTCGACGATAGCACGACAGGTGACGCGTGTACACGCGACACAATAATGAGTGCGGGAGACGACAACGTTACCGAAGACGATAGCGTAGGTAATAGGCACACACTCCGAACGCGCGACTTATAAATTATTGTCCGGTGAAAAACACAGACGACGCAGGTAGGCGTCGTGTCGACCGGTCCAGCACGAGATGTGCGTACAACTGACTGACTGGCGGTGGCGACAAGTCGGCGGTGTCGCGAGTATCAGCGGCGGCGGAGTCCAACGATCGTTGCGACGTTATCTGCAGATAATATTTTATCGACGGCAGTGTTGCTTGCGTAAACATACTCCCCCGTTGGGATGAGCAGCATCACAACTGGTTGGTAAACGTCAAGCTAAGTAGAACGTAGAAATGATGGACGAAGATGTGTATGTGTGACTGAAGCGATCCATGGAGTCCTAATACACATGAAATAAAACATACAAAAAAAAAGACAAATACATTTTTTTTTTAAATAACTACAGTAATCAAGATCAACTTGATAAATTATAAAACACATTAAATTACAATAAATAACATACAATAGATAAACTCATCGTGTTTGATAAGAAAAAAAGGTTTACAATTTAATTAAGTTTCAGAGATTGTGGCAAAAAAAAAAAACAAACAGTACGGTTAATTTATGGAGATTGTAGCAACGGAGAGTCACTCCATGGGCAATAACACCAATTTTACCGTCGGCCGTGTAAACTCCCCTTGGGAAGTGAGAACCTTCACCACGCGCACCACCCCATCTTTACCGGGTGCCAGACTGGTTATGCGACCTAAGAGCCAGGATGTGGGGGGGCCCTGTGGTCTTTTACAACTACCATATCACCTACATTGAGATTTGTCCCCTGGGACGTCCATTTATTGCGAGTTTGCAATGAACACAAATATTCGTTGGACCAACGTCTCCAGAAGGATTGATGGCATTGGTGCAACAGCTTCCAACGATGTACCAACGTTGCATGCCCTTCCGGAATATGTACGTCCGGAACAGCAAGTAGCGGTTGCCCAATCAAAAAATGACCTGGCGTTAGATAGTCCAAATCTAATGGTGATGTTGTCATTGGCGTAAGCGGCCTGGAGTTAAGAACAGCCTCAATCCGACAAAGAACGGTGGACATTTCCTCCAGAGTGGGGTTATGACAACCCATGACACGCACTAACAACGTTTTGGCGGATCGGACAGCAGCCTCCCATAAGCCTCCAAAGTGCGGGGCGCTAGGAGGATTAAAATGCCACGTGCATTGCGTATGAGCGGAAATCTGGTTGTGGTTATCGGGATGGTTTATCAAATTTCGCAACTGTTTGGCTGCCCCCACGAAATTGGTACCGCAATCAGAATAAATATCAGACGGAAGACCTCTGCGCGCAACAAACCGGTCAAAGGCTGCCAGGAACGCATCCGTGGTTAAATCTAACACAACTTCAAGATGTACTGCCTTCACGGTCATGCACACAAACACGGCAATGTAGACCTTGTAGCATCTGGCTTTACGTAATCGGCATTCACGCATTTGGAGAGGGCCAGCATAATCAACTCCAACACGTGAGAAAGGACGACAGGCTTTCACCCGAGATGACGGCAAGTCAGCCATTAACGGATGAGGGCTCTGAGCAATCGAGCGGACACAAATAGTACACAGACTTAACACCTTCCGAATAACCACACGGACCGACATAATCCAGAATTGTCTACCAATCAACGATGTTATCACTCTGGGACCAGAATGACACGTCACAAGATGCCAATGGCGAACATTAAGATGAGATAGATGGGAGTCCTTGGCCAGCAATATGGGGTGTTTTTGAGTTTGGGAGTTCAGAGTTTCCCAACCGTCCGTTGATACGGACAACACCGTCTTGATCAAGGAACGGTCTCAGTCTTGCAAATATACGATGCGGTGTGTGTCCGCGTCTCAGTGTCATTTGTAGTTCGGCAAATGACTGGCATTGAGCCAGGCGAACAATGATGACCAATGACTCATCTAACTCCGTTCGACTGAGAAATTCATGTGAATAAAATTTTTTCTGGCAGCGGCCAGTAAACCTACGAATCCAAGCCACTACGCGTAACATTCTTGTAAAGTTGGAAAAACGGGAATACCACTCAGCACCACCATTTATCTCTACCGCCAGCGATATTGATTTGACTTCCGGCAACATGTTCACTGGTAAAGGAGAAGAGGTCACGTCCCATTCTTCATGTGGCTGTAGTAGAAAATCTGGACCGGACCAATAAAGAGAATGCAATAATAACTCAGATGGCAGCATACCCCGCGAAGCACAATCCGCTGGATTCTTGGCAGACCTGACATAACCCCAACTACATTGTGGCAGAAGTTGATGCACTTGGTGAACGCGGTTTGAGACAAAGACTTTGAACAATTCATGCGGGTTCACCAGCCAAGATAATACAATTTGTGAGTCCGTCCAAGCGAACATATGTACAACAGAAACTTTTTGTTCGAGGATCTTCTTAATGCGGGACATCCAACGCGCAAGAAGCAAGGCGGCACACAACTCAAGTCTCGGTACGGTTGATGACTTCATGGGCGCCATCTTAGTCTTTGAACCAAGTAGCGAAACGGTGATTGGGTTGTTGGGAGACAGGGTTCTTAAATAAACAACTGCAGCATATCCTCGTTCTGAAGCGTCACAAAACCCACACAATTGGACCTGACATTGAATATACGTGTTCAAAAACCGTGGAATCCGAACCTCTGACAACATTGGGAGACCGTGAACGAACGCTTGCCAACAATTGTTCAGCTCCTTGGGCAACGGTTCGTCCCAAGTCAAATTTGCCTTCCAAATTTGCTGCATATGGTGTTTGGCCAGGAAAATAACAGGGGCAAGGAAACCAAGGGGGTCGAAGATACGAGCGATGACAGACAAGACAGCTCTTTTAGTCGGTACAGCTTCAGACAATTGTACATCAAACCCAAACGTATCTTGGGAGGATTTCCATTGTAGGCCCAGCACCTTGGTAAGCCCGATATCAGTATCGTTAAACGGGGACGCATCAGTAGCTCGATCGGCAGCGGGCACCGAAGATAGGAGTTGATGGGCATTACTCGACCATTTTTTAAGCTCGAGGCCAGCTCGGGACAACACTTGTTGTAAATCAGACCGAAGCTTCATTAGACTGTCGACAGTATCTGCTCCAACACAGATGTCATCAACGTATGTTTGGTAGGTCAACGCGTCTAATACGTCAGGTAGCCCTGCACACTCTTGCTCTGCTAAATCCTGCAGCACACGCAAGGCTAAAAACGGCGCACAATTCAATCCGTAGGTTACAGTGTTGAGCTCGTACTCTCTCAACTCGTCAACCGGTGATGCGCGCCAGAATATGTGTTGGTATGCGCGATATTTTGGTAATACGGATACCTGTCTGTACATTTTGCACACATCAGCCGTGAACGAAAATTGGTGTACTCGAAATCGGAGAAGGATATCAACGATATCCTGTTGCAACTTGGGCCCAGTATGCAGACATTGATTAAGGGAAAGTTTAGATGAGGCAACAGCTGACGCATCAAATACTACCCGAATCTTGCTCGATGTGATGTGACTGGACCTTTGAAAACAGGGTGGTGAGGGATAAAATAAATTCCTGGAGACGGAGCAACTGACATATGTCCCAAGGACTCGTATTCAAGCATGAACGCCTTATAGGCTTGATATAACATTCGTCAGACAATAGTTTCCTTTCGAGATTTTGGAAGCGACGTAACGCAACTTGTCGGGAACCAGGAAAGGTTTCAGATTGGTGGTTATTCAAGAAAGGAAGTGGTACTACAAACCGGCCATTAGCATCCCGTTCACGTTCAGCCAAGTATATGGCCTCACACTGGCCTGCCTGACTAAATATTTCTGGGGCACTGTCTGGCTCCTCAACTTCCCAGAACCGTTGAACCATGTGTTCTAAAGACACGGTTAGGGATACCAGATTAGAATGAGTCTGATCACAATCCGAGTTGGTTACAGGTCCGATTATAACCCATCCGAACAAAGTGCTGAAAGCGGCGGGTAAGGAATCTTCTAGAACAACTCGTTTCCCATCAAAAATATGTGCGAACACGTCAGCGCCGAGTAACATATCTACCGGAGCAGGACGATCAAATAGTGGATCTGCCAAAGCCAGATGTGAAAATTTGGTTTTCAAGTGAGGAGGTAAATTATGTAATGGCATATCATTGGTGACTTTTGGTAACACCATGCTCTCACAGGGATGCTGTGATCGTAATTGTATCGGGGTGATAAGGCACTCTACGATACCTTCGACTCGGGGAACCTTTACACCAGAAAGACCTGTCAGAGGGACTGTCCACCGAGTACGCTTCAGACCGAGCCGTTCAACACATGATGTAGAAATAACGCTTACTTGAGACGCTGAATCGATCACGGCCCGGACCATTTGCATGACCCCTGAATGATCACGAACATGCATTTGAGCCGTACCTAACAGAACCGACGTTTGGCCGACAGAACCGACCATCGAATTCTGTTCTATACCATGGTTCTTTATGGGCGATTCAACATTGCGATGTAGAAGCGTATGGTGACGACCTGGACATTTTTTGCATGGTTTGGACACTTTACAACGATTTGACCAATGCAGTGAATTGAGACACCGAAAGCACACTTTTTTGTCTCGAGCAAGTTGATATCGGTCATCCATAGCTAGGCTCGAAAATGTGGGACATTTACAAGACATATGACTACTAGAGCAAAATAAGCAACTTGACTGACCACTGTCTGAAGGCTTGGACGTCAATAGAGTGACCTTCGACTTCTTATCGTTTTGACGACTTAATACGGTTTTACTCTTATCTGAACTAGTAACTTGACGAGATGGACCACCAGAGAAACTGACAGCTTCGAGAAGAGACACACGATCCTTAACGTACTTGACCATGTCGGATACACAAGGAAATTCGTTATTATTAACAGCTTCAAAACCCTTTCTAGTGGAAATGGGAAGGCAACGAGCCGACAGCGCAAATAATAAGAATTCGCCTAAATCTGGAATGTTCAATGATTTGAGCATGGCTATCTGGTCCGAAAATACCACTAAGAATTCTCTCAATCCCTCTAACGACTCTTGGGATTGTGCAGGAATAGAAAAAACTTTGTCAACGATAAGAGTGGCGAGTTGCCTAGGTTTATCATACTTATCGATCAACGTGGACCATGCGAGATCAAACGTGGCTTCAGATACCACAATGTTTTGGATGGACTGGCGCGCATCGCCCTGTAAACATCCGAGTAGATAATAAAACTTCACTATTTTTGGCAATTCCTCTCGTATGATTTGTATGTTGAACTGATCGCGGAACACGGGCCATCCACAGAGATCACCGCTGTAGGATGGTAGAGGAATTTTTGGCAAACGAACCCCCGAGGGTAGACCAGCTATAATAGATGTACTGCCGTCCACGGATCCGGAACGACTACCCTCATTTACAACACTGGATTCCGTAGTCCGAGGGGCTCTATATTTATCCACTACAATTACCACACCCATGTAAGTCGAACGGACTTCGGCCTCGAGTGAAGTAGAATACGTATGCGATTCATCTAGATCCAGTAGAGCTTCTAGTACAGCCGCGTTCTGACTAACAAAGGTTTCCCACAGCGAGTCAAGATCCTCAGCAGCTGCTAAAAACTGTGGAATTAAATCAAGAGATTTATCGACCTTTTTCGCCAACTCGGCGATTGAGTTAATTCGAGTAACAGTGCTTTCCCGAGCTACCAAGGCTATAGTTTTAGTTCGTTGTAACACTCTATTGTCACGCGCACTTTCTTGCTCACCCGGATTAACCATAATTACAAAGTATAGGTATAACAATATTAAACTGGCAAACCACAACAGAAGGGTAGGTACAAGTTAGTAAAATTAATATACGATTAATTTCCCAATGTCAATTAATTATATCACACACCCATTTATTACAATGGGATCATAGACTAATTTTTTTTTAAACTAATTCAACGCACAGATCGGGACTACCTATATACCTAATCGACGGTCGCTGAAGATGGTGAACCCACGCAGTGACACTCCTAAGCAAAACGTTCACATTGAGCATAAATTTCAATATACATGAATATTGATTACAGTTAAATTATAAATTTTTTTTATTACACACAGAAAATACTAGTTCGAGTTACTCCCGATGACAACACAATCTAACCACGCTCTGCTACCATTTGTTTCGCCGTTACCGATCCTACGGGTGTAGCGGTTAGCGGCAACGACTATCGGGGATGTAACTGGTAAAAAGGATTAACTGTGTACCCAAGGCAATTTATAAAATTAATAATCTCAATGCGTATTTTCAGAGACGGGCACAATGTACCACACAAAACAAATATAATGGTAAAAATTCATATTAACATAATATGCAAGGGGTATGATCATACCTAACAGAGAATAATACACTTTAAGAACCTATTGCCTAAACAGCGCGCAGACCGCTGCTATAGGTCACATCAGAGACGGCGGTTTGTCAATAATAAACACGCCAACACAACAGTAATAATTTATTATTGAAAATATTCCTTATCTGGAATCGACGGCGACGGCGGCGATCAGCTGTTGCTCGAGTCCCGGCGGCGGCTAGGCCACGGCACGGCGGGGCGCGGAGGGTCCCGCGACGGTGAGTCAGTGGAGGTGGAACGCCTGGATAGTGGCGACTCGAGAATAATACGTCGCGAAGTAACGGCGTTCCGTTGCGCAACGATCGGCGGTAAACCACCAGGCCCGAAATAAACGGCTAGGCCACAACGGAATGACGTAATCGTGTAAAGCGAACTGTCGCAGTAAGTCGTCACCACACCACAAAACACTCGACGATAGCACGACAGGTGACGCGTGTACACGCGACACAATAATGAGTGCGGGAGACGACAACGTTACCGAAGACGATAGCGTAGGTAATAGGCACACACTCCGAACGCGCGACTTATAAATTATTTGTCCGGTGAAAAACACAGACGACGCAGGTAGGCGTCGTGTCGACCGGTCCAGCACAGAGATGTGCGTACAACTGACTGACTGGCGGTGGCGACAAGTCGGCGGTGTCGCGAGTATCAGCGGCGGCGGAGTCCAACGATCGTTGCGACGTTATCTGCAGATAATATTTTATCGACGGCAGTGTTGCTTGCGTAAACAATTACAATATGGACTTTCATATGTTTAAATAACTAATTCATTGTGACATATCATACATAATATGAAGCAATACATACTTCGCATTGTTTAAACAACGGATAATTCAATATACCTATTAAATATGTTAGGTAAGTACTGGTACCGTATCTGTTTTCCTAGAAAATCACGAGATATTATGACTTTGACATGACTTACGATTTTAATTTAATAGATTTTATGATACTGGTCTATAAAATAATAGTACAAGGGTAGTAATTTATTACACTTTAACAGTTTTGGGAAAAGAAACTAAAAAATCAACTGGATAAGATAACAGATAATTTATTCAAAATTTGTCTAGATAAGATAAAATATAACATCATTTTTTTTTTATCTAGATAAAGATAAAAATATACATACATTTATTTAGATAAAAAAATAGATAATTTTTATTACTAATTGGGTAATATTTATAAATCCTTAATGTCATTTCTCAACTAAAATAATATACAATTTTAATTTTTAATACAACTTGAATAAAAATAAAATAACTAAATAAAACTCACAATGTTTCAGTAAACATTTCTTTTTTAACTATAATAATATTGGAATTTGGAATCACTACTCGGTTCTCGTAAATTATAGGCTATTTCAGTATTTAAAAATATTCTTATTATTATATTATTTATCTAGATAAATTATCACGGATAACCATTACATTTATCTAGATGAGATAATTAGATGATTTAATTATTTTTATCTAGATAAGATAATTAAAAAAAAAATGTATCTAGATAATTCCCAATACTGCACTTTAAACTAAAATTATATTTACAATGTTTTGATTATTTGTAATAAAAATTATAAATCCATTGTTATGGTCTCAACTATTTTAATTTGTGAAAATCCATTTTTTTCAGGATTAATTACAATGATAATCGTTTAGTGTTCCAATAGGATGCTTAATATTATAATCAAAATTACAGAAAGTTCTAAGTTTAAATTGAATATAGAGCTATAAAAGGGGTAAGATAAGAAAAATATCAGGTTTTAGTTGAAACTAATAAGTAATAATATCCAAAGGTGTTGTACAGATAAAACAGGAATACAGAAGTGTAATATAAAGTGTTAATAGCTCTAATGATATGTCAGCCTAAAGTTTTGAACTTCCTAAAGATATCTGCTTTAATCTCTTAGTAAACTTCAAATCCCTAGTATCTACATTGTCTACAGAACGAGCACCTTTAAAACAACGCCTCCGGGTAAATATAAATCCACTAAATTCGTTTACAACAGTTGTATGACATAGGTAAGCGGTTATATAAATGATAATTCATATTATAATTTTATTAAGTAAAACATATAATTTATGTTGAAAATCAAATCAATAAATGTATATTTATACGATATATCTAAAGTTAAGACTAATATCAGTTAATTAGCAAACATGTGCTTATAATAGTAGAATAGTGTCGTCTTTCATATATAATATATGATATAATATAGTTATATAATATGTAATGTTTAGCCAAAATGACTAAGAAGTAAGAATTCAAAAAACCTTACTCAATACTATTATCATAAAATAACTATGGACTTTGTCCAATACTTCAATAGTTTACCATATCATATATTTCAGATTTTCAGTTATTGGTGTTGAATTTATAATTTTTCATTATTATCTTATTTTTCTGCGAACACTTATGGATGCAGTTTACAAAGAGGCAGAGAGTACCACTCAATACATTTTAGATAGGACGATCTTTAAAATATGTGAATATCTCCGGAATGGTATTTTAAATCGAGTTCATCTCAAACAGTTTTTAGTTTTATGTTCTTAGTAGTTTTTTCGATGAGAAATAAACTAGAAAAATATGAAAAAAAAAACCTTAGAAGTGGTCGGTCTTAACAGACGTTTTACTTTAAATCACTTTTCAAAAATGATTGTATTATTTTTTTCGAATAAATAGCACAACACTTGTGGACAGTCCAATAATATGTATTCAATATTTTCTTAGATGTATAAATGTATTCTGTCTGTATTACTAGGCTCGTCATTTAAGTTAAGTTGGAGACTTAATTAATGATATTAATAACTTCAATATAAATTCTACTTGACTTTAAAAAATAAACTCAATATACTAATTTATTTTCTTGAAAGAAACTAAAAACATTCATATATAAATAAAATATCAATATAAAATGTTTAATTACTTTTCTTGAGTGTGTAGATATACTCGTAGTAAATTTACCATTAAAAAATTTTCTAGATCAGAATGATGGTATATCATTATTACTAATGGTTTTGTATTTTGTAATTAGACCCTTTCTATTAAATTTAAATTACGGCGAATGTGGTTAAGATCTAATATCCAGGATTTAGTAAACTGTATTTTCTAACCTATCCGTGACATAATTAGCTTAGTGAGTGTATGGTTCTAAATAAATAAACAGATACAATTAATTATATGATGATAATTTGGTATTATTTACATTTTGAACTTTGAACACCAATAGTTTGATTTAATAATTGTACCTACACAGTTTAAATGTATCGCAATTTGTCTATTATTTAATGGTAAGCCAGAATCATTATCTCTGAAAAAATAGTACGTTTAGATAAAAAGTTAATTTAATTTCATATTAATTAGTGCATTAGTTACGATTAACGTGTAAACAATTTTTGTAACAGCAGAATGTGAAAATACTTAATTGTTTTCGGAAATTAATTACTCGTTGCTAAGCAGATTAACTGGCTCAAAAGTTATAATATTTAGCTAGAAAATCAACGATTAGTACCTATAATATATGCAGGCGCGTAACACAAAATTCTGAATGATTAGAAACTTAAAAGCAATTATAAACCATAGGATTTATTATAAAAACAATTCTTAGTTGAACTGAAAATTATTTTGACATCTAACGGTTTCTGATCGTTTTTATTGCAGTTAAAAAGTTGCTTAGAAAATACGAAATCATATTTTAAATGTAAGCATCGACTAAACGCCAATTACAATCGAAAGGTTTTAAACAAATGGTAAAGTATTTCATCACAAAGCAATGTCTACCAAAAATAAAAACTTCATTGTAAAACTAAGTAGATTTCTTTATTCATTTAAAATTGAATATCAATAATAATATCGCTTCAAAATATCCATTCTCGCTATTAACGTTTAATATTTGTTGGTATGTATTTAATGGAATGCTAATATAGGTAATAACTTTAACTATAGCTTAGATAAGTTATAGGTTTGGTCTATATTTTTGTCTTTTTCATATTTTTGAGTATCTACCTATACACGTATACAATTCTCTGACTATTATATGTTGATAATTATATTCCTAATTAATACTTCATACTATCTGCTATTTTTTTATTTTATTAATTTATTAAAATAGTCTATGTGCTGAAATAATATTTGTTCTATGGTGAAATGCATTATTATGGATTCCAATAACAAGATCGAATTAACTTTACCTCTAACTCGGACATACGATATTTATTTCCGTGAATAGATTTTTTTATTTTTATGGTAGCGTTTATTTATTTTTGTATAGTATTATGTTAGTGTATAGCGTTACACACATGGAATATTGTATATACTATTAAAATTATTAAACAGCATTAAAAGTAGAATTATTAAAAACCATATACATGATTAATTCGTAAATGTATATTATATCGTGACGGCAAAATTAAAATCGTACAGTTAAATTAACAAATATAATTGTTTGAATGGACGTTGTTAAGTTATTATGCATAAGCATAACCTATGGTATTCAATGATTGCATAAAATAAAAATAAATAAACTCATTTTAGATATTTGTTTTTGACAATAAAGTTTATGATGGGTAGCTGAAAATATTTCGATATCAAAATAATCATAATTTCAATAATGGTTTTTTTTTAATTAGCTTAAAAATGTTTTTTTCAATCATCGGTATTTAGGTACATATAAGTATATTATTTTAATAGGATACACAACGTCGTATCGTATTGTAAAAAATACACTTGAATAATTTTTATTTACTACTCTTGATAGGTAGTAGTGTATAGTACCTATCCATGAACAAATTATTTAATTTGAATTCATCGCGACAATTTCTACGTACTGAGGGTTTGGTTACGTTACTGAATAAATATTGATTTATTGTAAGTACCTACATATTTTACAACTTTACTGTAGAACAACATTTCAAAAATATAATAACAATTATGTACTTTAGAATTTATATTAACTGACTAAAATTACTTACTATAATCATTTTAAGTACGGAAATGAAAACTTTTTTTTTACAGAATATTATTATATATCAACAGATAAAACAATTTATATATTTGTATGTAGGTAACTCGACTGGAAATGATTTGTTCAGTCTTATATCAAGCATAATATATATTTTATTGTTAAGCCTCTTTAAAATAACTATAATTCAGAAGTTATTTAAAGTCTAAAATTTAGTTGAACCAGATTGTAATAAAATTATATCAATATAATATGGTTACAAACTTCGTTATACTTACCTATATATTTTTAATTTATTCCTATAAATGTTTATAGTAGTTGAAAAATAATACGTTCTGTCATTTGAAAGGCTGCTACCACTTATCTAAATGTCTCTCATTTCAGGCCTCGACATTTGGTCTTTTACAGTTTTTGAGCAATATTATAATGACACACATTAATATCCACATATCACACTGGGTCACTCAGAAAAAAGAAATGGAAAAGGGCACCCTTAAAAACTATCCTTCTTTGTAGCCGTCGTGTTTGGTCAAGTGTTTCAGAGTCAATTTATCGTAACTGTAGTATTTGCAATCCTTTTTGTGTACTTAAAGTTCATCAAAAAACTTTATTAAAATGTATCACGTGCTATAATAGCTATGTTTCAGCTGCAGTATACATATAAAGACAATAATATATGGGTAGTGTTTTAAATAAAACTGGAAAACAAAATAATATAAATGTGTTTATAAGTCATTGAGTACAACTAAAGCAAGAATCGGTTTCCTGGCTAAAAAAATAATTTTATCACACTTAAACGATCATTAAAAGTCTGTTACAATAGTACATTATAGTACCTATATAGTCGGTAGAGTAATATTTAATGCTCAATTATACCGTTTAGAATCAAATATTTTTGTAGCAATTATTTTTTTTGAAAGATTTTAGTAGGCATTTTTTTTTTACTGTACGTTTATATTATGTTTCATTATTTTATATGCTTTCAAAATTTTCAAAGAACTGTTAAATTAAATACTCCCAGATTAATTCCTATAATTATTATAAGTAATAACTGTAAAAAACCTTAAATAAACGTTAATTATAATATTCAACACATTGATATGAACTATTATTGTAGGTACCTACCCGTTTTATCACTGTATAAGTAACAATTATTATATATGTCTATAATTCTATAATTTTAAATTAATGAGACAATTACAGTTAATTGGATTTATTTATTACAATCTCAATTTACATAGTATATGTTTTAATATATTATATTTTTTAGTATAAGTTTATAGTACCTACTTACTTTATATAATTATATCGTCTTATTTGAAACAATTATTTATAAAATATTATTAAATGTGAGTCCAGTATCGGATCACATATTTACATAGTTGACCAACAGTAATTGTATGAAAAAATATATTTATTTGACAAAGACAATTAAATATTGATGTATTGTTTACTTAAACTTTTCTTCCAACTAAATTTTAAAATGTTTTTTTTTCAAAAAAATACTTATTTACAATGTATAAAAATATTGTCTAATAAGTAATTCTGGTGATAAATTTGTCAATGACGTTTAAGATTAGAATAGGAAGGCTCTTAGAGGTGCCACCTGACAAGTTTAAGTTGATATTATTATAATTTTAGCAGGTCAATTCCAACTAAATTAAAAAAATAAATGTATATATTTTATTTTCAACAATATAGTATGTACCCTCATCATCCGATCATCGATTATGAAAAATAAGAACCATTTAAGTAGGAACATCTATAAAAATTTCTAAATTAATATTGATGAGAACATTAAACAAGACAAATCCGGAAAGTACAACTTATTTTTATAGTATAAATACCATGAGTTATTTAACTTTACATTATATGCTAGTACGTTTTTTGTGCACTCTTGTCAATCTCAAACCTTTTAAGTACCTAGTTTCAAAGATTGGTCTATAAGAATATGCTTTCCCTCATCGTATGACTCAAAACATCAGTCACGCTGTAATGCTTGTGTACTGCTGATATATATTTGACAAAAACCTCATAAATTTAGTCTAATGATAGGCAAGTGTAATAAAAATTGTTATCTATTTGGAACAGATTTTTTATTTTAAGACTGAGTTGTTCTTCATTTATAATTTACAATCTTTTTGTCGCATCCGTGATAGCGGTCGTCATATTTATGCGGGCGTGTGCTCTAAATATAATACTCTTATCAGCAGTACCTCAATAAATAAACGGACAAAATACGCTGATTGCTATAATATATAGTGCTATGTTACCTATATATTTCTATTTGTTCTGGGTTGAACCTTTTTTTTGTCTGAAATTGTAACTTTTTTCTGTGTAAACACGTTTTATTAACAGGGTATTTTATTTCTGTTAATAAAACAACTGCATATTTTAATATTATTTTATGATCATGTATGCTGTATAATATTAAAAAAGAAATCGTGAGTACATGATTTTAGTGAGAAATAATAACACAAGTATGCGATAAAATAATACGACTTGTTTAATTGGTTTCGTTGAAAAATTAAAATAAAATAATAATAATAAACAACCATTCTATGATACTTCACCAATACAAAACGGCTATTAATTTTAAGATATAGATAACTATAATTATATCAGATACGCGTTGAGATATTTTTTGTGTACGTATTTTAAGCCTTTGTGCTGATCTTGGATTAACTTTAATCCAGCTACAAATAAACCATTTAACAACACGATAAGCGTCAAAATATAAATAAGGAACACATTTTTCAATTATTATTTTAGTTTTATTAACTCTATACACTTTTAGAGATTAAATTGTGAAAAAAAGTTTATTTTAAGCTATAGAATATTATGTTAAACTGAAATACGTAAATAATGAGCTTTAAGTTATGACATTTAAGTTATTATTGATAGTTTCTGATTCGTTGATACTTTTTTCCTTACTAAAATATATTATTAATATTTAAATATGATTATATACCATTATTATCTTTTTTCTTGAATATAATAATAATTAAAAATTGTAATTCAACAAAAACAAACTATTTTTAATACAATATAAATACATAATAGTATACAATTAATGTAATAGTACAATATATATGTACTCAAGAACTTACCAAATATTTATAACTCAAAATTTTAAATTGTTTTAAATTTGGATAATACACACAAATATGTAATTTTAATACTTGTCTGTGAATGTAAAATAGTTAAGTGATAAGTTAGTTTTAGACAAACAATATTTTGATCAAATTTTGTTGATTGATGTTAAGAGGATGTCATCGCACTATTTTCTCTCTCCAGCCCACGCGCAACATAGACAAAATGCATTTGCGCAGAATCGTTTTTTCTATGTTTTCAAGTAATCTTAGAGTAAAATCACTCATTACAAAAAAGATAGATAATAATATTTTTGAGGAAATGACATATTGATTTCTCTAAATATTGTTTCAAAACAATTTAAACATAATTTAAATTTACATTTTTTTTTTATTTTAAAAGTCAAATACAAAGTTAAATAACAATAAAATATAAAACCGATATGTCATTCCCTCTAAAATATTATTTTCTATCTTTTTTGTAATGAGTGATTTTACTCTAAAATGACTTAAAAACATAGAAAAAACGATTCTGCGCAAATGCGTTTTGTCTATGTTGTGCGTGGGTCAGAGAGAGAAAGCAAATAGTGCATTAGTGCGCTGACATCCTTTTAAGTATCTTAGTTAGTTTTGGTAGTTACTTACAAAAGATTATACCTACAATTTAAAATGTCAAATTAATATTTAATTATCCAATGACAATGATTTAAAGTTATTTATGTTTGTACAATTTAGTAGGTTTCTATTCTGGCAAAAATAGGTATTTTTAATTTTTTTTTTTATAATTATTATTATTGGTTTGAAAAAGTTAAAATCACTGACTTTTAACTTCTTTAAGTTAGTACAAAAACTCTTAACTAATGGCTATTTTTCAACGATAAAAGATTAAAAACTAAAACTTTCCTGGAGTTGCAGAAAATCCTTTTTTGTTTACAAAATTCGAATGCAACCGATATTACAAAGCTTATAAATTACTGATTACTTTAACATGTTTTAAAATGTTTATTGATTTAACGTTTTAATTTATTTTGAATTATTTATACAAACTATAAATGTAATGCATTAAAGTGTATGCATATGATTGATATGTAGAATTATCTATTAGGATATTACCAATCAAATAACTTTATTACCTTTTATTTACAGACGTTTTTATTATTCAATAAATTAGTTTTTTTTGGATTCATCACAAAATGATACCTCTAGGATGCTGATAGTATAGTTAATACCTAGTTAATATGGTTCAGTTTATTTTAAATTTACATAATGTCCATTACAATATAATAAATTAAATCGCATTTAATAGTATTTTAATGTATTTCCGCGTAAAACATTGTTGTAATTTTTCATAATAATTATGACTTTGTAAAGTTGAGTTTTGAGTTAATAACCACAAAATTATTTAAATTATAGCACTAAATTAGATAGTATTTACTACACACCACCATGATATTATTATCATGAGTATTATTTGAGTATTTATGTTAGAGGACAAAATGTACTTACACATTAGTTTATTTAAACACTATTTTAAATTAGCATCCGAATTCTTAAAAATTCGACAATTAAATTAATTCAAAAAAAATAAATAAAAATTGTGAGTTTCATGTTATAATGTTTTATTTTTTCATAGTTTTGATGCTATATTAAAATGTTATATAGATTGCAATTACTTAAGTACCTAACCTAACCTAACCTACGTTATAATAGCAAACAGTTGCTTGACCAAACTTTTTGAGCTTGAACAATAATCATGTATTAGTGTTTAAACCCTATAATATTATGAATTGCTTCATATATTTTTGCCTATAATATCGAAATAACAATACTTAAGTGTATGGTACCTTATCTTAGCTGATGTTGTATGTAGGTATACGCTTAAATAGTGTTTCGAATAACATTTACTCTATGTTATTAATTTATCACGTAATATTATCGACGTTTAGGCGTGGAAAGTTGGCGGTAATTAGATATATACTAATCAGTGCCTTATTAATGCAAGGAAATTATGAGTATTTGTCCAGGGCCCATGCCACACGTGGATCAGGGGCCCAACTACTAGATTTAATTCTTTTAATTTTAATTTATCCTTAAATATGAATAACACCAAAAAAAGGTATACACAATTAAAAATACTTGTCAAAATATAAACTATATTTTTTCACTGGCATACAAAAACAATTAAATCATGAGTCTATCCGTTGAAAATTATATCACTGCAAACATTTATTTTGATAAAGTTATTGATGCATTTTCAGAAAAAAAGGCTAGAAAAAAATGTCATTCAAATATTTTTTAGTTTACAATTTATAAAAATATAGGCCCATTTTTTTCTATTATCCTGGGTCTCAACATTTTTAAATCAAACACTTTTAATGCACGAGCCTAGTATAGACGTTATACAAAAATATTACAATATAACGTAGATTTCGGCAGTTGAATGTGTTACGACCGTGTATAGAGCTTGACAGCGACCAGATGTCGTGTGTCCGTCGGCGGCGGCGGTGTTGGTTAGCAGATTTTTCCGGTCCACGTGCGTCGACCGTGGTAACCGTCCAGATAGGCGCAAATATACACAGACACGAACACACGGTTTGTGGTGACGAGGAGAAAAAAAACTGTCAGCGCGTTCGTCACTATTTGTTTTCACAATAAATAATGAAGACGAGCGGCTGTGTGTGGATAAGGTGCGATGCGCTCGCGTGTTAGTTCATCGTATAAAATTATACATATACGAATATACGAATATATGGAACACCACGTGAGCTCCTTTTGAAAACAATATATCGGTAGGTAGGTGGCAGACGCACTGCTATTAGTGTATACATACAATGAGGTGATTCTTTTATCGCTGCGCACAGTCGCTGCATATTTTACCCAGTGAATTCGAGTGTTTTTGAAAATATTTTTTTCACATAATTTGAAGTCATTAAAACACATTTTTTTTATCGTTATTTTATGTTTTTAAATATGCCAACTTACATTTTCAATGACGATGCAGCGAGTATTTTTCTGTGTATTTCAACGTATAAAAAATGATATTATGCTATTTTGGACTGGTTTTCAATCAGTTAGGCACTAGCCAGTAGTAATTTAAACAAATTATGAAATTATATGTGTATTATAAAATACGTAAACTATACATATATTATTATAATTACATTATTATTTATGAATCATAAATCCTAACGTGTGTGGTACACCACGATATTGAGGGTAATAAAATACCTTAAGTCGCTGTTTCGACCTCGTAAGTTTAACATATGTGTATACATTTTCCATGCCATATTATGTTCACTACTTATAGCTTTGTATTATATTTGGACATAGCGACTGCAGTGCTTCAAATATTATTAACAGTAAAAAATTATTATTATTATTATTTTTGCTTACATAATCCGTTTGGATGGAAATATTGAGACTGACTCGAAGACCACGATAAGAATTAGTAGCATAAATTATTGTCACCTGTGAACGTATAAACAGATTGTTTAAACTGTATTTATAACGTTTTTATTTTCCCCTGTACCAAGGAATTCGTATATTTTAATATCTATATTGAATGTTTAAAATATTATATAGTATTATAGTATATATGTCACGTCATAAAGATATTATAGGAATTTGTTTTCAACACTCGAATCGGTGCTTTAGTGTTTTTATTTATAAACTCCATACAGTGTCTTTCAGAGATAAACTATAGTATGCAGTAATATAATTTCAATTTGTAAACATTTATATCCTTAGATCATTATTTTTTACCAACCACATATTTTGTGACTAGTACTAATTATTTTTCATAAACGATTGCAAACAAAACAACTATTTACTCTCCCGGCCCCTCCCCATTACTGGTATGTCGTATGTACCTACACTTAATCCACGAAATAGGCTTCTATAACCTATAATATAGTCATATTAATCCCGAGTATATTATTGTGGGGTAGAATGTTCAAATCACTATTCCTCTTGAAACGTTATAATATGTCTTCATTAGAAATTAACTATAAATAGGTTAGTAATCGTGATTTACCTATATAATTGATGAATTAAAATTATTTAATCGCGTGAATATTTCAACACCTAACTATTTTGTCAATTAATATGATATAAATTAACTTCTCTTGAGCCATGAATACAATTTGGCAAACTAAAATTAAGAAATAAAATAAATCGATAAGTGTTCAACCAAAGTCCTTTAAAACCATTAATTTTAAAAATTATTGATCTAATACCTAATTATTAAATTTGATATAGTTAATACATTAATATTTATATAATATTACAATAATATTATATACAATATTCAATATTGTACTATAGTACTAGGCCTAGCACACTTAGAGCTTAAATACATTAAATCACTATAATATATAAATATTAGTTATTTTTGTTACAAAAATATTTTAATTTATTAATTTTCGTTCATAGTATTTTAAATGTTAAATAATAATAATAATAATTCGTATATAAAAATTAAAAAAATATCTTTTATACCATCAACTTATTATAAAATATTTTTTCAGCTTACAATATTTTCGCTTAATATTTATTCCTTGGACCCTTATTCCACATGGACAAGCAATAAAACAACAAATAATTTTAATCAAACATTTAAGTTTTCAATTAATTCCACGGTTATTACTGTTATGAAGTTTGTATTAAACTATTAGAAACTGCTATATTTTATCTATTAGTAAAAGCGATAGTTCGACTCGAATACAATATACTATAGTGAAACTTTATAATAAATTGCGAACACCTTCCAAAATCAGTACTCGCATAGTTGAAAATCCCTTTGCGAAACGGACACGGACAATGATAATAATATTATAAGCTGGTCTAAATTGCAAATAAAACTAATCGCATTATAAGCAAACTCCGATGATATCAATTAATTATACAATATTTTTATTTCCATTATAAATCGATATTCTTTATGTAAATATTATGATTTAAAATTAATCTGTTTAAAAAAATTTAAAAATTTAAAAATTTATAATATTAGTTTGATATTTATATGTATTTTTCTGTCTATATTATGACTACTAATTGAAATAAATACATTTTTGAGAACGTTTACCGATTATTTTACATCAGATTTGTAAATTTTTATAAAAGCATAAACATTTAAATTTAATATAGTATTTTAAGTAGATACTTAAAAAATAAAAAGTTAACCAAATTACTTGTAATTTTATAAAATGAGGAGTTTACAGCTTTACACATGATTTTAAGTAGTAAATAAAACTACAATATTTTAAAGTCATATTACACAATATACATAAACATTATGTGTAACAAATATTATGTTTTTTTTATGTAAATTATTTTTAATTTGCAACAAATATAAAATAATAGCTCAAAAGGTTTTTAAATATCACATAAACCGTTTAAATAATTTTTCAATAATGTAAAATAATTTTTTATGTAACTTTTTTTATCGGTGGAGTACTTACCCATTTTTCACAAAACAGTTTAAGCTAAAATATCAGCTTTCATGTAAGTTATGCGAAAATGTACACGATGTAGTAGTTTAGCATTGTATTGGTATAAGTTTAACTTCAAAGTTTTTGCTCAAGCTAAATTCGGGCAGGGCATGAGCTGTAATAGCCTTGACCGTTACTGACCCAGATTTATTTTATACTGTAGGAAAACTTTGTAGTCTGACAGTAAACTATAATACTTAATAAAAAAAAAAAAATAAAAACGATTTACATGTACATATTCATTACTCTTATTTCCTTTCGAGTAACGTGGATAGTGTCCGGGATGTACGCCTATTTGTTATTTCCGGGTAGGGTAACCAATAGTGACATTACAGAGAAAAAAGAATTGAAAACAAATATAAAGTGCCTTATATATATATTTGAAATAACTTATAAGAAAGTAACGTGCATTTTTCAAGAACTGGTAAAACCTGAGGAACAATATAATACGAAATAGATTCCAGTTCTTTGTCCGTACGAATGTAAGGAGTCTATCTTTCGTGAATCTGATACTCATATTTATATTAAGTCCTATTGGGTTTTCGTATAGTTCGTTAAATACGTTGAAACATATAATCGCCAACACGCTTTAGCATACTTAATTCGTTTTAATTTATCGTAATCAAATCTATACTGCAGCTGTTTCGCAAAAAATTTAAATATTTTTTTGTTAAACTCTGATTGTTAAATTTCTTTTTTTAAATCTTTTTTAATCAAAACGTTCATATACGTATTACTGTGATAAACAAGGAACACACGACTTTCTGCGACGATTATTATACAGTGGCATACATTTATCGTCTTCGCCATAAGTTTTGAGGGAATAAAGTGAACATTTTTACTACGTCAGTCGCGTCAAAAATGTTTCTATATAAATGTACATGTTTTCTTTATTTTACTCATGTTAGGTAACCAAATATATGTGAAAAATAACCATTTTTTTGATACATATAAAAGCAACTGATGGAAATTATCCAAACACGTAAAGCACCACCCTGGCTATGTCACTACTGGGTACTTTTGACTTGTATATTACTTAGAAATATTTGGGTTATGCAGGTGAAAATGTTGAGCCAAGTAAATGCTAAATATTGAATACATCTAGGAAAACATAATGCTTCTATATTTTTTGTTTTTTTTTTTTTTTTAAAGACTATAAATATTCGAGTCATATTATTTATTCAACTTTGACTAAACTTCTATGTAAAATTGAAGTGGTATACAGGTATTTACATTAACCACAATGTTATATTTTCGAGTGGTTTTTCAAATTGTATTAATTCATAGAAACATATGTTAATGTTACTTAATCTTTTCTTAAAATGTTCCAAACGTATGTATAATTAATATTTATTATGTTGTTAAAAAATATTAGTCTTACAAACTTGAATAAAAACCTAATTAAATCGAAGTTATAGGTGTGTGTATTGTGTAATTTACATAATACTGTTTAAACTAATTAAATCAAACATAATCAATAGATATAATATAATTATATTTCAGTATTTTACGATTATTATTTGCATATTTTCTTACGATCGTATTCACTATATTTTTATATTACCTACAAATAGGTAATCTATACAATTATGATTGATTGTTTTCGATTTAAATTATTAGTGCAGTTAGTGCGTTTTGGTTAGTGGTTAGTTAATGTTCGACGGCCATAAATATAAACACATTTTTCTAGCAAAAGCAAAGTTTAAGGACCAATTATTTTGTCTAGAAAAAAATTATGAAAATTGCAGTGCGCTAGAATTTTTATTACGTAAACATATCAATAAATAATACAATATGTGGATAATAATATATTTATGTAAATTTATATGATAAATATTATATAGAATTGTCGATAAAGTTCGGTGAACAAATATCAAAGTCTTACTTACAAAATTTTTATTGGCTGCATTTAACAATACAAAGTGTATGATATTTTATTTAGGCAAATTTTTGGTAATTTCGTATACGTGTCGAATGTTTACGCGTATTCTCTATTTTTTTTCCTTTGGCAACAATTCCGTCGTTTAAAGGTCTTGCAAAAAGGTTTTTTTTATTTCATGTGTACACATACATAAACCAGAGAAAAGGTCGAACCTTCTGAAACACTATGGACGGCAACGTTCGAGTAAATGCCACCAGTCCATAAATATAGACTTGAGACTAAGTAATTTTTTGGACGCACAAGTTTTCAAGTGGCCCCAAAGAATAAAATGGAATTTGATTGGGTCGTAGAATGAAATTCTTAAACGGAATATTGGGATTTGTGCTTTTTTCACAAGTGAATCGAGAAATAAAATTATAATTATGATTTCCAGTGCACACATTATTATTACAATTGATGTGTATTATTTAAGTTTATAAAAAACTAAAAATAAGAGGAATTATTAGTTTTCTATTTTTCTTGTATACAAACTGCATCTGTGAATTAGAATTCAAACGCGTTTATTAATGAACCGTGAAAATTAATATTTTCCTGAAATGTAATGTAATGTTAAGATGTTAAACCTGGTGTGAAATTAAATTAAAAATAAAACAACTCACTTGTCCGACCATAAAACAAAGTAATATCAAACACGAGTGTTACATAAAATACGGTTGAATTCTGAAGTATTCAATTTCATCAACCGTCATAATAACTTATAACTATGTCATAAAATGTTTTCAACCGAATGACATCATCTCGGTTTTGCATATGTATATACATAAAAAAAATAAAAACTTGTGAACAATATTTGAAACAATTGGCGAATTACAATAACCACAAAAAAATAGTTTGGGTTAAGTTTTTGTTTTTGAAACTTTATTGTAGACGGAAACACTGGATGTAGAGACTGCTTGATTGGGCACTCGTCTGTAGTTTTTTTTAGATATTTAGATAAAATATATTTTTAGATAAATCACTATTATACAAGACTATTATGGCAATAAAATACAACACGAATTTTTAACAATCAGCGTCGATCCATAAGTACTAAAATGCAGATTCCTGTTTGTATAATATTATAATATTATAGGACATATTTTAATAGCGCGCCAATCTCACGGTTTCGAAAATTTATCTATACATGTGTCCTGCGTGCAGTATGGCTTATTTTGTGCATGTATAATACTGTAAATTACCATATCTTTACTGTCGCATTAAATTACTAAGCCGAATATATTTAACGACAACCTAACGGACTACCTATGGTAATAATAATAGTTTTCAAATTTGAAAGAACGTCGTTTTTCTTAATTCATTCGTTTTTTAAATTCAAGGAACTACGTATATAATACGTTGGGAAAACGAGTATACCATGCGGGAATTTACGATCAAAGTATTTTCGATGATATAATATTATATTGTCGGGAGTCATAATACCTATTATGGTGTAGCCCACGCACATGGAATAAAAATATTGCCCAAAGTCCTATTTCAATATTCCTTTGAAACAAAAATATATTTTTTTCCTTGGATTTCTTTTACTCTTAAAACAGTTAAAATTTCAGAGGTCTTTTACATTATATAATCATTATATCTAACACGAATTTAACTATGTTTTATTATACATAACTGCATATTCGTATATCGTTGTATATAACTTATTATGTATGAATAGACCACATAAACAACACATTAACTACCCAAAGTTTTACTTTTATATTATAAATTTAAATTTAAAACCAGTAGATAGCAATATGTTGTGTAACTTACCTTATTAGATACTAAATACTTCTAATTAATGTGTAAATACAATTACTTAGATGTTTAGAAATTTATTTAGTAATTATTTAGAAAACTGAATTATTGGACAATTGTTGGTAAAACATTTTTGTAATTGTATTCTCATAATTATTTGTAACTGTGTAAGAATAGTTTTAAGTTTTACTGAATATTTAACTCAACAAAAGTACAGACAGGATCAGTGATATTTTATTATGTTGAGCATTCGTCTCGTTTCGTTCACTTCAGCGTAGGACAATGTTATGTTATTATTTATTACATTAAACATTTGAAAGCAATAATAAATCATCGCATTTGAAAAATGGTTCTGAGTTTAGCTCGACTTAATATAGTGAGGTTATAAAAACGTAAAGTATTCAGAGCAATAATTTATGAGTAAAGATTCCAAATTTGAATGAACTTAGAAATTAAACTGCTTTGAATTCGAATACCTAAATTATGTATATTAATTTATTATCTAAAATATTATTACTAAAGGTAGAATAAATATCTCGTGTTATAAAATTGAATCAAATGACATTTCAACATAGTTAATATTTAAAATGAAAACAAAATGGAAGCTAATAATTTTTCATGAACTTAATAAAAGTTAGCTTATAATTATTTTAAAATTACTATTAAATAAATTCGTTCAAATAAAACCAGAAAATATTCTTTGTGCTCTGAGAGACTATATATTGATATGGAAGTAAGTATGATCACAATTATTGTTTTAATACTCTGCAACAATAATAATCAAATGCAAATTTAAATTATCGATGTTTATAAGAATATTGTAAAATATTGTAAAATTGCATGTTATCTGCAGCGTTATTACACTTTTGTCGGATGTTAAAGGCTATTATGATTATTAAAATTATCATTATATGCTCAGTGTAATATTCGAATTATTAAAGTTATATAATAAACAACTCGATTAAAATAACTTGTTAATTAATATTGTTCGAGTGTTTCAAGCAGGATTTTAATATTTTTTATTCATTGTTTCATTGTTTCATAAATTCCCCATATACATTTTCAAATATTATTATATATTATTTGTTTTTTGAAGAAACTAATTATTATTATAAGACTGCGTGATAAACAAAAATAATAATATTATACAATGTTATTTCTGTATATTATATTTTGGTCCTTATAGGTGGTATGACAATATTATTATGTCTTGAAGAAGCTTTTGTTGTGATTTTTCGTTTGTATTATTTAAATACTTTTCTTTTTGGTATCTGCTGGCAGGCACAAAACGTGGTGGCGGACTAGATGGGCTGCGCAATACGCCAATCATTCCGGTGCCACCAGTTAAGGGCGAGAAAAAAATATCGAGAATAAAAAAAAAATATATATATTTATAAATAAAAAGCTACATCAACGTCCTGAACCCCATCCATTAAAACAAATTTGTATTTTTTTGTTGTTATGTTTCAACCCGCGGATATGTTTTTGCCCGGGCAAATTGGGTACATTATCGTTAGCGTCGGTTGATGATGGTTTTCGTGTACACGCCCTGTTTTGATAATGCCCCGCACGTAACCCATTGGCACCCTGTCCTTCAAACTGTATGCGAAAAAAAAATAATATCAAGTTTGAGTATTTACAAATGGACGATATAGGGCAAACGATGGGCAAGAGGTTTTCCGCCGTTTAAATACCTAGTGAATTGTTATCGACAGGAATTTAGTGGGCGTGAAAGGAATGAATGAATAAAAAAAAAATCTCCAGCCGTATACAAGGCATAATACGGAGACGTGATAACGTGACTTATTTTCTAAACAACCGATACGTGAATATATTTATTTTCTTCCTGGCTTGTTTCCCATTTATTTTTTATATACGATCCACATGTTTGATTATACCGTTCCCATATAATAAGTGGTATGGTGGTAGTATTATACATATATATATATATTATAATATGATAATAATATTATATACGAATATTGTTCGTTTTCCCTCTTTTTGCATTTATAAGGTACACTTTCGTCTCCTCTCAACAACAATTATTATTAAACGGATATAGGTAAATGAATTTAAAAAAAGTATCGACCCTTAAGTATTAATATATTATTTTTATTTTTAGATTTAGATTTATTTACCAACTCGGCTTTCGAGCTACAAACTAAATTATAAAATGTGTACCTAATATATTATAGTTTAATCATAACACATATACCTAAAATCTATATATGATACTCGGGACACGATGTATATGGTTTCTTTAAAATCGAGTTATACGGTTTCTTTGTGGATTTTATATCACGTATGTAAACGTTCAATAATATACATGTACCTGTGAGTCGTGACATTAAATGGAACGAAATTTTATATCTACACAAGGTTTTCTAAATTGAAAATGATTTATCGATCAAACAATAAGAACATTTTTGACTGATTTTCAAATATTCGTGTACCTATAGCTGCTTCGAATTGTCCTATTGACACATGTAATATTTTATATTTAGAAATATATAAAATAACGATGTTATAATTTATAAACAATGCAAGACTTAAATACAAAATAGTATTTTCATAAAAACAACAGAAAAGTTGAATATGATTATTAGAAAATTAAATAATAATTGTGTCATTTAGACACTATACAAATTTATTTAAATACGAAAACCATCGTATGATATCATACGTATCAGGAGGACGTACGTGCCAACCACATTACTAGATAATTATATTCAATATTATTGTTGACTTTGTTGATATTATGCTTTTAATAATATTATCTAAAAAAGTTGTAATCGATTTGACTATTATCTATAATCAAGTTGAAAAGAATGAACAAAAATCTAACAGTTTTATGATTGTGTAGCAGTTGTTTTCAATTTTACAACATGTAATATACTACATTTATCAGCTATTCTGTTGAGAAAAATACTGTGGACTTTGTCAAAACTGAAAAACTATAATAAAATATGAATCAAAATCAAAAGTTGATTTTTGTAATGCAATCAATAAATTATCGAGAAGTTAAAAAAATTATTATTTATATTATACCTGCTTACTATTTGTGCTTAATCTAGGTATATCCTGTAAAATAAATAGCTTATCGTTTTTAGATTTCTTATTGCTTTAAAAAGTATTAAAAAAATAATTATAATAAAATCATATTGCTTCCTCTCTTTCCCCAGAAACTTAAGTGTATACTGTAATCTTTCTTTTTTGAAATTTGATACAGATATACTCTTTAAACAATTATTTGTCAGTAAATATACATTTATCGGTGAATATATGAAGTGTAAGCAATGTCTATTAAAATAATAAATACATGTATAATTATTTTAAAATCAATTTATCAAATTACAACTATGAGATTGATTACTCTTGCATAACTAGGGTGTATAAAATAATATATATTATTATATATTATGGGGAATGGGGGAAAATGACTTAACTAGGTATGGGAATAAAAAAGACTGAAAAATAAATAAAAATAAATTTTATAATTTTTCTAGATTTTATCATTAAAATATTAAAGAATACATACAAATTTTCTTCTAAATACAATTTTAATTTGAAAAATATAATTTTGCTACAGGGTAAAATATTAAAATCTCATTATGTTAACTTATTAAAAAATGCATATCTTTATCAAAACAATACAAAACAATTTCACCAAAATAAACGTTTTAAATAATTGTTTTGCTCTAGAAAATTAGATGGATAATTAAACTATATGATCTAAATAAGTTGGCCTATAATTTATTATTTATCTTTGATCTTAATATATATATGTTTAAAATTATGATAAAAGTAAAACTTATATTATACTGATTTTATTTTCTATTAAGTATTGTTTGTGTATTTAAAAATGTATAAAAAAATATTTAGTTTATATTCTGATTCATTTATTATCGCACAGTGTTAAATTTAGTATTTACATTCAAATTAGTTTGGTTCTCTACAAAGTATTATTAATTATTTAAACTTAAATTCGAATATTTAGCCATTAATATGAATTATTGCAATAAATCTCGTATAGAAACTATGTACATAAACATATTATATTTTATGAGGAAACACTGCGCGCGTCTCTAAAGTGTAAGCTCGTTTACACGTGTAATTTAACAAAATTGAATAAACGAAAAACGTTTAAAGTTTACGAGGGTGTGATTTTAGTACATTACTATGTATTATACACAATACATATAACATAATTTAACACTTCTATATTTACAATTTATGTGTATTTCTATTTAAAATAATAATATGTACTCATGATGTATTATCTATTATTTGAAACTTTCTAAAGTCTATAAATTATTTCTATAAATTATTTCTAATTTGTATTTTTTTCCTTTGAGTTTTTTTAAAAATAGTTGCTAAAACATTCAGTTGTGGACACCTTGGCACATAGTATAGTGGCATGTTGTAATATTAAATTTTAAATCGATAATAATTTATCGTGTCCAATAACGACACTATGTTTGGAAGAACTAAAAAATAATCTCTTCAAAGTATTATATTTTATGCAATTATAATAAGTATAATGATTGTAATATGTAAAATTATATACGATTATAATAGGTATGTCTTCAAAAATATTGTATTATGTGATACATTATAATGTTTGAGTACCACTTGAAAAATATGAAAGTTAGAAAAGTATGAAAAAAATAACATGCATGATAAACTTAATAAATATATTATACTTCTTTCATTATATAAAACGTATACAATTTATAACAGTTTTTAATACTATTATAAAATTTTTGTTAAATTGTTACAAGTTATAATATGCACCCAGTCAAAGTAAAATGATTCAATAACAAACTCGAATTTAATTTTTATGAACGACGACTATGCAAATAATTTTAGTTAAATTTGATTGTTTAACACTACTCAGTAAACTACCATCGCAGATATATTTTTATTTGTATAACTCAATGTTGCATATCTATAGTAATAAATATACTTTTTTTTAATAATTAACCCGCGGAAACTTAGGCCTTTGAGTGGTTTTTACTGTGGGGAAGAGTACTATAAGTTTAAACACATGTATTTTGGTTTGGCAAATTTTTTAGTTGGCACCCGTAGGTATCTGCCATGCTCGAGTGGGGAATGGCGGTACTTCTTTCCGGACACCGTGACTTGTCAGAAGAAAAATGCCACCCGTGGCCGGCATTGAACCGGCACCGGTGTGCATCGCAACCGACGCCTTAATCCGCTCGGCCATCCCGTCTTCCACTAGTAATATTTTCATACTTACATGGCTAAACTATTATTATGATGAATAAAAATAATAAAAAAAATATTTGTGGACACCAATAATGCTATTTATTTTTCATAACGATTTTTGACAAGTGAAATAAACACACAATCAGACATTTATGTTACACACGCACACGCACACACACATACATACACACAAACAAATGATTAAAGAATACACCTCAAAAAGTCTAGTATCTGAGTGACCCATTTAAGAGCGAAAACAATTTGTACGTTTAAAAAAAGTTTTTAAAGATACAGAAGCACTTGACACATAACTTCATGGTTGATTAAAGGTTTTTATACGAATTATTGTCTTAAATATTTAGATGGGTTTTATTTTAATTAATTTAATTTTCTCAAACCAAACGATGTCTGTCATCCAATGCATATAAGTATGTGATTATTGTAGTGAAAAAAATATACAGTCCGTGGTCTACAGAAGTGTATTGTAATCGTTATATTCATTTTTTTTTTATAGCATCTATAAGCCTTTAATATTTGTTATATTATTCATTTAATGTTATAATAATATATTATTATTAATAGTATCGATTATCCATAGTACCTACCAACACAATCTTACTATATAAAGTATTGATAATCATAATATTTTTTTTTTAGTTTATCATGGTTATGATTTTTTAAACAATTAATAATTAATAGGTAATAATAAATGTTACTGTTTATGTTAATACGATAATTATTTTTAATAATATAATATTTTAATGTGTGTAGTTTTTAGTGGGACATATATAAATTCAAAATCAGAATTTTTATTTTTCTGAATTAAATAACTTAAGAATTCAATTTACTTTTTAATTACATCGTATTAAGTTTTCGATGACATTCGTTCATTATTAATACACTTGTTTAATTATCTTCTGTAAAATATTTCTTCCGGCTTCAAAACTTTGGAAATTAAATTTGTTTTTTAATTACATCACAGAAATATGCTCAGATATATAAAACTGTAATTTAATATTATATATTTTCTATTAAAAATCTAGAACTTAATTTAATTTCAAAAGCTTTTGTTAAAATAGTCATGAGCATATTTTTGATACATATAAGTTTATTTTATTTTGGGGATTACCTATCTACACGCAGAATTTATTTGGATAATTATTCATTTGTATTGTGCATTAAATATTGTAATAATAATATAATATATCCCCATAGATACACTATAAATTCATTATGATTGACCAAAAATAAGTTATAAAACAACATAAATTTGGTTTTTTTCTCTTTGGTAATTGAATCAGATTTGTCAAAAACAATGATGAGTATAGGACGTGTAATTTATGAGTTATGTCGTAACTAAATACAATTTTTATGAGGTTAGAGGTTTTAATGGTTGATGGGATATTGTCAGTTTTAGAGACACTTGGACCTAGTTAAAGTAATAACCACCCTTGGTGTATTGGTTTTATAAGCAAAAATATTGAAAGTTGAAAACTAAGTATGAGTGTCTGTTTACTTCATTTATCTCCGATGTATATCGGACTTGGCTGGGAAATACATTTGCAATTATGATGCTGTTATTCTTTTCTGGTGTTTTTTGGCAGGTAAATAAAATGGAAAGTGGAAAGCTGTATGCAAGTTTCTTAGTTACCTAGTCATATATAGTATACTTTATGTTAACTATATTAGATAAAAATCGGTTAAAGTGTATTTTGGTTTATGGGCAATTTGGTCCAAGAAAATTAAATAATAACCAAATAAATCCATGTGCAGGCATATTATACATTTTAATAATCGGTATTGAATAAGTAATAACTAATAGGTCATTAATGAACTTATTATTAAATCAAATAATATTAATATGCATGTATTATAAATGCATTCATCATCATACGTAAGTATAATGTAGATTTATGACGCATCAAAACGATTATAAATTATTACTAATAGTTTTAACTATAAAATAATAGGTAATAATTTATTATAGACAATAATAAAAATACACCTGCGTACAGTAACATATTTTAATTAATGCGTGAATATAATATGTACATATTAGTATATTACATCAACAAAAATAAATAATTTTATTATATTACGACAAAATAAAACAAAAAAGAAATATTTATAACTACATACGAAAAAAACGAGATAAAAGAAAAAAAGGTACAACGATAAATTAAAGAAGGTCAGGAAAAAACCGTGGGCGACGGAGTCAGGTAATTAGCATCATCGGTGGATACTGGTCCCTGACAGCGGTGGGCCTAGGACGGGTGGCGGTCATAGATAATAAAATAATGGATAGGACATAAATTCTTATCGCACGATAATTTAGTGATAAGATTTTAAGAATTTGGCGCATATTAGTTTTATAACCTCGAAAAGCCCCTACTGAACCTTTCTCTTCAAAACAAAATGGAAAAAATTGTCTATATTTCTTCCCCAAAATATCCGTGACCCCTAGCGTAGTAGTTGATATAGGCACGTCCTATCTATCCTTTTAATGGGCACGGAGAATGGTGTTTTCGAAAATTCCGAGATAAAAAAGAATAGTTTTTCAGCGCCCTGCACCGAGCTCAACACAGTGTAGTTTATCTAGTTAGTGATCCAAATCGAAAAAAACGTATCAAAAAAATTAGCTTTTGAAACTTTTGAATTTTGAATTTTAACATTAACATTTTATGTGGACATTCAAATACTGTGCGATGTACATGGCGTATCCCCACCGACCACCGTGTTTGTCGACCACTTTACTTCTAACTTTTATTAATTAAAACCGATTTCAGCAACTTTCTACGTTAAAATGAGTATAAAAATAACCTTGACACGTACAACATTTATATAAAAAAATCTCAAGCACTTATAACAAATAAAATGTACAAATGTATTACATTATTAAAATTTTTCAATTGAATTCCGTTTAGGTTCCATTACTTATTTTATTTTTTGCTTGTACTTGTAATATTTATGTATTGGTTTTAATTTAAGGCTTATACTAGTTGGATAATAGTACTTACGTATTATTTTTGACCGGCCATTCATACGTATAAATTCAATATCGTCAAATTAGACAATACACTAATAATACCTATAACCAAACTGCAGCTGTGTAGTGAAAATAATAAGTTCAAATTATGCGTACATTAAACCTCAAGTTACAAGTTTTTTATTATACTTACAAACAAACCATTTTTGATTTTATCCTTCGTAGTCATCTATTTTGAGTACTGGCTATTGTCCAACGTGGGAGTAATGAAACGAGGTTTTTGTGTAAAAGGTTGACTCTTTTCTATATATTTGCATCAAAAGTCACGAGTACAATTGAAGACCGAAGAAAAGGAAAAAAGAAATATAAGTGTATCCACGACATACCAACATGTTCACGAAACTTAAAACATTTTTATGAAATATTTTGTACCTGTGGTTTAATTTTTAAAATTTAAGTACTCGCTTACTAAAATCGTATATAGTGCTGTGTGCCTAGACAACGTTTATGCTACTTATAACTTTTTTTTTAAAATATTTTACTACCTAATTTAAATGTAAATAAGATCAAAACAAAGCTTTACAGACCTTTTGAAACATTTATATTAACATGTATACTATAATAGTTATTATATTGCTGAAGGTAGGTACCCACATAATAATAATATATACATAAATATATGTAGTAGGTATAATTATTCTCATTATGTGCACAGACGAAAATATTATATTTTAGGGTCTGGTGCAAGCTTATTCTTTTAAAGTCTAATTAGTTAAAATGACTAAATATTTTATTTTATGCAAATAGAGAGATGATTAATAACTTTGAATAATTAAGCCCAGAGTTTATATTATAATAATCAAACAATTATAATTGCCGATGATATTAATTTGTAACGTATAGAATAGATTTTTATTTTATTTCGCTAACGCGTCGCTGCAACAGGATAGGGAACGACGATGATAACAATTATTTTACAATCTCGCAGAAAAACTGAACCTGATCGATGAGAATAATTAAATGTGATCGTTCCCTCTACGACTGTATGTACTGTGGAAAATATAATCATATCGCAAGAATTTAAATTTCACCCCTGGTGGCACCAACCGCGTAGTTCTCCCCTTAACGCCCCCCGTACCATCCCACCCCGAACACCCGGTTGCGATCGTATCGTAAATACTCCATGGATGGTATAGTCGTGCGGCCACACGCTATGTGGGTTTAATACGCACACACGCGATATTTATATACAAAATAATATTATGACGCAAATCGTAACGTCTTTCCGTGTTTTCGGAACGTTTCTTAACAGTAGAAATGGTGGTTTTAATCACACCGAGAACGACGGCGTGCATGCGATCGTTGTCATAATCACGTCATAACGTCGTCGCCCCGAACCGACCCTCGATCCCGTTCGACAAACGACTGCTGCTGCTGCTGCTGCAACGACCCTTCAGCGACAGCCGAGAGCAACACACGCGTGCGTTCACCCTTGACAAAATAAATAGGTATGTCAGTCGGGCACGAATCCAGAGGAAATGTCTGCAAGAGGGGGAGGGGGGGCATTTTTTTTTACAACACAAATACAATTACAATATACACTTAATTCTTAATTTAAAATGTTTCCCCAATATTATAGTTTAATCGCCATAACGTCATCGCCTCGACCCGATCCTCGAACCCACACGTAAAACGACTGCTGCTGCGGCAACGACCCTTCAGCGACAGCCGAGAGCAACACACGCGCGCTTTCACCCTTGACAAAATAAATAGGTATGTCAGTAACTTTGTGATACGCACAGAATAGTGTACGTCGTTCGCCTGTTATTAATATAGTTATTGCATCAGTATCACACTATCGCGTTATCGTATATATTTTTATCTATAATATATTTTAGTCCAAAGAGGCGAACTCCGGAAGCCATATTATTTGCGCGGAATTAGTTTTGAACCAGGTTATTGCCGACACCCCTATTTATTTTGTCATGCGCTCGTCGTGAGTACCTACGGGCCACGACACACGGACACACAGCCAACGAAACCAGCTTCGCGTGTACCCGAAAACCGCCTATTCACAACGATGACAAAAATAGTATGTGTGGCTTGTGCTGGAAAGCAATTCAGTGTTGGGCGAAATGCGGCCCTTGCCCGCGACTGAAATAGCTCACTTCCCACCCTTGCAACACAATATACTATTAATTATTACGTGGAACGACGACGATATTTTCAAGAGAGATAGATATCGTCGGCTCTCGAAGATTTACAGTAAAAGTTTACTGAAAGATAATAGTATACTGAAGATATTCTGATTTTTAATAGGTAACAAAATTATCTCGCATTGGCACAGCACATTATCCGATTGATAAGCATTTAAATATTATTGTAATTATTATTTAAAACACGGACTTTATTATGATTATTTATCTTGCTTAAATATTCCAAAAGTTGTGTCAGAATTTTACGAACGCATATTTTAATACATATTACAAAATGGTGGTTACAAGAGTGATTGCGGTCATATTCAGACTGCAGTACAATATTACCGTATATCAGTATGCGCGACGCATGTGTGTACGATACGACGTCATGTCATTTTAACAATGCGCGTACATCAAAACCTGTTTATCATACCGAAACGGCGGTTGTTTAAACTACATAATGATGGATCCCAAAACCGGGTTTTTGAAGAGACTTACTGTCGACCGAGGATTTCGTCGGACGGATATCGTCCGCTTGCGAGCACGTGACAGTCACGATTGTACTGCTTATGAGCAGTGTTGTGCGAATATAACCTTAAATCAGTCTTGTTAAAAAAAAAAAAAAAAAAAAAAAAACATTTAAGTTTTATCTAAATAAAAAATAGATAATTTTACACAATTTAAAATTGTCCATAAATATTATAATACCTATACTCGTGTTATAATATAATTTTCAAACATTATATACTAGTAAATTATATCTGTATGTATTAAATACGATTAGGTACCCGTGATTAGTTTTTATAGAGAATGAACAAAATACTACAAAATAACTACATTAAAACTGAACCTACATTATGGATATAAACTGGTACCTATATAATAGTGCATTTTCGTCGTCTCGACTGAGCAAATACGTAGTAGGCACCTCTCGGCTTAAGACATTACGCATACAGGTAAAAAGGCGCACACAATGTGTCACATGATGTGTGTCATCCTAAGTAATAATAATCGACGTTGATATTATTTCCAGCGGTGGTGGAGTCGTCGTCGCCGTCGCGTATTGCGGACAAATTGCACCGCAAACGTCGCCATCTCGTCTCTGCGGTAAGGTCGAGTTCTGTTTTACATTTAATAACTTGACGCCCGAATCCAATATTAAGTTACACAACGGTGTGTATATATATGTGTGTGAGTGTGTGTATACGTATATTAATATGAACGACTCATGACCCTCTCTCGGCGACGTTTTGTACATTTAATAAAACTGTACCGCCAATTAAAGTCGCGCACGTGAGCTGTTTCGTTATGTTTGGCTTTTATGTCGTATAATGCGTACTGTCCTACGACCCACGCATCGGGGATCCCTTCAAAAAATATAAGTGTAATAAGAAGTCTGCGTCCGCGAGTAATCGTGTCAGACGACCACGTCTTCTGTCGTTTGTCGATTATTTATTTTTACTGTTTACTGATATTTCTAATATTCGACGAGGAATATTCGAGTTGCTGAATTTAAAATATTATAGTCCATAAAACACACGATAATTCCATAAAAATAACACGCAAATCGTTTTAATTTTACGAAATATTAACTAGGTAATTACATATTCATAGACAATGAAAACAAATGATACAAAAATTGTTAAATTACATTTTCCTATTGTTATGCATTATGAGGAAAAAAAATTCCATAAAATAATATTATGCGTGACGTGTGAAATGATATTAGATATATTAAATAGGTACACGCAATTATTATATGTAGACGGAGAATAAAGTATTGAGGTCGAAACATATTGATTTCAATGACTAAATTATGGAAGGGGAGAAGGTGCATAACTATAATAGATGAGAAGTGTTTAGACTGAATACACATGAACGGTGTATTGGGTTTCACCCCAGATTTTTGGGGTAAGCAGAACGCTCTAAATCGTAATATATTCATACAATATAGAACATATAATTAAACATTTTAATTTTTCGTATAAATATCAAATTACATCAACATTTGATTAAAAACTGTATATATTTTAAACTAGAAAATTTTTTTTTAACTTTCATGATTTTGGCGAATATTTTCAAAATTTAAATTCAAATTTGTATAAATAACGAATCTATATATCCTCGTCAGTCGTCTTTGAATTTTAAAATATCACTAGAATAATAATTGTACTAACTAATAGGGTATGTAATAATATTTTGTATATTATATAATATTTCGATTATATATTTCGATATGTACTAACGGTAACTTAATAATAACAATATTATGTACTTATACTTACAATATTTATCCATAGTTCAATATATTTTGTTTTGTCTTAATTCTCATTAGTTTAAATATTTTTTACAAGTAATACTACTACACGGTACGCCTGGTATTTATTAATACTTTTTCAATTTACTTTCGTACCTAGTTTTATTAATGACTAACGAAAATGTCAGTCCGTGAGTACATAGTGTTAAAATAAATTTACATAATGTACATTGACGGGTGTGTAATGTTTGTTCGGTCTTTAGAACAATGAACTGTACAGGACAAAGATAAAAGGAAATTCGAAACAGTTGAGAGCATTTCACGTGAAACCTGTAATTAGACCCCTTAATTAGATAACCCGTGGAAGCTTAGAGCGACGAAAAGAAGTACGGATATTTATTGGACCATCGAGTTGTGTCTGTTGAAGTTTAACGATATACCTGGGATCGTATAATTTGTAACCACGATCTAAATTGCTAGTTTAACGATCGAAGCGTAATTTGTATTTATTTTCCACCGCACTTAAGACGTTAAATACTGCGTTGAATAGGTGTCATGTCCATATTATTATTATTATTATTATTATTATCAATTCACTTAAACAACTACGTATAAATAAAATGCAGTGTTAGACGAAAAAAAATAAAAAAAAAATGGTATTATACTACCGTACTGCGTTTTAGTCGTTCGTTCAATTTATATATTTTTCTCACAAGTGGTTTTTCGTGAATTTTTATTACATTTAAATCGTCTCCATTAGACACAATTTATTTGAACTCCGTTCAGCTGACAACTCTCAAACGTTACGGATATTAATGGATTACGCTTACGATTCGATTTCCTTCGCTTGAACCATATACGAACGATTATGTGAGACGAACTCGAAGAATACTCGTAGCTTTGAAATATATTTTCAGTGCGTCTGGCTATGTTAAAACCTTAAAAATAATATTATAACACTATTAAGTTTACGTTTGGCATTGGTATTTCACAAACACGAAAATGAGCTAACCTTAGACGTTTGAAAATATTGATATACCACTGTCCATTTGTTTTTCTTTTAATAATTATTAAATATTATCATGGTATATTATTAGTATATTGTATGTAGATATATATTAATGTTATTATATTTTATTTTTTTTCAAAGTACTGTGCCCTTTTATATTATTAAAACAGAACAAAATGAAATATTATTGAAATGAAAAATGTATATTACAATTAATTTGGATTAAAAAAATAAAAGTCGTTATGACGAAAATGTCTTTGTTTTATAAACAAGCACGTACTATAAAGTCAAGTAAAATGTTTTTATTTGAGTTAATTGCAAATATTAAAGATGTGGTAACTCATATTGTTTATATTTTTAAGTATTTTTTTATTTATTTATTTTGTCAAAGACGATAACAAGAATTTATGTCGAAGTAGATATTTTGTTGGAAAACGATTACACCCACGTACTACATAGATACATTTAGTAACTACCTTAAAAAAAGAAAAGGATAAAGAAAAACACATTGAAAAAAAAACTTCGCCTTGATATTTACGAGTTTTTCTTCCTTGTTCTATTGTTTCATTGTAAATTTATTAACAGTCTTAGTTCGTAGGTAGTTCGTATTTTATCTCTGTGCAATTTATGATGAGACCCAAAAGCTATATAATATAATATAAGACTAGTTTTTGTGATGCCTTATTGAAACGAAGTTTTTTATGGCACGATGTGGGGTTAGCTCGCGGGAAGTAAAACGTTCCTGACAAAATACTATAATTTATAATATATTAAACAGTTATTTTAGCCAAAACATCCAATTTTTATTCCATCATACTGATTGATCTAGTAATGCAATAATACTTTTTAAAACGGATTTGAATTCGTTATTATGTCTATACTTGAGATTGGTCAGTCAACTTTTCTCAATTTCTCCCCTCCCCCATTCCCTCCTCTCCCTAAAACCAAACATCTATAATTTTAGCATGAATATTTTGAAATTTCGGAATTTTCAAACGTTGATTATTTGGGATTCATTCGAAATTTCAATCAGAAATCTTAAAATGTAGACTGAAAGAATTCTGATCAATTTTCTGAAATATTATTGCATTAATAGATCGATCGGTAGGATGGAACAAAAAAAAAAACGCGGAAGCGGTAAGTTGTAGTGACGGTCCATGATAGATTGATTATAAAAATCTTGCGTATATCGATAATATAATTATTGATAATACACCGCTACACTACGTATATTATACATTTATAATTATTATAATTAATAAAATATATATGTAATGAGTATATAATATATATAAGTATTAAATTGTACGTAGGTATTATATTTTTTGTCACGCCTGCCCCGAAAATTTTGTTTTTGACCGCGGTTGAAACGTCGGAAAGCGACCTTTTAGTGCCGGGCAAAAAACTGAAATCTTCAAAAGTGCTAGGCGCGTATATCACACGTATACCATGCACAACCAGACACTGAAATCTATACCACGGTCCTTACAAAACATGAACTTTTGGTTACATCTTATATACCTACATATTATAATCTCCTTGCATGACTCGTGAACATTTTTTTTTCATGAAATTGTTTTTGTAGAATAATCTGATTGTTGAATATATCCCTATATAGTGCTTTACCCAATACCTTTGCCGTGATTACATTTTTTTGTGCGTCGCGTTTGGTATAGACTAGGTAATAGAAAACGGGTATAACGCGAGAATTTGAAACAGCGTAATAAGATCTGCATATTATTGTGCATTTATAATTATTATAATTTATAAATTACAACAATTTGGTGACTTTAAACATAGGTATGTTTTATCATATTTCAGTTATCAAAGGCCTGTAATTTCGATTATTGAATATGATTAATATTTTACATAATAGTAATTAAATAGTAATAATAATCATTTTCATTTTCATTTATTTTTCACATTACTTATTGATATTTAATTTTATTTTGAATGGTTCCACTAAAATGTATTTGTAATCTATAATATTTGTTGGAAAACTTCGTTTTTACCGGGTGTCCCATGACAGCACTCACTTTTTTTTCATACAGTTCATTATTAAATTAAACTATAAAATTTCATAATATTATTTACAATTTCTCAATACCGAAATGTGGCCGTTCAGTATAAATATAGAAATATATTGGTTTACTACAACAATATACGAGAAAAAATAAAATTGTACAAAACATTTCTTATTTATTGTATAATAAAGTATGATCAAAACAATAATTGTACATAAATACATATGTATATATACTTTTTAAACCTAATGTATTTTTTGTCTACAGATTGTTATCATTTTTTACTTAAGGATATTTCGTGAACAATAACAAACTTAAAAATGAAAACTGTAATTTTTGATTAATTTGATGGATATAAGTTAAAACTTTAAAATTGTATACGCTTATATATTATTAAGGTATAGTTAGGTTTTTAAGTTTTTATCATTAATGAGAAATTATAAACATTGTAATACTTAGTATATTGTGTTTAAAATAATTGTACTTTGGTACCTACCCTTATTCATTAAATTCTTCATAACCATTTTCTTTTTACAATTTTCGAAACATATTTGGAATTTGTTCAGAATATGAACTCATATTTATCTGCCACTTTCTTTAACTGACTTAGAAACAAAACAACTTTGTAAATTGAGCGTCGTTCAGAATCGTTTCGAATGTGATGATTAATTATTATTATTCATCACTGCTTTCAAATTATTTTACAATAATACATCACTGTTTTTCTTGAGGGAGAAGGAAGAAGTTTGTGTTCTGTCCATAGTTGTTGTATGCTCTTAAACACTTAGTGAATAGTTAATGCAAAATTTCCTTGCGAAAAAACTCGTCCATGTATTAAATTACTAAAACAAAAGTATTTCATTAAAATGTTTTTCATGTCTTATTAGTTATAGTTAAATAGGAAAAAAAATGTAATTAATCATATTTCGACACGTCATAATATTAATAAAATTAGATATAAATGCATTCGAGTCTCCTCATACACTACAATATTACACATTTACACATAATGAACAATTATGTATTAAAAGGTACACGTGTATTATATAAATTACATAGTGATTGTATTGGTTTTACAATAATGTTGAGGTGTTTAAATTTTAAATTCTTAAATTTATTTCTTATTGGTTTTCACGTTTCACAGAACAAATAATGTACTAATTTTCTACTTTAAGAATCTGATTTTCTCTTTACTATGAGGTGTCAAATATACACGGTACTGTTTTAAAATAATCGAAAAAAAATAGAAAAAAAAATGAGAAAATGGAAATATTACGTAAAATTGGCTTTGACTAAATCGAAATTATCTTTTGTTGAAATTGAACTACAGAGATTTGAAATTTCACCAGACGTTTTCTACACATAATATTATAGTTTCTCTATTTCGTCGCTTTTTGAGGTTAGATATGTGATTTTTTTTTGATGGGCTAAATAATTCCATTTAAAAGCGTTTGGACTTTAAATTTTGAAAAAAAAATAACGAATTTTTTTATACTTTTGATGTAGATACATACGTTGATATATATGAATAATGATTTTTATTATAGTAAAAAGTATGATTATCTCACAAAACTGAGCTGAATTTCGGATATGTATGTCCAGTCATAAATAACCATAGACATTTGAAGTTTTAAACAAATATTTATATTATTGTTTTCTAGACTTATTATATTTAAAATATTCTTAATTTATTTAAGCAATTTATAGATATTTGAAAGGAATTACAAAATAAAACTATAATTGAAACAATTTTAATCATATGACACTTTGAATAGCTATTTACACTGTTTTTATTGATAAGTATTTATTTAATGTGTATATTGTGATTTATTATTTTTTATTAGAACGAACATCAATTACAGTGGTTACGTTGCCTTTGATGTTATTATTACAGTTTTTTTTTAACTTTAATAGTAGATACTTTTCAAAATATTTTCTTGCTACGTTTCTTCGTAATATTTAGATTATTTTAAATAAAGTATTAACTATTTCGTCTGTTGCTTGGGGTTGTAGTCCCCTGATCTTTTGTACTCATTTGAGTATAAAATGTATTCTTTACTTTTATTTTTACTTGATATTGATGACATTCTGTTAATAATTGTGTTACACTACAAACAGGTTAGACATGTAGGAGACTATAAGACTATAACTCAAATACCAATGCATTACAATATGATTTCAATTATAGATATCTTAATAAAATTGTAAACATTCTATCTGTAAATATTATTCATAATAGTATGTCGAGTTTAAGAAAATTGTCCGAATGTTATTATTATTTTAATACATTAAAACGATCGGAGGTATTATAACAAAATAATTATACCTGTACGAATAAAAATGTTAAATACGGTGAATTGTAATTAAGTAGTAGGTATCTACTAATAAAGAATGAGAAAAGAAAAACTTAGTCCTGAAAAGTCCTATAATATGATAATATTATATGTAAAAAATGGGTAAGTGGATGTCACTCTGTGTACAGTAGGTTTCAAGTGGGTCACTGTAATGGATGGTGTTAAATTTTAATTCAATTATATAATATCATTGTATAAGAAAAACGATTCTGAGCGAAAATGGTCAGTTAGCCTATGATATTAAGGTGAATAAAATAATTTATATATAGCAACCTATTTACGTGGAATCTTGTTTTAAATTTTCAATCCTTAGCTATAAAAGTTGAACATTTTATAAATTTCTTCTTACAAAATAATTATTAAATTTTAAATTTGATACATTTTGTCAAAATTTGAACTTGAAATTCTTATAATAAAAAATTGTGCTTATGGGTTTTTAATTTTTTTCACCTGCCTTTGAAACAATATACTTGAGCCTTTCCTATCAGAAAAGATACTGTTGAAGAAAATCTAAGCACTTTTACTGTCCTAAAAGGTGATGACAGACACAAAAAAAACAAAATTAAAAATTAAAAAAACATCATTGCAAAATCAATACTATATTCTTCGCTCCGCTCAGAATCTAAAATACAATGGAGAAGGATACCATGTTATATATTGTCTTTGAAGAATTTTCCCGTACCTACGCACTAATTATTTGAATTTCAAATGTCAATATTCATTTTAGATTTTGAGCGAAGCAATGAATGTATTGATTTTACAATGATGTGTGTGTTTTTTTTTAAAATTTTTTTTGTGTCTGTCATTACCTTTTAGGACATTAAAAATGCTTGGATTTTCTTCAATAGTAACTTTTCTGATAGGAAAATGAATCTAGTTGGTACTTTGGGGGGTCAAAAGTATAAAATTTTCTAGTAGTTTTCAAAAGCGAAGTGAAAAAAAAAAAAAGATAAATTAAGGAAAAACAGGAATTTTTACGCAAAATCTGTTTTCGAGAAAATCGATTTTGGTTTTTGGTGTAACTCTAAAACAAATGAACGTATATACATGAAATTTTCACTGGTTGTTTATATATGCATTTTCTATACATGATAAAATTTTCAAAATATTTTGATTTGTTTTGAACTGTTTGAACTGTTTCCAATTTTATTAGTCTTTTTTTCTATGGATGTCAATAAAACTTTATTTGTCGGGTAAAAAAGCTTGAAAATTTAATACAAGGCTCCTACTATATTGTTACAATGATATTTGAAAAATATTAAAAATCCTTACCCACAGTTTTTATTTATAAGCATTTAAAGTTCAAATCTTGACAAAATACGGAAAAATCACGAAAATTAGCAAATTATTTTGAGCTGAGAATTCATAAAAATTTTTCTTTTTAAATCTAAGGTTTGAAAATGTAATACAAATCATAAGTTTGTCTACCTTTATTAAAAAAAAAAAAAATGTTTACAAAAAAGTCAAATTAAATTTTTATGAGCGTTTGAAATTCATATTTTTACAACATTTAATATTCACTCGATTTCTCATGTAACGATTTTCTTATTTTGTTGTAATTAAAAAACGTATGACTGTAGATACTTGAAAATTTCACTAAATGTTTATATTAGCATTTTCTATACACGATAAAATTTTTAAAATAATTTGCCTCTTTTTGAGCTGTTTACGGACATTGTCAGTTTTCAGTTTTTTTAGTTTTTTTTTCTATAAATATCAATAAAATTGTATTCGTTGGGTAAAAAAGCGTGAAAATGTAATGTATGGCTCGTTATATATTTTTACAATGGCAGTTGAAAATATTAAAAATACATAGGTACAATTTTTTTTTATAAGCATTTAAATTTCAAATTTTGACAAAATTTATCAAATTTAAAATTTAATAATTATTTTGTAGTTAAAAATTTATAAAATGTTCAACTTTTATATCTGAGGATTAAAAATTTAAAAATTTAAATAATAATATCATCAAATATACTTGGAAATATCATAGGCTGATTGACCGTTTTCGCTCAGAATCGTTTTTCTTATACAATGATATTATAACATATTATATCATTGAATTCAAATTTAACACCATCCATTACAGTGACCCACTTGTAACCTTCTGTACAGCAGAGTGACATCCATTTTCCCACCTTTTTTAGTTGTAATTTTACAAACATTCTTAATTTTTCAATTTTTAGTCTCTAATTTTAAAGTACACGAAATGTTAAGTGTTTTAAATAGTTTTACTAAAACGAGAACGAATAATCCTTTCTCATAACACAATTATATCACAATCTCACCTAACCCATTAGATCATGCTATCATTTATATTCTTAATGCATTTCAAAATTTTTAAAATGTTCTAGTTTTTTTCATAAATTAAAGTTTTAAGGACAAATTTCTAAAGTGTTGAAGTCATTCATGAAAAGTTTTGATATTTTTTTTGACCGCATTAAAAAATATTATCCATAAAAAATACACAAGTTAATGTTAAATTGATATAATAGATTTATCTGATCCACAGAGACTAAAATCACTTAAGAATATTCATTTTCACATGCATTACTTGTACCATTGAGTGTCTGAAATGCCCGTTCTATACCTATATGGCAAAGTAAGAGTATTAATAATATAAAATATATATAGATACATAAATAAACGTACCTTTATTGGCTCTATTTCCCATTATTGCCAATTTTTTCTGTAGAGATACCGAGAACTTATTGCTTCAAACTTGAGTTTTAGTTTAATTTAGATAATATCTAGTTGCGTATTAAAGTTTTTAAAGAAGCACCGAATAGTAACGCAAATCCATTAGTTATATATATATCATTATTTAATGTACATATATATTTTTGTACGTTTAGTTAAAAATATTATTTATATATTACATTTTGTACAATTAATATTCTCGAAAAAATTACTGTTAATCGTATAAACGAATATGTTTTAAATTTTCAAAACTAATTATTTTCAAAAAAATTAAATTAGATTTTTTGTTTTGTATTTTTTTTTTTTTTTTTTTTGAGTCAGTGTATTAATGTACTATTGTCTTTATTATTTTTAATTTTAATAAATGCTTAAAAAAGGTAGGGTTCAAAATTATCAGACCTTCAAACCTTTTATTTTTATTTTTACCAATATTTGAATATTATTCTTCATGGAAAACTTTAACCAACCAAAAGTTCTCAAATATCAATTCAAATATTTTAAGTATTTATTTATTCCTTTCGCTCCGCTATTTTAATCTAAATTGGAGTTTGAAAAACTTCATGGATCATAAACTGTTATAAGTTATAACGAATATAATATTTTTCTGTGTTTATCGTACGAAAGCTCTCGAATATTATTTAGATAACTACATTAATTTCGACTTTTTGATCGATTTAGTAAATAGGTATACGAAAATACTATGAACAAACATGATGCTTCATGTAAATAATCGTATAATAAAATACACATTTTAACGAAACCCTGAGAATTTGATATTATTTTACCATTATAATTATTCTTAAAACAGTGTATTAATATGTAAGTTGATTCGATGTGAATAAATTACAATGTATAGTTTATATTACATACTATTATAGATTTTTATAAAGTATTAATTCAGCATAAATAGTTTCAAATCAAAACTAGGTATACAACAATAATTAAAATTTATATTAGAAATTCTTATTTATTATTTTCACCAATAGAAATTACTTTATTACAATCATAATGTTATAGTATAGTTCATTCAAGGAAGTAAAATTCATACATTGAGTTTATATTATAGATACTTTATTTTCAAATATCCAGAGAACAACTTAAAATAAAAATTATAAACGTCAATATTAGTCATAAATATACCTTTACACTATAAAAAAGTACTAAATAGTATTGGTCTCGAAAAATAAAAAATAAATTATATTCGATAAAATCTGTATTACTTAAACAAAACTTATAGGTATTGTAATACAAATTTTTATAATTTTTCTATCCTAAATAACCAAAGGTAAAATAAGAATATTTTGTTTAAATTCTAACCAAACCAAAAAATATTATTTAAACTAATGTATTAATTTTAGTAAAATTATTGCGTAGTATTACGTGTAAAGGTTAATATATTGTTTTTATTTTCATGTGAAGGTTAAATCCTTAAAAATGGTTTTACAAAAATATAAATTAGATGTAATATCAGATCTAATATTTATTTCCCAGACCATTTATATTATATAAATATTGATATATTAATGTAAATTAGTATAATTTTCAAATTACCATAGCCAATCTTCTAAACCTATCATCACAGACCTGTTATCATTAGTGCACAAAGTTAATTAACTCTAAAACTAATTGTTTGAATTTTGATTTTTATTTTGATATGTCAAACTTTATAACGTAAAAATGTTCAGAAAAATTATCCATTACATTATTACCAGTCGAAAAAGAGAGCTGTATTTTGTAAATCAGAAGTTTGTATCTCCAAAATACACTCCTTAAGTGGTATGAAAAATCTCAAGAGTTTGACAATTTGGTCCTAGTATATTTCAAAATTCCAAAAATTATATCATGAATAACTGCATTATCGAAGAAGAAAAAAAGTTACCACCTTGCTTGGTGAATCGCCTTGTATATAAGGGACGGATTGGATAAAATATTATACATAATTTTAAACATTAAGGTACCCGGTGCCGATGCCATTTTGTCCTCAAAAATTCACAGATCAGAGATCGATGCGGGCTGTAGGAAGTATTCTTCTTTCAGATAAAAAAATAGTCATCAATTCTACAAAGCTTGAGAGTTAATCTGGAAAGTCATTTTATTCAATATAATACACCCTACCCCCCCCCCCCAAAAAAAAAAATAGGTATTGGGTAGTAAATGAGTGGAAAAGTCTTTTAATTGAGGTGGCAACTAAAATATAAAATTTAATTTTCAAATTTTATAGAATTATTGTGGAAAATTTAAAAAACTCGCACCGGGACCCTTAAAACAAATTCATATCTTTGATGATATTAGTTTAAAATTATAAAAATATACGGATGCATTTCAGTATTATATTATATATATTATGTTTTTCAAACTAGTTTTCAATTGTTCACTGAGAATTATAGTATATCAAATAATATTATGTGCAACAAAAATAATTAGTTTATTCATGGAGTTTATATTTGTGTAGTAATTATGAATAAAACGATTAATATACGAATTCACCAATTGATTTATAATTTATACAAAATAATATTTTATTAGGTAATAAAAAAAAAAATTATCGATTTAAACATAGGTATATGTTAACCGTGAAACTTTATTTTTGCTACATATATATTTTAGGCTCCAGTTGTTTTGTTTATCGTCACTGTACAATTATAATACCATTCGATGTTTTATTATGGTTATAAGGTTAGGCACTATATACGTAAACATCCAAATGTATATTACCTATTGATGGTACAGTAATAAGGAGTATTGAAAACGATACAACATTCTTAAAAAAATATCGTGTTACACAAATGACGAACAATATTATACTTTGGTTAAAATATCTCGGACAAATCAGTTCAGTGAGGTTTTATAATAATACGTATATTGTATGATTATATACTAATATTATTAAATACCTAACAATTACTGTAAATCATGGGATAAACCTGTAGGTAATAGACTCATTGATTGTACGGTGACATATCGTTTGAAACGTACATCTGTTGACGATTTTGCCATGCACTAAGTTCAAACTTGGTTTGCCTTCGAATAACGGTGCACCCGGTTTATATAAATACATAATAATATAATATAAGTTACTTTACTCGAAAAGCCGTTATATATCTATTCGACGCACGAGAGTTTTCATATCGCGATAAAAAATTATATTATCATAAGTCACTTGGGACATATTATTACAATATGATGTTACATGTCTGCATTATGAATTTAGGAGATTTATACACGTGTTTTAAAAAAATGTTTTTGTACAAAACACGATTTTTAAATAACAATCATAACAATCTTAAATTTGTTTATCAATTGGAATTATTAAGTTGAAGACGTAGTTATAGAAATTATATTATTATTTCGCAATTCAATGTTATATCTTGGTATCTAGATGTTGCCAAATATATAAACGTCTAAACGCATAATAGGTAGGTACTACCATCACATAATACAGTGATAAGGATTGTTTAAAATGATACAGCACAAAAAAAAATGATATAGTATTAAACATGACGTGAAATTATACTTTGATGGTGATATATCGAACGTTATCGTTATTGACCAAATATGATCTGTTGATTTTATAATAATACGTATATTATATATTAACATAACAATTAATTATATAATGTACACGATAAATGGGTAATTGACACATTGGTTGTACGGTGACATAATCGTTTGAAAGGTACGTCCGTTGACAATTTCACCGTGCACTTAGTTCAAAATCGGTTTGCCCTCGAATAACGGTGCAGCCGCTGTAGAATGGGTGGCGAGTGTCAACACCGCGAAACGAAAACTGACGTTTCCAACCATCATCATTTTTCAACAATGTACAACGTATATTGTATATATATACATAATAAAATATTAGTTACTTTACTCGCAAAGCCGTTATAGATGGATCAATATCCATTCGATGTACAAAAGTTTTCCTACCATGATAGAAAATTAAAATTATATCAAAAGCCACTTGGGATATTCACCTATATAATGAATATTATAATAATATGATGTTACATGACTATAATATGGATTTAAGAGATTTATACTCGTGTTTTAATGCAATTTTTTTTTTAAATAATAATAATACTATAATTAATTTTTATCAATTGAAATTTAGTTGAGCCAGTTGAAGAAGTAATTATAGAAACTATAATATTATCTTTATGCCTTATTATTATGTTTAGTGTACCTATTAAGTAGCTATATTTTACTATTGATATCACTGTAACTTGAATAGTTTCAACTCTCAGAGTTATTCCGAAATCATTTATGTTTTGTAAATATATTACGTAAGAATATTATTTTTGGTTTTTAGTTTGAAATAACTATACTACACCTAATGTTGTCAAGCGTCTCTTTGCTTGCATAGTTTTTCTAAAAATATTAATTAACTATTTAAAACTGTAATGATTTTATGTTGTTATACATTTAAATACAATCCATAGAAATATTAAACATACTAAATAATTTACAGTCTACTATTTGTCACCAGTTTTTAAAACTATCAACTACAATTTATTTGAAAAAATTGAAACTTTAAAACACAATATTTTTAGGGATTTATACGACTTTCAATGCATTTAAACACATTACAATATCAAGTACTAATTCTATTTTGGTTTGTTCACTTTAAATAAACATATTATTATATTTAAATAAAATCTACATTAATTTTCCGCAGTGCAGTACGTCTATACTAAAAGAAAATAAAGTAACCTTTGTTTAATACTTTCATAATCGTCAGATTGAATCGATTGTCCTATAGCCGACCTGTGATCGCAAAATCTCATGTATTTTCTTAAAAGCTCTATTGTTCTATTTCTCAAACCTGGCTTACCAAATATCTTGACATATAGTAAAAAAAACTAAAGTTCGTTGAGTTTCCGTCTTAGGCAAAAAGGTTTTGTTTGTATCGATCTTTACCTCCACTCCTCCTCATCTCTTCGTAAAGCGGATTTTACCAATACTCAAACCAAGATTTTAAGAGCGAGTGGAGAAGTGGTTTCCTGTTTGTAGGTGATTCTCGGAACAATAGTAATTATTATTGTTGTATCATTACTATACTTCTGCTGTATAACTACGTGTGTGCATAACATAAAAATACTGCAGTCGCAGAAACTCGAGAAGCGTAGAAAGTACCTTCAAAACTACATAATTCTAATCTGCCATTGAAAGTTTTTAATTACTTTCCAACTAAAGTACCTATATAGTGTTTAATTGTTTTTATATATACATAATATTATACATATATCATAATATATACAAAACAGACCTATATTACTATTATCATAAGTCAACACTAATAGTTATATAATATATATATTCAGTTCGGAGCGATGAAAGTTTTGGTCCAAGATGTGTGATTTTTTCAACATCAAGGATGGTTTCTGGTAAGAAAAATCGGGTCTAGTTGATACTTTGGTAGGTAAAAATTATCAGAATAAACGATTACCTATCAAAAACAGAAATATTTAAGCAACACTGGTTTATGTCGAAGGTACCTACAGTTTTGTTGTAATTCAAAAAATAATTAAAAATATTTATAATAGCTATATTTTCTAGATATGATAAAGTTTTAAAAATATTATGGCTTTTTTAAATGTGTTTACAGACTTTTTAAATGCTCAACCATTTTAGTTTATTTATGAATACAGATTAAAATACACATTACACAAACTAAATTAACTACCCATAAAATTATGTCTAATAAATAATTATTAAGTCATACTATAGGAACTCATAACAACTAATCTTTGATCGCAGTTAATTAGAAAAGTCCTCATTATAGTTTATCCCTGTAATATTATTTTTTATGGATGCAAAATAAAATATTTAAAAACAGGTTTACTGTATATTTATTTATATCGGCGAGTTCCCACTAAGATTAAATACAGCTGGTTTATACTGGAAAATATAAGTAATTCCAGTTATCCAGTACATAATTAATTTTTACTGTTTCTTGTTTGTGTTTCAATTATTGCATATTATTATGTATTGCCGGGCATTAAAAATGAAGGTTTAATTCCATCGATCTAAGACAATTAGACATCTGTCAGTGTTTGATAATAATATATATTTCGCGTTCGCGGCAGCATGAAATAATATGGCAGTAGAGTGATTAAGAAGCTTAATACAGTAGCACAACATAAGGGCCAATGATGTACCGGCATCGAGGTGTTGTAAATTTACGCATTATTTGTCTTAAACACTATACGTAAGAGCTGAATAATATAGCGCCACCATTGATACACACTCAAGTACCTCTCAATATGGATCTTACGTGTGAATCCAGCAAATATGTATTGGGAAGAGGAATCTGAATAACACGTGTGTACATAATAAATGTGAGTGATGTGACATGACTACAACCCAAAGTATATTATATAGCGTGTAGTATCTACGTAGGTACATGTATTATATGTGTACACATGTATTTTATTTTAGCAGATGTGTTGTATAATTTACATCCTTATGTAAAGGAATTCGTTGGTATCAGGGAAACTTGTCGTCGCTATATTTTATAAAACTTTTGTTTACAATGTACTCTGCCTTTTTTAGGCAGGCCAGGAAGATATGAACTAAAAAAATTAGTTTTCTTATAGCCAGTCAGGCCGTGGACATAAATATCAAGCCAAGCCACCGGGAAATCTCCTGTCGTCCTGCCGGGCCAGTCCGCCACTGAGTCTGTACGTTACATTGATTGATAAACAATAAAAAAAATGTTTGTAATTTATGCCAAAATAATACAAAAGAAAAAAATTCACGTTTTCTGACTTAAAAGACGAATAACATCCATTATTCGTATCTTGTGATAGACACATAGATAGTTGTAAAAAAAAAACAACACTTTAACGAAAGATCCGATTATAGCGCTACCATTGATAGCGTCACTCAAGTATGTCTCAATATGGATCTTACGAGTGATTTCAGCAAATATGTTGTCGGGAAGAGCCAAAGAGGTATCCGAAACATGTGTGCATAATAAAATATGTAAGTGAGGTAACATGACTACAACCCAATGTATACTATAGTGTATTACATGGTATATTTATATATATGTGTTTAAATGTATTTTACAGTCATAACATTTGACTTTTTTTTTTATCTCCTAATGGATAGGAAAATTCGTTACGGAAACTCGTCGGGATAACCTATAAAATGGTTATTGTTTACACACTGTACGACTATATTTATTGATAAACAGTAAAAAAAAATGTTTAATTTATGCAAAAACAATACAATAATAAAAATAAAAATATATGTTCTTCGACTTAAATAACTTATAATACGTTCGTTATTCGTATCTTGTGATAGACATATTAATATAGTTGTAAAAAAACAACGCTATACGATAGAGCTAAATATACACCATTGATAGCGTCACTCAAGTATCTCTCAATATGGATCTTACGTGTGATTTCAGCAAATATATGTACGGGGAAGAGAGATATCTGAAACAATTATGTGCATAATAAAATATATGGGTGAGGTAAAATGACTACAACCTAATGTTTATTATAGTATATAATATATATTATGTATACATATATTTTATTTTAGCAGACATAACATTTGACGTTTTTTTTTTATATATCTCCTAATGCGTAGAAATTTGTTAGGGAAACTCGTCGGTATAACCTATAAAATCGTTATTGTTTAGACACACGACTATATTGATTGATAAACAATACAAAAATGTTTAATTTATGCAAAAATAATACAAAAGAAAAAATATATATGTTATCCGACTTAAATACAACAAATAACGTTTGTTATTCGTATCTTGTTACAGTCATAATATGGTTGAACAAAAAAAATACGTAACATACATCTATTCAATGATTGATGCAAGTGTAAATCTAAATATATTTATGCATAATGTCAGTAATTCTGTTGGTATGGAAAATTTCACCTCCGGAAATCGTCAGTGGTTCATATAGAAATGCATATTTGAGTTGAAATAACCATTAATGAAGAGAGTATCGAAAAGTTGTTGGTAACTTTTAAAATAAACACTATTAACGGAATGCCAGTAAAAAAATAACCCCGGTAATGTAGTTCAAATGTCACAGTCCGTGGTCAATATATTCGAAAACTTTACGATTGTGCAAAGAAAACTCGTAGAGATTGAATGTGCATATTGTTATATATTATATTAAGTATATTTATGTACTTACTCAGATGTCGTTGCCGTTTTTTTCTAAATAATCAAAGTTGTCCTATAACTACTGTACCTATCGTATTGTATAATATGGACTAAATCTGCTTTCACTTGAGCAAATATCAAGCTTGGACCAATCATTGTTTTGATCATGTGTGATTACTACCAATGCAAATAATATGTCAACTAACAATTCAATTTGGTTACAATTCACTTATAATTAATAATAAAGATTAAACATATACTAATCATGTACTATAATGGCTGACACTAATTATACTTAATTGTCATTAAAATTAAACTGTATGCATTGAAATCCATAACTTCGGTATCGGCATACTGCGGCTAATACCTTCTACCCATATCTCACATCTTATCAATACAGAATAATAATAATAATAACATTGAATGAGTCTATTGTAAGCGTACCTACGAGTATGGCGTTCTACTCTTTAATTCAATTAAGTAATATTTATAATTTTTTTATTTCTATATATTAGGTACCTATTGTATTTTTATCGAATTTAATATTACGGACAATTCAAACATTCAATGTAATGTATACTTATATTAATTATACAAAACAAAACAAAAAATGATACGTGTAGATCAATATATCAGCTAAACATAAATTATTGCATAGTTTAATGTGTTTCTGCTGTACAGTTATAAAAATATTCACATTAAAATATCGAATTCTACTCACGTTTTTATGTCTTAGAAAAATAAAACCAATAGTATATTTTTACTACTACTCTCCGATAACATCTGTCTGGCTTGCACAGTACTTTGCATAAGTGATACATTTCGCAGTTATAATATATACGAGTGTCTATGTACATAAAATATAATATTATGTAGGTATATATGCATTTGAAAAATCCTATCTCCTCCGTCGCATGTCCCTACGAAAATATTGGGTCATCTGCAGCATACAACTATCTTGTTCGATGAACATTCTCTTTCGCTATAATGTAGACGTATTGTGTATAGTTATATTATGAATAATGAGTATTGTACAGTGTGTAATATTATCGCACTACACAACGTTCGTTTCACAAAGACAATTGAAACCGTTCTTTGAATATTATAATCGAACATTGGCCGTTTGTTAACGATAACAACAACTATATAGCGTAATAAACAACAACAATAATAATAATAATAATAATATAATAATAATAATAAGATATTATACATACACACACATTATATACACGTCATAAACCTATATATTGGCCGTGCGCGTTTACCCTGGGTAAGGCGCGTTAACTTTGCGTATCCCGGGAAAAAGCTTTTCGCAAAGAATGCGGTTGAAGTTGCTCGCACCAATAATTTCTTTATTGCATGAAATTTACATAATATCCTATAACAATGCGTTCGAAACACCGAACATCTGATAACCGTATAGTGTATACATTTGCATAGAACCTATGTTGAACGAGTACACACTGGCTGTACCTACCAGCAATAATAATAATAATTATAATAATGATAATAAAAATAACTTAAACACTTAAAATTACAATGGATATCTATTAAAATATTAAACGCACGCCTAGAAATGGTCGTTCTGACATTTGTCACCCATTTTAGAATGACTTAGTTATTTTAATGATTCAGCAGTTACAGTGCTATACATTGACGTTTTTTTCATTTCTTTCTAAAATGGAAGAATTTTAACTTGGATATATTTTAAGAACCATCTATAATTAGGACAATAATGATGTATAAAGATAAAAGATAAAAAGTCGAACACACTATATAGACTCCCGGAAAACAAAGCAAATATTAAAATATTATATATTATAATAGCCTAACCTAACCAGTGCGTTGCTTCAGCTAATATACGTTCATTTCAAATTTTAAACGGAATTTGTGCTTATTCATAATATTCTCTGACGTTCGATTATGCACGCGAGGTGCGTATTTCTTGTAACGTTTCTCATTACAATAGTTAATAGAATATAGTAAAGAAAGTTGTCGTCGAAACATTTTAAACAATGCGTCGATCGATATAATATTGTTTTATCGTATTATGATGCGAGCTAAATATTATCTACATATTATCATTGTCGTTGTTTTATTGAAAATTATTTATTGTAAAAAATGTTTGAAAAAGGATTAGGTGCGCGTTTCCGACAATATCCAGTCGTGATATTTATGACGTCACGCGATGAACTCTGTAAGAAAATATAATATTATTGCTTATGTTACCGACAAGATAATTTTTGATACGATACATCGACGGTAATCCCATACATGCACACATTATAATATTTCCGTGTACGTGTCCATTGTGTGTTCGCTCCACTGTCATTATTATTAGACTTATTATGGTTGGTCATGTGTTGTAAGGTATTCGTGATATCGTCTATACAGTGTGTTTGTAAAGTGCCTACAAGGTAACCGTGTGGTTTCGTCACCGTGTTTCTTTTTTATTTTGTTTTTTACACGTTTAACTATAAAACAATATATTTCGTTGTTTTGCATGCGTGTATTTCACGGCATCCGCGTTATCGCGGGCTCTTGGAAAACTGTGCATAATTCCACATTACAAATATATAGTATACCCGAAGGTTGAACAGTATTATTCACTTTCATCGATGATGTATATATTGAATATTCAAACGTATATTATTGTTAATATTGTTTATCGGATAAATTACAATGTTTTTCTTTGTTTTTAAATTAATTTAATAATAATTTTAAAACATCAGTTACGACTATACCGCATAAGTAGGTACAATAATAATGGTAGGAGGTATCCCACAACCGGGATAAAACTTAATACCAAAACACTTGATTTATGGTTTTAATTTACGGTTATTAAAAGTCTCAAGACCAGCTTTGCAATTGGAACCTTTTCGCGAGTTTCCTCTAGTAGTGTTATTGAGCAAGCTTATCGGCTTAATTTTACATGAACACTTACATAACAATTCATCAGCGCATAGACATATTTTTTAATACCTACTATTGTTTTTATATTCAATTTGATTTTTAAACAGGTAACATGGTTACGTGCAAATGTAATAATTATATTATACACAACAAGTATTATATTATTAATTTAAATTTGTGTGCTAAAATAATGTAGGCATATTTAAAATATTATGTTAGACTAGTCATAAATATTTATATTTATTTCTCTTCAAAAGATTAATTTACCATAATATTATGTGATATAGTCATAGTACTATACTGTATCCGATTAAAAGTACGTCTACCGATTAAATAATCAAATCATCTCCTCGAATGACAAAATTCTTTTAAAATAAATGTGTTTTTTTTCATATAGCTGTTGTAGATAGTTCGCCTTAGTATGTGGCAGAAGGGTGGTCGCCACGAATAATGGCAATCAAACCTGTCAGCACCACGAGTTCTCAGTTACACTCAAATCTGCTTGTTTTAGAATTCACGAATGTCAAAACAGCATCCGTTGATAAGTTAATGTATATTATAATATGTGCAATTTGTACAGTAAACGTGAAATCTATATTTATAATAATAAATATTAATAATGTATTCATAGTACATCTTATGCAATTATATTACACAGTAACGTCTTCGGATAATATAATAATATAAAGGACAATATTTCTTGAGTAACAGACTGATGCATAATGATGACTTCCAACAATACTGAACGGTTTTCCGGAGAACTGAGCAATGGGTTATGTTTTGGTTATCATAAATTTAAACTAACCAGCCACTCGTCTAAAACCGTATACACAATATATGCGGAATAACTTGATCAAATTGTTTTATGATACGCGGGCAACTTTGCCCGCAAAGTTTGTTATGCAATACGTGTGCTCGACTTTATATACGTTCACCGGCGACAAATCGTCCCTTTGAAAACTAGTAACTACTATATAAGCAATTGCAATGTGCCTTGAGGTCGACCATTCGGTCTCTATAATAATATTTATCATTTGCTTAGTCTGCAGAAATACAGACTCGAGTAGTAGTTGTTATCGATAATTTGGGGAGTCCTGCAGATTCCGTTTTCCAAACGAAATAATATGAACGATGGTTATATATATATGTAGGTATCCGGATTTCATCGCCCTCCGCCTCCACGCTGACAGTCTTGCAGGAGTCGTCGGGATGTACATATTAGTTCTAAATACGTAATATTATATGTAACTATATTTATTTAATGGATTTAAACAGCGGTGAACCATAACGTATATACGGTCGACGATCCCGTTCGGAATGAGTATGATTTAGGTGCTAATTATTAGGTACCTAGTGTATATAATAGCAAATCGTTTTGTGATTATTCATATAATATTATTGTACGGACAAAGGAAAAATTATATCAGAATTAATACGTAATAATATGTGGATAGTGATTAAAAATGTACAATTAAATATTTTAAAAAGAGGGTAGGGAAATGCCACGCGTATTCTGAAACGAGATAATGGGTGCGGGGTGACATGGTCATGTATTTTCTTTACGACTATAACTATAGTAAATTGTTTATAAATTAAAACTGTAACACGCTGCTATAATGCGTGTGTGTACCTATAATCTATATGCTATAGTATTTTATCGTCACAAACACTGCACGAGAGGGACCGCAATAATGTTCGTAACACTAATCGATGCACGATATGGTTGTGCATGGACAGCATTGTATGATATATGAGACCTAAACTCACTTGGTACATAATAAAGCTGCAGTGGCCATGAAAAGTGAACGTTGACCGTCACGCGCCTAGTGGTCATTTCAGTTGGGATTCAATAGGACGTACAAACCAGATACTCTTCGGACTTTTAAATTATTCGAAATAATATATTTCCATCAGCGATTAACCAAACGTTTTTTTTTTCACACATGTTTGACATACATGGCATGCAACGGTCAAATGAATTACTAGACGCCGAGTATGATATTATAATATAACATTATTATAAATTATAGTCTTTTGTATGCGCCTAGATAGATTGCCACCCATTTCCCAAACACCTCGTCCAGTGAAGGTCACAAACGCAAAACTGTTCAGAGCCATGACAACAAGACGCACTGAATATTATGATCAGCTACATATAAATTCAAATCGTAACTATCTATAATTTTGTAATTGTGTTTTTGAAATCGTAAAAATTAAGTATAATAGTAGGTATTATGTCTGTGATTGCTTTTGTACCATTAAATTTTTATTCTGACTTTTAAATTTGACAGTGCACAAAAATAAATTATCGAGAAAATTAATTTTACGGTCCATAATCTAATAGAGATTATATTTTGATATTTATTTTAAAATAAACAGTGATTTTTGAAATGAATTATTCAGGAATTAGAAATAATACATTCAGAGTAAATTGTTTAAGTCCATAGTAAAAACTATCACTGCCTTAGATCTCTTTTACTTTAGGTATTAATTTTAAATAAATAACACAATACTAGAATAACACCACGTAGGTAATATTAAACCATATTGCATGTTGACAGCTATTAATCATAAAACATATTATGACCGTTGTAGTATACAAACACTACATATTTTTTATCCTTTTATGTTGTTTAAAACGCTGTTTTCTCAATCAATTATAATTAATTAAAAACGCATTATGAATTTTAAAACGTTTAATTAAATTACGTTCACAAGAGGATAATTTATATTTTCTTGTACAAGTTATTATTGTTACATAATTAAAGTGAATGTCAATCATAACGATGGTTCGTATGGCAAAAACATGACGGCATAACGTAATATATGTATATACATTACATACATATAAAAATATAAAAATTGATATTAACGAAATAAAATTGGAATAAGCTGCAGCAATCCTTCGATTAATCAAACTGTTTCGTAATTATATAGTCTATACCCCCGCAGTATCGCAACAGAAAACGACCGCACAAAAACTGATAAAACGTCTTTCAGCTGAAAGGAGAAAATTAACTTTTGGGCGGTTTTCCCGGATGACAACCCTTCTGGTGGGGGTTTTGATAAATTGTCTGTTCATATCGTTTATACCCTCCGATGGTTATGATTCCTGCACGTCAGTGTGTTCGTATTGAAACGATTACATATTTTACAATATTCCGAGGTCAATATTGCGTGTGCAACTCTGTCAGTGTATTTATATTATTATGCAGCCCTATCCTTATATACCGACTATATACGACTCTCCTTGTCACTCTGACTGAAGTAGTTTTAACACGTGAGTGATAAATCACCGTGCCTTATCGTCATGATAATAAGACGCGGTGGGGAAAAAAGCAAACCACGATAACGAACGGAAAGCATAAAAATTAATGAATAAATATTGTGTATTACGCGTATAAAACATACAAATTATAAATAAATATTTTCCAGGTAAAAATCTTATATTGTAATAATAATGATATAGAGCGCCGATCGATCGTATTTATTTTTGACCTAACTTTTCTATGACCGCATCAAGTCAAGATGAATATTTTTCGCTGGTTTATTTATAGATGGTACAATCAAAATTTGTATACGATCGAATAATGTACCCACATTTTTAATTGTTTAATTAAAAAAAACAACGTACAATCGTGTTTTCATTCGGAAATGGATGTGAAGTTTAGATGAGCGGAGTGAAGTTGCACAGGGACACCCCACGAAATGTTTCTCCACTATTCTGCTTATCTAAATTTTAAAAACTTATGACTAATATTCTTTACTTGTATGAAAATAGGTATTTATACATAAAAATCCTCATAAAAGTATTCTACTTTGGATCATAATACATACCAATCTATATATGTTTTTATCCAAAATCTAATAAAAACTTTATTTTATACTTTATCTATACTAAAAAGGTAGATTATGTCACACGAAAATACTATACGGATAATCCAGAATAAATTTTAGGTTATGTTAAAGTAAATAAAAAAGTTATTCCAAGAGAAGACAATTATTGTAATGTGTGTGTAATGCATATGACGTATATACCTAACCGCTAATGTCGGCAATCAGTAATTTTCAGTAATGACTAGTCATTATTGACAATGGTTGATTTGATTAGATAATGTTGACATTGAATAGACATTATACCAGTATTACGTAATATACAAAAATTGACTAAACTTGGTAGTTATATACAATATAGAATAATGATATTATGCACTTAAATCGACGAAAGAATAATTCTATCAAAAAAATGTTATATATTATGTTATTATATTGCATATTATTATTATAATAAAAATTTTTTTTAATTAATTGTTGGTACAAAGCAAACTACTAGTCCTTTTAAATCCGTTAGTAGGTAATACTAGGTATACAAGTTTTTTACAGAGCTAAAAGTTGTATCAATACTTTCAAAAAAATTAAAATCTTAACTTTAAAATGCCTATGATTAACTTATACACTTAAATATAATTAATGAAAATATTTCAAAAATATTTGTATACATATATAGAGTATGACAATTTAAGTAGTTAATATATTTTTTTTGATTCAAGTTTCTACGATTAACATTTTATTATATTTATAATAAAATAATAAAAATCTTTTCAGGATAAATATCATATATTATGATACTATAGATAGGCCCTACTTTGAATATCCAATATCGTTAAAATTTGAACTTCCAATTGCTCACAAAAAAAGTATGTAGCTGTACCACACTGGCCTCTTAAAGTACCTACTATTTCCAATTAAAAATTAAACATTTTTTGACTTTCAAAATCTGGCGATATACACAAAAAAAACAGTACACGTATATTGTAAAACCAGGAATTTTAAATATTAATTATATTATAATGATATATTAACAATAAATACTATTATAATTTATTTACAATAATATACAATAACCTATAAACAGTGGCGTAACCTGGTTTTACCGTGTTATGGTATAAATCTTATATAATTTAAGGCAAAGTAGGTACAAACCATGATATATCTATAAACGGTTTGAAGAAACATTTTGAATATTATCAATACCTACGTATTATTTGTATAGGTTATTACGGTTACGGGATATAGTAATAACAACGAAGTATAAGGCAACGGATATCAAATTCTTATTTACTTTGTTTAGCCTTCCCCCCTCCCCCATCGAAAAATCTTGGTTACCCCACGGTGTGGAACTGTGTAACTTGGTATAGTAGGTAAGTATATGTTATCGTAAACAGATTATAAGTTTTAATATTTAAGGCATAAGCAGACATAGGATAAAATAAAATTTTGATGCAGTAATTTCTGGTAAATATATTTCATAAAAAAAAAAAATTATTTTTTGATTAAAATAATGATTCAAATTGTTAAACAAATATTACATTTTTTTATAAACTATTAAAAAATGTTTTAAAATAAAATAAATCATAGATTTTATTATAACATGTATGAAGAATTTGTATTATTATACCTTAAATATCGTCCGTATAGGAAAAATTATATTATTTCTTACATTTTCTGGGTATTGTATATTAATCAAACATTTTATTTAATCAAATGTCAATAAACATTTCTAAGATTTAATGTGCATTTTTTAGGGTTTTTTCCTGTATTTACTAAATGCGTGATGTATATTAATTAAACATATTACAATACAATAACTCGCATTTCATAATGGCGAGGTAACGGTACCTAGATAATTTATATGATTATTAAAACAGTTTTTGCAGTTGTTATTGAATAGACAAATAGATCAAGTCGATTTCGGATTAAAAATTAGTTAGGTAAGTAATATAAATATACAACTCAAAAACTAATAATCTGCATTATGCAAAACCAAACATTATACCAACGACGGCTCTGCATAGTGGATATCATGCTATGTGATGTGGTCCGTCCTGGTTACGGCAGTCATGGTTGGACACATTATTGATTAATTAATAAAATATGAAATATCGTGTCTCTCTGGTTAATAATTGTTAGGCATATATATATATATATTAATATAGCGACACGGGCGATAAACACGGGTATGGTAATTGCTAATATTATCCGTGGAACAGGAAAAAGTAAAATCACTAAAATCAATACATTATTATGCTCATGGATATTATGTAAATATTCATGTCGTGTCCAGAATAATAAGTCACGTGCTACTTGTTTTATTCAGTTGGTCGAATGACGAGTAAAAAAAAAAAACAACCCACTCAAATTTGCCGCGACTCCTCCGCGATCTCCTGCTTCCTCCAAAGGAAGCCACGTGTGGTTGTGGGATTCCGAGTCGGTATCGGAGGATGTTGTGGGATATCGTATACAGCAACACCTCCTTATAACAGATCCCCAATAAGACCGAAATCTCTCCATACAACAGAAAATAACAACAGTCCTGTGTAACCTATATGTACCTTATTAAACATATTATAGGTATCTCCCTTCAACAGAAACTCCTTCTTATAGGAGAAATATTTTGGTACCGAGTGATTTGGTTACAAGGAGGTCTTACTGTACTATTTAATTCGGGACCATGTCATGTTATTACGTATAAGTATTGTAATCAATATTTGTTTGATTTAGAATAGTCATAGAGGAGGTTAAAAAAGTATTAGTATACAGGTATATATTATTTTTTTGTTTCTAGTGTATTTTATCGGTCTATGTGGATTAGATTTAATTTTCAACTAAGTTTTTGTCGATAGTTTTATAAATCTTGCGTATACTGCAGTTATTTAACTGATATTTTATTTAGGTATATTTTTATTACGTAGGATCGACTTATTATATGAGTACAATGTTTTATCTTTTAATATAAAATGAAAATAACTTAATGGTTGCACGAGTCTGCAACGGTGTCTAATGGCACAGACTCGCTATCCCTTATTACTGCAGCTGCCCGTCCAGATATTGTTTTAACCTGTTCTAATCCAGTTTAATTACTTAATTTGATATATTTTTCATATTATTACGAGGGCGTCGTAAGTTGGATTAGGTTAGGTACCTCATCAAACAGAAAATTATTCTATGATATTATATAGGTATTTTCGAATTATGAGTAGTGTATTCTTTAAAAATTAAATAGAAGTTAATGATACTATTCGGAGGTAACTTTTGAGTAGGTACATAATATATCTTCATATTATTGCTATCAATAACTGTTCAGTAACTATAGTATAACTATCAACTTCACACTTACTTCATTCACGATTGTGTAATACCGAGATTCTTTATCATATTATCCTAGACGTTTAATCAATGTGATATTATGTTATTATTATTATTTTGTTGTAATTTATTTGTTGTTATATATTATAATATTAATATACAACAACTAATAAATTAATACAATTGAATGATTACACTTAAGCAGGCTTGTGACTTAATATAATATATATAATATAATGAATTAGTATAATAATAGTACATTTTTATCTTAATCGATTGCGTACATTAAACATTATTTTCAAGTTTAAAAGTAAACCATTCTTACGATTTTTGAACAAAATCGTATTAAAACAAAATGCTAAGTTAATTGTTTAAAATTGATCATAAAATAATTTGTAAAAAATGGAAACAGAAAATAGAAAAATTAAATAACTAATATAATAAATCAATGAAAATAATTCAAGACGTATTTTAATATTTTATAAGAATTGTTTCAAGATAGACCTTCTAAAGATTAATCAAATTATTACCAATAGTCTACTATGCATAGACTCAGTTCCGTTAAACTGTGTAGTAAGTGGAAGTCGCTATAGTCATTAATAGGAAATCGAATCACAGTTTAAGATAAAACTAAATCATTTATGTTGGGGATGATAAAAATCTATTTAACTGACTTATTGAATTATATTATTTTAATTAAAAATCCTTATTGCGTAGACTGTGAACTTTTACGTTGTGTATTTTAGGCCGTAGAATAAACGATTGCATTTATTTTATGTGTTACGTTTAGTTAAAAGTACCTGAAATAGTATGAAACGTTGCCAGTTTCTGAAAATATTTTCTCGCTTAAATTGCATACAAAGTTCCACTAATGAAAAAAAAATCCACTCTTTTAAAATGTGTCTACTATATATCGATATTATACCTACAATATTTTACATATTTTATTTTTTTCGTCGGAATTTTCGAATTGTTTACAATGATTTGTAAATTATAAATACAATAATATAATATACATCTGATACTAATATGTATATATATTATAATGATGGATATATGATGGCACTCAACTAACCCGTCTCGGAGGATATAAAATGAGATGATTCATTGTTCATCGGATCGTATATTGGACAACGTGGAATATACATTTTTATTTCTGTCCTTTGTAATTTAATTTTTGACATTTCCCATTGCAGCGCTACGAAGAATAATGTCGGAACACGGACAGAGAGAATAATGATTAAAATGAAATAAGTATAAACCACACCGCTACGCGTTTCTTACTTAAAAATCAGATATTACATTAAACAATGGTAATAAAATACATTTTACGTTGGTATAATTAATTACCAATACAAACCTAATATTACCAACATAATTTAAAAACACATCGTGACCTCAAAATTTAAAATTTTCAATTTCTATACAGTGGTGTGAAAACATGAATAGTAAAATAGTACACTGATACAAAACTGTGCGAGTACAAAATGTTATATTATGTTCGCATAGTGCGTGAAGTTTCGTGAAACAACATTCATACACGCATATACATAGGTGCACATTTTATGGTATATAATATAGGTATATGTGTATACAAATATAATATGGTATATAGGCTCAAGGCAACGGTCGTCAAATTCATCATTAATTACCATAATTCGCACACACGATTATGTTATTACGATCTATACATAGACGAGTGTTTATAACAATAATAATTAATAGAGTGAATTTTCTTACAGCACTCAATTTTACAACAAATATGCGAACGTATATAATATTTTATATATAGGTATATATATATATATATATATATTAACTAATAATTATAAATGCGCCTATATACGTCATGTAGGCATAACAAATTCGCTTATACCTAACATTAAACTTTTTATTTTAGATATATTAAGTCTTCATAATATTATAACAATTACTCAGTACTTGGGTAGTTTTCCTAGATATCAATAGTTGTATACAATAATATTATAAATAACAAAAATAAAAACTCTATCGTATAAAATTCCGCACCACTGTGAAAATCAATCATTATATAATATATAATACGATTATTATTATTATTATTGTTTTTAATTTAACGCAAAATGAATAAATCATTTCATTCGAAAGTGGCACTCGGTTTGCGTTATAGGACGTATTTTTGAACCATAAACGATTATAAAGAACGTTAATTTTAAGATTAATATATATATATATTATGTATAATGTATATAGTTAGAAAAAAATAATACGATTAACCTTGCACAAAATTGAAGCTTAATTTATTACGGGGATTAACATTGTGTTTCAAACTTAAAGAGATTTAAAATATATATAAAAAAAAACAGATTTTAATTTGCAGTTTAAATTGGTCATTCAGCCAAATAGAAATATTCAACAAACATTATTAATCATTTGGATTATTATATTATTTTGTTTTGTCATTTATAAGGTTAGGTTCGTCTACGTGTCGGTCACGTCCTGTGAGTTTTAATTGGGTGTTTATGCGTTTGGAAAATAATTATCTATTATTTTTTTTTTTGCTTTTCGTATTTTGTTTACTATTCAATATCTACTATGTCAATCAGAATACTTTCAAGAAATAATTGAATACTGCTAATTAGTACTACAATTATTATTATTGCATAGTATAGTGAACTTTTTTTTACTTCAATACAAATGTTTACCGTTTACTATTTAATATTTATTTAATTTATGACTTTATGAGTGTATTTGATCACATTTAAAAAAAAAAATTAAGTATTGCGTTTCGTCATATTATTTGTTTAGTTAAAATGAATTCACTAAAGTTTATAGAAGTATTGAAAATACTCTTACCTTAAGCGGGACCTACAAATAAATAAGATACAAGTTCACAAGATGTTAAATCATACTTAATTAATAAACAATATGAACTTGTTATAATTACCTATTTATAATATTAGTATGGACTATAGAAAGATAATTACTTGCTAGCGCCTAGCCGCAATGTAATACATACTAGGAAGCTAACCATGCACGATAATATATTATAATTATAATTTTCACACCATCACAGTAGTTCATTACTGTCTATTTTTGTGCTTAAATAAATATGAACCATTCAGCAAATAGTTCAGTATTTTTTTTTTAGCTTATTGTTAACAGTAAAAATTATTTATAGTAACACACGTGTGTAACTTTGCTAATTTTAGTTACTTTAAAAAGGTGAGACTATGTGAGTTGTTAGGCACCTATTGAATTAATTATAATATTTTTAGTTAATTAGAGTTTTAGTAAATGTTTTTTTTCATTATTTGTTTTGAAAAGGTTTTATAATTTGTTCTTTTATAGAAAACAAATTTATAAAAAAGCATTCATTACTGGTTAATGAATTTCGAAAATAATAATGGAATACTGCCACTAAAAATAATTAAAAGTTTTACGGAATGAGACACTATGATTAAAACCTTTGTAGGAAGGTTCCATTTTTCCCCACAGCATAACTTACACGAGTATTATAAAACTATGAAGATACATAATAATTTGCATTTCTTCTATTGACTTATTTTTATTTTATTCTTATAATATTTAGTATATAGTATAGGTAAATATCTAAACAAAAAATATATAAATAATTACAATATTTTATATATGTGCTAAAAATAATATGATGAACAATAAGTTTAACTTATTATATCGAAGAGTGTGGATTTTTAACTTTTATACGAACAAGTTTTTTTTTTGTTTATATAAATAAATGAAAACTATGTCGAAATTCCCTTAATTCCTAAGCGCATCGAAGAGATGGTCCGATATTTATTTCACAGTTAAACGTATTGTTCAATATATTATTTTTAGCACATTTTTTTCTTTATATCTTTATATTACATTATACATTTATACACATATAATTAATAGTATGTATATACTTTTTATTTGGAAATATTTATACAATATACCTACAAGCCTAAAACATAATACTATGGGAATAAAATTAAAATAAACTAATGGTAAAACTTACAAAAATTATGAATAATTTACGTACAAACACTACCATTTAGAATATTAATAAATAAAAACAATAAGACAGCTATATTTTGGTTTTACGCCATTCTAGTGTCAGTGACAAGTATTTACCAATATGGAAAATATTAAACGTTACAAGTAAATTTGGCCATGTGGCAAAACTTATAAAAAACAATCGTGTCAGCTATGAACGTGTTACATTGGTCGTATGAAAAAAATTGACTTGGTTCCTCATCATGAAGACCCAGCGTTCACTAACTTCATGATTTGTTCCACTGTAATCAAACACAAACTAAATCCAACTAAACGGGACGTGGTCTGGGATAAAAAAAAATTGCTACCATACGTCATATTATTCAATGCTTGAGTTTGAATAAAAATAAAAGCGGGAATGCAAGTGTAAAAAATGTGCATATACCTAAAGATTTAAATTGAAAATGTATTGATTTATTGGTATAATAAATTATTATAAGTAGTACGCTAAAATATTTTTAAAAAGATTAGCCACTGCAATACGATTAAATATTTCCCTACCTACAAAAAAAATTATCGTTTTTATCATTTATATTCTAATGATTCAAATTTATCAAGAATGTACCTATATATATAATATGTCAAGAAATAGTTTGCGCTACAGCATGGACAATTCATTGTTTCTACCTTACATACCATGCTGATCTACAATTCTACCGGGTCTACCTTACCTTATACAGACCAATGTTGCACTATGTACCCAAAATATTTATTTTTGAAATTGCGTTAAAAAAATTAAGTTTAAGAAAAAATTGTAAAATTATATCCATTGTTCTAAAAAATTATTAAAAAGTGAATCATGTTGGTTTAAACTTCTCCACCACACTTCCGTGACATACATCTGAACATTTATTACCTAGTAATTTTTTAGTACCTACTCATAACAAATCCAATTATTTAACTAATTTAATGTAATATAACCTAGGAAGAAGTTCTGGAGTTTTTCACTTGTTCCACACATAGTTTATACAGTATTAAACCTTTAAGGGCCTTCACAGAGATTCTTTCTTATTTAGTGTGTGTGTACCTCCATTTCAGATTCGACGAAGTTTTCGCTGTGGTTGACGGTCCACAAGTTCGTTGTATCCTGCGCACCCATCGGCGTGGTGTATAATAATTTCGTACCTAATTCACATTTCACGAAGTCGTGTTATGTTGTTTTGTGCCCAATTCCGACTGTACGATTACAGCACAATCATATTTTTATAATTACTGGAAATGTATACATAGTATAAGATACTATTGTTATAGTCCAGGAAGATCACTATATATTTATGGTGCGTCGCATACACCACCCAACATTTGTCAAATTTACGGTAGACCACATACTGCATATTAATATTATGATATTTTTCAATTTAATTTGTATTTTTTTTTTTCATTGGCGGCACTGAACAATAAAAATATTATTATCATTATGATATTTTTATAATTTATGATCGCTTTACTTATGGTAGATAGCATACACTAGATAGTATTCGTCAAATTTACGGTAGACCGCATACTACATAATATTATGATAGCCTGTTAAATTATACATATTAATAATAATATGTTCTTACTATATTTATTATTTAAATTTATCTATTTAATTTTAATTTCATATTTTATTCATATAGAAGGCACACTAAACAATACAAATATCATCATCATTATGGTATAATTTTTGCTTTTATTGACTATTTTTTTTACTTTAATTATTTGTAAATAACTGTTTTTGTGTTCACAATGGTTGCACTGGCTAAATGGCTAACAGGCAATATTATATTCATTTTAATTTCGTGCTTTATAGCTGATTTCTACAATATCCTTACTACTAAGGAAAATATATTTAATTTTATATTCCTAAAGAGTTACATTTACCTATGCATAAATATTTTCTTTTTTTCATTAACGGGTAAATAGCTAGTTTAAAATAACTATAACAAATAATCATATGTCAAATGTATTTTATTTTGTTATGGTATTAGTTATAAACTTTAATGGTATAATATCAAACTTTCAAAGTTAAATACTTCCCCCCCACCCTAAAAATATACAAATATATGCATACCGTTTTTAAAACAAAAGCTTCTTCACCAACACTTAGGACTTAAATCTAATTTAATGTAAATATATATAACTTGTAATACTCTAATTAAGTCAAATAATTAACGGGCAAATTTCGTTTTAAGTGGCCATTAAATACTGCTCTCATACAACTTATATTAAACGCATTGTAATTAGATTTGTTCAAAATATACATTAACTGGATTTAACTGTCAAATGTATTGGAATATACTTGTAACACTAGAGAGAAAATAACTATAGAAATGTTATGAAAATGAAATCGAATTTATCAAAGTTGAATTATTACGATTATCTTGAGTATTTTTTTTTTCATTATATTTAAATAAATAAATCTTGATAATAATTAACAATACCTCCTATTCTTAAAAGTCAATTTGTTTGAATATAATATATTTTGATTTTTTCTTCTTTTTCTACATAGGAAGCTTTTCGTTTGTATTGTATGAAATATTATGTTAATAATAAATTAAAATTCCAAGTATTTTTATTCCATAAAATTGTGCTTAAATGTTTATATCGATATAAAGAATAAAGTAAAAGAAAACTAACACACAACAAACAAATAATTTTTTTATTCCATTATTATTATTATGTTAAGATATTGAAGTCGAAGTAGAGAGATGATAATTAAATGCCAATATGTATATTGTATACTCGATATCGATACGTTTAAAAAATGTTATTTTGCGCTAATTTTTCTCATTCACTTTCAATGAATTAAGTTAATAAATATCAGAGTACGTTGATACACTAAGGGTAATGGCAAAATCAATAGATAATTTATGCATAACAATATTGTAGGGTTGTAAGATAACACAATAAATTTGTGTTGTATTATATTATCCTATGAATTATGGTGATAAGTACTATAATTACTATAATCTACATAATAATATAATATTTTGTTTTATTTTTTTTTTTCAGATCAATAGTACGGGTTTCATAAAGTCCATAGAGAATACGTTATCGATACACTTACAATGTGAGTCAGGTAATAATAAAATAATTGCATACAACATTTTACATTTAACTTGTTTTGTAATATATTTAAAACAATTTTAACTCAACACGTATCGAGATATTGGTCCGACTAAAAAATATGAAGTTGTCAATGGCACAGGGCCATAGATTATGTGTCGAAAAGAAAATTTAAGGGGTCTCCAGAATATCATGTTATAAAGAATAATATTTAGGAAATTCACATGACATGAACATTTGGGCTATGTCTATTGGTGAGAAATAATGGACATCAGTGTGAGTTTCCGAGAGTTTTTGTAATGCTGCGCACGTACATGTCAATTCTTCGCAGAAAACGAAATATTCTCTGGTTTGCATAACTATAAAAACTGCTTAATTAAACATACTTTCTGAAGTTCGATTGTAATTTCGAAAGAACGGTTGAATTTATAAGGTTCTAGACTATGCTCTTTAGGAATCATTATTTTGATTTAAAATCACATGTGTTAAAAATAAATACAATGCAATTATTTTATGAGATTTTTGAAAAAAACTTAATTTTAAGGTCCATTAAAATCGAGAATTGAAATCGACTTCCTAAAAAACCTAGATAGTTGGTCTTTGGAGTTAATAAGTGTATATAATATTGAAATCAGAAATTCCTAAGTATGTGTAATTAACCACCGCTTATTAGCCTAAAACGTATAAAAAACACGTGAACTGCTATTATAAGCTATTTAATTTGCGAACTATTTTAATATCAACTAAGTAATAGAGTTGAGCATTTATTTAAGGCTTCATGATTTACAAACCTCTAGATACAAACAATATCTTCTTTAGCAGTGTAATGATTATGATCACATATTATTATACCAAATAAACCAAAATGTAATAGACTAATGAAGAACTGTCACACTGTCACATGTTGAAATTGTACATCCCCAATAATCATACAGGTTCTTAATTTTAAGATCTGATTTTTATATAATTTATCGACAAGAGTCGTATAATTATGATTTTATCTTATTTTTACGTAATTACACACGAATAATTAGTACTTACCATTTACCAAAAATTATAATAAACTGTTTGTAGTCGTAATTTAAATATAATTTTTTTTTTTATTTCTTTGGGCTTTTACTACATTCCTTAACTATATCATTGTTTATGCGTGAAAATCATCTTTATACTGAAAGCGCTGGTTTTTTTATCACTACCAGCTGAATTACTTTTATTAGCAAATTATTATAAAATAAATTGCTTAGTTGAATTGACAATTTCTCATACGACCTCATAATTTACATACCTCTAGATACACACAGTTTTCTCTTTAGCAGTAATGTGAATAATTAGTACCCAATTATGATAAAATGTAATGTATAGTTGTAATTTCAATTATTTTAAAATCAAATAAATACAGATAGGTATAAAGGGAAACCTTTTTAATTTATCGCAGATTGATATAAGAGAAAAAAATTTTCGTTAAAAGGTTAGATGGTTGTGTCATTTTTATTTCAGGAAAAAAAAATGGGTTTTATTATTTCAAGGTAATTGTAAATAATGATTTCGGTGTTCTATACATTTTTGTCTACAACATAACTTATTGTAGTAGACTATAATATATTTTAAATACACCACTAGACGCAAATATCTTTAAAACTATTTAAATCATAAATACCCAAAAGCTATGATTCAGACTTAAATATGGATGAACTACAAAATAAAATAAACTCAAACATTTTAAAATTAAAATGTTGCAATAATTTAATTTATGTAATATTCTATAATTGTGCATTAAAAATAATATCATTGCCTAGTATTGTACTAGAACAGCTATAGTTAATTATTATTTTATTCATTGGATTCAATACTCCGACGAACTCCGTTTATTATAAAAATGTATTATTTGTAGAAGCAATAATACAATAATCAATAGAAAGATCGATTAATATAGAATTACTTCTAATCCGTGATTTAAAGTTTAATAAGGATTTACATCTATAGAATTATGAAAATTCATCAAAATTCGAATCAATTATAGACTATGATAAAGAAACTAAATAATGTTTTATTTCAGTAAAAACCGTTTTATGAATTAACCATAGATTTTGTTGACAATGGTATACATCGATGTGTACGATTTCATTACGAAAACAATGACAAAATATTTTTGGTAAATTGTTCGGTTGGTTGTCGGTTTATTAAATAGTACGCGATTAATAAATGTTTTTGAATATATAAATGTAAGCCTACCCGATGTCAACATTCATCTTGCATTATTAACGAAGTTACGACTGTTTAATATAATAATGTTATGTATATGCACATTCCATAATTGCATATGTATTTAATATTTATATATATTTTATCATCTATACCTTTACTTGTGTGTTAACTTTCGAGTAAAGCGTGAAGCGCTAATAATTAAAAATAAATCTTTTGTTTTTTTCTCTTGTGTTGATTAACTCGATAAGGAAATGCAAAGTAATAAAACTTCAGCAATTAAAATAATTCAAGGCTTGATTTTAATTTGTGTATATACAAAAGAGCTTCAAAAGCAGTCTCGAAAAAAATACTTTTAAAAAAGTATTTAAATACTCATACTTGAATTTGCACAAAAAGTTTTCAAAATACATTTATAATACTATAATAAAAATTAATTCTACGAATAACTTAGCGACATATGAATACAACTATACAAGTGTAAGTATCTTTTTTTGTTAAACTTTTTACACCTAAATTTGGAATATTTTTCGTGCATTAAAACTTTATTAATTCAAACATAATAAAAAAAAATACTTACAAATTACAATTTTGTAGGAAGAGACAAAAATCGTGTTTTCTTAGTAAACTGTGGACGATATTTTTTGATTTATCCATTATATTTTACCCTCACTTAGGCCAGTGAATATGTGGATGGAAATTAAAAAAAAAATAAATGTAATACGAATGCTGTAGAGGCACTTGATTATTATAGGTACCTATATTGTAAAATAAAAAAAATCCGTTTTAGTAATTCATTAAAATGTATTACGGCTTCCAGTGTTGACAATAAATAAACAATTTCACTTTTATTCATGAATAGCAGATGTTTATAGCAGTACTACCTACCTACATTTATAAATTATTTTAAATCAAATTCTTGTATAAAATATAATGATTGGGAGCATAATATTGTTATTTAATTAAAAAAGGTTTTTAATTAATGTAAGTGTAGTAACATTTTATACGTTTTTATTAAAATGTTTATGATGTTCAGGTTTTGATCGAAATAATTTCATATTCCCTTTATTTAAGAATTTCATAATATAGGTAGGTACAATAAATTATATTATTTTTATTTTTTTATATCCACTCTAGTATATTTGTTTGATTATACTTTAGCTGATAGTGTATGAACTGTAGGTATAACTATCCTTCCGTATTATCCATCATTACTTAATACTTCACTTACATGTGATTTTGTTTCCGTAACATACATCCAAAATTGTAATACTAACTGTTAAAATACTTAGGAACTCTTCTCGTTCCTATAATCATTATTAAGACATATATTATTATATTTTATATAATCATATTATAAATATGAAGCAAATGTCAAATCTGTCTTAAATTATATAGTATAAACAGTAAAAATTAGATAACAAAAAAATTATTGGGCTTATTTATTTGTTTTCTAATAAGTATATCTGTATAAGGTGGATAAAATGAAAATGTTGTAATATAAAAATTATTTGTTATAATTGTGAAATAATTTCTTTTGAAACCGACTTTATGTATTTAAAATAATATCAAATTAGGTTTACACCTAATAGGCTTACTACTCCATATACCTACAGTATTTCAAGTGAATTTCGTTAAATACATTGTTCGTGAATACTCGATAGTTAAATAGTTTCACTTAAAATATTGGATTACAACACGAGAGTTACTATAATATGACAGTAAGTTAAATCTTTAAATTTATACCTTATAATGGTTCTGATAGTTGTAGTTCAAATAATATTTCTAGATGGACACACATACGAAATTACAATTTTTGCATACATTGTTCAAGTATAACTTTTATTTATGGTATATTTTATAAAATAAAGAAACCTGTTGTATTCAAATTCGAGTACCTAACAATAAAATACAAAATATTATGTAAATAATTAAAATTGACACTAATTAAGGAATTCCGTCAAGGAATGATTGAAATAAATTGAAACGAAAAGCAACGTCATTAAGTACTTACAATTTAAATAAAATCGCATATTATGAATATATAGTTGATTCCTGCTTACGTTGTGAAATATGTTTTCAAAAGCTGTAAATCGGATCAGTATTGAGTTTAATAAAATGGAAATACTCGTATAATATAAGAATGAGTGATTTGAAGTCTCTCAACGATTACTCTGTCTGTTATCGATCCCATTACAGTAAGTCCTCAGAGTGCACTTACGTAAACCATTTTATTGCTATAAATGTTACGCCGAAAATAATAAGACGGAAAAGAATATAATATATTATTATTATTTTCAGTTTGACACAGTTAATGTATCAAATCGTTTTCGAGTTCAATAGCTTATATTTTAATTCGATATTTTATTGTTTCGATTTTGCCGTCGTTTCAGTATTTTTCATGTCGTATAGTGACGTATGCGGTTAATTAATTCTTAAAGATGTAATCTTGAAAAAGACATCTGAAATGTGTTCCACCTACACGCAGACACATCTAAAATCCAGTAACTCTTTTTTTGTTTTTGTTTTGTTTCTTTCATTTTCCTTTCCCCAAGTCATGCTATTGCCCATTTTCTCTCGGCAGTAGTCTTCGCGACTACTACACTTCTCTACCCATCACTGTTCACGGTTTTTTCTCTACATGTATTTATCCCTGGATCCTTTTACCCAACTATCTATCTATATTTATCGATCTTCCTTCTCTCTCACTCGTCCGGTCTCTCACTCTCCTTCTCAATCTCAATGTATCACAGCTCTCTCTCGCCTCGAGCACCAATTCCACATTTCGCTCCCGTCGTAGTACTACAACTATAGCCGTTCAATTGCAGGTAGGTATATATGAGAACTCGTACTCAGCTGCAGTCAACAATCGTTTACACGTTTTGTTTCTTATGTGAGGCTATTTTTTCTTCGGTAAAACTACTATACTACGTGTACGTTTTCGGCAACTACTCGACGTGGCCACCCCGAGAAAATGTCTACCTGCTTCCCGCACACCATGCCCGCTCGTCATCGGTGAGAAACGTTCTTATTTAGCAGTGTGGCTGGGTATATTCGAGTACGGTGCGCAGGGAAACGTGGAAAAAATGTGTAATTTCTTACACAGGTGCCCTAAAGGGGAATCTACCACCGTCACACACACATGCATATAAATATATACACGTATATCCCTCAAGCTGCTGTCGCTGACGTGCGTTATAGTACTTTTGTCGCACACTTACGTGTATTTGTGCGTGTTTATGGTGTGTGTGTGTGTGTGTGTGTGTGTGTGTGTGGGTGTGTGTGTGGGTGGGTGTGGGTGGGTGGGTGTATGTGGTGTGCATCGTTCCCTTCATCTTACCTCCACTGCGATAACTAAATACGCCTCAGACGTATTATATACAGCCCCACTTCCATCGCCGCCCTTAAAATGTTTTTATTGCCCGATACTATTTCCCTCGTTTCCCACCACCGTCTGATTCCAAACCTTTGTGGCCCACTGGCGTTTTCTCATCTATCCTTTACATATAAACACAGACACACACACACACACACACAGACACACACACCACAACCTATTACGTTCCGAAACACAGTTTTGTAACGTTGCCGCCATCGGATCGCGTACTTATTGTGGTAGTGACGATGCCGGAGGAAGCGTTGACGATGGTGGGCGAACAGACAAGCGCACTGAGCTGTGGCCTGTGGTCGTGAAGCTTAAAATATATATATTTACCACACCCCTCCCACCGACTCGGTCATCCGGTGTCAAACTTGTCCGTCCGTCTACCAGATAGATTCTACATAAACTTATATACACACACACACTCATATTGTAGATATATTATTATTATTATTGTATGTGATTTATTAGAATATAGACGTTTACGACCCTCGTCGGAACTCTGTCGTCGATTTTGTATTATTACTATACAACTACCTAAATCGTATTATTGTACGCTTCTTCTTTCACAACATCTGAACCAAAACAATAGTTGATCAATAATGATCAAATATGTTTACGTCGTCGACTACAATATTGTCTGTATTCAATGCACATATATGCTAAACATTTCTAGGTATTTGTCACAAAATTGTGGTTTTTCACATATTAGTTCGTATGTCATACTATTTTTCAGTCTTCAATATAAATTTCACAATTATTAACGTGAACACTATATGCTCCTCTTGAGGTCGTTATATTCGTAATGTATGGATTATATTATACTTCAGCAGAGGTATATAAAGAGACATGATATGCGTATTAATTTTGTATACAATATTGGCCAACCTATTCTTAAATCAAAATACGTAAATTTGATAAATTACCAAAGTATTATACATTTAATTGTTCGAAAACCATTTATCATTGAGCTTTCTTTGTAACTTTTGGCAACATATTTTTAAACGCTCATTATTTGTATAATAAATACGAAAATGCACGTAATACTTTATTGTACTTTTAATGGATTTTATATTGTCTACAACACCATGCAACCTTATAAAAGTTAAACGGGTCATTAGGTACTACAATTGAGTAGTATTGATTGGTGACTGATTCAGATAAACTTCGTATATTACATATTATAGAACGTGCGATACCGAGGTGCGTTCATACGACAGTTTTGGATTATACTTCATATTTTTGATTAAATGTGAAATATTTCTTACGGATGATCTTAAAAATGATTTTATTATGTTAATTCTTTAAATTTTTTTTTTAAAATGCGTTCTTGGTAATATTATTAAATTATTATTTAGATTATATTATTTGATTGCAATTTAAATCTGAATTTCAAAGTAAATTGAAATTACTGAAGAGTTTTTTTTTTTTTAATCAAAATAGTTCAAATAACACTAAGTTACACTCAAATTATTTTTATCCATAGAATTTCCCAAGGTGGAAGATTTGTATAATATTCTAATTTACCTACTTTATGTATAATGTATATAGAATAATTTCTTTATAAATAAGCATCATTTATAAATCTAAAAACATTCCCGCTCCATTATTTTAATATATTTTATTAGTGAAATATAATATTTTATTTTATGATAATTCGTATTTTATTAATACAATTAGACATAGAGGATAAGTTTTTATTTCTTTATAGTGAATAAATAATATTTTTTTATAATACAATTGAATCCACTATATTATAGCCTCTTTGAAAAGTAAATAAACAAAATAATGATGAAGTATTAAAAAACGGTATTTCTATAAATAATATGTGATAAATATGAAATATAGATGGAAAATATCACGGGTGGAAGAGTTAGCGTCGTATTATTGTACTATATTTCAAATGAGAAATATTCAGGGGAAAAATATCGACAGTGAAAATGATACAATGTGGAATACTATTCGCAATGAAACGCATTAAACTCTATATAGTATATTATAATGAAACTTAGCTTGCGTCGTGATTTATTTTTTATTTTTGAACATTTGATGGTAAATATTATGATATATTTTCATTTAATACAAAAATGCAAATTAAGTAAAAACATGTTATTAAAAAAACATTTATCCATATGGATGGACATTTTCAACAATAAATCAACTTTTATGATTATTTACGTACGTTTTCGGATACAATTTAACAAACAATACAATGTGACGTAGGGACCTTATTTTAATGGAAATTTATTTATTTTTATTTTTTTGGAACGTACACTCGATAGTCATACAATATTTTATCATTGTACAGGTGGTGTGTTTCTACGCACGATCATTAAATATTAATTTTCAAACATTTCGACTACAATATTATTAATAACTATCTAATTAATAATGGTTGTAATTTCTATTAACGGAACGACCAATGTCCAAAATGAAAAAAAACAACAACCACTTCAGCTTATCACACAACGATACAACAACAACAATAACAATAAAAATAATATTAATACAGACAAACGTCCATATTATATTTTAAATTATCTATCAACGGCTACTGTAAAATAAAATCTTATATAAGATAGAGAAATTGGTTAAACAAAATTACATAAAGTTTGTTCTACTTCGATTAATTCGCTTCTCGAAAATATTTCGTCAAACAGAAATAATGTCGTTAAATGAAAGTTCACATTGTACGGAAGTTGTATCGTGATAACAATAATAATATCAGTCCACACGGGTACTCTATGGTATGGGTACCCTATATCTCTGCCTCATCGCGGTGTACCCATTGAACCCACCTGCAACACCTCTACACCTAACCTATAATATTTCTTTTAATATATTATTAATATCATTATGTAACACGATATGTGATAGTTGCATTGGAACAAACCGCATTTTATGCTCTAACACTTCGATGCGCACATCACGGGTGTGTAACCAGGGGTCGGACACTTTGATAATATTGTCGAATTAAGGCGGCCATGTTTTTGGAGGAAACTGTTATCATATTTGTAAATTTGTTTACAATTTAGTGATAATAATATTCAAACATTTCTAACAGATTACACATCTTTTCACGTGTTTTCGCTTTGTTGATTCACAGTTAATTCAGTTTAATTTAATCGTTTATTTTCTAATATAAGATATAGTTAGTGTTCGTAATCATGGTACTCGTGTGTATCGTTAAATCGTGCGTGAATAGCAAAAGTAAGACCAAAGAAAAATGCAACAAAATGCACCGGTTCCCTAAGGATATATATCTGTAAGTAAATTTGCTTCGTTTTCACTTGTCGATCAATCATAATTAAATGGTTGTTATATTTATATTTTTAGTTGTAAAGAATGGTTAGCAAACTGTAATCGATTAGATCTTCTGAAAAAAACTTTTAGTAACTATCGTGTCTGTAGCAAACATTTTATTTCCAAAATGTATGCTAATCCTCAAGAAACTGTTTTTATTGCCAACCGCTGTTCCTACCAAGTTTGGTTAGTAAACAAATAATTATTGTCAGAATTGTTTATTTTTCAATTATTCATACGTTGGTATATTTATTTAGAATCAACGTTGTTAATTTTGAGCCAGCTACAAATAATGAAGCCAATGAATTGGATCAAAGTACTGAATTAATTAATACTAGTCAAAATTATGTTATTCTTGAAAAACCTGTTAGTTCAAGCACACCATTGAAATCAAACTCTACAATATCAGAAACTTGTAAGTATCTGGGTTATTAATTACTATTAGATATTATATTTTAATACAATACTATTTCTATTTATTATTTTTTGTTTATATATTATGAAGTATTTATTGAACCCATTAAATGTAAAATAAATTGTTTTTTACAGGCGTTACGTCGTCCAACAGAACAATTTCAGAAAGTAGTCAAACTTCTTCTTCTACTTCAATGTGCACCCAAACAACTCAGCTGCTATCAGTGAATACTCCAAGGAAGAAAAATTTAAGGACCCACGTTCGTGAATTGGAGATAAAATGCAAGCAGTTAGAAGAAAATTTGAATGCAAATACAAAACGTATTTCAGAAATGATTACATCTGTAGATCATTTCAATGAAGTTGTTGATGCACATTTGCCACCCAACTTGGGAATGTTGATGAAGAATTATGTGAAACTAGCCAACAGAAAACCTCAAGGTTATCGTCACAGAATAGAATAATCAGAAAGGACACTGATAAGAAATAACACAGTAACCATAGGCTGGTGTGAAAATCAGTCCACCATGTTTTTGGAGGAAAACTCAGTGTGACCAGAAGGAAAAAATAAATTATGCTACTTCATATATGTTCAATTTTAACTGTATTTCAAGTTAGATAATTAATAGTTTTTAAAAGTTCATAATACAAACACAGAATAGTCAATAGAATAATAGATACAAATTTCAAAGTGACATGATAATAATAATCTTATATTTATAATAATACCACAGAATAGGATTAATTCTAATATAAAATTAATACTATGATATAATACATAATAGATAATCTAATATCAAAATATAATAATAATTGTCAAATATAATTTTTACAAAATACTAATATCAAAATATAATAATAATTGTCAAATATAATTTACAAAATACTAATATCAAAATATAATAATATTTGTCAAATATAATTTTTTACATAATACTAATATGAAAATAAAATAATAATTACAATAACAAATGCCACTGTAACGTCCCCTTATATAAAGTTAATAGGTTTTTGATTATAAATGAGAAAGAATGTCCAATTTTCTGTATTTTCTAGGAGCTGATAGTAAATTTTTATTTAATTTTTTAATAGCATGATAGATTCTCAATCGTACAAAAAGGCTTTTAAGAAATTCTATATCAAAATTTGGACATGGATGTGTAAATGGTATATTATCTATTAAATTTTTTATTTTCCATCCTACTTTATCCTCTATAGCAAGTGTAGAAAAGTTTTCTGTAAAAATGTTATCTAATTCATTAATATAATTAAGAAAAGTGTGTGGCGGTACATTTAACTGTCCATAATCTGTTATTATTTCATTTTGATAAGCCTTGAAATGTGTAAATAAAAATGACTCATCAATGTTATTTTGACTTTTGGCAAATTCAAGCAAGTATAACAAGAATGTTTATCTAGACATTTTTTTATAAAATAACCACTTACATATGAAAGAGCATTTCTATTAGTAAACTCTAGCTCTCTATAATCTGAAGTTCCAACTCTCAATTATTACAAGAATCCTCATTATTCTCCGGATATAAAAATTTGAATCGAGTGAAGGTGTTGTTGTATCTCCAATGCTGGCAAATATTTCATCCAAATCTTCCAAACAATTTGCTCCATCAGAGTGTTTAAAATAATTTAAGAAAAAAATTTTCTTAAATGCCCAGTAAAATTGAATTGGGGTTGGATTTACGTTGTTACCGTTTTGATTTCTAAAATTTCCAAAAGATTTTCCAAGTCGTCTTGATTTACTCTGTATGTGCATAATGTATATTCAGGCGTTTGAATATCATCCCATAGCTGCAGCAATGAGTTGATTGTAATTTTCCATCCACTTATAAACTTCATGCGTTTAGAAACATCAATATATGTAATATTTCCATCAACAATTTTTGTATCAAGAACACGCATATTATAAAAATATCTAACATCATGATTAAATGGTCTCTCTGGTCAGTAGTATTTTTTGAATGGTAGGTTTAATTTTTTACTTGCTGCTTTTGTTTTGGAGTTAAGTATATCAAATAGTTTGTCCATATACTCTATGAAATTTACAGTAGTCTCAGCAGCACGAGGTAACGTACCATACTCCACACAGCTACGCATACCTGCTGCAACTGTTGCACTGAAAACTTGAGATGCATAGGATACTTTCATCTTTTGAAAGGGACCTGGATTAATATGTGCATCAGTAAGCTTAGGTGCACAGCGATTATACCTTGGTCAGCATGGTAAAAATCATTCAAGTATTTTTTATCTGTCAAATTATTTAAAACTTCAAGATTGTATTAAAAAAATTGTTTCTTGTCGACTTCAATAAATGCGGTGGATCAAACACATAGTAAATTTTATAACCATTCACAAAGAAATATGGTCGTTCACTAGTAACATACATTTTATTAGCAAAACTATAAAAATTTGCTCCCTGGTCAGTAGTAAAACTCTAATATTAACAGAAAATACTTGTAGACGTGAAATTACAGCAAAATTGTATTCTGTAAAGGAAGTCCTGTACAACTGTTATTAATGAAATAATATGCCACTGGTTGTTTCCACTTATAATTAAGCTTTTGACCATAAAACAAAGAACATGTTTTGCTGGTTCGTAAGTTTTTGTTTCATTTGATTGATTGAATCCAATAATAGTGTCCTTTGATAAATTATAAAAAAGATTGGTTTTGATGGACATTTCGTCTACACATAGAACGCAGTCTCTTGCATCTTCTTTTAAATTTTTGAATTTAAGTTCCATAGAATTAAATAAACATCAATTAATCCTGTCCCAATTTCAATTTTCTGGTGTGATTCTTCGCAATGTTTAGGGGGAGGTAGTTGTAAAATGTTTTTTAAAAATCTGTATGCGATGGGTCCAAAAAAATAAATTGTAAGAGCTAACTGTTTTAGTTTGCTATTATAACGATAACAGGGGTCGGACACTTTGATAATATTGTCGAATTAAGGCGGCCATGTTTTTGGAGGAAACTGTTATCATATTTGTAAATTTGTTTACAATTTAGTGATAATAATATTCAAACATTTCTAACAGATTACACATCTTTTCACGTGTTTTCGCTTTGTTGATTCACAGTTAATTCAGTTTTTAATTAATCGTTTATTTTCTAATATAGAATATAGTTAGTGTTCGTAATCATGGTACTCGTGTGTATCGTTAAATCGTGCGTGAATAGCAAAAGTAAGACCAAAGAAAAATGCAACAAAATGCACCGGTTCCCTAAGGATATATATCTGTAAGTAAATTTGCTTCGTTTTCACTTGTCGATCAATCATAATTAAATGGTTGTTATATTTATATTTTTAGTTGTAAAGAATGGTTAGCAAACTGTAATCGATTAGATCTTCTGAAAAAAACTTTTAGTAACTATCGTGTCTGTAGCAAACATTTTATTTCCAAAATGTATGCTAATCCTCAAGAAACTGTTTTATTGCCAACCGCTGTTCCTACCAAGTTTGGTTAGTAAACAAATAATTATTGTCAGAATTGTTTATTTTTCAATTATTCATACGTTGGTAATATTTATTTAGAATCAACCGTTGTTAATTTTGAGCCAGCCAAATAATGAAGCCAATGAATTGGATCAAAGTACTGAATTAATAATACTAGTCAAAATTATGTTATTCTTGAAAAACCTGTTAGTTCAAGCACACCATTGAAATCAAACTCTACAATATCAGAAACTTGTAAGTATCTGGGTTATTAATTACTATTAGATATTATATTTTAATACAATACTATGTTCTATTTATTATTTTTTGTTTATATTATTATGAAGTATTTATTGAACCCATTAAATGTAAAATAAATTGTTTTTTACAGGCGTTACGTCGTCCAACAGAACAATTTCAGAAAGTAGTCAAACTTCTTCTTCTACTTCAATGTGCACCCAAACAACTCAGCTGCTATCAGTGAATACTCCAAGGAAGAAAAATTTAAGGACCCACGTTCGTGAATTGGAGATAAAATGCAAGCAGTTAGAAGAAAATTTGAATGCAAATACAAAACGTATTTCAGAAATGATTACATCTGTAGATCATTTCAATGAAGTTGTTGATGCACATTTGCCACCCAACTTGGGAATGTTGATGAAGAATTATGTGAAACTAGCCAACAGAAAACCTCAAGGTTATCGTTATAATAGCAACTAAAACAGTTAGCTCTTACAATTTATTTTTTTGGACCCATCGCATACAGATTTTTAAAAAACATTTTACAACTACCTACCCCTAGAACATTGCGAAGAATCACACAGAAAATTGAAATTGGGACAGGATTAATTGATGTTTTATTTAATTCTATGGAACTTAAATTCAAAATTTAAAAGAAGATGCAAGAGACTGCGTTCTATGTGTAGACGAAATGTCCATCAAAACCAATCTTTTTTTAATTTATCAAAGGACACTATTATTGGATTCAATCAATCAAATGAAACAAAAACTTACGAACCAGCAAAACATGTTCTTTGTTTTATGGTCAAAAGCTTAAATTATAAGTGGAAACAACCAGTGGCATATTATTTCATTAATAACAGTTGTACAGGACTTCCTTTACAGAATACAATTTTTGCTGTAATTCACGTCTACAAAGTATTTCTGTTAATATTAGAGTTTTTACTACTGACCAGGGAGCAAATTTTTATAGTTTTGCTAATAAAATGTATGTTACTAGTGAACGACCATATTTCTTTGTGAATGGTTATAAAATTTACTATGTGTTTGATCCACCGCATTTATTGAAGTCGACAAGAAACAATTTTTTAAATACAATCTTGAAGTTTTAAATAATTTGACAGATAAAAAATACTTGAATGATTTTTACCATGCTGACCAAGGTATTAATCGCTGTGCACCTAAGCTTACTGATGCACATATTAATCCAGGTCCCTTTCAAAAGATGAAAGTATCCTATGCATCTCAAGTTTTCAGTGCAACAGTTGCAGCAGGTATGCGTAGCTGTGTGGAGTATGGTACGTTACCTCGTGCTGCTGAGACTACTGTAAATTTCATAGAGTATATGGACAAACTATTTGATATACTTAACTCCAAAACAAAAGCAGCAAGTAAAAAATTAAACCTACCATTCAAAAATACTACTGACCAGAGAGACCATTTAATCATGATGTTAGATATTTTTAATAATATGCGTGTTCTTGATACAAAAATTGTTGATGGAAATATTACATATATTGATGTTTCTAAACGCATGAAGTTTATAAGTGGATGGAAAATTACAATCAACTCATTGCTGCAGCTATGGGATGATATTCAAACGCCTGAATATACATTATGCACATACAGAGTAAATCAAGACGACTTGGAAAATCTTTTTGGAAATTTTAGAAATCAAAACGGTAACAACGTAAATCCAACCCCAATTCAATTTTACTGGGCATTTAAGAAAATTTTTTTCTTAATTATTTTAAACACTCTGATGGAGCAAATTGTTTGGAAGATTTGGATGAAATATTTGCCAGCATTGGAGATACAACAACACCTTCACTCGATTCAAATTTATTATTTCCGGAGAATAATGAGGATTCTGTAATAATTTGAGAGTTGGAACTTCAGATTATAGAGAGCTAGAGTTTACTAATAGAAATGCTCTTTCATATGTAAGTGGTTATTTTATAAAAAAATGTCTAGATAAACATTCTTGTTATACTTGCTTGAATTTTGCCAAAAGTCAAAATAACATTGATGAGTCATTTTTATTTACACATTTCAAGGCTTATCAAAATGAAATAATAACAGATTATGGACAGTTAAATGTACCGCCACACACTTTTCTTAATTATATTAATGAATTAGATAACATTTTTACAGAAAACTTTTCTACACTTGCTATAGAGGATAAAGTAGGATGGAAAATAAAAAATTTATATAATATACCATTTACACATCCATGTCCAAATTTTGATATAGAATTTCTTAAAAGCCTTTTTGTACGATTGAGAATCTATCATGCTATTAAAAAATTAAATAAAATTTACTATCAGCTCCTAGAAAATACAGAAAATTGGACATTCTTTCTCATTTATAATCAAAAACCTATTAACTTTATATAAGGGGACGTTACAGTGGCATTTGTTATTGTAATTATTATTTTATTTTCATATTAGTATTATGTAAAAAATTATATTTGACAAATATTATTATATTTTGATATTAGTATTTTGTAAAAATTATATTTGACAATTATTATTATATTTTGATATTAGTATTTTGTAAAAATTATATTTGACAATTATTATATTATTTTTGATATTAGTATTATCTATTATGTATTATATCATAGTATTAATTTTATATTAGAATTATCCTATTCTGTGGTATTATTATAAATATAAGATTATTATTAATCATGTCACTTTGAAATTGTATCTATTATTCTATTGACTATTCTGTGTTTGTATTATGAACTTTTAAAAACTATTAATTATCTAACTTGAAATACAGTTAAAATTGAACATATATGAAGTAGCATAATTTATTTTTTCCTTCTGGTCACACTGAGTTTTCCTCCAAAAACATGGTGGACTGATTTTCACACCAGCCTATGGTTACTGTGTTATTTCTTATCAGTGTCCTTTCTGATTATTCTATTCTGTGGTGTAACTAAGGAACCGTATAATATCAAAACACAATATTTGACCTGGTTTTTCATGATACCGTCGTACAACGCGTAGGTATTTATACCAGTTACCGACATCACGTAGGTACCTATATATTATATGCACCATATAATATAATATTATGTATGTATTATATATTATATGCACCATATAATATAATATTATGTATGTATTATATATTATATAGTGTAATTCTGTTACGCACGCACAGACGAGAACGTCGGTGAAATATGTGATCTCGGAGAGAAAATGGAAAATTTGAAAACGTAATAATAATAATAATAACAACAACAACAATGTTATAATACGTATTGTATATAGTCATATCAGTAGCGTGGGTACCTATAATAGTACCTAACGTGCAGTATTATTGTCTCGCGAACGTCATTATTATATTATACATGAATCTATCTATTATTCGCGACCGGTTTCCACGGGGTGGGAAACACTGTACGAATATTATAATAATAATTATATCCTGCGACGACGTCGTCGTCGACGACGCCTCGGGTCACACCGAATACCACGCGCGTTTTTGGACTCTGAGGGCGATTCGCGATTATTATTATTATCATCATCGTCGTACGCGTGGACGTGACATTCGTGAACCCGAAGCCGGTGGAGGCTGCGGTAGTGTCGGCTATTATTATTATTATATCGGGCACTGTGTCTGATCACCTCTGATAACGAATCGCGTTAATGAACGACCAGCCCTCGATATATTAATATTATTGTGTAGTATATAATACGTAATAACAATATAGAATAATATTCGTAACGATAAATAACATCCTCGGCCGCTCAGACAGACTTTACCTACCTATACCTACCTATCTACCCTTATTCTAATAAATGTATGCTCGTTTTATTATAAAATACAATCGATATATATAGGTACCAACATATATGCGGATATTGGTAGTGATAATATTAAATTCACTCCAACATCACCGCGGTATTATAGTAATTCTCACGGGTTATTTTGAAGGAGTCTCAATTATTGATTTTTCCCACATTCGTGGCCGTTTTGACCTTAAAATCTGGCCGAGCAAAGCTCTCATATATCGCGCACACGGTAAATGTCATCGGCCGACCGTGTACCATTGACACTACCTACACGTAAAAATACGCATAACATACTATATAATAATTATTATTACAGACGGGTAGTGTGTGTGGTGGGATCGACCGTGGAATTTTATCGCACGCGAAACAAAAAGAAAATTTGATATGGGTATATGTTTCGCTAAAATATTGCCAGCTAGTTCAAGCTTCTCAAAAAATACGGCGCAACCTGCTAACATCCTCCTGATATATAATTTACATTTGATTGTAAATAAACAAAATATTTCAAGAAATATTATTTTTATTTTTTGAAAACAAAAACAGCCGCACGACAGAATATTATACTCCGGCGATAATTGGAAGCATCCGTCGCATTTCTCTCACCTCGCCGTGATGTTGCCTTGATTATTATTTTCATTATAATTATTTCGAATTTAAACTAATTTTTATTTTAAAAACGGTTAACGAGTAAGAAATTTAGTTAAAACATTACTCGTTTAAGGATACTATATCACAACAGAGAACATCACATTATATATAACCTCTTAAAATTACTACGTTTAGATTATAGTTTAGATCAGTGCTACACGCAGTTGTTAGATCTTTCTTACTACTTATAGCTACAAAAATGTCAACAGAAGAAATTCTATAATGGTAAACATAGTGTATGACTATATTATAGCCTCACTCATTTCCCCGAATAATCTGGATTTGGCTAAATAGCAATTTTAAAATGCTATTATAATAATTCGGGAAACTTCGCAATTACATTGAAACTCCTCAAAAAAACGTTAAAAAACTATGTAATATAATAATACTTATGCAAATGTTCAAATAATTAATTCAACGACACACATTTTTAATACGAAATTGTACTAGCAATTCTAGTATAAAACAAATTACCATCTCACGGATCAATAAACGAATAAATTGAGTATTGTTTTATAAAAGTATAGAAATAACGGATTCCTGCCTCCGAAGTCAGTTTTCTCAGCGTCAACTGAAAATCCAATCGGATAATCGTATTATAATATAGTATAATACCGTTGTTGTCACTGTATAATATGTTGTATATGTATAAACATAGTAATAAAATATACGATGGTATTATGCGATTTTCTTGGCTATCGCGTATTGCGAATCTGAGTAAAACAATACGTCAGACCGTTGTTGTAAATTGTAATCAAATCGTAATTATTTTTCTCTAAATATATACTATTCGATATATAACACTTAAAGAGTGTATTAATGACGACTATTGTTAGTTAAAATTACAAAAAATTACCTACACTTTGTGTGTTTAATAATATATTATAGTGTGCACGCTGAACAATACGTCATAATATAATAGATATTATGTTCATTAAATTATTGTTGTTGACTATATGAATGCTATATTCTATACAGGCACATGTATGCGATATTAATAATAGGCATTGAAGCTACTAAAGTCATCTTTGCAACCAACATAAAATTATTAATTGGTTTATCAACGAAAGGGTTATCTACTACAGTATACTGAAATAAAATAAACTTAATGATCATCGTTTCTGTTTGAATTGAAAAATGCTCAATTAAAACGTACCTTTCTATGTATTGTTAACGAGACTTCATAATATAAGACCAGTAGATCAAAATGTTTGTGTTTTATTTAAATATCATATCATTATAACAATTTCCGACGGATGATTAAAATAAAAAAAAAAACATTTTAGTTATTTTGAACACAGTGAACGATTTTAAAGATTTAGATCCTAGCTGATGTCAAGAGCTGTTAACGAACACGTCACAAAAATTCCTACACGATTATAATATCATAACGTTTTTTTCGAGGGCACCTACATACTTAATTTTTGAAATACTCGAAAACAGATGAAACAAAATACAACGAAATTAAAATCTATCCATGCGTGTAACGCCATTCGTGTTGTAACTATACCGTCCAATAATACGCAATATATTAAATCGAAATTATTATGTTTTTTTTTCAATATTTCACCCTTACCACCGTGGATGTATATAATAATAATAATTTATCGGCCATTTTGAGTAGGTTTGTATTTTAGTGTCGATATACCAACTGCGTACAGTATAGGTACACCAGTTCTATTTCATTTTATACCAATAAATTATGTAACCAAATAAACTGTAGAGGCAACACAACGAAACTCCAATTTGGATATCTGCTCCTCTCGTCCCCCGGCGAATAGTGGTAATTTGTTTTAAATGGTAAATATTGATTCAAAACTGTGGCAGTTGCCCATTATAGACACTGTTTATTTTATTATATTTCCAGTATGACGATTCGGAGTTAACAAAAAACTAGATTTATTTTGCATAAATAATCGTCCATGCGTTGATGAAGTTTTTGAATTCAATTAAATGCACTAATATATACGATTGAACTTGACCTAATTATTAATATAAGACGCAGTTGTTTTTAAAGTTTTAACTGTAGTAATAATTCAAAACAATATTTTAAACATATTCTGCAAGAGGATTCTTGAAAATTATTTTTGGTGATGGCAAAGTGCTCAAAATATCAATACAATTTATTTATTAACAATTATTTTGAATCAAATATAGAAATGTATCTTTGAGTAATTAATAAACTTGAGAAAAAACAGAAAAGGGATATCTTCACATAATATTTTAAGAAATAATGATTTGTTTATAGTTAATATAAAAAATTATCTGTCCATATGATAGTATTATATGTGGGTTGTCTTGTCAAATGCTGATATAGTTTTAATAATAATCAAAATTAACTTTGCTGCCGATTAAAATCATTGTTATTTTAACTTATTTAAAATCATATAATATGTAAGGTGCACAATGAACAGCCCGGCTAAGAAAAAAATAGTAGTGACTCTGTGAGTTATCGATAAAAGCAGAAAAGTATATTATGTGGATAAATCCAATAACCCATTAATCGGTCCCGCTGGACGACTTTTAACCGTAATATTCTTAAATGGAAAAACTATAAAAGATAACATTCACGTCATGTCGAAAACTACTAACCTATCCCGAAAATAAAAGGGTGCCTTAAGTTGTTATTTAAAGTTTAACTGTTTCATGTTTGGTAAATGGACAGTAAATATTTCAGTGGATACCATATTATATTACCTATTATTTGTTTATCTCAGGTAATTTCAACAATATCCTATGGGCTATGTGTGTATGATAAACTATAGTTATTTAAAACCAAAATTGTGGGACTTTGTTCGCTGCTTTTATTGCATCTATGAGATTTCACATCAAATGTGTTTGTTTTAAAATGAATAATGTACCAACATATAATCAATATTATATTAACTCTAACCACCTATGTACAATATATTATAACCATTTTGTAGTCTCAAATCGCTCAATCAGGACCTCGACTCTATCTACGACACGATCAAATTCGTTGTCACTGCCGATTTACTACACAACAAACTTTAGTACCTATCTCTGATCATTATGTCGTTTATGTGATGTGTTATGTGTATTTGTTGACGGTGTATCATATAATCCACATCTAAACAAATATCTATAAATCACTACCAATCGCCACTGCTGCCGATGATAATTTTTAATTTAAAAATATAAATAGTGTTTGTATCACATTGTATTATAAGTCTGAACTACATTTTATTTCAAACAAGCAAGGGCAATTTAAATTTGTACTAATTTCATTGCGTAATAGTAATAATAATTATGATTATAATTGTTATGTTTTAATTATTATAATTATTTTTATTATTCTCTTTTTTAAAATTATTTTACTCTTTGGCTCAATCATTATAATATTTAAGGAACTGCATTTTGAAATTCAGGATTACAAAAACCACTTTGTCTTACAATATATCGATCCAGAACACGTTGAAGAGCTTAGACACACTCGAAAAATGGTAGTGAGAGAGAGGGAGGTGGAGAGAGATGTAAAAAAAAATTATACATAGCATAAAACCCTTTCAACCGCAGTTGAGGTCTCGTAGTAGCTGTTTCATCGCCATGGCCCCAGCTTTTGTTCTAAAGAATTTTTTCACTCTGTTTTTACCCCTTAACCCCTTTTTCTTGACGTGTAGAGAGTGTTTTTTTGCTCGTCAATATGTATGGGGATGCATGAAAAAAAAAATAAAAAATAAAATTCGCTACGTTTTCATTTTTTCTTGTTTCTGGTCTAAACTCGTTAATCAGGTCTATTTATCAAGGGTCGGTAATTCTCGAACATCTCACATAAACTTACCGACAATAAGGTACCAATTTCGAAAAAATATTGCCAGTTGTTTTACGAGTGTATAAAAAAACGTGATTCGTTTAGCGCAGGTAATTGTTGTTAAATCACTGTTTAAAGTATGTAGATAAAAAAAACATAAAAACAATAAAAGTGCGTGTATAAAATAATAATCAAAATCTTTTTATTATCTTCGGAATCATAAAATACACATAATAAACACAATATTATCTTAGTTTCCGTGTGCCAGCGATGCCAGCGATATAAATCAATTGGTTTTCAATATTTCGTGTTTTTATGTTTCGGAAAACACTTTTCAAGACGGCAAAATTGTGCCAAAATATTTGTAAGTAATAAATTGAATATCTGTAAAAAAAAAAAAAAAAGATTTAGTACCCTTGTACATATTTTTATGATTTACTCAACTTTTCAGGACCTTCTTCGAAAGATAATAAACAGTCAATATTTATTTTTCTTCGACTGAACCAGACAATTTTTTGCACAATTGAAATTAGCAATAATAATAATAATAATTATTACACCTAACTCAATAAAACATTACTGTAAATAATACAATTAAATTCAACGGCATGTTTTTCCGATTCAAAACTCGTCGGCAATAGTCGTTTCTTGCTTATTTATCGATCGGTTGTACATAAACATATTCGTGTGTGTGTGTGTTGGGAGAATTTGTCACGAGTCATATCCGTGTGAGACATACCTGACCTGTCATCGTTGCCTACACAAATGCTTAACAATTGCAATAATATGTGATCATTGGTAGTTGTTTAAAACCTCCTCACCAATTTTCCAGTACGAATTTGCTCTGTCAGTTTTAATGTTTTCTAGATAGTTTTTAAAAATTAAATAAATAAAAACAATATTATCTAAATGCATAACTTTTCCTTTATATTTTGTGAAACTTAAAAATATTAATCATGGTATCTATAGTTTCTTTTTTAATAAATTGTCAGCTTAAGTTTTTTGTCAAAAACGGCGAATATCTACGTAAGAAGATTTAGCTTTGACGTAAATTCCAAGCTACTGCTAAAACTTCTCTACTGAAATGGGAATATATAATTATAGTCTTCTGGCCTGTGTACGTATTATATATTATGTTAACTTGTCGATGGGCTATTTTAGTGTCCAGGTTTGCATGGTCGTAATGGTTTTTGGTTTGATTTAGTTCGTTTTACTGTAACGGTAATGCATATAATGAATAATATAGTAAAATGTACAAGGCGTAACATATTTTCTATTGGCTTATTTTAGTAAAAATACCTAGTTGTTTCCATTCACCCGCCACAATGATGATTAATGAAGTTCAATGATATATTATATAGCAGGTATATAATAATAAATCGAGACCATAGTATGAAAGTGTTCTCTTCAAATTGAAAATATTTCAGAATATTATGTGTAGTGGTGTGCGATTAAATATCAGCATGCTATATAAATATACAGGCGGAAAAAATATTATTCGATGTTCAATTATTTAGGTACCTATATATCTCTTATTTTAGCTGAAAACTTTAAATGATTATTGTCTATAGAACACAAAGTTAAGGTATATTGTTTTTTGTGAATACAATTCATTATTACTATTGAGCGATTATTATTTATTATTAATCAATTATTTTTTTCACTTTTTTATATGGAAAACATCAACTTAAGTATATGCATTAAGCGTAAACTGTATTAACAAGCATATTGATAATTTATTCTTGTTAAATTGCCCATAGAAACTGATATTCTAGTGTCTGGTCAGTCTGTTGAATATATTTGTGCTTAACGGAGCGGGGAGTTTTCACACACCACCTCGTGAAATAATAGTCCTTGGACAAAAAAAAATTATTTATTTTATCATAATAACAAAGTATTCATTTTATGTGTTACATAATAGGCGTAATATTTATGGATAATTATTTACAAATAATCGAGCGAGTATGAACCGGAGATAGAGATCGCGAACAACTCAATGAGTTTCCCAAGTGGAATGCGTGCATTACTATGCAGCAGAGTCAGTGGACATCACCAGATCGGTGGATCTCGCTGGCCTTAGGCGTAGCGAGTCAATGTATAATCCCCAAGGGGAAGTAGTTGGAAGTTGACGGTTCCCTTAAATGGGATGGTAGCAGCTTCTGATCCTCGGGATCGGTTCGTGGCGGTTGTATCAGCATTGACGGTGCAAGCAGGATCTGAGTAGGTACTGTGATGGCCGTGAAAATGGCTACCTATTTTTATAAAATATCGACACGCGTTAACGGTTGGCAAGTTGATGCTTCATTCAGAGCGTCGGCTGGTCACGGTCGTTCTGTGGTACTAGGTTCTTCCGGTTTTCCTACTCCTCCAAAATTATGTTGATAATCATTAGTTGAAAGTTGTGGATGGAATGAATATTAATTAGGATTTCAAAATCCCACCTCTTGATAAATAACACCTATTTGAACCTATGCGGCACCCGGCTCTTTATGGCAACCATACCAATCATTAAACTTCACTCACTATTACTTTGTTGTCGGTATCATGCAGGATGTTTTGACTTGACGTTAACGGTAAAAACCTGCGTGTAAATTCTTGTTTAGCTTTCCATTTTTCTCTTATATAACATTCAATGGAGTTGCCGGTGATGTAGACATTATACAGTACAACAATAAAAATGTAAAGATTTATAATATAAACTTGATTAATTAGCCACTAACGATGTTTGAATTATAATATTTCGACGTTGTAGGATAAGTGTCAATTTGATTTGTTGTCTTAAAAACATTGCGAATATTATAATTCATTGATAAAATTGGGTATCGGAAATTAAAGATAAAAACACAACCATTAAAACTATTTTTGTAATCTAATAGTATTATTTTTAAATTATTAATTATCGATCTGACTGTATAGACAATGTGTGTCAACTTAAGGCAGTTTTCAGTGTCAAATTAACTATCTATGAGCTGCACTGGTGCAATAACGAGTATTCATTTTTGGTGACTTTTCAGTAGGTAACTTTGTAAGTCTTGAGAATTTCATAGCTTCTTAAAAAAAGGTCACATGATATACGGGCTAAAATTTTGCGCATAATAGAGTAATGTTTTAGAGTGTAAATAATGAATACGGAACATTCGAATGATAAAATACGTGTAATCATATACGTCAGAATTTCAGAAACTATATATACCTACGTACATTATGTATAATACAAAGTGTAGATATACATACTTTAGCGACAGAGTATGTCTGAAGTAAATGTTTAGACATTTTGGTTATATCGAGGTGGAAATAGCGCTGGGACTTCTGTGTACCTATTATACAACTAATAGGCAATTATATAAAAACGAACTCAATTGCTTAGAAAACAGATTTTGGAAGTTATTCAAAAATATCTGTCAAAAACGGAATGTCAGGGGACAAAAAAGAATCCGTTTCATATTCTGATTTCCGTTTTTTTTTTTACAATCAAACATATATCTATTTTTTTTTTCATTCAGCAAGGCTGTATAAGATATTTCCGTAATAGACAGGTTTCCGTTTTTGTTCAGTGTCCGATTTGTGATTTTATTTTGTGACTGCAAATATAATTGGATGCCATGTCACAGTTTTTCAAGATAATCATGACTATTGAAAGGTTTACTTCTAAATCGATAATTACTAAGATTCTAAATCAATAATATTTAATATTTACCACATAAATAAGTAACAATTAATGTTAATTTATTAACTTACAAATTAATAGATTTTATGTGTTACAGAATTTTGAGTTCTTTATTTGTGTTTTAGTATTATTTTTTTTTCGATGAGACAAGTTTGTATAATTATCTAACAATCAGTGAGGAAAAGATTAATTTACCGTCAATGAACCACCGAGTGAACGTGGGTTACTAGATAACCGAATAAATTGTTCAATATACAAACTTTAAATGTATTTTCCGGGATAAGTCATCAGCAAGTTTTGCCTTGTTTGAGGTGATAAATCACAACAAAGGAACGCAATTATTTGACTTACCCAAATTTAAGTAGATTAGAGTGCCTTAAAGTTTTAAGAAAACAAATTTTCGAATTACACGAAATAGATACATATGACGCTGTAGTTGCTATTTGAATTTAAAAATACATGTCATAAGCTATTATCGGATAACATTTTGAACGTATTGGATAAACCTGGAAGACGACAATGTCCTAGTCGGGTGTATTGATAAATCGTACGTGCAGATGACGTAGGTAGTAGAATCGTGGCAGTGACAAAATACATTAACAATCGTCCCCCGTTAGGACGTGTCAAATGCTTTTCCTGAAATAAAAGACTTTATTAGTGTCAGGTACCGAAATGGTAGAATAAATAATTAGCACAAGTACCTTAAACCAACGTGTTATTTTAAAGAATCAATCTTAAAATACGACTTAGTTTACCACAAGGCTGGGCAAGCTAATGATTTTTTTTAACTCAGTTAAGTTAGGTTAATACGCACCAATAATAAAAAGTTAAAAGTTACATTTTGATTTAATTATAGGTGAACTCAGTGAAGTTAAAAGTTAATACACACTTTTTGCTGACTTTTTATTAAGTTATTAATTTTTTTTCAACGCTAGCGTATTTAATTTTTTTTCAACCCAAAACTGAACTATAGACTCCAGTGTTTATAATTTCTATATAAGTTAGATTGGATAAATATAAAAATTTTAACTTTAAACAATTTACGATAAATATTTTTTGACATGAAAACGAAATAGACTGCAATAATGAAATGTAATGCAATTAAAAACAAAATAAATTAACTTAACTTACTTCTTAAAATGAAAAAAGAATTTGTTAATTTCACGTAAATTAAAAAAAAAAATTTGGTAAGTTATAGTTAAGTTGATGAAAATCCAAAAGTAACTAGTTGAACATTTGAAATTAAATTCATTTTTAACATAACTTTAACTCGTTAATGCCCAGCCTTCAGTTTAAATTCCAAATAAATACCTTGGTTTCACACATTATTAGACAATATATTAATATATCTCTGTAGAACTGAATATTTCTGCGCGCTAAAAACTAATTAAAATTGACTATTGTGACAAATATATGATTGTTTAAAAACACTTACACACTTTTTTGTATAAAAATCAAACAAATAAACTAAATATTTGTGAAACGTGCGCTATTTCTGATTTAAATCGAAAAATAAATCGCCAAACGACAAAAAAATCGTATTTTATAATTCTATGAAATAATATATTGGATTTTATAATATATTATTACTAGGTATTCAAAAACACGTTATAACTTGGAACTATATTGGTTTATTTTTGTATTATTAAATTACTATGTTATTTACGTTATATGATAATATGACGTAGAGCGTAGTTTGGGCACTCATAATATTATTCAAAATATACGTATCGGTTAATATAGGAACCCGAGAAGGAGCAATACGTCATACTCAACAATGATTTTTTTGGTAGGTGAAGCATACATTGTGAAAATGATTTTCAAAAGAATGGTTTCTGGTCACCGATTCGATAACAAAAGTATGAATTCAAATTGAATAAGTAGGTACATACTGCTTGAAATATTGAACCGATATCAGCCATGTCGTATTTTAAGTTATACGCGACTCTTTAAAATTTAAAAATAGTATTTTCATATTATGCACTTTGTGTATATACAACTGACAAACATTTCCACGAAAAATGTCAAATTCTTAACATTTCAGTAGGTATTTTGTAAATACGTAAGTATAATCGTTGAATGGCAGGGTTATTTTTTAACTCGTAAACATAATATATTATTTTTATAACATATTTATATAAAATTGATGGAACTGTAAAATTGCATACACGCGCGCACGTCGAATAACATAATATTATTTACATTGCATGTTTCGTAATATACTCAATTTAGGAATACGTAGTTTATGGTTTGATTTCTATGGCAAATCATTATCATCATTCTGAATTTAACGATTATAAATTAAAAATATTTGTATTCTTTTTATAGTTGGTATCTGTGAAAAGTTATTGTATTGTAGTGAAGGATGTCTGAACAACCGGTACCTACCTATAATATAATTTACGATAAAGTCCTTGAACTTAAACGGGGTTTGAAGTGCTTAGTTTCATAAATATTCTCCTTTTTTTTATAAAAAAATGTATTGCTTGTTCGATATCATTATCGTATATACGGTGATCGGCGAATCAACAATAATATAACGTTTAAAAATCGATACAAACCATATTATTATGTTTATCGAAAACGAACAGGTGTTCGTTGTCTACTTGTCTGTCGCACATGAGTATTCATTCAAAAAACAACGACTCACCGGCATCTAAAAATGTATATTTATTACAACGATAAATTATCCTAACAATATTATAACGAAATATTTTGATCACACTCATTTTGTGATCGAAAGTAACTTCACGTATAACAATCAAGGCTGTCGGTATAGCACAACGAATTCATTCACGAATTTATACACAAGCTGTACGTCACAGCCGCGTACGACGCATGCATAATATATAACAATTTAATAATAATATATTTCTAATATATTATGTATAGGTATAATATTGTCTTTTCGGTGTTAAGTAATCAATTACTAATCACCGTGTTGAAAACGGCTTACCAACGTTATTAGAAACAATTACTAATAATGTTTTTGTTATTGTTAGCTATTTATAGTGTAATACATGGTTTTATAATGATAGGTACATGCAACTGAATAATTTTTTTTCATTTTTAAATGAAGATTTGAAGTTGTTTTTTCTTTAAATGGTCATTGTGTTAACCGAAATACAATTTCGCATCAATTATTCGATCCATTTTAATTCTCGTAATAAAGTTTTTCAAAATTAAGTTTTTTCCAACAAGTGTAGAAATAACAGTTAAAATCTGAAATATTATTTTTATCTTTTATATTTTCAGAAGTCTCAAAATTGCGTTACGTTTAATAAATTAATAACTTATAATACCATATTGCTTTGTGTTTGAACTATTTCTGACATAATATCAATAGTTTCGCAATTAAATTCAAATGTTGTCACTATCAATTTATACAATTTTGTAATACACTTCCTTAAATCAAATTATATCCATAGCACTTATATTTTATTGCATTAATACAACATAAAATTTTTTATGTATATAATTATAAAACGATAGTGAAGTTTTTGAGTTATTCCTAAGTTTTTCTACTCATATTTCTATCTTAATTAAAAACACAATAATTCTGACGAAGTTTTATTCTATTCTAAAAACCTTATGCCATTCATAGTTTGTACAACTTTATAAGTGCCAATAGTTGAAATTATAAGAGTAACTATAACTTTAAATAATACGAGTTAAAGCTAGTAATATTTGTATGGTTCAAATTATCATTAATTCGAACTGTATGACAAGTACTTTGACTGTACTTTAATTTTATTAAGGGTTATATATAGATTATGAATGTTTCTAGCTGACATTAACTAATTTTAGTATTTTATTCTTAGTTATATAATATTATATAATACGTTCATTGAAACCCAGTTATCATGTTGTATTACGGAAATAATTTTCACTGAACATTCATTTGTTTGACTATATCATTATAATGTTGAAGTAGGTGTCATAATATTATTTAAATTGGTTGATTAAACTAACAAAAGTATTATTATTTTATATTGTTACTTTACCACAGTATAAAAATGATAAGCAGTTGGTATAAATATGTCTCTGAATAGTCTCAGGTAGCAATTTTTTGTTTAAAAATATTATTATAACATCATACTAATAATATTCGTGATTATAATATTAGTATAACATTATTATAATAATACTATAATATTATAATTACAAAATGTATCTAAAAAAAAGAATTAACTACGTATATATTGTTTTTAACTATGTGAAATTTACGTTTGATCAAAACATTAGTCGATTGGACTAATTTAAAAAGAAACTTTATAGTTTTAGCCTTAATATCTGCTTTGTATGTTTCATCGTATAGTAAGGTTGTGTTTTGAAATTTAAATCGATCTACTTAGTTACACCAATATATAACATCATAATATTTTTATAAAGTCAATATTAACTTTTCAATTATATGTTTGCATACACATTTTTAAAACACTTATAAAACCATTTAAACTCTCTTTCTTTATTTCTAAATAATAATAATAGCTAGTTGATCATATAATGGTTAAAAGTAAATTGCATTTCATAATTTATTATAATACAATATGTATTGTAACCAAAATACAATGATTGTCTATAATGTTTTCTTTTCTCGAAGAATTATTTTACTGAGAAAAAAAAAGTTTCATGTAACACCTCTTTAAATCAAAATTTGAACATATGTTAAAATTCCCCATTTGTATTGTTTGCATCTAGTAATTTGTCAGTTCTTATTTCTGCAGCTAACACCCACGTACCAATCAGAATACGATGATCTGTTTTGGTATTATAGAAATGCCAGTTGACTTAATCAGTATGTTTTTATTTTTTTTTTACCGAATATTGACGGTTTACCGGAAATATAGGATTTAAATCGTGAGACCGGATTACCGAGACTCTACAGTCTATATAATATAGTACTGGCCGTATATTTATTTTATTCTATATTAAAATAAAACGTATAAAACACACATGTGCTTGTTTTATTAAATATATAATATATTAGGAGGTATACGCATGGACAACTTCTGCGGTGAAATAATAAAAATTATATTACTTCATAACCATAACAAATATTAAACCTTTTGTGACATTTACATTTTACATAATATTATATTATTCGCTATTTTATCGTGATAAAAAAAAAAAAATTTGTAAGTATAAAATATAAAGCTTGTCTTATATTTTAGGAATTATATATTTTACGACTGTTCTTTACTATAAATAAACATGAGAAGCAGCAGGTACTTTTTTAAATTTATGATATCTACATCAATACCTTTTTTTTTCATTTTTTTTTTATTTGTATTTTAACATGACTTTTGTCCAATTATATTGTTTGAATAAAACACTAAGACGGTCGTGAAATTGTAGAATACAATTTTCTTTTTAATGTATCCTACTGGTAAATTCGTTCACGCAAAGAGGAAATTAAATAGTTTTTATTTTTTAACCACATATCTAATCTCATCACATAAGCAAATTGTTTGTTTCATCCTAAGTGATTGTATATGTCAAATTATTTAAATACTAGACCAGTTGTTCATAAAGGCAAATATTAAAAAAATTATTCAAACCGCAAAAGCTGGCAATGGCTATTTTATGAATACAGTAAATGCTTTGATTTTGCGAAGGGTGTCATGGGGAAACTTTAGTTCAAATAGAGTACCCCGTTTGTATAACAAGTTTTGAACAATACAGTTATGTGAACGTCTTTAGTAATATAATTTTTTTATTTTCATGCTGATAATCTACTAAAAGCAGTAACTGTCTTATAGTGGATGAAGGGTAGTTAAAAAATGAGCTGGAATAGAACTAGTGACCATTGCACCGTTCAAATTCTTACACGCCTTTTGTCTATTTTGTAAAGACGAATATTTATTTCTTATAATATCCAAAATATATGTTTTGAATAGTTTTTGATTTTGATTTTAACAGCTATTAATGTTGGGAAATAAGTTATATATCCATATGAATAAAAACTACAAAAAAAAAAAATTCAAATGAATATTTTGAATATCTAATCCTTATATTCTAAATTTAAAAATAAAAGTAGAATAATAGAATAATAAACAATACTTGTATTCAAGACAGTCTCTTATATAAATTATATTATATTCAACACGCGATGTACACGAACTGAATAACACATTCTTTTGCATACACCCATATTATTATACATATTATACATAATATAGAACAAGAAATTTTATTTTATTTGTTTTTTAAATTAAGTTGAATATAATAAAAATAATAACGCGTTTATAACATTATATTTTATTAAAATTTAATACTTACTATGTTTTAAATCGTGTAATAATAATATACCTACATTAAAAATATTCATTTCATAATGATCATACTATTATTAATATTATTTTTGTCATAGCTGATATACCCAGTGTACGCCATATTCTGGAATCTTGTCGGACGCGTTTTTATAATAATATAATAATAGTATTATCAAGTTACTTCAGGAACATAATAATAATATTATACAATATCACACGGCGTCTTAAATAGGCAATCTAGCTACACCTGTACTGCGCGTGACCCATTTTTTCAGAATCCAATACAACATGATATTAATTATTATTATATTTTGTTTGTTATAAATTATAATACTATTACTATTATCTCAAACATCTATAAATAAAACGCAAATAATATAAGCCCGCAGTTATCGTTTGGGCGACGCGTGCATAATAATATATTATATATTATGTCTACGTGATATCCAATATGTGTGTGTGTGTGTGTGTGTGTGTGTGTGTGTGTATTCTTCTATTCCCGGCGAGGTGTGGAGAGTGGTAGCGCGACTTGTGGCCTGGCCTGGATGATGGATAGTAGAGGGATGCACGCATACGATGCAATAGTAATGGGAATTCCGGCATGCCATGAGGAAATACCATTCGGTGGCCGCGATATTAAATACGGTCCGGACAAAACGGAATATTATCAGCGAAAGCGAGGAAGCTTGGTGCTAAAATTATGACGCCCCAAATAGGCGGTAATCAGAGATTATTTTATATAATATACATGTATAAGGAGTGAACACGTAAATTGGAAATGCGTAACTGTCCAGAATGGCTTAGGTATATTGTATTATATATTTTTATATATAAATAATAAATGTATTAAATTATATTAAGGTAGCCTCGTGAGGACAAATATCGTCTAGAATTGGTGACAGGAAGAGAGAAAAAAATAGCAATAGTGAGATGGAGGGAGGAGGAGATAAAGAATGAGATTCTACTGAGCACGAAGTGTAAAGAATTTCGGTGAAATGACATAGGCATATTCACTCTTAGGGAGTTTTCCTGATTATTTTTTCCCCGTTGTCTGAGTCCAATTCACTGATCGTGCAAGATTTTGTGCAAACGTAGTCCCACTGTCCAAAAAGCCCCTAACGAATTATTGCCACTTTGATCGTCTATAATAATAATAACAATATAAAAAATTATGTTTATATCATATATTCAATTTAATTTATAAATTATATTAAATGAGTTAGTTTTTGCACTTGTGCATTTAACTGTATTCGAAATTACGCCCCAGCGTCTGGGTTTGAACGAAATACTTTCAAATTGTTTCTCAATTGGGAAACCAAAATAATATTACCAAGTATCGGTGTTTTTTTACAACCAAGTATTGCATTGTTTACTTAAACTAAGATATCCAATTTTTAAAAATGTCATAAATGTCTAACAATTAATACTAATTTCCATTTACAATAAATTAAAATAGATATTTGTTTTAAAATGTTTCCATTTAAAAATAAATGGGTATATAAACATTAAAATATATCTGTATACCATGTTATATTTATGTCAGTATATATGTTTAAAAATGTGACACACGAACACACCCACGCATCGATACATCATGTACAATAGTTACCATAATATTAACTTAAATCCGCTCACCCGACACACCATACTATATGCGATTCTGGCATAGAACGGCAGTGAGTTTCATAGCTATTAAAATTTACAATTATTATAGTACTATTAATCGGTACAATACGCGGGCGCCAAATGGATATCAACGGAATTATATTGGTCTGATATTGTATTCGGAGCAGCGACGCCTCCCCCCCTCATTATCGGCGCAAAACGTCCCGAGACGCACTACGATATTATGTACAAAATATGCGAATGACACGTCGTCTGCTATAAAATATATAATCATAATAATAATGATGATAATAATGGCACACTACCTATAATACACGCGTAATAAACCGTTATAATACGTTGTGGACGAAAAAGGTCGTTATTGTGTATGGTTATTAGAGTATACGAATTGGATCGACCAGACAATGACAAAGAATAGGAAGTTTTTTTTTATTATTGGTAGGTGTCAATAATAATATTATTAATATAATATAAATATATAATAAAAAATAATCATATTAGGACGGTGGGATCTAAATGTCATGTCAAAATAAAATTATCAACGTCATGTATCGTCGTGTATCATTATTATAGGTATTTCCCTATTATGCATACTTAAATATAATATATTAACATTTTGTGTTGACGATGTCTCGTTGGTCGTTAAAAATAATAAAATAATGTCTGCTTGCAGTCAAATACTTTAGAGTTTTCAAACAGACACCTCGTAACTATTTTAGTTTTTAAAACATACTATTACTTCGTTAACGATATTAAATAGCTAACTATTTTATCGAAGTTGCATAACTAAACAAAAACGTATTCTATTTTAGTAGATATTTTTGAAAACACTACATGACTTCCAAGGTTAAAAAACGAAACGAATTTTTAAAACTTTAATAAGGTGCAGACGATATAAAAAGGTAATAAAATATTTTTGTTTTGAACAATTATAATATAAAAACAATTTTATAATATTAGTTTAATACAAAACTATAAGTACATTTTGGCTACTAATACTATAGAGATACTCTTTGAAAAATTAATTATATTTCACAGTATGAAATATAAATTTTTTTAATTTTTAACAGTATCGAAAAGCACCATTGTTTTTTTTTCAGGGAATGTATAATCATGTTTTTCTAATGGCAGCTAATATAGTATGACACTAAAAAAGTACGGAATTATTTGTGGTATTTTAAATTGTATATTTTTTTAGATTTTTTTGTAATTATTTAAAGTTATTCCAATTTCAAAGATTCGATTAACAGTTTAAAAAAAATGTAGCTGCTGTCTTTTGTCAACATACACAATCTTTGAAGTTTTACAGTTCCAGACAACCGAAAAATATGCCAAAATAAATGTTGTCAATGATTAAAAATGCTTCAACCTGTCGCCTAAAATAAGTTTAAAAATGCACTGATAATTGCATTTATTTTTTGTTAAATGCGATGAAATATTATGTTGTATAGACAATGTTTAAATGAATGATTACATAAAATATTTGTTATTAACAAAAACTTGAAAAAGTTGATGAAAAAAAATATTTTTGGGGTACTTATTGCGGTTTGGAGCAATAAAAAATAATTTATTGTTAAAATCAAGTCACGTTTATAATATTCTAGTTGAAAGTTTAAAGCCTTAGGCCTTTTGAAGTACCTAAGATAGGCTTTTATTTGTAACAATAATTGATGACATACTATAAAAGTTTTTTTTGAATATTATGTTTCGCTTTTAATATTAAAAATTAAAATAATGTGATTACCTATTTATTTAACTATGAAAAATCAACTAGGTATGTTGAACAAAAAATAAGTGCATACCATTAAAATATCGAAGAAAAAAAAATAAAATCATAACCAATGTTATATACACCAAATACCTACTAAGTGGAATATCATATCGTAATATAATATATTATATCGTGATGATGCATACCACCGGCTACTACCGATTAGCAAATTAATAATTGGCATCAGAACCTTTGAGACAAACGTTGCAGAATCAATATAAATGTATTGTTTGAATACCAACCATTTGAGGAGGCAGATATGATTGGACAGTCACAATGTCTAAAGCGCATAGTTATTACGGAGGTCGTAAAATAATAATATTATGGTATATTAGTACACCAGCTATTATGTATTGTATTTAGATAAATTTTATTTACGGGATTATAGTCGGCTAGTGTATTGAACAATGATGCGACTACATTGGTTTCGAGAAAACGTAAAATTACATTAGAATATCAGATCATTCCTTTCTAGAACGGACGAAAATAAACAAATATTATCCTAAACGGTAATGGTTTAAATGCAACGGTAGTAACATGCACAGATTTCTGTAATGTTGTATGACTTCCGAGATGTACCTATACAGCAGCTACTTCTGTTGCTTGACAAATATTCAGTAATCATATGCTACAGTAAAATTTTATTTAAATGCAGTGGCATTTCTCGTTACATACCTTCATTGTGGAAAAAAAAATATTCCGCTCAATACTTCGAGTATATGTGGCAGTATAATAATTTTATGGTAAACCAATATTATTATATTACTATAGATGCCCCCATTCTGTTCGATACGATTCAATCCCGGATTCGAATACATTATATACCTATAGGTATATTAATTTATTATGAAATATCATAGTAATATCATTTCGTTTTACCCCACTCATAATGTAGTAATAATAATTATAATAATTGAAAATTATAATGGTCATATAGCTGATGAATTTTAGATCAATAAAAAATAATAATGATTACAATAACTGTATTATTCTGCGCCACGTCGTCGTCGTTTCGACTCGAACAAATCCTGGACGAGGACATCGCATTATTCATATTCTTCAACCAGAAAATCTCTCCTGTCGGACGATATGTATCGCAAGCGCGTGCCGAGTGGACGAAACTTTCTCGTGTCTATCTCGAATACTATCTCTTATCGCGTGGACACTGTTATACAACACAAGTGATTTACGAGAAAGTTTCTTGCCAAACAGCCTTATGGAAGCCAGGTGTAATGTGTATTGTATTTAGTGATAAAGTTATCGTTTTAAACATCGCTCTATGTCTGTCTCTCATCGGAGACGCTTTACCCGGCTACCAGCTTCTATGCAAATGTAAATTCATATTAATTTTAGTATACAGTGTGATTTACCAATCATGTTCACCCCTTTTTTGTTTTTAGTTAATAATGCAGGTTATTCAAATAAGATTGAATTTTTTGAATTTTCAAATAAAATAGGTACCTACCTCCCACTCAAAGACCATATTATTATTATTTCAAATACTTGAGATTTTTTTGGACCATTCAAAGACCAACCTTTTTACTTTAAATTATTCAGAAGATATTATATTAATATTAATTTTTTTTGTTGATGTATCTGAATTAAAACCGAACGTTTCGGAAAGTTTATATGATTGCACAAAAATGTTGACTTAATATTTCTTTATAATAATAATATTACTTAATATGAAAATGTTTTATGAAAAAATATGATTAAAAATGTTTTGTTAATGTTTTTAACTTCTTGACCAAAAAATATAAATAAAATATTTCCTTAATATTTACGCAATTTTTTCAAATATTTTGATAACAATATTGTTTTTCTGAAAATATTTTTACCATAGCTGGGAAATATTAAAATGCTGTGTGGGTTATTATTTAAACAATCATTGAAATATTTTATAATTTCAACAAGATTAATATAGGTAACCTATTATAATTTTTCAATCAATAAAATAGCAAACAATACTTATTATATTATGTTTCTTGTTTTTCCGAATCTCTTATCTAATTTTTTTCCATACATTTAAGCAAATAGATTTCTACATAAGCGTCATAATAATATATTGTAGGTTGTGTGTATTATAAACATTTATATATATTATATATATTATCCTTAGCACCTACTGAACGTTCAGTAACGAATCGTTAAATTGTGGATTTATATACATTACAATTTTTCAAGAGTAGTTCATTAGAAAATCAGAAGTTTACATCGCCATAGGTGACTCCTTAAACAGTAAAAAAAAATCTCAACTATTAGAAAATACGGTCTTTAAGTATATTTAAAAATTTAAAATTCCAAAAACGGGCTCTAAATGTGAGCGTTATTAGAGACACAATTGAGTTGAGCACGCTCAGTATCATTGTAATTCATACAATATTGTGTCCAGCGATTGTCAGTTTGCTAGTAAATACATTTTATTTTTCTAAATAAAAGTAGCTCGTTACATTGGTATTATAGGATATTGATACATTTTAGTGTTGATGCTCCCAACACTGTTCCATCCAACCGACTCAACGAAGTTTACATAATATTCAAATGAAGACGTGTTTCTGTTGTTCTTAGTGCTATCGTTCTTCTAGGTTGTATTTGTATTTTATTTATTTTTTTTTTTTTTGTATTTTAACGCAAGAAATATTAGCTTCACCATAAAATATTAACTTTTAATGTTTTGATATACTGTTATAATATTTCAACGGAAACTTAACGATATCCGATTTCTCGGTAAATTACCCTTCGCGCATTGTTCTGTGATCTATGTGCGCACATAACTCGTTCGTCACAATACACCAAGTCCTTGTTATCTACGATGGTCCGTACAGTTGTAACCGAATATTGCAGATATAAAAATCCATACGATCTCGAGAAACTGCCGAAGGCTCAACAATACCCGGAGGTCTCTGCTCTTTCGTATTGTATGGTACTATATAAACGCTATACAGTACTATAATTATTAAAATGCGACGGAGTGTTATATATTTATATTTCAACAGCTATAATTTAATGAGCATCGATCATGGTGCAATTTTCCTAAAATGTCAGTGCACGAATAAAGTTTTCCCAATAACTGCAGACAAATTAAAATAATTCGATGAGATATGTAGTGGTTTTAATTTTGCAGCTCTGGAAAAAGTTCTGGCTTGTAAAAAAACTTTTATTTCTTTTTAAAAACTCCGTTTCCAATAGAAATCGTCGTTCGCCGTACAGCAGCATAATAGTGTATACCTACTTAATATTTTGGATTGGCGCATATATTATGGCAAAGTCTCGACAACTCGATTTTCGGTCAAATTCTTTATATTTTGAACATTCCCATATCAAACACGGTGCTCACGTTCGCCAATATTACCTAACAGCTTTTGTTTTTATTTATGGACTATTTAGTTTACGACTTTTTTTGACTATTTCATTTCAATTTAATTCAACATATTTTTATTGTTTTTTTTCATGACATGTATTACGTGCACTGTTGCAGTATTTTTAAATGCAAAATTTGTCATACACATTTCAATCATTTTCTCGCTATCTTTTCTGAAATTTAAAATGTTAAAACACATTATTCAATTTTATTTTGGTACACCAAGCTTTGTTATAAATATCGCTATTAAGTTAAATATAATAACACGCTTATCCACCCACTTTAAGCATTGGCCTACTTAAAACAGTGACCTTAATCTACATGCAAAGTATTATATTATCAACACCTAAATCGTTTGTATACATAATTTCCATTTCATAAAAAACAGTTTCAAACTTAAAATTATGTATTATAATAATATTTCACAGAAAATATTTACCATGGGATGACAGATAGATGGATGGTAACAATGTAGGTAGGTGAAAAATGCTAGAAACTCTTAAACGACTTGATGAATTGTTCTGATAATCCCTACACGAATTTCTCTCGTGAATTTGTATACAATTTGTTCTAATACCAACGTACGAGAATATCGTATTATTAACCACGGGTGAAAATGTGTCCATCAAAAAATTTTTATGATGTAGTTGAAAAAGTCAACGTGAGGTCGTGAATATTATTCATAAGAGAAAAAAAGGTGGGCAAGTTGATGTCGCTCTGCTATACAGAAGTTCACAAATGAATCACTGTACTGGATGGTGGTAAATTTGAATTCAATGATATAATATCATTGTATAAAAAAAACGATTCTGAGCGAAAACGGTCAGTCAGCATATGATATTACCAAGTATATTTGATGATATTATTGTGAATAAAGTAATTTATATATAACCATTAATAGGCCTTGTTTTCAATTTTCAATCCTTAGCTACAAAAGTTGAACATTTTATACATTTTTAACTACAAAATAATTATTAAATTATAAATTTGATAAATGTTGTCAAAATATTAACTTTAAATGCTTATAAAAAAAATATGTACCCATTAATATTTTTCAACTACTATTAGAATGATATATCAGGAGCCTCGTATTAAATTTTCACGTTTTTTTAACCAATAAATAAAATGTTATTGATATTTATAGAAAAAAAAAACTAAAAAAATTTAAAACTGACAATACCCGTAAACAGCTCAAAAAGAGTTAAATTATTTTCAAAATTTTATCGTGTATAGAAAATGCTAATATAAATATTCAGTGAAATTTTCAAGTATCTACAGTCATACATTTTTAATTAGAACAAAATAAGAAAATCGTTACATGAGATATCGAGTGAATATCAAATGCTGTAAAAATATGAATTTCAAACGCTCATAAAAATTTAATTTGACTTTCTTGTAGACATTTTTTTTTTGATAAAGGTAGACAAACTTATGAATAATCTTGTATTACATTTTCAAATCTTAGATTTAATAAGAAAAATTTTTATGAATTCTCAACTCAAAATAATTTGCTAATTTTCGTGATTTTTCTGTATTTTGTCAAGATTTGAACTTTAAATGCTTATAAATAAAAACTGTGACAAAGGATTTTTAATTTTTTTCATCTGCCTTCGAAAAAATAATCTAGGAGCCCTTCTATTAAATTTTCAAGCTTTTTTAACCAACAAATAAAATTTTATTGATATTTATAAAAAAAAAAAAACAAAAAAAAATGGAAACTGAAAATGTCCGCAAAACAGCTCAAAATATTTGGAAAATGTTATGTTGTATAGAAAATGCTAATATAAACATTCAGTCAAAATGCCATTTACCTACGCTCATTTGTTTTAGAGTTACACCAAAAACCAATATCGATTTTCTCGAAAACAGATTTTGCGTAAAAATTCCCATTTTTCCTTTTGACCCCCCAAAGTACCAACTAGATTCACTTTTCTATTAGAAAAGTTACTACTGAAAAAAATCCAAGAACTTTTTCTGTCCTAAATGGTGATGACAGACACAAAAAAAAAATAAATAAAAAAAAAAACACATACCATTGTAAAATCAATACAATCATCGCTCCACTCAGAATCTAAAATTGTTAACTTTGAAACGAAAGTTTAAATAATTGTACATTTTATTGAAATACGTATAACGTTAAAAAACAATAATTGTAATAATTAATGTTTAAATATAACTTGGAAAATGTGTACCTTTAGTTGACGCGTATTTACGTATTATTATATAGGTGTGTACGAGTATGCAATTTATGGCTAAAACCGTCATAACACGAGAACCGTCAGCAACAAACTTGTATGCAAAAACAAACCGAAGACGGAGAAGAAGTGCCGACAAAAAAAATGTTGTAAAATATGTCATCACCCTTATCGCTAAATAATTTGACTATGTTGGGTACGACGTGTAACCCGATTTCAAATTTGTTTTTCACCCGAAAAAAATTAAATTCACCTGACCTGTCCTAGTGATGAATAAATGTATTCAATTTTCTAAAATTAATCCAAGTGTTAAGCATACTCAAAATCCTAGTACATAATATTATATTATGATATAGCTGGTACCCATTCTAGGCTGCTTGACAACGCCGTAATAATTTTATATTTCGTATTCGAGTTGTCGACGTTTTCAGTATTATTATGTCATGTATACATATCCACTGCCAGAGAACTATTCAAAGCTGAAAAGGATCAGTACCTAATACCTTATTGAATAAAACGTATAAGCGTAATACATGTATATTGTAGCACTCGCGCAAGCGGTGGACTGCATGCAGATGACACGAAAATCTATTCCTCTCAAATGTTTTTACCCCCGAGGTGGTCAAATTAATTTAGTTTATATGACCCTTCTCGATTATCTATAAATTTTTCTGGAAGGTCAAATGGACCTAGGATGAATTTAGCAGGAGTTAAAATATCTAAGTCATAAGCAACATTTTTAAATTAAATAATTACATGTTAAAATTAAATCATTTAATTTATTTTTGATCTCAACCCATGAATTAATCTCATTATACGTGCTTACATAGAATGAAAATTAACCGTGGAAGTATCTCTGCTGTATATTAGATTTTGAGTGTACTTTGTTGTTATGTCAGTTATTTAATAGATGTGTTATATCTTAATTCATTGATAAGTAATTGTATGAAAAAAAAAATGAACAACATTTTTGCGGGGATGTGGAAGCTATTGAATGTTTAAATAATCGTATAAAGCGTTTGATGAAATTTTAATCCATTTCCTCTCCCTTTGGGAATAATATTATATATACTCAGTTACTGTATTTTGCTGTAGTTTCATCGATAATATGTTCGACGATCATTAGCTATAGTTGCACTGTTGGGCAGCAAATACTTAACGATACAGCGTGGAATAATGGACGTCCGGCAGAGAAAATCTAAAAAACAAGCAAAAAATTAAATGAAAATTAGAGATTTCCCGAACTACAGTGAAAAAAAAACCATCTCAACGAGCCTCATATTTAAAAAAACTAAAAACCATTATAAAGTAGAAATTTATAAACAAAAATATATATTTATACGTAACTATCATCTTTGTAGTTAATATGATATTATAATAATAAATTATAATGGACAAGCAGCTAGTCAGTTTGGCACTGTATTATAGGTTTTATTGTACAGTCTATATCTACAATGTTACATAAATACATACTCATTTAATATTATAATCGTATTATTCGAGAATTTCAGATATATATATACCAAACAAACATTGCGTCGCTATTGTCAACTAAAATTCCGTGGGTAGTTAAAAACAAAACATGCAAAATGCTCATTAGCTTCAAACGGAACGTGTATATTAAACAAATTGGAAATAAATTATAACCTGTGTGTATCTACAACTTTTGATTTAAAAAAAAAGTTCTAAAATAAATAATATGGTTGACTTTATTATTTTTTGGGGCATAAAATGAAATATTATTTTACTCTAGAATAAATAAATTATAATGGAATTAGATAGAAAACAATTTACCCCTACACTGAAGTTACCATAAGAATTTTTTAATTTCTTCTTATTATTATTATTATTGTATAAGTTTTGCAATCTTTTTTTTTTTTGAATAAATATAATATTATCTTCTAATACCTGAGAAAGTATTTACGTCGATCAATATAACTCGTGTACTGCAGTGTGTATAATATGTGTGTAATATAATTTTCGAAATTGGGGGGCCGGAAAAATGTCCGTGTGTAAAATATATAAATGTTTATTAAAAACGAGGACATTTACAAATGGAATATATTTAATTAACGTCGTTGATTAACATCAAATAGAATTTCTTAGTAAAATGGGACCTTTATATAGATTTGATATTCGTTTCCTAATAGTTTTATTAGCCAATCACAATGTTTAATAAAATGTAAGTTAATGACTATTCAAAATTATGAAATTTAGTAATTGGCATTGACTGGAAACTTTAAAGTATTCGGTACCTATTGAATACATATTTATTACTCTGATAAATTATGATTCGTTGTTCCAGTTTATAATTCGTTGTAATATTTTTATATCTCGCATTTTGTATGTATTTTATTGGTACTGTCCACCACTTGTACTAATCTAATATTAGGTTATTCGTGGAAAGAAGAAAGTTATTAACTTATATGTCGTTCACTTTAATTGGATTTTTTAAAATTGTTTAAAATTATATTATGTTTTTTTTTTGCATATACACCTACGTAATACATAAATAATGCATTTCACACATTTAAAAAAGTATATTTAAATAATATTTTCCATATTTTTAAATTTATTTAACTATCTTACAGAAATAATATATTATAAATCATTGTAATATTATCCTTAAAGTTTATATTTTGTATCGGATTAATGATTTTCCAACAGTTTAGTAAAATTTAAATTTTAAAACTATGTGCCAACAAAATAAGCATGGACACGTGATATTCAAATACATTATTATTACTGTTATTGCATATTTATTGATATTATGGTCGAAACACATCTCCTTAATTAAATCTAAAGTAAAATTGTAATTCCCAGAACAGAGTGGCGTGTTAAAAGGTATAAAACGTTAACGAAATCATTCATTAGGACATAGCCAAAATGTGAGGTACATATTTTTACTATTATAACGAGGTGTTAGTATAATGTAATAATAAAAAAGTTCACACGCAGACGATTTTTCGTCGAAACTCGATTTCAATACAATTGGTATTTTCTATGGCAATCGAATGACCCAGCAAATGTTGTGGGGTCGGAAATAGGTACTGCATGAATGGCAGACGTCATCGCGTCGGAGTACTTTTTCTTGTTAAGATTAGTGAAATATGTAAAGGTCGACGCATAAAAAAAAAAAATTAACTACCTATCATATTATTTTCTCCCAAAGCAATACAAATTTATCAAACTCACCCACGAATGTAACAAGCATATAACATGACGAAGTGGATCCGTTAAAAATATGAAATCTAATTACATTCGTCGTCAGAACCGAGAAGATAATGACATTATGGCTTTCGTGCTGTCGGCGTGTTTTAAACGTAAAACAAGATCAAATAGTTTGTTTGTTGTTGGTCGTCATGCGTGACACTGTTAATGGTCGAAAGTCGAAACCACTGTCCGTCCGTCGACTGTAAACGTTTACGAGGATCGTAAATAGATGGTATATTATAATATGCGACGCCTCAAAGTCTAAAATAGTGTCTAGTCGTCTTGAGGCACCTGCAGTACGTCGAAATTGCTATGCGCCATTATATCTATAATCGCAGTGTGTTGATCGTCCATTTTTTTTTTTTGCACTTACACTCGAAGAATACGAGATAAAAAGTTTTTAGCGTTGAGTTAGACAGTTATAATTTTTGAAACATCATGTCATCATCTGCTGTGTTACAACCAAATAATTGATCAAAAATCAGTTCAATGCAATAGAAATACATTATTACAATATCTATCGATATTTGTCAGTAAATATTAAAAAACGAGTTGGTATTCTTCAAATTTTTACGTTTGAAAGACATGTCTGCAGATTAATATAGATATTATTTTGATTGCTAACTTTTTTTTCGTCGTTTGATTAAAACCATGACAAATTACAGTTTATTACGTATTGAATTTAGGGCGTTTTATATTAACGTGTTGGTAAAACAGCGAAATGCTTGTACCTACAATCAAAAACTATTGGAAATTACTCAAACTAGATATTATATTGAGTAAAATGTACCAATATATACGTCTAAACGTCTTGAAATCGTAAAGTTAAGTATTTTTGATTGTTGTTAACTTGTTTTTAAATTTCATAATATTATAATTTATAGTATTCGAATTATGGGTAATATTTATGAAAGGAATGCCATCGTAAATTAATTAATTACCACAAAAGATGTATCATACTGATTTGAGTTACTCTTCAAATGTATGATAAGTATTTCTAATATAATAATGAGGTAGACATGTTGTGAGATCGAACCAAAAAATACTGACATTATGTTTTATTCTTAGAATAGTGTTACTTCAAACGTTTTCAACAATGTAATAATTTTCGTCTACGTTATTTTCAAGTGTTTGTATATACGTATTTTTGTTTTAGTTTACACAAGTGTGTGTATGAAGAGAAAAAAATCTACTCTATAGTCATAGAAACCGTTAATCCTGTGTATAGGCAAACGTCTCGCTCGTGTATTAATAATGCGTATCATAAAGATAAATAAAATAATAAACGATAAAATATACATTTAAAATAAAACACGAATTTATTATTCAATACAACAACGGTTTTATTTCCGTTTTTACTTTAATATTAATTATAATGTGCAACACATAAAATACACCTTTCAAATCGAAACGTAATCTGGCACCCTCACCACCACCCACAACTTCCCGGTCTATTTACAATATTTGTCTTTACAAGAGAAAAGTATAAGAATAAAAAAAAAAAAAAAAAACAAAAAAAAATAACAATAATAACAACAGCAACAATAAAACCCACGGCAATTATTGTGGTGTAGTTACATCCGGAACGTTGAGGGTATTCGGAAAACTCGTGGGTTTGTTTGTTGCGTGAAATAATATACGACTTCACCAGGAGGAAATTAAAATTTATTCAACTTCCTGCGGAATTACAGAGCAAAATATAGACTCTGGAAATATATTATTGCAAACATATAAGATTTCTTTACGACTATGAACTGCCTAAGTTATAATAATACATCAGGTATTAGTATAATACCTATCTGTTTTTATTATACATAGCATCACTTGTATGTATATAATTATCGTGACAAATATCGAATGAAGGTATATTATAAAAACTAATCGTAGGTATTTATGCGCTTTAAGGACCGATCGTTTGTTACAGAATCAATTTTTTTGAAGAGGTCGATGTATCTAAATCGAAATTCGGTTGAGTAATTTCTGAGTTATTATGATGTATGTACTAAAGACTCCTCTTTAAATTTTTTTTTACAAATATATAAAATATATTATGTGATATTGGATTATTTAGTGATTATTAGACTCGGTCAATTTTCACAAGATTATAAAATGTTGATGAATTCATTTTGGAACGATGCGTATCTACTCCTCAAATGACTTGTATTCTAGGTTTTTTTTATCTTGTTATCCCGTACCTTTTATATCTATACTTTATATCTTTTATAAATAATTAACTTTGAGATGGACCTAATCCATCAGGTGTTGGCCTCATAGATCGAGTGGTTTTCCAGGTCAGCTGACACCATGAAGATGTGACATTATATTAACATTATATTAGAAATAAGTAATATCCTATTTACATTGGGGCGGGAGAGTCTGTCATCCACAGGTCCGCTTAAACAAGTGGCGTTTGACGTCGGCCTGGGGGCAAAGTTTGAGCATCCACGTTAGGAATGGTAACGTTTCGTAGCACTGAAAAGGGTTATTTTCTAATGTTGGTAGATTTTTGTTGGTTTGACGTTGAATTCCAGAGTCTTCGGTTTCTTTATCCATGATTGTCCACGAAGTCCGTGAGTCTCTTCGTCAGGAATTGGGTTCCTGGATACATATAAGAACACAAAGTTAAATAACAAAAAATACTTGTTCGAATTTTGATTTAGATATATCAACATTTTAAAAGAGTTATTTGATGAATAATTTACAAGAAAAAGGGTGATTTTCGTTAAATAATAAATTGGTTCCACACTAGTATAGCTATACAGGACACTCATTAAATAGAATAACAGTCCAAGAATTAAAAAATATCATGGTCCTTAAGCATAAGTACCAAAAAATTCCAAAAATCAGACTTTCAATTAATTGATTATTAATTGGAAAAATATGGGTAAAATCTGAGTATGCTTAGTGAACCACTACATATTATAATAATATATAAGTATATTATTTTAGGTTTTTTGCCGTCATCAGCAAATCTGCCTTAATATCGTTATCGTTTCATAAACCGTGGTTAGTTATAATTAATCTCAAGGGAGGTAAAAACGCTTCAAGACTGTTAACAATAATTAACGTTACGTATCAATTATTATACCACCGTCAATCGAAAATAAAAATAAATAATAACTACGATTCCCGAGAAACCTTTCGATGTACTGTAATTACAATTTATACGAAATGGGTACACACTATATTATTTTTATTTTTAATTAAAATAAAAGTTGTAATTTAATTCATCTTTATGCATCGTCTAGACATAGACTAAAAGATACCTACGCTTTTAATATTTTTGAGTTTTAGAGTGTGTACAAAAATTGTATTTATACAACCCGCTTATACGTCTTGATCATTTTAATTTTCTACATTTTAATTCGCGTAAATTTGTAAATTTGTAAATTATTTAAATCTAATTTTATACTGCATAATATACCTATTAATTATTACAAGTACTTATTAAATAAAAAAAAAAAATTAAAAATATTTCATTTTTTGTATTGATGGTGCAATATATTCTATTATTTACGATGCGACACTAGCGTCAAGTGCATTAAGTTAATAATATGGAAAGTCTGCGTTTTAAAATATATTACTGGGCAGTAAAAATATAAGTACCCGACTTGACGGTGGTGTCTAGAGGGCGATAGACAAATTTCCGATTTACAGCCTCACATCAAAGTTCCCATAATCGAAAATGGAGCCGCGAAGACATCATCACGTTTTCGTACCTATTTCTTTAACTTATCGACGTCATTGAGAGTCGGCACAATTTCACGGGCCCGCAGACAATAAACAATACGTGTTCACCAACAGCTACTCATCAAAGTGCTGGTTAGGTTTCGAGACTTATAATTTTTTTTTATTCGTCCGTAATCGTTATTTTTTATTGAGTTTTGATATATTAATATAAACTATGTGTAAAACAATTCGATGAGGTGGCGTACCACCGCTGATCACTCTACCGCCGTGACCCGATGAAATAATATTATGTGATAAATTGATTCGAAACTTTAATCTCCTGCGTCAACCGTAACAACCCCGCTCGGTTCACTGCACAATATGTCTTCCGCAAACACTTGCTGCATGCGGTGGATAGCCCAAATTGACGAAATTTATGTCAGGACTCTGTGCGATTTACTTAGGTTGGTGGCCTATTGGTCTTACGCCGAGTTACGAGTACACAGATCGTGATCTACACGCCGCACCAATAATAAAATCTATAACTCTCGTACGCAAAAGTACGAAAACGGTCGTCCAGTTATATTTACATTATAATCACAACTGTTCTCGTGCGGCCGCGAACGAGATATGACCTTTTTGCCGTCCGTGGAAAGCCCCCGAGTGCTATTTTCTCCGGCTGACCTGCGTGCGCGGTGACTTATAAAATAGAAAAATGGTTTTCCTCGCAAGTCGCGCGAGTTTCAATCCCGTTTCGTCCGACCATTTTCCCACCCCTGCACCTTCCCCTCGCCACATCACCACGGTGGCGGTCAAGCGGGTGGGCGGCGCCGCAGACGTGTTTTTCGTACAAACTCAATTAAGGCTCGACTGTAGCTATAGCACCGTACGTGCACCACCCACTGCGTACGTATTGTACCAGAGGAGGCGTGGATTTGGTATATGTATACATATAGGTATACCTGTAATATGTGAACGTTGCACGCGCACGTCAAACATTGAATTATAGTGGCGCATAGGTTGTGGCCGTGCTCAGTGCGCGCGAACCGTAAAAAACCAACCGAAGGGATTTGACGGTCTTCGGGGAAAAGAAATTAACTCGTAAATTTGTATGTATATATATATGAATGTAACCGAATAACGCGGGTCATATAATATTATTATGCATATTTGTTTTGATAGTATAGTTTTATTTTTTATCATTTAAATATTTACTATGAATTACCGTCTCTGTAAATATACGTCTGTTATATTATAATCTCTTAGCTCTCCCACACACGCGCGCGTGCGTATAGAATTATATTTCTACACAGTGATATTTTTTAATCGATTTACTTCGTTTGTTTTTTGTTTGGTTTTTATCCTGCATTTATGATGTTTTCTCAGCCACTACCCGCTTTTGCACGAGGATTTATTTTTATTTTTGATGTTAACATTTTCTACTACTTAAATACATTATAAACTCGACAAACATAAAACAAATAAAAATAGATATCAACAGATGTAGTAATGAAAAAAAATGGTATATATTTCTTTTTTCAAGAACGCAATGCCATTAAAGCATAACGATATAATATTATTATGAGCTAATACCGATATTATGCAACCTTACGAAGGATAACAATATTTTAAGTGTTCGTTAAACGCATAATATTATAAAGTATTTACACTGCCTATACATACTGTTCCAACCCGTGTCCGGTCGACACATTAATAATTGCGTTGAGCGCTGTAACGCAAACACTCTTACATACGTTGATCTCTACATGCAGTTTCTGATTGTAAAATGTGAGTTTGTGTTTGTACCTATAACCTATATAATATAATAATAAGTATATATACAAAACATATTATTTATAATACAAAAACCATTGTAATTAAACGTTTTAATTTATAACACGTATAGGTATAGTCACTATTCATTAAGTTTATGTGTGACGCGAGCACTGAGTGCATATGTGTTCCATATATAGACCTCCCACAATTGTTTTGAATTTATTTGAATTTAAATCAAATTAATATCTAAGTTATCTCATAGTACCTATATCACTAATACTTTCAAATTATTCGTAAATTGTAAAGAAAACTACGACTACGATCGATTATAAACAGAGATCATCCAAATAGAGGAATCCCAGTATGAGAAACTTGCGAATAATATTTAATATAGGATACCGATAGGTCTCGTTTTGACGCACCGCCCTTGACTCGTAACCCTAGAGTAACCGGCGACGCGTTTAGCTGTCCTGAAAAAATCGATATTATATTTTCCATCTGCATCTTGTCTGGTCCGACAAAACTATATCACTCTGATTCAAGTGACCCTCTTTTCAAAATAGTGCCCCTAATACGAGCTACCACTATTATAGGAATAATGCGTCATGGCGAACAAACGTATAATTTAAGTTGTATTATTACTAACAGATAATTGATTATATTTTTTACAGTGCAAAGTCCTATACATTCAAAAAATACTATAACAAGTCAAACATTTTAAGTTGTAATGTTATGAAAATTCGGTAATGTTATTGTACGAAAATCTTAGGTTAAAAATACGAATGCAATCGTTCACCTCAAAATGCGCATAATACCGTACGCTCGATAAGGTCCTTACGCAACCGTAATACAACTTACCCACAAATTGAGTACTTAATAAAAAAAAAACACATGCCTGTAATAACCGCAGTAGAATTTGTTATACAGATTGTATACACGCTATGTAACTAAATAGGAAAAATAAATTCAATGAAATAAATTTAACTGTTATTTAATACATTTAAATGAGCAGTAAGAATCAATATTATGAAATTTAAAAAGTTTAAAAATAATTAAATAGTCAATGAAGGCTTATATAAAAAATACATTTTCAAATCATTATTAAAATACTAACTCGGATCACAATATAATTTTGTTTAACTATACTTCCATAATAACAATAATTTATTAACTATTATAGACGAATATTTTATATTATAACAATGTAATATGTTCGTATAAAAGATGCCACTTAATAAGCAGTACTCATAACTCATAAAACCACTTTGAATAATAATGTCTTTTTTTATTACTTTGAGTAAAAAAAACTATCTACTTTTCGGGATAGATATAAATCATTTATAATTTAATTAATTTTTCCATCTTATTGCAGTATACCTAAATAATTATTAAACGATGACAAATTATGTAGGAAGTGATGAAGGCACCAATGTATAGTAAGTTCCGATGTGGTTCTCGCCCAACGATGATAAACTTATTGCGTATAATTATAATACTCTAAAGCATATTAAAATCGATTCGTTCGCATAGCGTATGAAGGAAGAAAATAATTTCTTAGCGTTTAATTAGAGGAAAAATAATAATCTATCGTTATTGTAAAATCGTAAATCAAGTTTGGTACCTATCCAATTATTCTGATAGTTTTCACTCGCGTATACCCATGCCTAGTTTTTTTATTTTAGTTAACAAAGATTCATTGATACATCTGCTTTACGATATGTCGCACGCGTTTTTATATGTACCTATATAATATATAATAATATATAACTTCCATCTTCTCCATCACGACTATTGTAACGCGATAAATGCCAATTTATATACCTACAATTTAACGGTATATATATTATATCACCAGCTACCTATAACATAAAACTGACTACGTGTTGTTTCCCGATTCACATATACGTATGGTGTATTTTACTGCGCGTTAAAACGCAACGAAATGGAACGACTGTACATTTATACACCTATAATATATATATTTATATATATTATACACCTAGTCTTATAATATATAAATATATATATGTATAGGTCCGTTGGTGTTGGGATTCGTAGGTATTTCAATTCTATTTTATCGACGATGAAAAGTTATCACAAAAATCTAGACAGACCTACCGACACAGCAGGCGCAAATACGTTTTTCTCGGTAGTTCTATGTGAATGTAGTGAATTTGGATTTTGTGTAGTTCACATAACGTGGATATATAGGTATTAAATGTATTATGAATTTTTTTTTTTACCACGTATTTTAAATTATTCAATATAATTCAATTTCAATTGAATGTTATTGTTAGTGTTTTGGAAGCTATACATACAATACTCGAGAATGAATAAAAAGAGTGGTACCTATTTTTTTTACTACGGTTTTTATTCAAAATCAAACGTGCGCCTGAATTATTTTTGATTTAAAAAAAAAATAGCTATAAACACTGTACTTATTGTTGTTTATTTATTGGCAGACGGCCTATTATATAAATATGTATAATATTTAAAAATTTGCACCGATATAATATTAGGATATCAAAAATAGAAACAAAATTGTATATAAGTTGGTACCCAACAAGTATTATACATTAACCACTGCAGTACAGTAGGTATAAATATAGAATAGTAATAAAACTAGTATTTGTGCTCTAATATTATATAATAATGAGACTTTTGATATTTTTACCTCATTTTCGAATGTCGCTTTAATTGATAATACTCGGTTATATTCAAGCTAGAATATAATAATATACTAAAGTTAGTGAACAATTTTCAAAGGGTGGGCAAAGTGAACGTGAAAGGAAATATCATAGACGGTATATTGATGGTTTGCATCATAAATCATGAGAATATACACTTTTCGACGGGCAAAACATGTCTTTGAAAGTAGCGACAGTCACACCCGGGGTGGGGGTATGGGAGGGGACCGAGAAAAAAAATCGTAACCGAGAAAATATTACGAGAGACGTATCGATGGGTGTCGGTTACTACGACGACGTTCCACTGGTTTTAAGTTTTTAACGTCGTTTTATCACAATTCAATACGCATTGTAATATGCGCAATACACGCGCTATACTATAACCCAATTAACTTCAAACGGAATCGTATCAGCTTTTTGTGTATTTTATAAGATAATATGACATTGGTATAATATTCCAACAACGTATACTACGCGTACAGCACAGTGACGATAAACGAATTATAAATAATTAAAAGACAAACTCGATTTACACTTACTGTCTCGCTGTCCGCTTCTCAAATTGATGAGACAATTTATGAATTATGAGAAACCGAAAGAGTAGTAATTAAATTATCAATATCAATTAACGTATAATAATAATAATAATAATAATATGTTGCCTACTGATTATTACTATAGATATTTGTAATTATTTGTTTTTCTTAATATTTAATTTTACTTTAGCAAATCAAACTCACAATCTACAATACGTACATGTAGATATTATATAGAATTAATAACGGACTAGTATACAGCCGTAATTCGTAGTTAAGTTCAAATTTCTGGCGTAAACCTTTGTCTATGATAACAGTCAAAACAATATAATAATATACGACGTTTATGACGTATATTATAATAATTATACGTTATATATATATATATATAGATATTATCTTCCGTTTACTGTATAGTTGTCAGACCACCACGCGCGGTGACCGGAAATAAACGAATTACTAAAAAATAAATAAAATCTACACCGTCAAGATCGCGATTCGTTTCTGCGGCTACCCCCCCTCTCCCCTGCCATCCCGCTCCTCATTACGCCGTGTACGCGGCCCGCGCGCTCAAAATGAGAAATCATCGCCGTGGATTAGAATTGTTAATGCAGAAAAGCTTCTAGGGAAATTTTCCACAGCGTGCTTTATGTATAGATCCCTCGTCTCGTGATATATATTCACACACACACTGATGTAACAGATGTACGTGGGGCGACGTATAGAGGGATAATTTATGCCGACCGGGAAAAATGGAGGCTTTTGCTCGTCGCACCGACTGGATAAACGACACGCCATTAATATGGACTACATATATGACCGCCTCCTCCGCCACCGCTACCACTGAGTATACCGTAAGGCGCACAGCTACTACAACCACTACCGCAGCCAAGAAATACTTATACTACACTTACCTCTGTATACAGTATGTGATAACACTGCTGCGGCAGTGCATTATTTTTATGTTTGCCGGCGAGATAAATCCAAAGCGTTTTGGCATATCCGTGTAGCAGGTGATCTACTACTATTACTACTACTGCTACTACTACGTAGGTGGTTAATATCTACAAATGTAACGATGTAAGTGATCCACCACAAAACTCGAATGCATACGTCACGAGTATTGTAGTCAAAAGTTGACATTTTTTTTTTTCGATTTCTCATAAAAGATTAAAAAAATTATAATACAAATTAATCAAACGTATCCAAATAATAATGCACCGAAAAACACAATGTTTCTCGAGAAACGATCGCAATAGCGACCAATATAGTGCAGTAGCTTTTAAACTACCTATACTTACTTGTTAATCTTATATTTCACAGATAACATTACTATCGATTGTCGACGTGAGTTCCGTGTGTAATATATCACAATAAGTAATAATAATAATTATGATAGACCAATCAGTGCGTTATATCGTACTTTGTTCTCGCTGCTACTAATACAAAAGAAAATACGTAGGTATACTTGTTAGTATCCAGTTAAAGGTTAGGTACAAACAGAGTTGGCTGTTGTTGCAGATGGGAATGATTTCACCAAAGTACCTGCGAAATCACTACGACGATACCTATGTATAGTTGAAGAATCTTCGTCATCGGAACGGCCTCTTGTTGGAAACGATTGAGCCGGAGTGTTGATCCAGGCTTCTATTTACAAGTTTTAGTCCATATAAAGTTGTTTGTTCGTATGCAACATATTATTCCTGGTCTCAGCTGTGATTGGCTATGGTGTGCTGACGAAGAATGACACGCGTGCGTGGGATTTATTGTTACCCATACTATGCATGTCGTTCATTCTTACCCATCCATCTTGACACGTCTTCCAATCACATGAGTCGTCGTATATTGTAGTAGTTGTGGTAACTGCTCCGTAATAATGTGTCTAACTTTGTGGAGCTACAAACGTTAAAAAAAAAGTACATGTTTAAAATGGTTGCACCATACATTTTAAAATATAGTGCTCACCCCTATTACCATAAACTAAATAGTTTTTGTTCATTTGTGTGTTAAGAATTTTACAAAGTTGCTATTTTGTTGCTGTTGTTATTTACTTTTTTTTTTTTACTTTATAGTATGTGTTACATAATAGTAACAGTTGTAAACTCCTGCACGATTATATGGTCGCAATAATAAATCAACATATAAATTACTAACAGATAGAGATAAATAAGAGACAATAATATGTAGTTTCCCTGTTTTGTAAATAATTTATTTGATATTTTAACAGTGAATAATATCCAATATAAATTTCTAACATTTCTGTTGTACCGTTCAAATTACATACAAAACGATAGTCGTAAAGTATAATAATAATATAATATACAGCCAGAACTCTCATATTATGTACATCAACATCAAATGTGACTAATTAGTCAAACAATATAATATATTATATTTAAAACAACTACGTAAATAAAAAAAAATGACATTAACTTACTGCTGTAGTTGATGATATTTTACTTGAGTTTTATAATTTTTTGCATACCTACCTTCTATACTATTCATATATTTTATATGTTAAATATTCAGACTACTTGGTCGCACTCGAGTAGATACACATTTTTCCGTCACAACGTGCTTGCATTAATAAACGTACCTATGCATATTAATATATCAAATTATTATAATATATATTTATATTATATTTATATAATATACATATGAATAAATTTAGCAATAATGTAGCGAGCAGAGATAATGCGGATGAACGTTTCGAGTGATAAAGATACAAAGTTTTACATAATATTTTTTTTAATACATTTCAGCAAGGGCATTCTAAGTTTTAATTATAATTAATCATTATTATTAAAAACTAATTAATTTTATACGAAGACGAAGAAATTTTCGATATTTACCAAGTTCGTTAAAAATATTAATTATCAAATGACTAGGTAAAAAAAAAATGAATAGTTTATAATTTATTGAAATTGCCTTTTGAAAAGTTCTGTTTTGCGTTTCGACTCTTATTAACGGCACTAAATAAAGAAATAAACAAGAGTTAAAATAATAAGTCCAGTTTAATAAGCACCTATGCAACCTAGGTGGGTTAATAACTTTTGAGAATAATATTTTTTTTCATTAATATGAAATTTATTTACTCCTAGTATAATACAAATTGCGGTTATATCAATAAATATTTTATAATTTAATTAATTTCAAATAATACTAGTATTTTATACAGCTTAGTCTGGTATAGGATATACTCTATTCCCTAATATAAAATCAATATAGGTAGGTATTTAATTTTGCTCATCAAGTATGTTGATATATTGTTAATAATATATTCCAATAATATTAAAGAAATTGTTGATAAATTGAAACTGTTTCGATACAAATATCTTTATAGCAGCTGAAACTTTTCATGTGCTTGAAAGTTCAAAGCTGAAACAAAAATGTTCAGACCTGTAAAACAATTTCACGGAATTAATTTAGAGACAAAATGAACTAAGGGAATTGCTGCATACCAGTGAATTCATGAATTTTTAAATTTTTATAATATTAATATAACATATAAAACAAAAAGATCTTAATATGATAGGAAAAATTAAATTGAATTGTATTTCGTCGTTCTTGCTTCGGGAGATTGTGAAATAGTTTTATACTGTCAACTATTATGTATCACAATGATGAATAACATCTACAAAATAAACTGAATGTTTTATTCATTAATAGATGCTGTACAAATATTTTAAACCAATTTCAGAATAGAACTAATAGTTTGAAAATATAGTCCATACACAGAAGTAGAAATAGTTTACCGATTGATGAAGTCTAAACAGAATTTCGTAAATATAATTAAAGAATAATACATTTTATTTTCTACATTTTAAATTTAGAGGTGCGTGAGGTAACAACTAACAGTTTAATTAAAGAGGTCTTATGTAAATTATACATTTTATAGTTATTTTATATATTATGAAATACCATCAACTAATAAAACAAATTAAAGTGTTATCATAAACAAATATTATTATAAATACAAAATAATTTAAATTATAATTTAACCTCATATCATTTATTTACATGTGATTACTTAATTTTTGTCTTATAAAACGGTCATAAGTCCTGTATAAATTCGTATAATATGAATTCACGCTTTAATATTCAAAAGTAATATGTTTTGAGCTTGAGTATGGGTTTCCCTAGAGTAATTATTATTTCGTTTAATTAATTCTTACACATAAGTTACATAACCCAGATCACAAAGATGCAATCAATTTTTTCAATTTAACTTTGAAAATGATTGCACGCTTTCAGAAAATACTCTCTAATCTATTAGATAGGATTTTTACAAAAAAAACTGTTTGTAGGTCAGTTAATCACATGGACATGGACCATCTAAATAGACAAAAACATATCCATTAATTATGTCATTAATATTATACTACCCAATAGATTATAATACGATCATGGATCAGTATAATATAAATAAATGTTACCTATATTAATGTTATTATATTGACGCGTTGGTCGTTTTTGACCAACAAATTATCCACTGGGTCAAAACTTAATGAAGTGTGCACTCCCAACAACAATAGTTCTTGTAAATTGAAAAATCCCGGCAAATAAACCCGGCCCAGTAATGTTATAGTTTAATGATTATAACTTCATTGTTTCGTGATTTTTCGAATTTACATTTATAACAATATAACCCTAAACTATACATATTGAGTGTTTAAAATAAAACTAATCATTTCCCCTAGGTATATTTCATGATACCGTGTTCACCAAGTGTTGAATTAATTTCAGGGATAATGTTAAATAATAAATAAAAAAAAATGAAAGTAAATTTGCTCTATAGTAATTTTCGAGTGTACCTACCTATATGACCAATGAGAGACTGATGTCTGTAATGCCTGTGCTTAATTTAAATTTAACGATAAATAATTGCATTCCAAAAACGATTCCGAGTGGAAACTGTTTGTCAACACTCAGCCGATAGTTCTAAAGATACATTATAACAATGTATTTGTCTGCTGGTTATGCGGTATGTTGAACTGATTTTTAACAAAACATCGTATACATTAAAATATTTTGATATCATATTATGTTATTATAGCTATGTATTAAATTGATATATATTGAGTCAATAACGAGTCCGAGCCTAGAATAGCGTGAGTAAGATAGGTAGTAATAAAAATAGCTTAAAATTAGTCCATATAATATAAGTTTCAGTTACAACATAATGTTTTTTTTAAATCATAGTAATTTTGTTTGAATATTTAATTTTGTGAATTTATTAAATTCAAATGTCCATAAAATCAAAAACTGTGTTTGTGTATTTTTAGTTTTTTAATTTGCTGTTAGAAAAATTTATGAGAAACCTGTTTTCATACTTTTTGACTAAATAACATTTTTATTAACATTTATAGAAAAAAAAAAACTAAAAAAATTGCAAATCTTTACTGTCTGTAAATAGTTTAAAAACAGTCAGAATACAGTATTTATTTTTTAAAATATTTTAAATAAATGTATAGTGAAATGGCTCAAACTGCTACGATATTTGTAGTATATTTTGATTTACAACAAGTTTGATTGTGTTAGAAGAAATCAATAAAATACACTTGAATATCCAATTTAGTTAAAATTTGAACTTCAAACGTTTATAAATTGCTTAACGCTAAACATTGTTTCGATACCATTAAGATAAACTTATGAATCTTGTATATGGAATTTTAAATTCTTAGTTATTCAAATTAAAAATGTTATGAATTTGAACTTAAAATAATTTACAAAGTCACGATTACTCGACGAATAGTGTGTACAACTTGTTTTACTTCAAACGGTTATAATAAAAAATCGTAGAAATATAAATTTTATGAGATTTTTTAAATAAGCTTATTTTTATAAAATTTGAATATCTCCGATACCTATTTGTTTTTTAATTATAAGGATTTATTATAACAAAAATAGTTTTTGTCAAAAATAACATTTTATTTATTCATTGCATAATATAGTTCTGTCATTTTCGATTGTTTCACTTGTCATTTTTTATTTTTACCTCCATAATACAGACTATAACCAAATTTTCCATCAGTAACCACCGACACTATAATTGATGATTAGAGAATTTTTATAGAATAATTATTAGTGTCAGGCGAAAAAAAAAAAACAATTCAAAAATAATACATTTATTGATCTTCTCTGCAGAATCTAATAAAGACATTTTAAAAATGTAATCATACGTTATAATATTAAGTGTTAATGGTCGATTGAATATTTAATATAAATGGAAATGTTGCTATGCTTAACCTATAGTGTTTGGTAAAACATAGACATTGAATACGTTTGAACAGTGTTGGTCCATTATAACACGTTTATGTAAATGTATTCACTATATTTTTACACAGTACATTTTTAATTACACTGAAATATACATATACCTATATTTAACTTTATTCAATAATTTAAATAAATTTGTTTTAACATTATAATAAAATATATTAATGTCTATTGATGATTATTAATATTGATAACAAAAATAAACTTTAATTTGTATTACATATCACATAATATAGTATTATTTAATTATACAAGCATCGTGTTTTAATAATATTTTATCGTAGAGCACAATAAAAATACGGCGAATTAAATGTTTTCAAAAACAAAGCAATCTCGTCAAAATTGTTCTAATAACGTTAAACTATAATTATTGTGTAATTTTTACTTTCATTTTACTCGCAATGTATTATAATAATGTCTGTGAAATCGAACCTACTATTATATAGTAGCAAATCGTTTGTATAGTTAAAGAGCTTCTTCTTTTCTTTTTTATTTACTTTCCCACCCGTTTTGTGTGTCTTGTTCGTCGTTTTTATCGAATTAATAAATAAATTGCAACTCAATAAAACTATAAGCCTTTTATTAATCCCGTTGTGCTTAAACATGTATTTTAGAGTAAGCAGTAGCGTAAACTTGTACAGAAACGATCCATTAAAATATGTACAAACCCAATTTCATTACTTCTAATAAGAGTCCATACTAATCGATAATAATAATGTAGTCATCAGCTTTAAATATTTTCATGGTAGTTTTAACAATTTGAAAAACACTAAGCGTAAAAAATAATTGTGACTACAATTTTTTGACGAGAGTTTGTCATCGTGTTCGTTCTGTTCGAATAATAATCATTATATAGTGAAGCGTAGTCCACCGTCGTATGGCGTTCAAATATAGGAGTTGGTGTTGAATGAAATACACAAGGATTTAATAGAAATAGAATTATTGATTTATTAGATTAAAACACTATTAAAAAGAATATATTGAATACTGATTTTACACTAATATACGAGGTTCTGATTAAAAACTAAATGATGCTCTGTTGTAATATAAAAAGATGCTCTGATATAAAACTTAAGAATTACTCGATAGAGTCACGATCGTGTCGTTCACTCTTTACGGACTTTACTCGACTGTCTGCCACCGACCGGGCCCGTCGCAACGGTCCGTCCGGGGGCCTTCGGTATGTGCTGACCCAGCCATTTCGGTCACGTAGACCATCGTGAGAACCGAAACGGTCACACACTCCTTTTGCCCTGAGTCAACACATTTGAGTGTATATGCGAGCCTCCAGTATATACTATATATACATACACATATATATACTTACACACATACATGTATACACATATAGTACATACTATATACAGCATACCCACATACACACATATACAACAATAGTTGAAGAAACATTATGATATTAGAGAAAAAAATATTCTAGTAATATGACTTCTACGTTAACGTAATATTTTGTTGTATTATATATTTAATTAAACGGATCAATGCCCAATAATAATTTTAAATATAAATATATCGCATATACTCTATCACTGCCCCCGACAATACGCCGAGAAGATTCAAGCAAAAATTTCAAATAGCCACGTGAAACTCTCAAATTCTAATGTATTAATACAAATTTATATATAAAAGAAGAGACCTTGTTGATAACTGGTTTCACGACTCACGCTCATCAAGTCAATTATACAAAAATACACTGCTATTACATTTATTTATTGTACCTATCTATGTTTTGTATAGATCGCAAATAAAGTTTTAATTAAATAAAAAAACATACATAAAAGTGTCAAGTATAACCTAACCCAACAAGGTGTGAATTTCAACAGTATAATGAAATACTCAATTATAATAATATAATAGTATAGTGCTGAGCTATGAAAATTATAAAATACAATTTACAAATAAAATCTAATATAATATTATAAAAGTGGCTCAGTGCGGTGTAGTGGCTAAAATTAATCACGCAAAGTGATTGAGAGTAAGCAACGGCCACTGCTACTAGTTCCCGGATGGGTGACCAGCCGATTCCATAGTGGCAAAAACCTTGCCACACATATACACGTGTTACAGACCATAGTGACCGGGCTCTAGACAAATAAAACAAAAAATATACTATGAAAAGTTTCAATAGAACATTAAAATTAAATAAATATATCTGGCCATCATCAGCTAATATCGTGGTTCTGTAAATTTACAGGCGCCACCTGCTTGATAATAATATCTATATTGTTCGGTATAGTAATTTTTGTAAACAGCTGTTTGCTAATATAGCACCTACCTATTTTTATGATCTGAAATGATCGCAAAGAACGCCACGGTTATCAACGGAGAATTAAACCCATATTTGTATCGATAAACTAGTCACAAAATACAACATAGTGTTCTAGGAACACTTAATTTGCAAGTATTACACTCAGTACCGAGTGGGCTGAACGGTTTTTTCCCGTATTATATAGTATAATATATGTGTGCGCAGCAGTTCATGTATATTTAAATGTACGAACGAATGGTATATGTACAGATGTCCCCAGAGGATTTACTAATTATATAGACGCGCGCGGTATCCATGTGTGTGAATTAGTAAATCCTCGAGAGAGACCTTAGGTATGCGAATGTACCTACGTTTGTAAAAACTCTAAACGCATGGTACGAAAAAAATGTACGTGTACCCACTTAAATTTAACACGTTCAATATACGTGTGAGTGGCGTACGATATTTTATTGTATTTAATCCTGCGAAATATGCGCAGCGTTTTACCGTTTACATGCAGAGATAATAATAACATCGTCCCTTTATTCGATGTTTTTGAGTGGGTAAGATTATAATGGTAATAATAATATTTTATGGAAATCGTTTTCCGATCAATTTCAACACACATAATATTAACTATAATAAGGTATTATTATTTCGTTGTGTGTATAGAATGACCACTCGACTAATTTGCAGTGCCGAACAATAATATAAACAATACGTATAATAATATATTATTTAAATATTAAATTATATCACTTTCATTAATCGTTGAAAATTTAAACCGAATATTTGAATCTCTAATTCTGTATATTTTTTAGTAATTTTCATAAAGACATTTAAATTGTTTTTCCTACGTTATACAACTATATGGCTACACTTGACCTCCATTGGTTATAGTTATTATTGGTATCCCACAAAATAGCATAATAATAATAATAATAATATTTCGAATACGCTGCACACTGACGATATTTCGGACGATGAAACTCAGTTGGATAACTCGCGGGGGTGTGCCAAGAAGATATCGTATGGATATAGTGTATGATAATATGTACGGTAGCTCTTATACATAATATCTAAAATTGGCGACGGTTAAAGTTACTCGCGTATAATATATTACAGTTCAATGATTTATGGTCCATTGGCATTTGATAAATTAGAGTTATTTTATAGGTTTACTGGTTGTATATTTTCTTCGATATTTTGTTCAATGGATGTGCGCGCTTCACTATTGCGGCGTGCTAGCGTGCAGTACGCATTATGAAAATATGAATTATGATTGTCGATCACATAATATACCATAACGCAAATAAATGTTATGTATTATTGGCAAAATTATCCGCGATTCCGCTGTTAAACATTATATTATATATAACTATTTAAGCCATGCTCTGAAACAGGCTTGGACTTTATTTGTTTATATAAATAAATAATATTTACATGATTCTTCCAGTTTTAACAATCCGCTCCCTTAGTTAGCTCTCTTACTCTATATCTATTTCTCTCTCTCTCTCTCTCTCTCTCTCTCCCTCTCTCACACACACACACACACACACGCACACGAGCACACACATCCCTTTAGCACATTTGTGTTATGGTAAACGTCTACCCGTTTTATACGTAAATTGATTTAAACAATGTATAAACGGTCATAATATTATAAAATATGGCTCGGTTTTTGTGTTTTGCCTACGTCACTATAAAAAAAAAAAATAAAATAAACAAATTAAAAAATGTTCGCAAGATTTATAACCGTACCGTATTTTGGTACCTTATGGTCATGTGCTGTGGTCCTTATTGGCTAGTACTTTTGCAACTATACTGCATTCTACTATACAGTATAACATTTTAACAAAAACCTAACCCCCGTAAAATGACTTCTGGACGGTGCGAGTATATAACAATATCGTTTATGTGTGTAAGACTATATATTATAGTGCACTGCGCTATTGGTCCATTGAAATGACGTTTTCCACTACGTTTCATTGTTGGATTTAACGGACCACATCATTTCACAAAACTGAAAAACGCATTTAAAACGTTGAAGGAAAAAATAAAGATATTCACACGTCGTAACATTACTGTATAGGCAGTCCTGCGTTTATCTTGATATCAAAAATGAAGAAACTGACACTGATAACGTTGATCAGTCCAAGGTGCGTGGCCAGAAAACGTTTTGGAGGGGTGTCTTAATTTTATATTTAAACAATAAGGAGAATTCCTAAGGAAAGATGCAATTTAAATTTCCAACTTTCAATTTTATAAATAATCGCCTTCTTTTAGTACCCCAATGCTTGACATATATAATTAAACATAGTCTGGAGTATCGAATTTTAGATTCTTGTAATAATGTACCTAACTTTGATTCACATTTAATAGATTTGATAACGAACATGAATATTAGTTAAACCTAAACATAAATATTGTATTTATTGTATATTATATTATATTTGTTGCAATTTTTTCTATTCTTTGTTTAAATATTCAATATTTAAATCCACAATGTATAATCTTTTCTAAATCTGTATAATAAAAATAACTGCTCTCGTTACCCCCTTGTGGTGTTTAAACTTTAAATTTTAAATGAATGGATATCATGCGTCACACACTTTCCATTGCAGCAGTCATCAACCGCGTTCATGTTAATCATATAAACTATTATAAATTAGAACCATACGACAACATACTCGGTAAAAACATGTCATAATTTTTTTGAACAAATACGGTCGATAGGGGGTGCTTTAAACACACAAAACATCCCACTGGCTATGCCACTGATCACGCCACGCCGCATGGCTGATAACGCGCACTGCAATGATCGACGACAGCATAACAACATAAAAGGTGACAAAAACGCGTTGAAAATTGATTGTTTTAATCGAGAAACGCGACCATCATGTAATATTCAACTAATTGAATTTGTAATTAACCGTTGCGGATAATTGAGCTCACGATTTCGCGTGGTTCAAATTACAAATCGTAATATTATTTGATAACAGTACCACGGTGGCACGGTGTATGTTTTATACTATATTAACATCAATTTTACTCCGACGATTCTGCGCCAGCCAGCGAATAATAATGATCAACATAAATCCATAATAATGGTGTACATCGTATATATATTATTCACAAAATGCGTCATATTATCGTATTCATTTTCCGGACGTTTGTTGCATCGTAAAAGTAGCATACGAATACTTCTTTACACGTCTTAGAAAACAGAAAAAAACCCGCATTGTTGGATGAAATATATTTAATAGCGCGAGTCGTAAATTAAATCCTAAACCAATTTAAAAGTACGAAAATAATTTAAATAGCGTCATACATTTCAATGAAACTGTCATTTTATTATGTTTTAATTCTCTCAATTGTTTTTTTTTTTCATCAGTTCTATCGTTATTTTTATTTTTGAAATAAACTTTAAAACTTTTTTTCTAAGTAATTTAATATAAAGTAAAACAAAATACTCATGTCTCATTTATCTTACAATTTGTATTTATATTTGGTTTTTTTTATTTTAGAAAATTGTAACAGTTGCGTTTCGCACGTTTATTGCAAAATGAAATATGTGTTATACGTAACTACCGTTTACGATACCTATTTTATTTATAAAATAAGGCTTAACGTTGAAATACATTACTCTGGGATTTGAATACAACGAGTGGTACGGTAGTTGTAAAAATAAAAAGTAACGATTGATGAAATAATTTTGTGCCATAGTGTGTTGAACCGTTTTGGTTTAAAATATTAAAATCTTATTAGTATGAATATTTGTTTAGTAAGTTATTGCAATTAATTACAATACACGAAGTGGTCGATGAGAAATTTTCTCGTGGGAACGCGAGTCATTAAATTTCGTATCAAACTTTATACTTATAATATGTAATAATGTTAAGTCAACCATGTCTTCGAAATTTAGCATCAACTTTCGAACATGCGGACATCCATCGGTTCGTATACATTAAAAGATGTGTCGTATCGTTAATCTCCCGGTGTTCTCTTCTGACGTCTAATTTTATCAAATGAAATAACTACTGGCTCCTTTTAACTAGACAAACGCCAAAATTAAGCTAATGAGCGAACAACCGAGAATATTCCAAGATGGTTTTTTTTCCACCCAAGTGACAACTAATTTGTTATGGGTGTATATTGTACCACGCACACACCCACACATATTCATTACATTTCTCATCTTGCTAGTAATTTTAAAGTCTAAAATTTGAGGTAATTTCAATTAATACAATATATATATTATATTTATAGTACTATACTAGTCCATGAGTCATTGTCACCGTTGCTTAACACTGCGGCTGATGGAAACCAAAAAACTAACAGTTTACTCCATATAAATTCTAACTCCTGACCTAGAAATATAATAATATAATATATATTATTTTGGTACGCATTCATTTCAATTTGTCACAAAAGTTTTCGAATAACAATATAATATATAATTTATATATTTAATAGGATTTTTTGTATCGTATATACAATTTTTATTGGTGACGTTTCAAAAAAGTTGTATAGAAATTATGGCTCAAAATGTCCGTGATCCAATATAAGTTTTTTGCTACACAATTTTCGTAACTGACAGAAACTAAAAGAAGATACATAACACGATACTCGTTCGAAGTTTTGGAGCTCAACCAAAAGAAAAATAATAAATGGAAATGGAGAAAAAGAATATTTGAAAATAAAAGAAACAATTAATATTACAGACCGATAAAATTCAACTTAGTCACCGTACCCAACAGACCAATACGATATTGTCTAAGGAATCGTATTTTAACAATTCTTCATTTTAACAATAGGTATTTATTTTTATTTTTATTTCCTGTAAATAAAGAATTATTATTATTACGGTATATTATATAAATAATTATAAAACATAAAATATTCTGCACCTCTAAAATAAAAATACATTGCTTCTATAATATTTATTATGCTTTAATGTTAAACTTAGTATTTTCTCAAATTAAAAAAAACTTTCTTCGAAATGGGAATAATAATATTATCCTTTACCAATATGTAGTTTTTAGAACAATGCAATGGTCATATAAGATATTGCCGCTTAGAAATAATATTCAAATGATTCTACAATATAAAAATTAGATTTTTTTTAATTTAAAAATGTTCTATTACTTATTAGTTACATATATTTTTTTATTTATGCGAGTAACCATTACATTTTGGTCAGTTTAAATGAAAACAAATTATTATAATAGTAATGTAAAGTACGAATGGCATTTAAAGGGTGCAAGGATATGCGCATTTGAATCGCATAGATGTTATTTATACTTTACTGATTTGTTATTGAAATATTAAAGACGGTTTTTTTAACGCAAATAATACAATTTTAATAAATTTAAACTTTTTATGATAAAAATAATAACATTTTTTTATTTTGAATTATCCTTAGTTAACAATATATTTATTGAACATTATATGTACTTTAATATTAACTAGCTCGACTTATCTTCTGAATTTCCTTTTAATTAATCATTATTAATTCAAAAAATATTAATTAGCTTTTTGCATTATGCATGTACCAATTCGTTTCCATCGGTACTAAAGAAAAAAAGACTATCAATTATTAAAATATTTTAATGTTTAATAATAAGGATTTTTAAAATCTCATAGTACCTGTCCAGCGAGATAAAACAGTAATTCTACACATACCCACGTGATACTCTGCCATCGAGACCGGTTCAACTAAGGGAGGGTGCCGTTGATGAACAGATTTTTGTCAGGCCTCGTTGAGTTCTCTCGCTGGACAGAGTATATGTTCAGTGGGTGACTCTGATTGTAGTTAGCTATTAGTCAACTGTTTTGCATTTCACGTGTAACTCTGCCGATGCAACGGTAGCTAGATACAATAATATTATATTATTATGATCTCGAAGCAAAATAATTTTATGCATTAATGGAAAGTTTTATTTTAACTCAAATTTCCTGTTAAAAGACATAAATAAAAAAACTAAAGGGAAGGAAACCTTTCACGAAACGTTTAACTCGTGCATACGTGTATTCTTGAAATTTTAAATGTTTTCATTGTTATTATGATTTCTAAACGCAACGAAGTGTCAAATGGCGTTAAAAAACATAAAAGTTTATTTTATTAGTATTAATCCTATTATATATATATATATCATGTAATATATATGTTCTGTAGCAATAAAATTAAAAACTTCACGATAAACTTTTATGTTATTATGTGGCAATGTGTGAAAAATGCAAAATAAATATACTTTCAATAGAACCATCATACTGTAAGTTATGGTTTCTCGTCGTTATTGCGGATTTGAGTTATAATCTGTAGTGGATAAAAAATACTAAAAACATTGACGTATAGCTAGTAGTATATATTGAAGAATTTTTTATTTTCATTTTACTATAATTGTAACAGCTATTTATAATACAAACATTGACTGTAAGTATTTATCATAAAATAATAATATAATATTTTTTTACACATAAAAACTTTTATTTAATAATTTGTATTCAAATTTGTTTATGGTTGAAACTACATCATTCAGAGTTGTCAATGGTATTATTATTATATATAAGTATATTGTTTGATAATTGATCACATACACTAAAAAAAAAAAGGAATTTTTACAAGTTTTAGCCCCACGTAATGGAAGAACCTTTGGAAATCATAAAAGGTTTTGGTTAATCCGAAGTATTTCATAAAAATATTGTTGAAAATAAAACGATTTAACGTTATTAATAATAAATATTAAAAATACACTCAAAGATCTATACTGAATCAGTTTTTACATGCCTATTTTATATTTTTTTCGTTTTATTATAATTTTAAATTTTTTTTTTTTATGAGTTAACCCACGGTGACTTAGGCAATTGGGTGGTTTTTTAAACTGTTGAGGAGAGAACTGTAGGTGTAAACACGTGTGTGTAGTTTTGGCAGATTTCTTAGTGGGCACCCGTGGGTATCTGCCATGCCTGGGTGGTGGCACTTCTCTCCGGACACCGTGACTTGCCCGAAGAAAAATACCACCTATGAATCGAGATTTGAACCGGCGCTGGTGTGTGTCACAATCAACGTCTTAGTCTATTCGGCAATTCCGTCCCCTAAATGTATTATTATTGTAATAACTGACCATTTTATGAACAGTACAGTTTATAATATATTTTCCAATATTCAACTGATATTAAAATCGTAAAAACTTGTCAGTAGTACTGACTCAGTACCTATTTTACTATTTTTTATATATTTAATGTTATTGGTGTATGTAACTCTTGAGATATCAAAAATATAATTTAAAACAATCCAACTGGGGCACACAATGGACAACTTCCAGTTGAGAAATGCGCTCAGGACTACCAGATTCGTTTAATATATACTGGTTAAATTAGACCTATAAAACGCATTATAGAATGTCGCGATCTGCATTCGTTATAAAAGTTGTTTATAATTTATCTAAATTCCATACGAGTTTGACAATCGATAGCTCGTTTTGTGTTGTATATGGTAATACACGGCAAGTTTAAATTATGATATCATAATATTCTACTTGAATTGATTAAATTATAAAAAATATTATAATTTAAGACGCTGAGAGTGAATACAATTATACTGCAATGACTTTTTATAGTGAAGTGATTTTTTTTCTCCGGTAATGACGTTGAAAAATTGCATCAATCGAAAACAGATTGTATAATAGTCCAGATATTATTCGGTTTATTATTTTTTAACGAATTTCCTAATATTTATCGAAATAAAAATAAAAGGGTAAAAAAATGTTAATTATTTGCAAACGCTCGCCTGATGTAAAGACTGGAACTGCAACCTCGATTGATTTCGGGTGAAACTACGCGTATACATATATAATTAAAAACTGTATAACGCGTATACGACTTCGCAGCTATAACGATCGTTTTACGAATACGCGAGAAATGCATTCTACCAGTGTCGTGGTCCAATACCGCGTGCAAAAAAAATAATAATATATGTATCACACATTTTTATTTTACATAACTCCTTTTTATATATCATATAAAAATGAAAAAAAAAATGGAAAAAAATGATATCCGTTCTCTGTTACACGATTATCGCACCCGCACGACACGCTTGTGAATATTATCACGTCACGTAATCCGGCTATAACAGGAACCTTTACATATACCTAAATAACGTCATATATGTATACGCCAACCATATACATATTATAATATAATAATAACATGTAACTGTGCAACGCGGGGTAGTGTTTTAGTCGCCACAACGGGATCTAATTCATTCCTCCTTGGTCGGGGTCAAACACGCCGAATATAATGCCATCATACTATTATTATTATCTCCGTCCTTATTATACAGTGAAACGAATTAATATCGTCGTATCTGCGTCCGTCTACACCGTCGCCGACGGTTTTATAATATTATCATTGGCTACGCAATACGGTTAACTACGATTCGTTGTGAAATAATTTATGTATATTATCGACATGGCTGGGACTCATCAGTGTAAGAATAATCATCGGCGGGCCGTGTTGAATAGTTATGTGACGGTTAAAACGATAAAGGCGTACCGGAAAAATAACGCACAGAGTATAATATCATGTGCACGCGAATTCAAATGATGACACACGGAAGTATGTATATTATTATGTATGAAGATCATCCTAACGAAATATTATTGTGTCAACACTCAACATGAATATAATATTGTACACGCGTGACAATCAGATATTTTATTTTTTTCGATTGATCTCTGAGCTTCGACAACGGATGGTTGAGGAACTGAACACGTTTTTACGTGGGACAATAAGATTCGTCGCCGAAAATCCGGGTGGTCACCCATCTGCAGTGACTGGGGCCAACTTCGGCGCCACACACCAGACTACAGGAGTGAGTGCATCCGTGTCTGCTGCAGGTGGTTGACTGCAAAGTTGAGTGTGCACGGATCCGCGGAAAATCGTAGCAAATACGATCACTAGACGAACCGTTTATTTTATTGAAAGAACGTCGAGGTGCACTAAATTCGTATTAAAAAAGTAATGTAGGGTGCGACACGGGAATATAATTTTTCTAACGCATTCCAATGTAGTCTGACTAAACGACATTGCCTACTTGTCGTGACTCGTGCGATCCCCGTTGAATCGATTGTATTATACGTATTCATTCCGCAAACGAATTTCGGTTTTGAGTAGACCGAGTTTTTCGAGTTTTATGAAACAAAGTTAATTGAGTGTGGTTGATCTTCGTCCAGATGAAACGTCGTGCAACATTTAATATTCATGCATAACACACGGGAAACGGCGTGGCGTTTAGTATTGATCAGACGTGATGTCCCGTATGCTAGATATATTATGTAAACAAATGGAATAATATATTCCAACCTAGATTTCGTTTGAAAAAAAATACGAAATAGATTGTACTTTGAAATAAACCTATAAAAATATACGTCAAAAAATCATGTTACATTATTTTTATTCATTTTTTTGTCCTACAAATGAGCGCAAAATACTAGAAATATATTATTTTATATTTTTATTATTATTGTGATATTTTATGGGCTAATGGCTACAAATATGCCCTTAAATTGCCTACCCAACGCGCCGTCTTACATTTATAATATTATTTTTCATTATATTAATGTGTTTTGTACAAATATTTGTGACTTCAATTTTACAAATAGGCTAATCTAACTCATGGATGTGTTCAGATTTCTATCCATGTATTTACTATTGATCTAACTTTGACTGGTACTATATGATCGACTGTTTCCCTCTTTAAATTAGGAGTTGTTAGAATATACGACGGCAATGGTTTTTAGTATTACACAACTGAAGCACTCATTGGAACAACCGAGCAAATCCACTCTTCAGAATTGTAGAGGGCGAACATTCAAAACTCGTTATCCTATTTATCACTACAGAAAATAATTTATTGAATATATGATAACTCTAAATATAATAATCCTATTTGTATGGTTGGTAGGTATACCAATCAAAAGGTATTTCTTCCATGAATTCAGTTTCATAGAATAGTCAATTTACGAGAAAAGTAATATAAAAATTGTTTGTATGAATTAAAACATTTAAAATCAACGATGCTGCATGAATCGGAGGTAGATACGTATTTTACCAAAACTGTTTTTTTTTAAAAATAAAAATTATATTTGTAATATTTATTTGAGATCTTAATCTTAAGACTGAAAATAAAACTTTTTACAAAATGCCTTTCCTTAATCTGATGTAGATATTATTTCCATAACTTTTAATTTGGCCTTTTTTTTTTTTGCTGCTGTGATGGTTAGTGTGCTTTAATAAAATGTATTTACACCATTGCATGTACCTACTAATGAAAATATAAAAAGGCATACATATTTTTTATTCATTAGTTGTTGCATTATGGTTGGATGGAATAATATACAATATTATTATTGTTTACTATCATACGAACAAAAGTTCACATAATTGTTTAAGACGTATAACATAACAAAAATATTCTTCCTGTATATTTTGTTAAACCTTACAAACTACAACAAACAGAAGCTATTCACCCGGAAATGTTTCAGCGTACCAGCATTGAAAATAATCAATATATTATTTTAATAGTAAAAAAAAAATAAATAAATGTTAAACTGATGTTTTTGGTAAACCCCACCATACTGGTAATTTGATTGTTATTGATCATATGACTATTTAACGTTTCAGTCGCATCGCACAAATACGCAATTTATCGCCGTTCGAGTATAGTTCACTACACACTGATATGACACTGTCATGTGTAAATCAGAAGAAAAAAAGAGTGTTTGCAAAAAGTTTGATTTATATATATTTTTATAACAACATCGCTTTTTGTACTGTCACTGTTCGGAATTGTCGAAATTGATCTCTCCGGGCCATTGCACATCGCTGTCGACGGTAAAAGGACGGCAAAGCGATGAGAGGTGTGGAGGAAGTCGCGTTTTTCCGGCGCGACCGACACGCACGCTTGATAGCGTGACAATTTGACCACTTGTCATTGCAATTTATTGTGGAAATCCATCGAATTAATTATCATATACCGTATCCGACGTGATACAGCGATGGAGTGTCGTTTACACGTTCTTCAGACAGATTATTTAACATTAAATATTAACAAAGTCCTATAATATTATTTTGTTCGTTTTTTGATAACTGTGCGAATGTGTAAGATGAATTCACCTGTTTAGGGTTAACTGAAAATTTAGCACAGTGGCGAATATAATCGACGAAATAAAATAATATATAAATTTTTCATCGTTCATTTGAAGTATACAATCCATAAAAATATTTATTTACAATATCCATATGATATTTGATGTGGGTAGTTAGACATGAACAATGATATTATGATTAAAACAATTAGGTATCAAACAATCAGCAGTAATACTTTAGATATGATATAATATTTAAATATATTTATTTATTCTATATTTTGTTAATCTGTAAATGTTATTAATACTATTTTTTTTTTTCTATACCAGTAAGTCACTTCCTATTTAGCCTTTTTGGCAGATTTACTGGGATGTGAGTCTAGAGCTAGGTTTAGTGGTTCGCAGGGTGGAATTAAAAAAGTTTGTAGGCGGATATTTATTCTTCTGAGATTGTTGGATTTTTTTTTTCCTAGCTGAGGAAATGATTTGATATGTAAATTATCAATTTCGTAATCATTCCTAATGATATTAATTGTAGAATTTGTATTATGTTGGTATTCGATTTCTTAATTCTTTGCTGCGCCTCGCGTAATAATATATAGTTCAAATCAGTACATTTTGTCATATGTATAAAAAAAAAATTTAAATTTATAAGACAACAATTTTCATCTTTGTGCTTCATATCTTTTATATAACTTAAATTTACGTACAGATATTGCACATAAAAATAAACATATACAATGGGAAAATTCAAATCTACAAATGTCTTTAAATAGTTTGATAATCTCACATTTTTTCTTACTATTTAAAATGTTATTTCCCGCTCACGTCTTTGTTGAAAAATAATGGACATTTCTGAATTTTGTGAAACTCTGTTGGAAAAATATTTGTACATTTATACTTAAGTATGTACAAGAAATTTTCAATCGGTTTACGTGTGTCAAAAACGTTTTCAGCGAAAAACAAGAACAAAACAATAGCGAAAACCAATAACTCTGTCGTCGTTTCTGATAAAATTCTAAAAATAAACCATGTTTTTTTTTATCGTCATTTCCAATGTTGGTAGAAAAAAACGACCACGACGAGTGTCGGAATTCTACGCAGGTATATAAAGTTAGAGGGTAATTTTTTAATAAAGTGTACAATTCTCGTTTAATTAAACTCTCTAGTAAATGTATAGATTGAGTGGATTGACGAGGTTTTTAACGATTCTCTCGATAGGGCAAATATCTTATTGACATGGGCTAATATAAAGTATCAAAATAATTTAAATGCGATCCATATTTATAACTAAAGTGTTAAATTATTATCTTAAGTAATACTACTATTACACAAGTTTAATCAACACACACCTTGCAATTCCCTGCAAAACATCAACTATCGATACACTGCGTGTTTGTTAGTGACACTTAAAAATATCTTTCTTTTAATTTATATACATAATATAATATTATGCTGGTACAAAAAAAAATTCCTATAATATGTATGACACAGAATAAAAATTGTCACCTACTGTGATTGTCTCCGTATACAGTTATTGTGGGGCATGTATACGTTTTTATTTTAGACAACATATCGTGTAGTAAGGGATTGAACGACAACAGTTCTGTTAAATTAAATAATACAAAAAATAAAGGAAATAATTTTGAGTAAAAATGAGGCACGTGCGACGTGCATGTACGTCAGTGCGATGTAATATTCCTATTACGCCCGTAAAAAACAGGAGAGAATTATTCAACTTTTTAGTACTATACATAATGTGGACTGAGGGCTTTATAAACCAGAAAGATCTCTAGACTTGTTATGAAGAATCACGCAGAGTTAGTGACGGGACGTATATCCATATACATTACATGTAGAAACTTATGTATCTCACTTTTATACTCAACATGAAACCTAAGTATACTTCTCATCTAAACCCACGTAAGACTTCACATATGTTATCTAATCTAAACCCATGTTGAACTCGCATTTATCTTATTTAAACCCGTTCAAAACTCGTATAATAAATAATACGTATATGTATATTTTTTTGTTTGTTTTATAATTATTATGAACTGATAACAGTATCAACATCACTTTGCAATAAAAATACAGTAGCTGATATTCTATATTTTAAAAGTTTTAAATAATTCAGAAAATCAGTATACACAATATGTTATATTAAAAATGGCGGTGTTATATATATATAATATAATTATATTTTTTCTTGAAATGGTTTTTTAAAAAAATGTCGATGAAGATACTAATCTGAAACAGAAGTATAGGTAAACATTTTTAGTCAATGATGAATCGTATAAATTGTATTACCTATACTATTAAATAATCTCCCAAAACACAACAAATAAAATAAATATAAATATAAATAAATATACCGTATAATAATTAAACATATTTTATTCTTTTGTTACAGAATTTGGCGTTGTACTTAGGCCGATTTAATTGTGACGCTGAAATCAGTGGTAACAACTTTCCGAAAAAATTATCACAAAAACGTACGGCTTGTGTAAAAAATTCAACGCTCATAACCTCGGTACAACTTATACTGCTGTGTAACTTAACGGTGGCGTCCGGTATGCCAGCGGACGGCCACGGTGACGTCCTCAACCGTACGTAATCGCCGTAACTGTTCGCCGGTATGGTGAAACGGCCGGTGACCGAGTACAATACTCCGGTTACTTCGCAGACGCCTACTATACCGCAACAGCGGTCATGGAACATGGTGACGACGTGTTCAACCACACCCCCACGTCCGTCGTCACATCACTCGATCCACGGGACTCACTCTACCGGTTGAGTGTCATGGATAACGGCACCGACCCCACGGTCCAACAGGTATTTATATTAGATGATATAGTATTATGGTGTGAGCTATGTACCTTTCGAATTCCTAATATTCTGCATCACACAATTATAATTATATAGTCTATAATATTGGTCTTATATTGCCTGATATTCGAGGATTGGAGAGGGTAGATGGCAAAATAGCGTTTGAAATTGTATCGCTATTTAATATGACATCAAAATCCAAATATTTTGTTTTGTGAAATATATTATACTGTAATGGAATAAAAATAAAAGAAGAAAAACATAAAAACATAAAAATTCAAAATAGTAATAGTATCTGAAATATATTATACAGTCAACTCGCGATATAACGAATTTCAAGGGACCGAGAAAAAAATTCGTTATATCGAATTTCGTTATATAGCAAGTTGACTGTACAATATTTCTTTTGATTTTAAGATTATTATGTGTAAATGCGGGTATCAGATTATATCTGACACGACGTTCTTCATTCGACTGGGAGTCTGACAGGCTCCAATTATAACATTTTATACATTTTTAACTACAAAATAATTATTATATTTTAAATGTGATAGTTTTTGTCAAAATTTGAACTTAAAATGCTTATAAAAAATATAGTGCCTATGTATTTTTAATATTTTTCAACTGCTATTGTAACAATATATCAGGAGCTTTGCATTACATTTTCACACTTTTTTACCCAACAAATAAAATTTTATTCATATTAATAGAAAAAAAACTAAAAAAATTGAAAACTGACAATGTCTGTAAACATCTCAAAAAGAGTCGAATTATTTTCAAAATGTTATGGTTTATAGAAAATTAAAATATAAACATTCAGTAAAATTTTCATGTATCTACAGTTATTTGTTTTTTAATAACAATAAAAATAACAAAACCGCCACATGAGAAAGTGAGCGAATATCTAATATTGTTAAAATATTAATTTCAAACGCTCATTCATAACAGTGACGCACACGACACCTCATGTACCTACAGCAGAGTGGCTCCCACTCGCCCATCTATTTTCTTTTGTTTTTCTATAAACACATTGATCAATTTTTAGCTATTTCGCTGTAGATTGAAATTATTGGGTTCTTAAAAGTGTAAAATATGATTCTTATATGCTTCAAAAAAACCCTAAAATATTTTCTTAAAAACCCTCTAACTGGTAAAATACACTGAAAATATGTTTTTTTTTTTCTTCAAATAGTTTAAAAATCTGTATAGGTACCAGTTACAAAAGAAACATATTATGTGAAATATATAGCATAATATGAACATTAAACTTTATAAGTTTATAATAATTACATTTACCATCTAAATTAGACATACCTTATGTAATATAATTTATAATATGCTTAAACTTGAAATTAATTATTGCATACCTTTTATTTGGTAAATTATTTAAACTGAAACTTACATTTGAAACCCTCAAACCAATTAAACAATTTACAATTTAATTACAAACAATTTATTGAAAATAATTTCTATAATTTTTCTTTTATAAATGAACACATTTTTTTCACGCAACGAAATATTTCCTGCTCGAGAGATGAACAAACACATGATTTTTTAAGAACAAATACAAATAAGTTTTTTTACATAAAATATATTCTGAATATTCATTAATGCTCAAAATATACTTTATTATGAAAAATACATTTTTTCCTACGAATTCTGTACTGTAAAGTCGTCAAAATTTTTCTCCCCTGTTGTGATAAATAATTTCAATAAATATAATATGTGAAAACCTAAAAATTCGCTCTCTAACAACTATGACAAAACAATTAGGTAAACAAGATTTAAATATTAAAAACAACAAATTGTTATTTGATATAATAAAATTGTAATAATTATCTAGGTAATAATAAAAAATAATAAAAATTACAATAGATGGTTTAAAATCAGTTTTTTAATTATAGGTATAAGATTATAATACAATTAATATTATATTTATATAATATGATATTATTTATTTATTATATATATTATACAAAATGAAGTTTTTATGAATACAAGTTACAATTAATTTATCATAACAATGTTCTTTCATTCATTCATTCATTGTTACACAGTACCTGCCTATTCAAATTATTAATTCTTATTTATAAATTTTCAGATTGAACTTTATAATTATTTGTATTATAATTATTATTATTTTAATCAACTTAGTATTTACAAATTCATAACTTAGACTAGGTATAATAAGTAACTTACCTTTATATTGCTCATTTAAAAACAAAAAACATATATTTTAACACCTAGATTGTTAATGATAAAACAATTAATTAATAAGCGCCTGTCTCACTACATTAGCGATCTGAAAATAAATCGATATTATCTGTCTTGTAAATAACACGATATTGAAAATATATATGTATAAAACCGTAATATGTGTATTGAACCATTAAAAACCCAAATTGATAAAAAATATCACTGTTATCGGTTTGTCCAGTGGCCTGGATGTATTGTACTAAAAATAGCATGCGAGTTAAATGACAACATAAAGAAATCGTTGATAATGTGATTTATAATAACTACCTATACATGTAATTATATTAAATGATGATGCGCAACTTGTAATATCGTGTAATACTATCGCATTACAGCAAGCGTTTATATTAAACACAATTATTATTAATATTATTATTACTATATTTATTTTTTTAGTTTTAACATTGATTTTAGAATAGTGTCTATTGAGTTTATTAGGGGGTATAAGATATAAAATAATGGTTGATGGATGGGTAAATGGGTAAAATACCTATAGCAATAGGTAATTTATATTAGATTTTTACATAATATATAATATATAATATTACACGAAGTTATTATTCATAATTTGACTTTCCATGAAAAGTATGAGGTTTCAAATTTGGGAATAAAAGTTTCAATAAGGCAACTTAGTTCCAAATAAGTTCCAAAATAGTGAAAAATCGAAGTTGATACGATATAAAATGGGGGGTGGAGCTCCCCTCACAACAGAAAAATAATTTTCCCGGGAAAAGTATGAGATTCCAAATTTCTAAAATAAGGTTCCAATTAGTTCCAAATAAGTTCCAAAATATTGGTGAAGGTTCGATGTTGATATGACAGTGGGGGGGAGGGGCTGCCCCCTCAACCGAAAAATAATTTTCCCGGAAAAAGTATGATGTTCCAAATTTCGAAGACAAGGTTCCAATTAGTTCCAAATAAGTTCCAAAATATTGGTGAAGATTTGAAGATGATATGACAAAGTGGGGAGGGGCTACGTGAAGTTGCCCCCCCCCTAACAGAAAAATAATTTTCTCGGGAAAAGTATAATAATGCAAATTTCAAAAACAAGGTTCCAATTAGTTTTAAATAAGTTCCAAAATATTGGTGAAGGTTTGATGTTGATACGACAAAATGGGGGAACCAACTTCACGCAACTAATAAAATATACAGCTTATAGTATATTGTTATATGGCATTCACCAGTAATTTATTATAATCATAATGTATATCTAATATCTATAGCATATAATATGCAAGATGCTGTAGGTAGTTGGTGTATATGTTTATGGTGGTCTAAGTACTTTATCTTATGTTGCTTTATATTTGTATGTAGATATTATTGATAATCTTACATTATTTTATTATATTATACGAGCGTGCTCAGTGAGGCCCATTATTATTTGAAATAAACACTAATAATATTGCAAGGTACGAATCGATTGAGTACTGAGAATACACACGTTGACTTTACTCAAACAATTTTAAGATAATAACATACCATTAGGTGGAACCACTAAAAATATTTCTGGACTCCATTCACTACGACTACTTAACCTTTTTCCGAAATAAAAAAAATACTTGGATCGGGTAAAACTGCTGTTGTAATGGTAACGCCGGGTGGTTTGAAGGGCTTATAATTTAATATCGCGTCGTCGTCATCGTCCGTGTAATAACCATATTTCCCGGTCATTTTATCCTTTCCACGGCGGTGGTTACCCAGCCCGACCGTAATAAACCTCCCACGGGTATTACATAATAACTTAGCGCCGCCAGTCGCGCAGCGATTTAAACATAAAACCCTCTCGTATATAATTATATAGGTATACTGTTGCGATATAATAATTATCGTTTCCACGGATTCATCGATCTTAAACGACCGCTCGGAATAATCGAGAGAAAAGTCGCTGATATTGATAGAAAAAAAAATCAAAAGCTACGGAGTTCCCGAAGCGTCTAAATAAAATAAATAAATAAAACCCATTACTGTGCCGCATATTGTTATAATGTTACAGCGGTCGCGATAATCTTCTCGACCGTAAGCCACGTGTGCGCTCATTTGCCCGGAAGTTGAGTGATAAGGCCTGGCATTATAAACGTCAGCCTTTGGCACACCGATTTCCAGTTCGACACTAAACCGGGTAATGTCTCGTACCTACAACCAGGGCCGACAACGCGGTTTTTGGTACATAAGATTTTTAACAGTTCGGTATAGAATATTATTCACGATCCTGGTAGGTATGCGTCGTATTGCACAATATAATATAATACATAGTTATAGCATAATATTATTATACATTGTTATAATATTATGTACAATATTGTTATACATATAATAGGTATATTTATATTTATTTTGTTGTGACTTTTCAAATGGATCAAACGCGAAGACTTAATTGGCTCGAGTGGCGTTTGCGAGGTGTACGAGAGATTTTCGATTAACTTACACAGAGAAAATCCTGCACTATATAGCTGCTGAGTACGTTTTGAACGTTCCATCTGAATATAATGACATTTTGAGTTTATCCAAAAACGTAATATCGCTTTGAGAGAGAGAATAATATTATTTGCGCGTACACAAATTTTCAATTTGTACATAACTAAAACTCATCCCGTATTTTTATCGACATGAAAACTAAAAATAAAAAACGTTCCGATTTCTTCCATTTAAAATGAAAATTATAGTAATTATTTTTATCCAAACTGCCTAAAATAATGATATTTATATAATATAATATCCTCATTTCACTTATTTGTATTATTGTACCTAAATATATTTCAACTTTTGAAATGTAATTTTAATTTAAGAACGCAACAAATACATTTCGATATTTATAGTCTTTCTTTGATCCTTCATCGGAAAAAGCAAAGCGTTTCAATAATAAAAACCAATAATAAAATAGCACACAACCATTTACATTAAAATATATTATGAATAATTAGTTTCCAAACGTTTTTAAAGTTTTTCCAACAGCCTCTCACAAAAACTGTGCAATGACGTCTTGTAGTGTTTCGTACAGCGGATTTAATAATTTAATATATTAAACGATCAATTAAATACTATGTATACAATATATCTAGGTTTTATATGGTATACATTACTGTGTAATGTTTAGAATTACAATATTATTTCATTTATTCCAATATAAACACGGTGTTTACAAACGAAACAAGTTCGAACTTTCTGACTGAAAGACTAACATATAATATGACGTCTGACTGCACACCTATTTTACTTGAGTAGGAGGACAGTTTATCAAAGTTTACGTGTTATGAATGCGGTGTCAAGGAATGTACATTGTTGAAGTGTACTTTTATAATTATTGAAATTGTAGGTTATTTACGGTTTAACCATGGTTGGTTTTAAATTTTATGTTACGTATTTTTAACTATATAACTCCGGAGTGGTATCTAAATGGTAGATAAATACCAAACGGGAGAATGTGAAAGGATTTTGATGTTCAATTTAACGAGAATATTATAATAATAATTACTAAATAATTATAAAATTGTATTACTATACAATATTATGCATAGGTTATCTCGTTTGCATGACATTATTTTTCTTAAGGCTTACAAAAATTACACATGTAATAATATAATATTATTTCTGTATAGTATATTTTCATAAAGCTTGACAAATTGAATAACATGAGCGCGAGCTAGTGTCGTTCGCGTTTTACCCTAAGCGTTTGATCCACCCACACCTTATGATCCCCTGGTAAGTCTTTCGGCATTGAATTTCTATGAAACGATTATGAGATTTTTTTAGTACTATCATCTCGTAAATCACAAGTAGATAGAAAATATAATATTATAGAATCGGTTCCGAAAATGTATTTTTAGATATATTATTATGGCATATTTGAAAACAATAATAATATGATAATACAGTATATTATTTTTTCGTGTGACCTAATGTGGCGCGGTAGTTGCCTCAGTTACTACACGTGTTCTGAGGTCGAGCATCAGCCATTGACACTAGTTCCCGGATGGGTGACCACCCGGGTTTTAGTGAGAAATCCTCGCCACACATGTGTTCAGAACCAACCGTATCGCCCACAGTAAAAACAGGCTAATAACCAGGCAGTTGATGCCTTAAAAAAATTTAAATAAATAAAATAGAATATATTTTATTGTAATTTGCATTCAACAAAATCAAAATTGTTGTCGTAATGTCGTGTGTATTATAAGGTATACAAATCATACCCATATAATATCATTGTGAATTGTTTGTACTTTTACATTTTTTGATCGAGTTTTTTTTCAAAACGTTAATCTACTACAGTGGTTAATCGGCTTTAAACGCTTGGGTTAACGGAACTAATTAAAAACGTATCGACTATAGAAATAACGATGGAAAACAATTTTGATTAAACATATTAATACCGCCAAAGTTCTCGGTATTTTTGTTGTATGCTGTGTACTTGCTGGATACCTCCACCCGTCATACCTCCACGGGGAGTCACATACAGTTCAGTACCAGATTTATAATTATGTTTATGGATGAATTCCGTCCGATAAAACAGCTAGTTGATATTGGATTTTTCTATTGTTATATTCTTATCTACGTCATTCATTATACTAATGATATGAAATAAGTACAGCGTAGAATGAGATGATTATTTTTATACAGATACAAATCAGTGGTATAGTGATCGTCGGTCGTGCTTGGTAGCGGATATTTGACAATAATGAATGTAATGAAAAAGATAAATTAAATAGCAATAAAATACAATATTATTCTTATATTTAACTGGAATTATATTCATTTTTAGTATTTAACACGCAAACCATAATATGTTTACATGTTATGTATTTGAAAGTCCTAAGTATGTATTCTCAAATAACACATCACTTACCCGAGCAATTAATATGATTGATAACGAAATTACGTGCAAAGTTTCCATAACATTTAATTGACTATACAACGAATCAGCTCGTTGAATATTTTTAAACTGAAAATTTAAGAGTATCAATTAATAATAACAATAATAATATTTATTTTTGTTAAAGAAAGATATATAATAAATTTATGTATAGATATAAACAAAATGTGTGATAAAAATGTTCAAAGTCATAGTCTCGATCGTATTTTACCAATTTTTTTTACTCAATTGAGTTATTTCCGGTTCAAAATAGGTGTAAATTTGGGTCCGCGAAACTACTTAACCGCCACGTTACCGCATCCCTGACCCCCAGTCAGTGTACCCGCAACGATTTTTAGTTAATAATAACTATTATAATGATAACCACGTGATCGTGTGCAGGTGACCGGCGACTTGATGGACTGGTCCGATTACGTGTCGGTGGCGCTGAAAACGTCGATCATGGCCATCATTATACTGACGTCAATTGGCGGCAACCTGTTGGTGATCGTGTCCGTCGCCCGACACCCCCGGCTCCGGGTGATCACCAACTACTTCGTCGTGTCGCTGGCGTTCGCCGACATGCTGGTGGCCATCGTGGCGATGACGTTCAACGCCAGCAAGCTGATCAGCGGCAAGTGGATATTCGGGTACTTCATGTGCGATGTGTGGAACTCGAGCGACGTGTACTTCTCCACCGCGTCCATACTGCACCTGTGCTGCATCAGCGTGGACCGGTATTACGCCATCGTCAAGCCGCTCAAGTACCCGGTGCTGGTCACCAAGCGGCTAGTGGCGTTCCTGCTACTCGTCACGTGGGTGGCGCCGGGCATCATCGCGTTCGTGCCCATCTTCTACGGCTGGTACACCACCGACGAGTATCTGGCCTACCGGATGGCACACCCGGACGACTGCGATTGGGTTGTGAGTATTATGTATTTTTTTTTTTATCTGTTTGTTATCAAAGATGGTAATTGGGGGAGGGGGGAGGGGCATCAACTAGTTAAAAGGTTAATTTTTTTTTTACTTTTTAAATCAACTTACCAACTTCACTAGTTTAATTGACCGGAGACTTAATGCTTGGTCGACTTAGTCAGCTGATTAAAAAATAATCCTTCAAGTTAATGACGAAAATGTTTTTAAAAGATAATTATAGTATGTACCTATATAATATACATTATTATAACTAAGTACCAATTTCTGTATGCACGGTTTTAAATAAAACTAATCCAACACTTTGATAATAGTAATAATACCTAATATGTCTGTTATGTTTTTGATAAAATAATATTATATAAATAAATAAGCACAAACTACATATTATGTGATCATTGTGATCCACAAACTAATCTAAAAAGTAGGTTAATTTCTCCAATCTGAGTTTAGCTAATATTTTAATCCCATATAAATTTAAAACTTTGTGAGTTAAATTTATTCCCTGTTAACTGATAATTTCCAACTTGAAAATTTTGCGTTTACTAATCCTAATTTAACAAAAGTTAATTATTTTTATTAACTTATTGCTCCATACTTAGTGTATTATATTATAATGTACGGCACATACTAGTCAATGGGTCGTATAAAATGAACATAATATGGTACAAATTAATATTAATAGTTGTACGCTATTATATGTTTTATACAAAATGTTTTAAACGTGATTATTGATAAATTATAACCATAATATAATATTTTGTCCACTATGACAGTTTCAACTATACCTAACTGTAGAAAAATATTTATAAGATAATCATTTATTTTTCTGAGACCTAGAGCAGTTGAAAATAATTATACACAAATTGTTTCCATTATAAGTGTTTTCCACTGCATATGACATTTTACATTATAATATTGTAATAAATTGGTACGCTATATAATACTAAACTACGCGTCATGCAATTTTTTTTTTGTGGGGGTCGTTTGTATAGTAAATATATTTCGTCATTTTAACTGATAATTTTAAACTTCACATTAATACACTGTAACTTTATTGTTGTTATAGTATAATATTATTACGATAAAACATAATTGTTGGTCCATAATTTGGTTATTATCTAAAAATGTGAATTGATTTTAGCAAATGGCCTACATTTTAATTACAGTGCATTTAAAGATCCAAAGTGTGTAATTTTTATATACATATTTTATAAATTTTTCGATTACTATTCTAAACGTTTTATTAAATACTTGTTATTGTCAAAAAATATATTTTTTTCACTTGGACACAACTGATGTAAGTTGAATATATCTTAAAAACAAAATTCCTTAATTTAGAACCAAATACTTTGTTAGGTACACTAAAGTATAATGTAGTAATAAAATGACGATTACGTATTCAACACCGTAGGTATTGTATCTACTCTACCATTCTTAATTACACTTATAAAACGATATATTTTTAGACAAAATAAAATATTACCATATATTTATAACTGTCATAAGTTTTGCAAAACTTTTACAAAATTCCCAAGACACAAAATTGTAATGAAAATGGCACAAAATCCAACTAGCTACCTATACTGATAATATATAAATATTTAAATATGACGTAAAAATAAAGTAGAAAAGTTTTCTTTATTTTTTTGGTTTACCTAGAAAACGAGATAGCCGTCCATTTTTTTTTAGTTTATCATTAGTATAGAATAACACTAAACATTTAAAACTCTAATGTATTTTAGTTTCTTGTGAATTTAGATGCACTGACTAACTTTTATAATATATCAGTTGTTTGTCGGTTATTATATTTTAAGAGGACAATTTATTGAACAATCAATATAATATGTATTGGTTATGTCTCCGCAAAATCCTATTCAAAGCCATCAGTGCATTAGAACTTAAAATACATAATTCTGCTCTCAATATCTCAGAGAGACAATTATTGTACGACATTGTTTTCACAAACTTGCATTAAATTCACACTCAATGTAAATTTTTCAACTAGTTCGATATTAATACCATCTAATTAAATAATAATATTTTTTAGGCAACTAAATTTACCAAAAAGTAAATAAATATGTTTATTTTTTTTTTTGTATAAAAAGTGCTTTTAGAAAACGATGAACTCTTGTAATAACTAAAACCATACGAATAAGTAACAACTAATCCTTATTTATGTCACTATAATAGTTTCAATGATTATAACAAATAAAAACAAACTAAATTAATTATAAATACTTCATGCGGCATTGTTTATTGCAATTAATTATTGTTAATACTTCTTAATACTTGTAACACGGTTTTGAGATTAGAACAATCTGATTCGATAATCAATAAACAAACAATGGATGGCATTCTTCGAAACTCTTCGAAATTAAAGGAAGCTTAAATAAATTAATGGCACGCATGTCAACCCTTTCGATGTCAATGGATAACGCGGGGATAGTGCTTATATAATAATATATTTGATAAATTCAAAGTTCCGTATATTGCGGAGAACAAAATAAACACACCACACTGTTCAAAACTGATATCTACGCGTAGACAGTGTTATTAGTAAAACTGAAAACAAAACAGACAAAAGACTCGTGTCACTATAGAACTGTGCTAAAATAAATGCATAGGAAACAATGTCTCGTGAAATAGCTTTGTGACGTTTTGAATTCCATGCAATTTCAGTTTGTTTTGTTCTATTGTGTATTTTAATTACGCGGTTTTACGTAAAAAATGAAAAAAAAATATTAATTGCTTAAGTGAAACTGAAAAATTAAAAATCCTACTAATATGCATCATCAGATACTCGTACGTTCGCATTTTATTTTATATAATAATTACCATTATAATTAAGTACTAAATTATTTGCTGATTATAATATTATGATATAGTTGTACACTGACTTCTTTTGGCGATTGGTCAAGTAAAAAATAAAATATTTCTTTTAACTTATTAATATTTAATTTGTTTCGCTTTATATATTTCAGAAGAAAAACGAATTTATTTTAATTTAAGTGTCTCAGAAACAATTCATTTGTTTTAAATAATGTGATTTAATTGGGTTGCAGCTGATGCCAAATTTTGTCGAGAGAGTTTGAATAATATTATATTTTAACACAACTTGAGGTACAAATTGATTTATATTTTACATTTCATAACAATATTTATTTCTATTAATTTTTAAGTTTCTATAATATAATAAATATTCAGGGCGATTCACCAAGTATGCTCACCACAATTTTTTATTTTTAATAATGTATTTGTTTAAATTATAATTTTTGGAATTTTAAAAAATACTTCAATACCATATTTTAAAATTCTTGAGATTTTTTTGAACTAGTAAGGCATGTTCTGTATAACAAACTTCTGTTTTTCAAATAAGGACTGCTATTTTACTTAAATGTATTAGGTACCTGAATAATAGCTAGTTAAAAATGAGAACCGTGTAGTTTCTCGGTTGTTAAAAGTATATAAATAGTATTTAAAAAAAATTTTACAAAAATATAAAATACTTACATATTATACCATTGAAAGAATCGAACATTTATTTTATTTGCACTATTTTTACAACTATTTAAAAACGCTAATAGATTTATAATAGGTAATTACAATTGTTTTCAAATCACCATAGCCCTCATATCTTCCAAACTTAATATTCTTAGTACCTACATATACTTTATCAAGTTAAATAACTCAAAAACTACTAGTTTAAACTTTTTCTGAAAAATTATCCACTAAACAATTTACAGTAGAGTAGAGAGGTTTTCAATTGAAACACAAGTGTGTATCTCAACAGGGTAATCTTTTAGTAGTACAAATAAATAATAATCTCTAGATTTTGAAAAAAATTGTTTAGTATATTTAATAATTAAAATATCGAACTTTGTATAGCTGCATTATTAAAGAAATAAAAGGAGGTGAGCCTGTTTGATGAATCACGCTGTATATGTACAGTGTACACATTATATAATATTTTATTAATATTGAAGTCAATACAATAACACAATGTATCATGTCATATTTCACATTGCATTTAAAATATTATAATAGAGATAGGTATTGTAAAATAACTAAATTCCTCATTACTTTTTAGTTTATTCAGAATACGGAATTTGTTTGATCATTGAATAAGTATTTTTTACATTTTTACGAATATTGTTTTTATTACAGACAATCACTACAATACGAAAATCATTTCAGTAAGTTTGATTATGAATTAAAATGCTAAAAAAAAACAATGTTACCTATTCGCGTCTCTGATCGATCCATCACATCACGTTAGGTTTACATTGTATACATTGTATCAGCGATTGGTTCTTTTGTTATAACCCAGACTTATTGTACTCGTGTCACACAACAATAATATTACGAAATGTTTATATTTCATCTGCTATTGCTGTACCGTTTCCAAGACATATCGTATTATTTATGTCTCACACGAAATGTAAAATAATTGAACTGTACTAAAGGGTATATAGTATAAGAAAAACGACTATTTCTGGTTCATAGAATAATACTAGTAAATATTTGAATTCCAGCAATACCCACTTGTTACTTGCTGATGTTTTCGTACAAAGAACTCATTATTATCGAGTAGCCCATTTTGGCTGTATACTGATCAATGATATTTCATGACTCTGGTGCAATTTTTTTCTTGCTTAAAAAAAAAAGCAGTTAAAAAAAAAAACAGTAAAGAAATATAGCGAAAACAATATCGTCACAGACTCGCGAAATGCATTTGAAACATTTTCTAGTCTGGTCCTGCAGGTCGTTTGGAATATTTTAAACGAACGACTCGCAGATAATAACTTTTTTACGCACTATTCGAGACGACGTCTCCGAACAAATGTTCGTTTATCGAAGACAGCAGCGAGCACGGCCGTCGTTTAGCCCGCTTCCTCCATAACGTCGCGTCTACAATAATCGATCTTTGCCGAAGAACGTCCGTAATAAAAACCGTCGTCGGCGTTTCGTTTTTCAGGTGAACAAAGTGTACGTGATCGTGTCGTCGTCCATATCGTTTTGGATACCCTGCACGATCATGCTGTTCACGTACCACGCGATATTCAAAGAGGCGAACCGGCAGGAGAAGCAGATACACGCGAGGATCAGCTGCGGCCAGCAGATCAACTACAACCGGGAGCTGGCCGAGAACCAGCTGCGGTCGTCGAACGGCGCCGCCAACGGGTCGTCGTCCAGGACCACACTGGCGCCCAACGATCACCACTCGACGCCTTCCCGGGACAACAGGAACATCATCAAGATGAAGCGGGAGCACAAGGCGGCCAGGACGCTGGGCATCATCATGGGCACTTTTATCGTCTGCTGGCTGCCCTTCTTTCTGTGGTGAGTGTTCCGACGACGTTTTGCGTACGTTATGTACTTATTATATTTAAGTATAGCATAATATTGTAGTCCGACCGCGGATGTCGTTTTTGTCGCGACGAGGGTCCAATTTTAGAGACGCGCCTCCTCTCAGCAGTTACGATTATCGTATCAAATCAACACTTTAAGTTGTTACACTAAATTTTAGAATAACTATTTTTAAACGATTTAATCACATTATTTTTATACACTATTACCCCTTATCTTTGTTGATATCACCACTTCAAATATATTACATTTTCCCAGACAAATTCTGATAAGACGTAGCCACCGCTCAGCTTTTTTTTTTTTAAGAATTTGTCAATATGTATTTATGGTAATCGTCTACCGGCGTAATATTTATACTTTTGTTTGTTTTTGATAAATTCAATGTTTTAATATGTAATAATGTTGACAATGGTACAAAATATCCTGACTACCTACGACCGTCCTTAAAGATATGATGAAATTTATATTATGAGCTGAGAGTATAGATAAAAATTAGAATTTCATTATTCATTCTGGAAGTATATTTTTCGTTATGATTGTAATCATTTTATCCGGCTATACGATTTTGGATTAGAATACATCCTGTAGCTACTATAGCTACTGTACTGTTTAGTTTTCCGATTTTGTTATCGTACAGTGTTCATTCATGGAGTTTAATGTCACTGATTTATACATTTTAAGTCACGCTTAAACGTATTCTCTGGAAATATAATCTCCTTGAAAGATTTACATGCTTTATTATCACTAAAAATCACATTTCTGAAACTTTTTATCTTTTAACAATAAAATTAGTATTGTTTACACCGCTGATTATGGTATTCATGTATCAAAATTATAATGTCAGCTCAAATGCTCAATATGACGTTTGTCGTTGTTCACTAAGTCGTCTCAATAACAATATTCAACTACAAAAACTACAATATTATATCTCTTCCTGAAATGTCTACTATGTTGACCTTTTTTTTCCAAGTATGTTTCAAAGCAATTATAACTACTATAAAAGCAATTAATGGAAATAATGGCAGCGATATAATATTATGATATTATTATACCAATGAGATTAAAATACTATACAAAAATGGCATTTATATAAGTCATTTTATCGGAAGAACTCGATTTTGAACATCAAGCATTGGTAGTAGTCAGCTATAAAAAATTTGTATTCAATTGTGGGTCATACTGGTAATTTCGTATTTCAAATGAGCGTAGACATTTTTCACAGACATTTTCATTCTCTATAAAATGTTAATATTTATATTAATGATTTAGTGCATAATTACTTTCCGAGAATATACATTTTCCTCTCATTCCATCACACTTCACGATTAAATGACGATTTTTAATTGACGAGAAAAAGTATTTCTTCATTTGTCTTCATTTACTTGAAAGAATTTCACCCGAATGAAAAGACGAAATATATAAACGAAACTCAATTAAAAATTAACCACGCTGTGAACTCAGATGGAACGGTTTTCTTTTATTGAATATAACAACAAAAACGAAAACTAGATAGGTACCTACTTGATTTTTTTTTTTATTCATTAATTAATATTTTGATTAAACGTAATTATTTCTGTTAATATGCAAATAAATTTTTTGTTCAAAGGTTAGTCCATTTCTTGCGTGTATATTTTTTTGTTTATTTATAACAAAAATTAAATTATGAATATTCTGAAACGAATTTTTTTTCATTTATCCGGTATTTTTTCGAAGATGCAATCTTCATGAAAAAATTTTATTATCTATAAAATACAAACTTTAAAATATACATTTATTTTCTTTGTTTTTTTTTTTTTATTCATTTGTTCTGATAATAAATAGCCAAATATTTAAGAAAAATGAGTGAACTAAATATAAACGAATATCATAATATTATCTCATATTCCACACCTGTCTAGTATAACATTGTCTCATATTAAATTTGCTACCTTATTCTTTTATGATAAAATATAAGTTTTCTAATGTTTATTACTTTTTGTTCAACATAGATCTAACAGGTAATAGTTATTTACATTTTTGTTTTTACTATTAGTTTAAAATATTGTAAACACTAAGGTTCTAGTTAAAATATATTTTACATTAATGATTTAAAAATCAAATAATGGTCGTAAATATTATGTTTTATATTAAATTTAAGTTATAGGTGTTTTCCTAAAATGCAATTAATACTGTTGTAACATGAAATAAGAAATTTTTATTAAAATACATATAATATGGGGGACATAAAACACATTAACTGTAAGTACTTATTTTAATATTTTTGTCAAAATTATTTAAAACACGATGCTCTACATTTGTATATTGTTCTATAATATGTATCTAAGCATATAACGTACTATAATAATTTACTCCTATGCTTTATTGATATAATATATCGCTGGCTACTCGTATACTATTCAAATTCGAGTTTAGATAGTAATTTATAAATTTGAGGGTCCAGATAATAAAAGTTAACATTAGGTTAAGAATTAATAGTTTTATTTCGTATCTATATTTTTATAATTTGTGTAGCTAATTAAATAATCTATCAAATCGACTTTTTTATAGCAAGGAAGTAACCTCTATTTTGTGTTTGTTCAATACTTATTTTCCAATCGTTTATTTTATTATGCCCATTCAAGTATCCGGAATTTACGTTTGAAACTATTAATTAAAGCACACGAGTTTTTTGTGTTTATTTTTAATGTAAAAGTGAATTACAAGGTGGCTAAAAATGAATAATATGTTTATATAATATTTCAATATGTACTTTCATACTTTTATAGAAATTCTATGTTACTTGCATTTTGTTTTAGAATCATTTTAAACTAGATTTACATTTAATTAATTGCTGCATGGTTTACCATTTTCCTTGGCTAACTATAAACTAGGTACCTTATTCCATAATCGTCCTATTCTGGTACGCAATTTAATCAACAAAAAACGTCTTACTAGATAGTTAGGGAAAATTACTAGATAACCGTCTGTAAAAAAAGTCTGAACACACTTTCTGACTACCTAAAAAGATTTCTATCAAAATATAGATGCAAATCATACCCTAACTAAATTTCATCTCTCGCCACATGTGATGGATTAGGTTAGGTAATACAAAAAAATACTTAAAGATAAGCCTTTGCTCCCCCCTAAAATCCCATAAGCTCTTGACAGTAGACACAACAAAAAAAGCTAAACTTATCTAAAATAATTTAACTGACGTTCTAAAACCCTTTAATAACATATAGACAATATTTAGGATTATCAGATGATGTAGATAACTTCCCGACGTCTCCATTTAAAAGTTACATAGCCAATAAAAGCATTTTTCTCAGCAGAAATTAAGCATCGCAATATTTCCTCTGAAAAAACTGCTTGTCTTCGATAATATAATGTAATACCTAGATGCTAGGTCACATAGCATCTAACGAGAAAAACTTTAATTAAATTAAAATAAAATAAAGTATTATTATGTGATACCATACTAAGTGTCTCATATATATTAATTATGTATCTTTCACTTCGATTAAAATATTTAGTCCAAATAGTAATCCCAAACCGTACAAATGACCCCAACATCGTACAAATCCGTATAGTTCCTTATTATCCCGGTTCCACAAAATAATCCTATTTAAGCGCTAGTTATCTTGGCGCTTAAAAAATATTACTGATTAGGCACATCGTTTCTTATTATGTGTATCTTAATTCGTGGTCCCAACACTACAGTTTCTAACTATGCCAACGACAAAACCAATCTCTCCGTCCACGAAATTCACTGAATGGCTCCTTTTATCTTAAAATACAATGAAACGATCTAGAACCGTATTACCGAAAGTGGAAAGCAAATCCTCATTAAAATAAATCAAGTTCAAACTCAAATATGAACCCCCGCCCTTGAAGAAAAAAATAAATAACATTTTAATTATAACCGTTTCAGACAGAACAAAATATCTTAAAGTAAATTCTGACGATAAACTAACTTGGATACACCATATAGTTGTATATACAAAAAAACAAAAGATAAATTAAACTAAAATATCAATTGCGCTTGCTCGAGGAAATTCTCCTCTCAAAATCTATACTAACACACCAAAAAATTAAATGCTTATAAATACATGTTTAAGCCAATTTGGACATACGGCGTTGGGGGCTTTTCTAAAATTCCATTTTCAACAAAATTAAAATAACCTCTATGATAATCATCCAGCCAATCACAAATGCATTATAAATTTACAAAAGTCAGGGGAATCACGTCATAATTACGGCATTATCTTATTATGGCTGAGCAGCAAAACTAAGTTTGTCAATATATTATAATATTTCCATTGACTTTAACGCTTAATTAGTTACAGATTACCTATAAATAAATGAGTTTTATATTATTTATTATTTATAGGTAGACTAGTATAATATTTACATATTTTATATTAAATTTTTTTTTTTTTTTATTTTAATTATATTGACATTTTGCAATGATATTATACCGAAATGAGAAGAAAATACCATGATCGTAGTTTATAAAAACAAAAATAAAACTAACAATAATAAGGAAGTATTAATTGTCTGTTTTAATGTAAATACACGACATTGCGCCAGAAACATTTACGACATGTCCTCTAAGCGTCTAAATGATTTTAATTATTCTTCTCCTTATTATTATTAGTGTTTTTTTTTTATTATTATTGTTATTGGAACATCTAAAACAGTTGTTGTACAAAAGAAATGTCAAGGGTTTCGCTTGAATTGGTCTGTCAAATATAACAAAAGCAAGACCTTTTCCTCTCATTATTATACAACGTTTGGGAAATTCTCAAATGTTATTTTTAAAATATTTAAATTTATCCACGGGTCCCAAGACTCAATCAACAGGTAAACATAATTATTTAAAGCTCCCAATGGTTACTATTATTCTTAATGCTGCAATAGGAAACCAAAATTTAGTTGTTTTTCCATCAGTCTTTTTGTTGTATTTAATTCTTAATCTCAGTGTCCTTAATTAATTAATGATTTGTATTTGTTTTCCCAATATGTTAGTTTAATAAATAGATAATTTTTAACTTCTTTTTTTTTTTAATTATGTTTTCTTAAAGATTTTTAATTTATTTTAATATAGTATTTTATTAGTGAATTTAGATAGTTGATATGCAATACAGCTATAAAATTAAAGAATTATCCTAACATAGAATATTTGTACTTATCACAAACAATGGAAATAAAATCGTAAATTTTTAATAATCGAGAACAATTTAATGTACTGTTAATTTAACTATCATTAACACAATATTGAATTAATTAGTAATTCTTTTAGAACCGTAAAAAATAATTAATATAAAATATTTATTATGTCAGCCATTTAATATTGATAATATTTAACTAATCAGTAAACATCTTTTTTTTATTACAAAGTGCATTATAAACATGATATTTAAGTGGTCGCTGGAAAAACACTGATTAATATATCAGAATGCGTAAATTCTTATTAATGCAGAATATATTATTAATCATAATAAGTAGGTAAGTATTTTGTGAAAACATTTAGTTTTTTGAACTGTAATCCTATATAAATAAAACCAAGCTTTGAATAATATTATACTTTCTCGTTTTATTTTTTTTATTTATTTTTTGTGGAATTAATCAATCAGCTAGCGTATTTAAATATAGAACTCCGCATGATGTTACGTTAGATTAAATAAAAATTGTTTCGTTTTAAAATACATTAAAAATACGATTTTCCAAAATAATAAATATCATAAATGGTATAAATATTTTTTTTATCTTTCTTTAAGTTTTTTTTTAGATGTTTATCTTTTTTTCCACTTTGCTGAACTGTAATAAGTCATAACTATCACTCATATTATTGTACACCACCTATAAAAATTATTAATTATTATTCTAGTTATTTTATTTACTAAATATAACATTTAATTTAGTATAATATGTTCTATGCAACAATATAAATAATAAAAATATTATGTAAGTATAAAAAACAATAAAAATAGTTACTCAACATTTGATTCCATATTGAACGTCAATTTCAAATGACCGTCAGATTGTACGATAAGTTTAAGTATAAGTTTGCACATCGGTTACTGCTGCAGGACGTCTGATCCGTGTCACGCGAACACATATGGCCCACCAACGCATTAAAACTTATAAAGTGAACCTTTGCCAATTTTTAAGCTAAAATAAAATATATAAATAATATAATTATTGTTTCCATGATATTTAAATTGCATTTATCTTATTATTTATAGTTTATTTTAATTTTTTTTAATTCTGATCGGAGTACAACATGTACAATGATTTTTTTTTTGTCTGTTTATGCGTTTAATAGTAGAATAATTGCTTTAATAGTTTAATATTTATCTTAGAGGGTGGTTCTGGACAAAAGGAAAACAACTATTTACGCAAAACCAGTTTCGACAAAATGTATTTTGTTTTTGTCATAATTTCAAAATTATACTGTAGAGATTTGAAATTTTCACAAAATTTTAATATTGACATTAAATAAATATAAAATAATTTTAAAAATATAGTGGTCTTTTTGTACTATTTTTCGATATTTGAAACTTTCAACTCTATAGTTTATTTTGAATTCATGTAAGATAATATTTTTGTTAATGCATAAAAACCTTCAAAATGTAATGTTAAAAATTATCAAAAATACAGTGTCAATTATTTTTTTATTAACGCTTAGTTTTTGATTTTATAAATATGTATATTATTTTGTTGTTAAAAATTATACCGTATACCTTATATGATTTAAAACTAACTACATAGGAGATTTTTAACAGGATATATTGAATATCATTAATATTATTATCATAAATTGTACTGTATTTAGCTTAGTCTTAACAAAATCGTTTAAGTTAATTACATGCAATACAATCTAATGAGATAAAAAAAAGTTAATTCTATAATAATCCTGAAATAGAAATATTTTAGAACGGGGCCCAAAAAATATAGCCAGTGCATAATTCAAACTTTAAATTAAAAAATGAAAAAAAAATAAGAGCCAATTACAAAAAAAGAACATTGTAAAGAAGAGCAAGATGAATAAATCGTAGGTTTTAAATTTATTTGACATTCGGTTTTTTTTTAGAAAACGTAATTAATATAGTGAGGTGATATTTAACTATATTTTTGTTTATAGAACTGTCAAATAAGATTCTACTGAATGAATTTTACTTAATGAACTTTTACTACTAGATATAAAATCATAAATTATAAGATAAAACGCAATTATATTCACATAGACAAAATTTAAAAAAAAAAGAAGTATAGCAAATGAATAAATGATTAAGTCGTCATAATTTACTATAAAACGTTGCCGTTTGATGATGCTGTAGTAAAATTAGACATTAGGAGTACTTTACACTGATGTTAACTTATAGATTTCTGTCTCTAAGATGTGTATTAAAGAAAATACCGACGTATCTATAGTTGGATGATTCTCTATAGCATAGACGTCTTAAACTAGAGTTTTAATTAAATAATTTTCTAATGAGAAAAACTCGAACAATGGTATTTCGTATTCAATATTTTAAGTCCAACGTAAATATTTAATCACAATAAGGCGTATAACACCTACTCCACTTTCGTAAAAAGAAGTCATATTTTATGAATTATCGAAAATCGCGTCAAAAGTTGAACATTGAATCAGAATGAAAAACTCGCGAGTTCTCACTGCTTTCAATTCGATAATAGCTGACCCGCGATTTTTCTCTTATCTTAGCCTATATAATATAGAAACCACTGCTGCGAATAGCGGCCATTTTCTTTTATCCGTATTATTTATGTTGACGCCATACTGCCATAAGCCGAGAAAGATACTCCATTGTTTAGCAGCGTCCTTCTAACAAATAAAATACTATAATATATTAATAATTAGCGTATTTTGCCGCGGTTTACTATATCTAATGCGCACGCCCGACGGACACGAACGATATGACATTTCTGGACGAATTTCTATTGGCGAACCTCGTGCGTCCATTTCGCGCGTTTCGTCGGCCGTTCATATACTTTCGATAATTTACTGCAGTCGTTAAAATAATTAATAACACGACGATTATTGTAATAATATTGTAATGCAGGTACAAGGGTTATTCTCCTCGTCTGCGGCGCCATCGTACACTTTTAATGACAACTATTATGATATTACTATGCAGCCATCGCTGTCCAACCGCATACCAGGTCGAACGGCTTCGTTTGCGACTACCACGCGTGTTGTACGTGTCCGCAAATGCGTATAAATACAATCATATCGTGAACGTATTATTATAATACCGTCGCGGTATTAATAACATCGTGAAATTATTATTATTATTTTATCTGAGAGGTTGATGTGCTTAAGGCGCGTGGACCGCGACTGGCCGTGAGCGCTCGGTGGAGAGGGTGGGTGCGGCTATGTAATATTATAACATGCGCGCTCGTTGGCCCGCGTCCATTTCAATTACGTAGGCGGGATCGGCGGCGGGAGGATCGAGAGATCGATATAGGTAAAGGACAAAAAAATAAATAAATACTCCGACACGCACGCTAAGAAATAATCGGCTTTCCCGTTTTAATTGTTGGCGACGACCCACACGCCCCTTGTGTGCAGTACGCACCTATTTGCGCGACTTATCGTATTATTAATATGCGACCATTTGCCTTAAAATATTATCATCATTGGGCATGCGGTCGTCGTCGTCGTCGTCGTCGTCACCTAATCGTATTCTAAACTATAACGTCATCGTTATAATCTGATGATGATTATCGTGTTATTGTCATTTCATAATTAATTATTTACAGTATTGTGTCGCTTATCAGTTATCACTACGTATCTGACCGTGTTCAACTTGTGAGGATTTTACATGTATGCACAGCACAGATATTTGAATCGTACCTAAACGTGCTGGACGTGTGTTACATTTAATCGCGATCATCGCTATAGCTGGTGTGCAGGATTTGAGTTCAAACAGTATAGTATTCTGTAGCGAAAAGAGATAATATTATGATTTCGACGTTTTGGAATATTGTCTAGCGTGCAAATGCGCGGTGCACATGTGGTATTTAATTGCGATTTTAATAAATCCATATTGCACGGTTGGCGGGACGCGATTAAAGTGATTCGATAATAAATCGTTGGCCAACATCAATAGGAACCGTGTGGGTGATTTCTCTGACATTGGTCGCTGCGCTTCGCATTCATTAATATATCATATCATACTAATATCAAACGCATTTAGTCATAAAATACGATAGCTATAATTACCTATAATTTACAGGAAGTAAAAACAAATGTTGTTGAAAACGTTATCGACGTATTCGTGATAAGTATAATATTGATACAGACCGACAACGATTGATGTTAGCTAATAATTCATAAATAATAACAAATAACTATATGATCGCGTACCTACCGCCGCGCGTGTGATGTAGATCCGTCTGATTGTAAGTCTTTCGAAAATAAACAGGTTTGTTGATACCCGTGGGTGCGTTTCGATTTAATAGCTTAAAACCACTACGACAGTACGACGTTAAACACAATTAATATAAAAAAATACGGTGACCTTAATAAAAGGGTTGTTTTTTTTTTCGCTTTTAGGGTTGGCCAGTGGCCATTTTGATTTTTTGATTTTCCACCTCGTTGCTATCAATAATAATAAAAAAATATATTACTTTTGCAATAGTGATGATGTCGTGTACTCGTCGTGTTGTAAGGTATCATATAAACACCAAACAGCCAGGCAATGTCGATTTCCATTTATATAGGTACCGCTGCAGGTGTATACTCTTCACATATTATTGTATTATATAATTATATTATACAACTTAGGGCTTTGATCGTGTGCTCAGTGTAGACACTCATGGTAGAGAGTCATTTACGCGGTTCAACTTGTACCTATATATAAGTATATTAGCATAGCCACTCTGGTGGTGGGGTCGTTGATTTAGTTGAAATTAACTCAAACGTATTCGCTCGTCAGGTTTCTGCGCACGCGCGGACTTATGTGTGTGCATAACCGTTACAATGAAAATTAACAACTTTATTGTACCCCGCTGCCGCCCATCTAATACGAATTAAGTAGGTACATTATATTATTATTTTGCAGGGGTGTATTAATGAACATAATGTTGCTGTTCTGTGTAACATTTTGCGCCAGGCACTTGCTCCAAATAATTTCAAAACTAAAACGACGACTATAAAGTTAAACTATATTATTATTATAGACTAGCTGCAGCTGTCTTAAATTTTTCTTTTCATATTAGACACCGGAGATAAGTTTGGTCATAAAGATTTTTTTATATATATATAGCTACGTTTAAGACTAATTATTGAACGTTCCAAAGATTCCTGAGGTAATTTTAACACCACTTCATCGTAATTAGTCAGGTTACACAATGTTTTTTTTTTAAGCAGGTTGCACCGCCTGCACATCGTGCTCATAGAAAGTCACGTACAATTATACCATAACTTATAAACTAAAATATGCCGATTAAAATGTCACCCTCTTAAAATATTATGCTGTGTCAATAACAAACTATATAATATACTTAAAAATTTGTGATATTATTTTTTTTTAAATGTCTGCGAATCTTTGTGACTCAGCGATTATTGGATTCATTTACTTTACAGTTATGTTTAAAATTTGATATTCGTATTTAGTACTCGGACATATTATAATAAATACGCTTGTTTTGTTTTTTTTGAAATTATACTTTGACTCTCGTGTCGAATAAAATAGTAATCAATATATTAGTATAATAAATCAATATTTATATGAATTAAAATGGATTTTTCAATGAGTGGTTTTCTAAACTATTATCAATGTGGAATTATAATTGAATCAATTTATAGATAATTATTTGCTTGGATGAAATCGTATAAGAATTTATGTAACAAATCGTCAATCAATTAACCTAAATATTGTTAAAACTAAACTAAGCTATAATAATATAATAATGTAGGTCATATTAGACAAAATTAATCGGTCAGAAACTCAGAACAACATATCATGTTTATATAATTGAGTTTCTTTTTCTTCGAGCATAGGTTAAACTTAACACATTGTTGGCCGGTTTCGTGTAAGTTGTGTAGAAGGTGCCTATTCTAATTTATTTTTTAAAACGAATCGCATCTAGGTATGCGCTGTACGGTCGTAAATGTTACCTGCTCGTACACATCTTTGTACATTGTGTTGAGCACAACAATAATAATAAATATTTACCGTTGCGTTCCGCTTCTTTATTTAGGCGCCTAACGACGCTCTTGAAATTTCAAGTGTCGGCGAGGGATAATGTGATTTTGGAGTACCTACCTATAAAAGTTTATTTTGTGCGAATGGAAAATGTAAACGGTCGATTTAACAGATCCCGGTAAGACTGAAATCTTTTTCTGGTGATGACTCTATTTTTTACTTTTTGCCCTGTTATATACCAAGCGTCTATAAGAGATGAAATGTGTCTTATTGTTATAGTACACCCCAGTCGCTTACGATTTGATGAAATTAATGATTTCCATCACGAACATTTTACAGACTTTCTGTATATATCTAATATTAAGATATTAGTTTTACCACATTTTTCAATTGAAATTAAAAAGCATAGATTTTATAATCAAAATTTTTTTTTCGATAGCTTTATATTATACATATGAAAACATTGACTATGACTACTGTAGAAAACAATTAACAAGTTTCAATAGGAAAATATTTGTCTTATTTATGTCGGATTGAGTTACGTGAGTGGTTATAGATAATATATTGTAAACCAATACATAAAAGTTAAGCATGCACGACAAGTAGATATTATCGACTCGAAATAATCTCGCAATACACCCAAAACCCAAATAGGTAACTGCGCTGTCTAAACAATAATAATTATATTATTGGTATTTGACCGGAAAACCACAAAAAAACGAAAAATTTCGTCTCAAAACTAATAAACAATAATACCTACTTAATAGTTGTCATATTTAATGCGTATTTCGGAGTATGCATAGGAGCTGCATACGTTATATTTTTAAATTTATTTTTTCAATTTATGTGTTCGCAGGTACGTCATCACAACGCTGTGCGGTGAGGCATGCAACATTTCGTCGTCAGTGGTGGCCGTGCTCTTCTGGATCGGTTACTTCAACTCGACGCTGAATCCGCTTATCTACGCGTACTTCAACCGGGACTTCCGGGAAGCCTTCAAGAACACGCTGCAGTGCGCGTTCTGCAACCTGTGCCGGAGCCCACCGTCAGACTTGGAGGCGCTAGACGCACGGAGGCCATCGCTACGGTACGATGACCGCACGCGCAGCGTCTATTCCGAAACGTACCTGAACCACTGCGACAGGCGCCGGTCCAGCCAATTCGGCAGCAGCTTATGATCCACCCCGCCGCCAAGACCCCGGCCCCGAGTCTAGAGCTTTTTCCGCACATCCCTTGCCGCCACCACCGCAACCTGCACCGACGCCCCTCGCCCCCATCGCCACTGGAGAAAAACCCGCGAAAAGAAACGAAAAAGAAGAAATCGAAAATCAGCCGCCACGATTATTATTAGTCTTATCGCACCCACCGCGGCGTTATCGTATGATGATACTTATATTATTGTTGTAATAGTAATATGATAGATGGTATATTTACCTATTCGACTCGACGATAGTAACAACGACAGTAATAATAATAATAACATTATGTCGTGTGATTTTATCTGTCGTCGACTTGGCAACTTTTCAGAAAATACGAGGAATTTATTTTTGTTTTATCTAATATCTAAAAACATATTAATTATTTTACATTTTTCTATGACTATCAGCAGAATTCGTTCTTGAAATTAAATTCCTTGCATATTCCAAGACGTAATATTACGCCCGGTTCGCGCGCGATAAATTAATAATATGGTACAATAATATGACTCGAGTGGGTCACGCGCGGTCCAAAATTTGCGCGTCATCGGCACTCGAACGACGATGATAATATAGGTGCAGACGTCATGATTCGAGTACGATTATATAGACAAGCTGCTCTTCATCCTCCTCATCCTCCGCCACTGAAATTACCTCACGACACAGTGCTATAATAATAATAATTACTACAATCCGACCGTAAACTTTAGTTGTCGATAAACGCTCGCCAAACGGTCGCTGGTCGTCGTGATATCCTTATCACAGTGCCGTGTGCTTGTGTTCCGCCGAACCTGCAGGTGGTTTGGTGACGATGTGTCATTACTGCGCCCATCGTCGACCGCCGCGTGAGCTTGCCACGACCACTCGAACGGATGAACGATATCGTATTATTATTATAACGCGTAACGATATAACAATGATATTATTCGTGAGACGATGCGATCGCTCTTTTGACCCAGACTAAACTTATAACTATCGCGATCGTTTTCAAACTAGACGTTTTGCATTTTATAATATAATATTAATATAGTCGCCGGCAAGCGCTTTGCAGCTGCCGAATTGGCTATGATCATATAATATTATAAACAAATAATAGACGCGCATTTTCGACAACGACTGCAAGTCACGTGTCGATCGTGCGCATTAACTACCTAATAATAATATTAATATAAAGTACAACATATTGAATTAATCGCATATTCTGATTTTATAAGTTTTTCTAAATTTTAATTGAATTAGAAAATAATAATAAATTGAAAAATAGCGTACTCGTCGATGTCAATACGACCTGCAGAGTTTAGTGTTATCAATTATTATTGATATTCGCTTTTATCTCAAAGATAACAATATAATATAGCAATATGATTTTCTATACGACGAAAACAACAGTGATTGCGAGGGTTTACACTCATATTATCAATCGTACGGACCCATCGTATAACCAATATCATCGAACGGATACCACTGGACACAGTGTTTTCAACGAAAACATTTGATGACAATTCCAATTTCTAATCAAAATTAATTCCATAGTGTGGCAAACCGTAGAAAATAACGAATAATGTACTAAAGCGATATGTTTTTAAAATGAATTTTACCTTCCTCTTGGAATTTTGTCAATTCAAAATTAATAGTATGTTAACATTGAATCCGTAATATTCTATCGAACCCGGTTAAGAACAATAACCAACAAGACTGTATAATTTCTTTTTCGTCTTAATTACCAAATAGTCTTAGTGATAAAAAAAATATAATTATTATAATCATTGTAAAATAATATAACTGTAAGGTGTACAGTATTTAAAACAAATTAGTAATAATGTAAATGATCGCTAATTTTTTACTGCTTTTTTTTTCTTTTGAGATTGATAACTATTATTAAAATATAGTTTCACCAATACTTCGGGTGCAAGTACACCCAATTTACACCTGGCGCATACATAGACGTTATGTTACGTCTTTTGGAACCGCGGTTGCCTATGAGTGAGTGGTATGGTAAGAATTATTGTATTACAGTTTAATTGTTCACATCTCAACGTTTTTCGAGTCTCGTCAAATGAAAATTTAAAAAAAAAAAATGAAATAATAGTAAATAAATCTCGTTAATATATCGACAAGTTTATGAACAATGTATATGGTACGGACCACGAAAAGTTAATGAAAATATGATACACCTTCTCAGTTAAATACCTACATATCGTATAGGATGACGTGTAAATCCAGCAACACTTGTCTGATAAAATCTCGTGGAGACTAGAGTTACGGTTAGACCGCAATTATTATACCTATACATTTTGTAATGTCATGTATCAATAAAATCGCTGTGATTCGTTTTCACAAAACGTCATGATGACCTAGCTGATGAACTACACTGTCAAACACTTTATGTGACTACACCGTAACTATACACAGTGTTCCTATTATAATATGCGAACAACATACCAATTATTATTGTCCTAACTGCAGACGTGTATTGTACGATATTATATGTTAACAGTTAACTCGGCGATTAGTAATATATTGTTTCACTCGTGTTGTCCACTGCACACCAAGGCCTAGTTTAATTAATTTTAATTTAGTATCGTTTCCACGGTGTATATTGTTTCGGGTGGTCAATTTACACAATTTACAGTTTTCTTTTGGTAAATTAATGTGCCCAAAAAGTATATAAATAATAATAATAAAATTACAACAAACAGTATGGGTAGAATGCGGGGTCTCGGCGGAACAATTTTATAAGATAATTAATTGATTAATTTGTTTTTGTTGATTTTTTTTTAGGGTTTTAAAATAAGTATACAGCAGCAGAAATTTTATAGCAAAATTTGATCAACAATTTCTTTCGAGCGTATTATAAGAGAAAATGTAAGTTGAAATTTCCACGAAAAAGGAGATAAATTTAAAATTAATAATTTACAATCTGTAGATGATAATTACTACTTCCGAAAAGGAGAAAAAAATAATGATATAATATTATTTATTATCAAATTGTAAATACGCGAAAGGACCGTTGGTCGAAAGTATATATTGTAATATTTTTTATTATAATTATCAATGTTTTTTTTTTTTTTTTTACTATTGGATTCGTTCTATAAACTATTGTAAATAATTGCGTTTGTTTTTGATAATCAATTTTTTTTTTTTATAATATAACAGCTGTGTATAAATACCTACGTAACATTACAAGTAGCAATATTGAGGTGTTAAAATTTACTAAATAGAAAGTATAACATAACATTCAGACAGAAAAAATAAATCACTTAGCGGACACGAATTACGAAGAAATCTTTTTACTGCGGGTATACATCAATAATAATGTCGTGATCCGCGGATGAGAAAAAAAAATGGTGAATATGAAATATTTTGTGCTGAGCGCGTTTTTCCGAGTAAAAGTATAGATACTGTAAGGCACTGATTCGTTTATATTTGACCTGTCTTTTCTTCGAGACACTCGCTGTAAAGCTAAAAGAAAAACAACAAAAAATAAATAAATTTTCTACGATATTTTGTAACCACTCCAATGAAATCGATTCGTTTTTCTGCACGGATAAGATATAACACAATTTACAATATAGAAACCGTATAATATGCAAGGTACACGTTAACACCATTATGGCGATATAGCTGGTACCTATTATTACGGTGTTATTGTAATATATATAAACTTTCAACGTTTTACCCGAACTCACGAATCCAAAACAGTCAAACATTTTTACTTTTTTTTACCCGTTGTGTTTCCAACACTACAGCAATGTTGCTGGTAAATTATAGCGATCATTATTATCGTTTCTATACTACGCTCTACGTGAACTTGGACCAAAATATTATATTCTATACACGATAAATTGTCTATTATAATTTAATCTATATACGCCGCAGCCGACCTTGGGTTAACGCCCCATATGCTTCCCCTACAAAAAAAAAAAAACCAAAAGCTTAAGTATTTATCGAAATTACGAAATAAAATATATTCTGATGTATTTCATTCGGCAAAATTAATTATTATGCATGGACGACGCTTTTAAACGGATTTTACATTCATATATTAATCGTTTTTGATGATCGTTTATACACCTAGTGAAATACTGTTCCTTCTTGTAACATAATAATAATAACATAATATTATAACATACAAATAGGTATGCAATACGTTATAATACTAATATTTAAATGTACACAATGTTAATGTTTATTTTAAAAATATATGTATTGTTTTGTTATTACCATTATATTAATAATAATTACTAGCGAGAAACGATCATGTAATACTATTATTATACTATATAATATAATATAATATATATTATGTATATGGTTTACGAACTACGATATAGTAATAATTATTATATATAATATATTTAATATTAGATGCAGACACATTTTGTACCTGAAAGTCCTAAACAAAATTGTAAAAGTAGCATTGATTATTAATTCTTTATTTATACATACATTTTTACTACCTATATATACAATAAATATATAGTTACATACATGTACAAAATTATATCAAAAATCAATATATTATATCTTAAAAAAAAAAAAAAAAAAAAAAAAAAATTATAATAAGTATAATTTATTATAATGTATTATGTGTATACTTTAACTACTATATTTATTATTAATTATAGCCCACTTATGACAAAAATGAACTAGAGTGATTCTAACAGATTTGTTATGTGTTAAGTCTTGCTTGAAATTTTGAACTATTGTATAATATAATATAATGATTAAATAACTACGTATTGAACTTATTGATTTTTTTCCTTGTAGTCTTGTGCACTTGTGTCACATGGTTTTTTTTTTCTTTTTGTAAATCACTGAAAGAATATTCCACAAGATTTAAAACGAAATGTTTTAACAACTTTTTGTCATCAAAATGACAGTTTTTCATATTTTCTTTTGAGAGAAAAACTTTTCTTAGATATTGTTTATGCACATTGCACACACTACACACACACACACACACACACACTCGCAAATTATTTATATGCATAAAATATAATATATAAATAATATATAATATAGTTGTATTACTAATTTTTTCAGCTTCTTTATTGTGTATTATTCATTTCGTTTCATCGATTTTCAAGAACAACAAACAACCCAAAAAACAAAATCGTATAATAAACAACCATTAAATTAGTAAATCACACCAAATGTATTACAATTTACTAATTAGTTTAAAAAAAAAAAAAACTAATAGGTTCAACATGCATCAGTAAATTATAGAGGCATAAATTGTCATACAGTATGATATTATATCGATATCAACATAAATCTAATCGTGCTAACTTATATAATATCTTAATGTTGTGATTCAAAAATGTACATAAACATACTCTTCTCTCTTTTTATTTCAACTGCCCCAAATATAATTTTTTGAAACAATTCAATTGCTATTAAATGACTGGTTACCTATTGTAATTGTTGCAATTAAAATTTAACTAATTTAATACATTTATGCGAGCAGAAAAACGGATACGCATTACTCATGTGATACTTATTTATATTTATACCTCATTTAAGGTGATATACATAATTTATTTAAAATCAAATAATAATGATAATATGACATACCGAGTGTTTAGATCAAAAAGTTTAATCGACTGTGGTGTACGTTGACATTCATAATGGCCGTTCTATCACAGGCTCTTTTATTTGTGATTCCATTCGACACTAAGTCATATATCTGCGTGTCTAATTGCAATGTTAATTTGTCGCAATAGAACTAAATTAAATTACAATATTAATGCTAACCAAAATCAAAAAATTTGGTGAAGAGGGATTCAAATCCAGGGACATGCTTTAATCTTGAAGCTGTTCAAGATCCAGAAATAGTTAAGAACCTCTCTGATATTATATGTTGAAATATGATATGCGCTAAGAAACAATAACGGTCCAATTTTGAACGCCAAATTTCTCTATCGATGTGTATGGCAGCATAGCGGTATCATGTGCTCTGATAAAGAGTTAATTCACATCCCGACTGTAAAATCGATTTTCCCATCTACTATCTGGCAGTTTAGTTAAGTACCACAATAACTTCGGTCCCGTTCTTAATAAGCCCTTCTATTTTTCAATTGATTTTATATTCGTGAACAACACTAGTCCTACGTCGGTAACGCTACTATATATAAACACATAGTGATAAAGTACGCGACTTGTCAACGCAAGGACCTATTTTTTTTTCATCTGCCTCATCTATATTTTAATTAAAAAAAATGTCAATACGTATCTATACTTTAGAGAACGTTTTTACACATACCTACTGATGTGTAACGACACTTTGGTTTCCTTTAATTGATCCCTTTTTTGTTTTCTACTTTTACTTTTTTATAGCAACCACTAATATTCTTAGAATTTCTTTCACTATATCAAGTAAGACTAATGAAAATGCGTGATGTACCTATACAAATTATTATACCTATATAAAAAAAAAAAAACATAAGAATATGAATAATAGGTAGTTCAAAAATAAAATCACATTGATACATATTCACATTATTACACATCTACTTTAGACAACAATAAGAAGTATTTAATTTAATCAGGCTTGAAGATTAACATCGGGCTCGAACAGTATACATAACACATGTGTAACGAACAACATCGATAATACATTTATTGTAGAAGTGATTTTCACTACATTGGGAATATTTATTGATTTGTTTTGATTTAGACATGTTAATGTTGACATTATTTTAAAATGTTGATTGTCCTCGTAAACCACGAAAATAAAAAACTTACATGATGATATTATTATACAATTTCGTCTAGGTATACTTTTCTATTTTTGTAGAATTATCATAAATATAAAAAAACCCATATACGGTGGATTGGTGCCTCAAGCGACAAGCATAAAAGAATACAATTATTATGGTTTAATATCCTGTTTATTTATTTATTTTATTACTAATTAACCCGCGGCAACTTAGGCCATTGGGTGGTTTTTACTGTGAGGGAGGGTACCGTAAGTTTAAACACTTGTGTTTTGGTTTTAGTAGATTTTTTATGGCGGCACTTCTCTCCGGACACCGTGACTTGCCCGAAGAAAAATGCCACCCACGGCCGGCATCGAACCGGCGCAGGTGTGCGTCGCAACTGACGCCTTAATCCACTCGGCCATTCCGTACCCCCCTTGTTTTTTTTATCCGCAAACTATCGCAAGAGTCACGAATCACGATAGTCACAACGACCATAGTACTATAATATGATAGTTAATGTGTTTTACGTAAGCTTTACAATGCTTATAATAATATAATACACATCAGGTCCAATCTCAATAATACAATAAAAAACTGTAACTTTTTATTCTTTGGATATTAGAGAATGAGTGAATATCTATATCGGAAATACTATTCATGAAAATATAGGTCATTTGTATTACACTGATACAATTTGTTGTGTGACTCCCAAACTGCGTTTTTTCAATTTGATAATAATAATGTATATTATGCACATAGACGCTCTTTGATATTCAAATGGTCGAATTTAAATATATTGTTATTCTTTTGTGAATAACGAGCTCTTATATAGGTTCGTAGCAGTAATCTCAAATGATGTGGTCCAAGTAAATTTTCAAAAACCTATATAAAAAGATTTATTTATGTTTTTAAATATGAATTGTTATCCATATCACACGTGTATACGTTCGTATATTATATTGTATAATATTTTAAATTTGATACTGTGCCCATTATACTATATTCTATAGAAAAATATGTCTGAACAAATAAAAGAACGTTTCGGATTTTGTGCAAGATGTGGGTTAAATAAATTGGTTTCATAACGCCGTGTGCCTATATTATTTTGTGGGTGTAAGAGACACCAGAGACCTATTATTATTCATAAAACTAGTCCCCTAAATTGTTCATGTAGTACTCCACACAATACACAAACACATCGTTTTGACATAATTTAACACATATTTGATACACTTTGGAATGATTTTATTTTCCATTTGCAATACGTAGTAATACAAAAAAAATTACCAGCAATCATCCCGTTTTTAACACAATACAAAGGTATTAAACCAAATACAAAGGCAAAAAAAACTGGTGGAAAGACAACAGTTTTCTGTTTTAATGCAGGTAAATACAATAAATCATAAATATTCGTTGTTTTATCACTGGAATTTTTCTCACTTCGTGCAATGAACTGAATATATTAAATAACATTTTTATAGTATTATACGTGTGGGCATGAACGTACGTATGTTTTCTATGGTCAAATAATTGTTTGTTAACTGAAAACTTATTTATACTGACTATACTGATTATTCATAAATATAATTAATTTAAAACTATGTATATCAATAGATCTACCATTTTGAACATAAAACAAACTACTATCTTAGAAAAATAAGTAAATAATTATATTTATTTATATTATTTTGATACTTTTATAAACACGTCAGTCGACAAACTGGAAAGTTAACTTTTAACAGTTATATAACTGAAATTATGTTAGGTATTTCATATTATACACAATTATTGATACACACTTATGTCTTATAGTAATATTTCGTCACTTCTAATCAACGAAAAGTAATTAAAATAATTTTTTACTTTGTATTCTTAAAAAAAAAATCCATACTCACTTAAAAATACATACTAATATTTTAATATTAATAAAAACAATATATATTTTTTTATATACGTATATTTTTTTTTTTTTTTTTTAATTTTATTAGAGAATATACAATCTATACCCATAGGCATAATAAGAATATGTGCCACATTATATTAAAAAAAACATGAATAGGATGAGGGAAGAAACCATCCAGTGATAGCACTTCCTAATTTGTATAACTAAATATTTTTTTTTTTTTATTATTTTAGCATTTTTTTTTTTTTTATCTCCGTTATTCATAAAGTAGATCTCTACACCAGTTTCTTTTTAGACGCCATGGAGGGTTTCCAGGAATCGTGTGAGTGACTAGACCGGATATTAGAGAATTTGAGTGAGCAGACAGTTTGTTGAAAAAACGTTTGTAATACGTTTTGGCTTCTTCGTGTATAGTTTTCATTTTTAAGTCAGAGTGAAGAGTAAAATTTGAAACATAAGGAGGAGCATTGGTGATGGAACGCAAGATTTTGTTTTGTACGGTTTGTATTTTGTTGAGATTGGATTTTTTGGCATTGCCCCACAGTTGGAGCCCATATATCCACATAGGCTTAATTAGGGATTTGTAAATAAGCAATTTGATATTTAATTTAGTGTGTTTGTCAGTTAATAGTGTTTTAGCAACCGGATGCGTGCATTTAGGGCGAGTTTTCTTCCCCTTACATGTTGCGCCCAGATGAGGCGACGATCAATGGTTAGTCCTAAATACTTAACAGATTAAGATGAAGGTATAGGTATGTCAGCTAAGGAAACTTCAGGGCAGGGAGCAATGCGAAGAGTAAAGGTAAAGGTATATACGTATATGATTAAAAATATATTACAGTACCTATACTTAAGTAAGTATAATATATATTAAACTAGCTGATCCCGTGCACTTCGTTGCCCGTTAAATGTATCAACTCTGTATGACTCAAACTTTATTCAATTCGTTATTTAATATTCGGTGTATGGTGTTCAAAATTTATCTTAACTTTTCCGTTGCCCAGAATAAAAATTCTGATTCGCAGCAGTACATTATATCAGGAAGGCAATCTACCTGTGGTAGATCGCGGACCCCGCCGTGCTGTTAGTACGTAAGTGTATGATTTAACTCTAAAGTATCAAAGTTATAGCAAGTTTGTTGGTTTTACTTAATTCTACCTACGATGGATTAATATAATCAATTTACCTATACTAAATCCTATCCTAATCTAACCGTACCGATGAATAAAAAAAAAACAAATTTAACCCTTTGTAAATTAACTTATCTTCTTCCCAGAGGTCTAATCTACCCAAGAACATTAATTTATATATAAATCTAACTATATAAATACAGAGACTATAACTATACAGACTAAACTCTAGAACTACTTATCAGATCTTCTTGTATATTATATTATATGTATGTATATTGACAAAAAATAATAATACAAATCAACAAACATGACCGATTAACCAATAGCAACCTAAAATTTTCTTTCATATAAACCTTCTTCGTGAAATACTCTTTCGTTTAAAAAAAAAATCAAAAAGATCTGATAAGTAGTTCCAGAGTTTAGCCTGTACAGAGATTTTCATTTCACGTTTTTATAGTTTGATATTATATTATAATTTATATTTAAAAAGTAAAGCAAATAGTTTTTTTTTATTATTATTATTATCATTAAAAACTCATGGCAACCATTTATAAACAAAAATTGTCATCTGAAATCTCAAAATTCCCGTCTTAGCACCTCCCGGGATTAATCGTTTCCCTTTTAAAATTAGCCTATCTTTTAAGTTCGGCCAAATTACACACATAGTAAAAATTTCATCATGATCGATCCAGTAGTTTCGGAAATTATCGCGAACATACATCGTGACACGAAATTTTTATATATACAGATTATAATATTAAAAACTCGAAACAAAAATTATGCCAAATATAACAAATACAAAAATATTAAAACACCACTAAAAGAGCGGTGCTTGTGACATATTATTATTTTATTGTCTTAAGAGGTTCATCTTGTAAATTGCTGACGGCGAATCTCTAGGAATAGGTGTGAAAAGTATTATAGACGAGATGTATGCGATGAAACTTTAAAATTTTCTTTTGTGATAGCAAAGATGGAGAAATGATTTGGTTTGTTTTTTTTATCGTAGAGCTTTATCTGGACTTCACAATTCACATCACGAATACTGTCTATGATTTTTTGTTTATTGTCAATCGAACTGCATGTATAATAATTAAAATTAAATATTTACTCGGCAAAACCGTATTGTCAAACGTCCATGTGTGTAAAGTATTTTATTGCATACCCAAACATCTACAAACTCACATATTGTGAAATATACATATATTATTGAGTGTAAACCCGAGCGCAAACTAATTAGTTGTGTTTATTGTGCACATGAAATATTACAAATAATAAACGGACACACACACATATATGTACTATTCGTCAGCCGCCAACAAAACACAAACATATTCTTCGTGATTGGAAATCGAATAAAATTTCATATAATTTCGTACGAAACAAGTGCACTCGTTTTTTTTTTTTGTTACTTCATAGTTGTATTATTATAACTCGAGCTAACCAACTATGGATTGACCCTGGTTGGATTACAACTTAATCCATATAAATATAAAAATGAATGTACGTTTTGAAGAGGCTTATAGACTTAGAACCTATCGAACCAACTAGCACCAAACTTTGAAGACAAATTACTTGAGACTCGGGGCTTCATTTTTCAACTCATGTAGGTTGCTGTATAGGGTGGCACACAAAGAAATTTCATTTTGGTTCACGAAAATCAAATAATATTTTGTTTATAATATATTATACGGTTGTCATTGGTTACACGAACAAAAGAGGCTTTTATATAATCTATTTACACACGTCATATTATTTTATAAACGAGTGTATGTCTGTAGCTGTTATACTCAAAAATTACTCAACCAATTTTGACAAAAGTTTTCAAGATTGTTTTTAAAGATATCAAGAAAGTTTCAAGAGTAATTTGAATCGTGTTCAGAATTTTACCGCGTACATATCTAATCTGCCACAGGCGGATTGCCCATCTTGGTCTAATTATAGTTCACAAAGCGGGGTACATCGGTGCCGATTTTCCCGTGAACTGAGCTATATACTAACACGGAGATAGGTACACCAACCTATTTAGCGCCGTATTTTATATTTGTTATTTTTTCCCCCAGTTGAATTCTGGTCGTGCAGCTATAGTCATGTCATATTATTTACTAATTAGTCTAACCTGACAACTATTAAACGTATACGCTATATCTATTCATATTGTTGATATGTCGGATATCGGATGTTGCATATCGGAGAATATGGAAAGTTGGTTTTTTTTTTCAAAATCATTTTTGCAACAATGTGGGATATAAGATAATTGAAACTAGCTTGCAGACGGGCTGACATCGAACACGAAATAAGGCAAAACAGAAGACACGAAAAGTTTGGATATAATATAATAATATGAAACAATCATTTAAAACGACGTACATCCGTGTGATAGACAGTTGAAATCCGAAAATGACAGAAATACAACCTACACAAATATTGTAAAGTTTACGTTATAGTATTTCTAACAAAATTCAAAACTCGATTAGCATGGCACTACTGCCGATTTCGTCAAAATTGCCATCAATTAAGAAAGTTGTTGTCCGACCACCGCGCAGCCACTATACGACCACCACTGCCACAGACGGTTTGGATTCACTTGAATTTAGCACGCTCACTGCGACATTTCGGGAAACCATAACCGAAGTTGTGTCGTAACAAGATATAAATCAAAACAATAGAGAGATTTTTTTTCAAATTATTGAATTTCAATTTTCACGAATATTTTTAATTTACATAATAGTATAATTTTATTTCTATAGCGGATGGAAATGTATTCCAAATCATCACGTCACTTATGTCGTAACGTGGATCGATTTATTGTTTTACCCTCGCTCATTGAAGTATTAATTATGTGATATAATTTAATATCAAACGTCTTTATATTATACTATGTTATAAAATCGAATTTACCATATTCTGAAATTCGATATTTAAAATGTTTGCGACAACCGGCCCGGGAAGTCTGATAGTTGAGCATATGTCACCGCCGATATGTTACGATAAATAACAGATATCTACGCCACAGTAAGTTGTACTACACCGATACTACACTTTAATCCGCTGGTTTTTGCGTGGAATCGAAATTATTCGGTTAAAAGTAAAATGAAACACAAAAGTATTCGCGGTGGCGAGGGGGCAAAAAAAAATTTGGAAAAATAAGACAAAATAAATGGATTCTTACTTATCTGTTACGCCATAGTCAACCACCGAAACTGTCGATTTGTTTAAAAGTTCAAAGGTTCAAAAAGTTCAAATACATACGCGTGTACAGAACGCGCAGAGCCTAAGATGGGTTTTAGCATATTATTATACATATTACACAAAAACGTTTAGTCTCATAGCGGGACGCGTATTCGGTCTGTGGTAAAGGAATCCCGAATCGTCTATTAAACACCTAAGCTCATGATTGCCTATCACCTATAATGATAATATTCAATAATAAGTAAACATTAGTAGATTGTGTACTTGATACGAATGGCTTATACAAGGGTTTGATAAATGTATTTGTGAACATTTTAACTTTGCGTACAGAATTGATATGAATCGGCTCATATATTTATTAGATAATAGTTTATGTTATTATGATCTGATCAAATTCTGGTCGTACATAGTTTTATTGAGATTTGAGAGTAATCTTATAAACATTTTAAATGTATATTGTTATAATAATAATACATTATATTATGTATTATAATACAGAGCACTTGGGTATATACTTAATATTATATTCTGTAGGTATATTTTTGATGATATTATAAGAATATAGTTTGCATTAATATGATAATTTATAAAACGATAATTTATATTAACACATTTTTAAAGATACTTGTGGATTTAAACCTAATAATATAGTTATATACATAATTACGTTATGATGTTTTCCTCGACCTAAAATTAAGTTCGGAACAAAGCATTTAGAAATAAATTTATAAATTACTTGCTTTAAATTAAAAATCACCGACAGTTTTCCAATACATCTAAAGGAATGCGTACAATTTGATCTTCGAAGGAAGATCAACGATCGTGGGTTTCATTGTTCTCAGCTCAAAAACATGTACTACAACGAATTGTACAGTTATTTATCTTTGCTTACGAATTTTGATATCATCACACACTATACATTTTTGCAGTGAGATCATTGTTTTAACACGATAAATGTTACGTGTGTGTGTTTATAAATTATATAATATCTGTTTAATATAATAGTTATAACTAATGAATGTATCGACCACGTGTACTCGATGGGTCTGAAACTGTCATCGTATATCACAATTTACAAAAACCACGATCACAATACCACAAATCACGGCAAAACACTAAATAAATATAACGATATGGTAAGCCAAATGCAGGAATATCTTCTAATTGAAAAAAAAATGGACAAATCTTTTGTATAATTATATACGACGCATTGTATCGATATAATTACCAAACGATCGATGCAATACTAATATTAAGTATTGATGTGCTGTTATAATAAATTATAATATTATATGGTCACTATTATACCGTTCGGTTTCAATTCATTTAATTCGATTATACAAACATCACGCTCGTTCGTGTTAACGTTGAGAATAATATCATAATATAGGAAAATCACTTCAATGAGACCCATGAGACGTAGTATTAGGTATTTTTTATACTAATAATATTATACACTTCACAGTATTGAGTAACACGGCGTCTTGAGTAGGCAATTTAGCTACACCAATTTCGTGAGTATAATATTATTTCATTTCAGTATCTCATTACGACAGTCATTAAGTACTACACAAAAATATTATAATACAATATATTTCAATAAAATTGTTAGATTTTAATTACAATGAGTTTTGGATTGGTTACACTTCATTCTTCATTTTGTTTTCCATACTATATAAATGATAATATATATTTCTGTTGAATCGCAGAATAAGATATAAACTACCAAGTGCCAAATAATAGTACATTAATATGGGTTATTTAATGAGTGAATGTAATTTTTTTATAAACAAACACAAACATTTATATTTTTTTTATCTATAAACTGTCATTTAATTTGAAGTTTTACTAAATTTAATCATAAATCGTTTCATCTGTTGATGTCTAATAATTAATAAATATTTAAAAATGATTTTTTTTTTTATATATAGCGTACAATTTGTAAAATACACCGATTATAAATGCACTATACATATATGAATATATTTTATGATGATGTATCGAATATTCTTATCGGGTGAATCGGTAATAGTACACATTTACAGTGACATCAGATAATTAATTACATTAATACATTATACTGAGGGCTATCTGCATATCTACTGCAACATTATAATTCTCGAGCACTAATTTTTAGATTAAACAATGGCATTACACAATAAGACAAATGTCGTGATAAAAAAATGTAGGGCATTATATTTCCAATCTGAACAAAACACAGTCAAAATTATTTATATTCTAAAATCCTTGCCATTGTTACTCCAAGTGCCCTCCATATTATATGAATTAAAAAGTATTTTAATTTGAAGTGAATGATTGAAAAATTTAAATAATAGAAGGAAAAATGGAAATTACATATCAAGATATAATATTAAATTATTTTAAAGTTATTACTATTAGTAAATATATATATAAATTATAAAATATCCTTAGAAATACTTGCTGACACGCCTTTTCCGATTAGATCCGTTTTTCGTGTACCATGATTTCTTGCTGAATTTAAATATAGCACATTAACTATTATAGCGACCTACTCAATGATTGAATCAAATTAAGTCAAAATATAGATAAAAAATGTACTATACAAGAAAACGACTTTTACGATTTTATCTTTTCCTGATAGTATAATACAATATATTTTGTTTTGTTATGTTTAATCAGTGAAAAAACAGGAGACAACACCTTTATTGTTGAAATAGTATTTTTCAAATATCATTGTAAATTTGTAACAATATAGTAGGAGCCTTGTATTAAATTTTCAAGCTTTTTTACCCAACAAATAAAGTTTTATTGACATTCATAGAAAAAAATACTAATAAAATTGGAAACTGTAAATGTTCCTAAACAGTTCAATACAAATCAAAATATTTTGAAAATTTTATCGTGTATAGAAAATGCAAATATAAACAACCAGTGAAAATTTCATGTATATACGTTTATTTTTTTTTTGAGTTACACCAAATCCCAAAATTAATTTTGTCAAAAACAGATTTTGCGTAAAAATTCCCGTTTTTTCTTAATTTTTCTTTTGTTTTTCACGTCGCTTTTGAAAGCTACTAGGAAATTTTTACTTTTGACCTCCCAAAATACCAACTAGATTCACTTTCCTATCAGAAAAGTTACTGTTGAAGAAAATCCAAGCACTTTTACTGTCCTAAAAGGTGATGACAGACACAAAAAAAACAAAAAAAAACACACACACACATCATTGTAAAATCGATACATTCATCGCTTTGCTCAGAATCTAAAATTATACCGTTTTAGATTATAAATGAGACAAAAAAATACATATTCTTCAACATATATGCATATTAAATAAAAATGTTAGGTATATAAAAGATTGAGGTAAAAATCAAGGTAATAATATGCAAATGTTTACAATAGTTATAATATTATTAAAATATTTACTAAATATTATAAACCAGCGTATAACGTAAAAGTTGTGTATTACTAACAAATACTGATGACAGAGATGTCAATAACATCGCATACATCTGGCAAAACTTTATACGCATCAGATACGATGGCAACAGAAGTCTGATTTCGTGTCAGCTGCTGTGAGTTCTTTTTTTGATTCTCAAGTCCCATTAAATGACATTTCAAAAGACCATCGTTGCTATGTTTTTCTGTTTAACTTCAAATGTGATTCTCAGCAAGCAAATTACGGTCTTTGGTTACGTTTTCATTACAAAAAACATGAAAAAGAATGTACGTGAAACATAATATCATACGATGCATGCCATATAAATCCATTTTCAAAAAAATGTCTTAAACAAAAGTACAAAAAAATATAACGAATAGAATTTATTGTTTGAGCATTATTCTTTAATAATGAATATTATAGTAATACGAATAATATTGTTTTATACATTTTAATTTTTCACATTACAATATATTAATATGAGGTATAAATATAAGAATATAATGTGTACACAACATACAAGTATTACAAATTATACAATGCTTTGTACATTTATTATGCTTTTTATACATTTTAACCTTAAAATTGATATCAATTACATAATAAGGTTAACTTGTAATCTACACCTACCATGATATTCTAAAACGCAATTTAAATTGTATTAAAATTATTTAAAAACGATAGTATATATGATCTTAAGTACAAAATGGACATTACGTAAGTGAAAAATGATAGTACATGTATATAACATTTATTAAATAGGTGAACAATTTTAAAATAAAATTATTTTGTGTTGAATGCTTCTTAAATAAGTGTAATTCTCGATAAATGATAAATTGTTTAACGAAAAAAAAAATAAAAGTTTGTTAAATATAAGACGTTAAGGTTATTGTGTTTTTTTAATACATCGTTTCAAAATCTCTGAAAATATGATTGGTTAAAATAATAATACATTTAAAACGAATATTTCAATATGGTAAAACTATGAAAATTCTATTAGTTTTACTAAAAAGTAGCTGCAAATAATCACTAAATCCAATACATTCGATGTTTATATATCGTAAGACACCACATCATCGATTATCTTTTATATGTAGCCCATCGTGGGCTTGGAATCAGAGAATTCTATATTAAAAAAATATTTAAAAACTGTTCTGTTAGCGGTTCGATTAAGGATAAATTGTCTGCATATGTTTTATCTTGGAATCGATTTATTCCATCACATATTTAAGAAGTTATTTGAGATAAAATGACCAAGCACTGTGTTGGATACATTTGTTATTTTGTATTTCAATTTATAGTTAAAACAAAAAGCTCTAAATACCAAATAATTCAAATAGTTATTGGGAAACAGTATAGGTTTTAACGAAAATAAGTGTATGCGGTCATACAGTAATTGCATTTTGTGGTTGTTATTTTTAGCGTATTTTGCATGCAGTACCTCAGCCAATACAGTAAAATACCGAAATAATTGATCATGCAAATCAATGGTTGTAATATTATAATAAATATATTATGATATTCATTTGTATTAATAATATTCCACATAATAGGTACCTTAATATATTATTTTTATTTTTAGGTTGGATTTTAGCTACACTGAAAATAATTTTAAGTACAATTAATTAATTTGGAGTCTATAATATGTTCTACCGAAAAACGTTATTAAAGGTTATGTTTTCAAAAAATTAAATAGGGAACAAAAAATTCTATCAGTATTAAGTAGAACATTTTGTTTTCAAATTTGAAATTTTAGAGCTATTCAATATTGTAAAGAACTCTTTGATTCCATGCCCACCCAGTGTTATATACCGGTGGATTTTTCGTTATATTATTGTACAATGTCTTTATATTTGAAGGGCATACTATTATGTTGGAAAAAAGGTGAAAAACGTTTGAAGAAACGTTGCAACAGAAATAAAATAGTTGGTGGAAATGTGCACACATACTCAATTTGGGCGAATTTGATTTACTCGTAGATAAGCGAGTAAACTCGTATCCCACTTACATAATTTGCGAACAACAATTACCCAGTATATGGCCAAAATGGTTTACGTGTACGTCTTCGTAATTAATATGTTCAAATTCTCGCGTTATTTGATTAAAATTAATTGAAAAAGTGAATAAAATTCAACTAGTTTTGAACCTATAGATGCCAGGCGAGGAGTTCAAAATTAATATAATTTGTCGATTCTTTAAAATAATTTTCATCTAACGAGCGGAGTCACGGAAATTCTAAAAATGCTCCTTATATTTCACAATTGTTTAAGTCTCAGGGGATACCCATACAATATAATATGACATAATAATTGGTTTTCCTATTTGTTGATTAGATAATTTACTGTCGTTTTGTATTTTATATTAATAAAAATAATATAATATTTATTTTTATTTATTATATATTATTATTACGTTTAAGTTTTTTTTAAATACACATTCTTAATATGTAAACATTGTATGTTTAGGAGTTAATAAACAAACAATAATCATAACAATAATTTGCAAATGTGATTTTTCATTAAACTGTGTAACTCTACCGTATTAACGCAGAAAAACACGCTTTATCAAAATCAAAACGGATTGAACCTAAATTAATATAACATAGGTTAACGCAGAAACACGTCATATTCTTTGTTAATGTAAAATATGTCGACGTTAATCATTCTAAAATCGTTCACTAACACAATCTATTACACTGATAAAGTGGTAAGTACACGATATTTTCCTTATATGATATAATTGTATTCATTAAATACAACGAGGTATGCCGACATAACATTTTTATCGATCAAAAAACTTTTAAACGCAATAATAACTTTGATGCTAGTTTTAAGCAAATTAATAAATCTCGTTTATTTACTTCCACTATAATTAATAATAATTTAACTATAAATGAATAAAATCTATTAAGCATTTTACCCGAAGACCTTTCATATTTTCCGACAAAAACATTATAGTAATATTACTTCGATAAAATTTGCTGCATAACTTTTAATTCTATATTATAAAAAATGTAAATACGTTTATTCATAGTTACTGGACATTGTTGCTGTATACCAATAGTTCGTTGAAATAGTTTCACAATCGATAAAACTATTTTACAAAATTTAACGAGTCGTTTATTTATCAGGGTTTTTGACCCACGCAACAACTTAAATATATATACTCTGTCTTGTTTAAATCACGTGATATTATAATTATTATTAATTATGTGCATGAGCGATGAAAAAAATGTATAAGAGTTACACCAGAATCGTTGTAATTACTAAACCCAGAGTTGATTTATAATTTCCCGATTATTAAAATAACTTGTTAAACGTATGATGTTATATTATAAGAAATCATATTGCAGGTATACAGAGTATAGTTTTAAAATTAATAAAAATAAGTACTTATATAATATAAGATGAGTTACTAAAACACTGGACGTAGATGTCTCTAATATACTATATATTATATTCTCTGTGTCAGTAACCGAGATTATAAACAAACATTTCACACATTTTTTAGTATACACGAATAGATTTCATTATGGGGTCTGTGTTACAAAATCGTGAGACTTAAGGTTGAATTCAGTGCATACTTATAGCTGTCAGGAATTCGGGTTTAGCTGAAAGGTGATTACATGGGTTTAAAGGTTGGTCACTACATATACTCACCTTGTGTCTATAATATATCATACAGAAATAGTGTGAACATAAATTTTACCTAAAGGGAGACAGAGGGAAAAAGAGACAGAAACAAACAAAGAGACAGAGTGAGATAGTGAGAGAGAAAATTTGAAAGAGAGAGAGAGAGAAGGAGATAGACAGAAAGAGAAATAGAATAGGGGACGGAGAGAATATTATAACAAAGTGTGGTTGAAAATGATTTCGAAGACGTTATGTCAATTTAATTTATGAGACGTCTAATTAATAATGCTAGTATAATAATTTATTAATATACGCACATATTTGTATAAGCCACCATCATATTTTAATGTTGACCAATATATTATTATGTTATAATATATATGAAAATGTCGTCGCATTCGAATATATTTTATAACAATTATCATACATATCTACACTATCCGTTACAATATCAATATGGTAAAATAAATCTCAATATCAATTGTAGTAATTTGATGTTACAAAAATAGTTTCAATCTAAAACATACACTTAGTTATTAGTAAACTATCATCGTTTTTATCATAATGAAACACTACAGTTTGTGTTTGTATTACGTTTAATAGTACAATATGTTCTGAGGTGGTATAATCTTGCTTATTCTGCGTCTTATTTGGTGAATGTATTATTGTTATTTGTCAAACGCTGTACGTTGTTTACAAAAACTATGAATTGTTACAACAGTGGGTTTACGATGGTTTCTTTACTCGTTCAAACGTCGTCAAGAGACCAATGACTGATGTGTTGTAGAGATTTGGGGGCACTGTTCCGCATAATACATAAATTTTGTTTTAACATAATTTGCAGTTTTAATCACTGATTCAATAACGCACTTCAAAGAGTCGAAAGTCGAAATTCACTGCAGGGTTCTTAAATTAATATATAAATACTTCAAAATTTCTGCGTTACGAGTGAGATTCAGTTTGATAAATATATCATTTTTGATCGTTCAAAGGAATGTAATTTTAATATCTGTTGTTTCATTTAAAAATGTATTAGAAAAACATTGCAAAATAAAAATTCAAGAACAATAATAATTTGTTCAAAACGTATATTGTTTTAATAACAGTCAGTGTCCCCTGACTGATGAATACTTATGGTAAGTCATAATCGGGTAAAAGATTAAACACTTTTGTAAAACATGCGCATTCAATTTTAAATAATTATTACACAACCCATATAATATAGTGATGATAAGTAAATTTTCTAACCATAGACGCATTTATAATTATTTCGTATATTTCAAAATGATAACACAAATATTGAAATATTATTTTCTATACTATATAGGTAATTTGAATAATATTGACTTGGTTTGTTCTGTTCGTAAAATCGAATTCGTTTGAAACGTTTTAGTTGATTAATAATATCACGTCCGTTCTCATTCGGAATATGAAGTGTAAAACATTCAAAATTCAATAAAATTATAATTAAAATTCATCCGTAGTGTTTGCAAAAATGATTTAGCTATTTAATGAATTATTGAAAATATAATATAATGTATCATGTACTTATTATTATTAATGTTAAACAGTCTAGTTTTCTTATTTGATTAATATTCTATTTTTTGTTTTTTGTTTTTAATTGGATCTTAAAATGTATTTTAAGAATAATAATACATTTTGTTAATGATTGTTCAGATGTTCCACATAATATATTTTCATAATATTATTTATTCCAGAAAAGACCGGCGGCTAGTTAATTAATTATTAAAAAGAAATAAAACAAATAATTAGTAAAAAATAATATACCTATATATTGTATTAGCTAGTTACTTAATGTTCTTTAATATATATTTTAATAATGTTTTAATACGAAAAACCCAATCTATCTGGCAATTTTTGAGATAATATTATAAGAATTAAAAATAAAAAAATATTTTAAGAGTTGTTATAAATGTTTTGACACAATAATAGGTTTGTAAGGTTTTTGATTTCTAAAAAAAAGTTTTTGTCTTGAACTAGAGAAAAAAAAACACAATACGAAAAACCAACAATAGTTCTCGTAAAATACTAAGAAATAGGATAAATAATTTTAATGGTTAATTATAAAAATATTTTTAAACTTTTAGATAATGTACAATATAAAGAGTTTAGGTAATAAAATCATAATTTATTTTATGTACGATGTTATAAATGAGTAATATTCAATAAACTAATAATATTATAAAAGATTACAATAACATACCTACAATCTACATAGAAGTGCATACACATGAAGTAAGTACATAACGCGTTTAGTATTAAATAACCATTATTACTTATATTAGTATAATATTATCGATAATAAAATTAAATAATTACCACGTAAAAAAAACACGTTTACCTTGTATTGTATTTAAATTAACGCTTAAAAAAAACCAACACTTTCACAGATAATAATTCAATGAAAGAAAAAATGAAAAATAAATATTTATATTAACACTTGATATTATTTAAAGACAAAAAAACGGAAAAAATGTATCATGATAAACTAGGTATATAGTGATCGCTAGTGGTGGTGGGTAGGTCATCGTCTTCGTCCGTACTGTTTTTCTTAGAAGACATAGAAGAAGATGAGTTATACCGTAGACTAAACTTTTTTCACCTAAAACATTTCATATTATATTATTTAATGTATTATCGATTGTAACATTCAATACTAAAACACAGTAAAACGATGTACTATAAGTGAATTATACATAGCTTGAAATTTTTCTGTACACTTATATTGTTAATTGTAATTTGTATCGTATATAGATAATTTTTAGAATATAGCATAACAAAGTAACAAAACTCTTGAGGAAAAATCTTAAATTTCGTATAAAAATCCAATTTTGTCATAGTTCAACTTAAAATGTCTTGGGGAAAAAACGTTGTTTGTGCATTAATGATATTTTTAAACTTCTTTAAGAACACTTATGAAGACTTCTAAATTAAACTGTCAAGCCATATAGCTATTAAATTTAAAATTGTATGAATATTCCAATTTTTGTGTTTTTGACAACACTTGTACTTAAAAAATTTATTTTTTCAATTTAAAATATGTCTTCATAAGCTATAAATGCTTATGATTTTGGTGAACCACATTATTGCTGATCAGTAGAGCGCGGATTTATATGCATTAAAAACCAATCAAATATGCGCTAAAAAATCCTAAATATGCATAAATATATGCACTAAAATTTTGAAATGTGCATCAAAAATAAAAATATGCATAATAAAATTAGCAAAAAAATTATCAAACAAAAAAATAGGAATCAATTTATATCAACAATGTATCCTAAAACAAATTTTAGTCTTTAAAATTTTTATCTTATTATGTATTTTATTACCCCGATTATTGATTTAAGGTCATATTTGGGAAAACCGTTTATACCTATAAGTATACCTATTAATTTATTTTGATATTAATCAAAACTATAAAAATATGATATTTTTTTTCTTATATTATAATACCATATATTTAAAAAATGTCTAAAAAAACACCGAATTATTCACTAAAAGATGAAATATGCTATTAAAATTTGAAAATAAGCCCCTAAAATATAAAAATGTCAAAATATGCAAAAATATGCACTAAAAAGTTTCATTTTTTAAATCGTCATGTCATGAAACAAATTGTATGCTCACTTAGCATATCATACGATCAACCAGAATAAATATGCAAATGCATACAAATCCGCACTTTACTGATCAGTATAATATTTTGACTATAGTTTAGTCAATGGATACAAAACTCTGTGCCACGCGAAGAACTTCGTATAATGCGGTGTGGTTCTGCGCAATAATATTATAATCTGAGAAATAATTATCCCGGGATAATTAAGATATTATTTTGCTCACATCGTCTTTAACTTCGTAATAATTTACCCGTTAATGTGCAATAAAAAATAATGTCGGTATAAAATTTTAAACAGCGGGTATCACATTAACTTTCCCCCCTTTCCGTGTGGGTTGTTGCGGGATTAGGCCATAACGATTTTAATTTACTTAATTGAATTGTATCACAGTTGAAATTTAATTTTCAATTTATTTTGATTTTCTGAAAATTATATCTATATTTTGGTTTGCTTTATTGGATGCGCATTATTACAAACCTCAATTAGTGTAAATTGACGGTACGACGAGTTGGACATTTTCCAGATATGGTCTGTTTTAGAATAGATTATATGGATATATTTGCATGAGTAATACAACGTAGATTATATTATGAATACCAAAGTGTATTTCCTAATGGTGGATAATAATATTTGTCTGGTATGCAATTAGTGTAGAAGTAGAACATGTCAAGTTCAAAGTTACGAAATCTAGTACTAGTTAAATATATACAGAATAAATAATCAAAAACATTTAATAAATCTAGTTAAGCACAATTATGATGCTATAACCATATCCCGATTTAATACCAATTTAAAAATGAAGACCAAGATTTGAAGGGTCATCCACACGTTACATTCCCTCCACCCTCAAATCATCCACTGGTTTGCTAACTACAAGCAAAAACGCATTACTTGGTTTATAGTGTATAAGTTATAAATTAAGTGTGCAACGTTATTTATTATTTGGAAGTTTATAACATCATAGTAAAAACATTCATTCAGAAAAAAAAGTTATGAATGAGTGAAAATATAAATATTAGGTACCAACCAAAATATTCAATCAATATAACTTTTTTGATCTTGACGGAAATCATTAACATTTTTACCTTATTTTGTTTTTTTTTAATTAAGATTTACTTAGAACTAAAACAAATTTAAAAACATAATGGTTAAACAGCTTTATAAATTCTTAGGTTAAACAATAATAAAACAATAATATTACATTTTGAAGTTTAAAATTGCTCTCCTGTTTTGAGTTTCAACGCACCATCGGATGTGGCCAAAATATAATTTCAGAAAAATTAGTCCGTTTTTAATATTTTGTACCTAGAGTCTTGATTTCGATAAATTATAACTTCAATCTATAATAATATACATTTAACCACCATAGTATGAAAAAGGAAAGGACTATAGGCAGTCAAAAGTAATACCACGTAACCGGGTTGCCTTATCGGATTTACTACTAACCAAACTTATCCAACCACAATGTTTGTTTAATAACAACCGTATGCTGTATAACTAGCACAGCCAGACGCTTTTGGGCAAAAGTGGCAGTAGGCTCTTTAGTGTCTATAATTATTATACCAATGTACATAATTTGCACGGTATTTAAAACACGGCAGTTAAAATATTGGCAGTGATATTGCAGTAGTTCAAAATAAATAAATGGTGCAAAATGAATAACGAATATGTATCAAAAGTGCGAGTGATAAAATAACTATTGTAATGTCACATAATTTCAGCCTCTTATCCAGGGAATTATTAAAAATATTTTACTAAGAAACAAATTTAATTAAATGTAATGTATTACGATTACCTTTATCATAATTAATATTGGCACTGCGGTTGTTATTTGCCTTCCTTTCATCTCGTCACTCTACCAGCTCACAACTGGAGTGAATTCCAGGAATGAGCCTTTAATTATAAAAAGTAGGCGATATCCCGCAAAATACTGGTACTGGACATCCCTGTTCACTTTTATCAACTGCAACGTTATTCGGGACAACGACACTACGACTGTTGAGACTACCCCTGTTTTCGGTTACGGATATAACTACTGGTTAGTTAGCATTTCAGACAACCGTCGAAATAGGACTGTTCAATGTAAATGAAGAACACGAAAAAAAGGAAGTTGCTATGAAATAGAATACAATTATATAAAGCATATCATATAACAGGTCAAGGAAATCTGGTTGTTTTCAAAGAGAGCCGTTATAAACCACAACATATGAGAAAACAAAAACGTTAATCCAAAAATCGTACAAACCATCAATTTATTATACATTCGGTGTTACTGATCACAGCAAAACACACAGACCCTCCACAGTCTTCCAGCCAGTGAAAACATACATTCCATTGAAGGTAATAATATACCTACACCAATAACACTACACATACAAGATTCTCAAGGGAGAAATTGGAGTGTATCGATACGTATCGGTAGTTTGATATACATCAGTCAAACGTAGCAACCCGACACTCAGGCTTAGATAAGACTTAGATACAAATCGATGGGTACATATAGTTACTACGTCTCGATAAGTATCGAATTTTTTTTCTTAAAAATCTTGGGTATATACATCTCGTTTGAGAACAAAGTGATATCTGCCATAATATCACACGTGATGAAATACGCACGATGGAAAAACTATTACCGTTTGGTACACCAATAGGAAAACGAACTGCGCTAACTATAATAACACTATGGTATATGAGCTAGAAAAAAAAATATAGCAAGCTATACAATGCTAATACGGTGCAGAATTGACTCTAGAGAAGTTGTTAAAAGTTTTAATCAATTATTTATTATTTATTTCCAACAATCATTCACGAATCTAATAATCAAAACAGTTAAAACTAGTAATTACTAACCTGTAAATTAAAGTAATCAAATGCTAACGTCAAGTCTTATAATACGTTAGTATCGTTTTCGTAGTTATACATTTAGCGATGAATTGACACTGGAAGTATCGTCTGCAATACGTCATAGTTGAGATAATTAGGTACCTACTATGATAATTATTATATCATCGTAATATTATTTTCATTATTTACATAACGTATAAATGGTACGATGACCCATAGTTCCTATAAGAATTTTATGTATATAGAAATTAAAAATTAATTGTTATTCCGAGGTTATTCCTATTGTTATAAGAGACATAAGTTTACATTTTCTTAGAATAGGTGATTAATGATTTCTATTACTTGTCACTAACCTAAACTAACCTACCTTTTTGTGATGCTATCGCGTCTACAGGGCTCGCTTCATCCCCGAGACCCGTCCTTTCTGTGAACCTAACAAAACATTATTCATTTTTTTTTATTCAGAAGCATATTATAATAATATCTACTTAATCATTATTATTGACATGTCATTATGGACAATAATTCAACGAAATTTGACCATAATATTATACAATTCAACTAACCGGACAGGACAAATCTATATTTTCTCATAATGTAAAATATTTGATTAATATACATATTATATAGAAATCAAAGTCATGAAACCCATAGATTCCGTAACCAAACCAAACTCCAAACAAGAGATTAATTTTAATTTTGTCAAACATAGATTTTCTATTACATAAAGATAGTACGTCAGTCATGCGTGTAATACGTGGAATAATATATTATAGTACCAGTATCTAATGGTAATCCATTAGATAACAACAGCGAGTACAGAACGCCGGACAAATGGGTCAAATACTCAAATGAAACTAAACACATTTCCAGAGTACTCGAAACCTAATGATCACATCCGTCATATTGTTTTGATTTGGCTCACAAATATATATTGATTCAATTAAATATAAAATATTGATCACCTGGTAGGTAATATTTAATTTAATTAAATACAATTTTCAAAAACATTACCTAGTTGTTTATATATTATTATGATATTAAAATTAAAACGAATGGCCACAGGTGCCGGACATTTTTGAAATCAATAGAAAATTATAAAAAAAAAAGTATTATGATTATTTCGAACGCAAATCATGGGGACTCGTGCTGTAGAGTTGGTAATAATATACATATTATGTCTTGATTGCTTGAAAATGTTGAAAAGAAAGTATTTGCTTTAAACGAGATTTGTTGACCGATTGAAATGAATTATGTATAGGTAGGTCTGTACTCGATAAACATTCCAGTACTTTTTCGACAGCTATCATTAGATGTTCTGTACAAAAATACGATGATTCTATGTGGTGTTTCGTCAATCAATCGTATCAAATTAATTATCATGTGACAATTTATCGCCGTCAATTTATCTTTATGTGATAGATCGAAAATGTTTTATAATAATTAACTACAAATATTATACAACTTAAAAATAGAAATAAGATTTTAATAAATAATTATGGTACTTGAGTGATTTTTTTTTAATTTAAATTTTTAATTATTCTTTCAAAAAAATAATGGACTCCACTGAACTATAACAGTCTTATTTTTATGGTCAGCGTTAGTGTTTTAAATATAATATATAATTATTGTATACAGTATGTATAATTTATTATAAATTAGTATCAGCGTATTAAAGTATTCAGTGTCAGTTCTCAGTACCTAATTATTTGTTACAATGAAGATAACGAATAATACTTATAATACAGTAAAAATTATAACTTACCTACTTTTTGTATAATATACTGACCATATATATATAATATATCAATATTGTGTCGAATACCGCAGCACTTGATAATTCGTTTGATGTCAATACACAGTCCGCGACCGAAATTATCATCCAGATTTTTGACAATCTGACCGGGAAAATCGACCAAAAGCGATGAAAGTCCGTGATATCAACAGCTTGCAGATCCGCAGACGATGTAAATCATTTTCCGATATGGCATTGCAGTTAACACTGCTAAATAGTACCTTTGTTGTGTGAAATTGCCTTTCCGCACGAGCCACGCACATACAATTTTTTGTCACGCCCCTGCGTTCATCGATCTCGGCAAAGGTAATTCAGGGATCAATGCGAGAACTATAGACTATAATTTTCTGCGACGACAATATTTCATTAAAGAAACGATTTGGTTTTATTTATTTTAAGCGTCACGCATGGAGGTTATAACATGAATATGAGATGTAACCAAAAGTTTATGATTTGTTAGGACCGCGGTATAGATTTCAGCGTCTGGTTTATACAAAAATCACTCAGCCAAGTCAATTGGAACATTTCCGGTGATAGTCTTTGAAATATTGTGATAATATCGTACATTTATAAGTCGTTTGATTACGAAAAAAAATGATGTTGACAGTAATTATTATTTATTATGGAGGGATATGCTCATTAAATATAGAGATCAAAAGGTCCAGTATATATTGTAAATAGTTCTAGATTCCCAACAACAAACAGCTGAAAACTACGCAAAATGTTTGGCAGTATACACATATTTTATCCTACGGGCTGGATTACAATTTATACACTTTTACAAGAAAATTATATTCACCTATCTTTGTGTTTGTAAATTAAGTTCACGTGTGCTTTGTGTGTAAATTCACGCAGACTTTGTGGTTGAAATTTATTCACTTTTTTGGGTAAATTGAATTTATCGTGTACCCACATTTTAACTAGTTGGACTTGAAAGTTTTACACTTTTTGTTATGGTGTTACATTCATCCATTTTTTTTTTATTCTTAATCTACGTGATTTACACAATAATACAGTAAAGGAAAATAGACCATGCGCTAGTAAGACATGTGTACTAAATTGTATTTGTTTAATTATTTCAATACCAAGGCTGGGCATTAACGAGTTTATAAGTTAAAGTTAAGTTAATTTAACTTTTTAACTTAATAAGTTATTTTTTTTTATGATTATTAACTTAAGGAATGTTTGAATTAACTTCAAATTAACTTGAGTTAATTTTACATTTAAACAAGTTAAGTTAATTTCAATTTTAATTATTATGGAATATGTTTTCATATTCGTATAAAATATAAATACCTATAATATTATTAAATTACGAATATTATCAATGCCCGTTATTTTTCGCCATCGTCGCCAGTTATATTCCAATTATTATAAACTATTTTATACATTATTACTATATTATACTTATTACGAATTAATAATTGTATAGAAGGTAGCGTGGACAGTCTACGGTTCTTAGTAATACCGCGTTTATTTTTAGATAATTTATTATTAATTCGACGTTTTCGCCGATAACCAGCATTCCGATTTCCGGTGGCGTGGACGCGCAAATTGATGGTACACATTTTAAAAGTATGCTAATAAATGATGTTGTGGACTGTTACCTAATGCTTTTGGAAAATAAAATAATAATGGTTCTTTGGTCTAATAATATGAACAATTTTAGGTACCGATTGTTTTAATTTTACCTAGATGAAAACAAGAAATTTTTTTTAAGTAACTGAACTTGAGTTAAAAAGTTAATATTAAAGTTTGGTTAACTTTTAACTTAGTTCAATTGATAGAACATTTTGAATTAACTTTTAACTATTAACTTGATTTAGATTTTAGTTTAACCTAACTTAACTCAGTTAAAAAATATTATTAACTTGCCCAGCCTTGTTCAATACAATATTATTCACTATTATTAAATAAAATTTATTATTTAGTTATTGATAAGTACCAGCTAGTAGGGAAAACACTATTTATTTTGGAAAAATCTTACAGAACACATAGATACACACTATCCAATTATATTATAATATCGTTTCGATATGCCATCTGTTTGTAATTTCTCATTATTTTCAACATTATAATATTATTGTTCAAATATTTCCTAATGTATTTTAAAAAAAAAAATCATATTTGTAATTACATATAATAATAAATACAATCAATAAATTAAAACTTTTATTCCGATTCTCAATAAATATTGAATTGTATGAATAATACACAAAATAGCTTTCAAACTGAAACTTACAAACTTTACAAAAAAAGTTAAAGAAAGACATCAGGACAATAAAAAATGTATAATTCAATATAGAATCGAAATAAACTATATATGACTATATGAGCATACAATAAGACGCAAGAATAAAAATATGCGCAGAAATTAAAAAAAAAAAAAAACAGTTGTTTTGTCTTGAAAAGTTACATAACTAATATTGGTATCAACTATTTTTTTCCTTTGGAAAATAGATAGGTAATTTTATTTTAATAAAACGTGACAACAGTTTATGGACTACAATTTTTTTTTCATCTGATGACTATCCTTGACCAATAATTATTTTTGTGAAAATAAATTCAATCGGGGAAAAATTACACATATTACTATCGTGTTCGTAAAGTATAAGTACATAGACCTGGAAATGTATAAAAAATTATTAAATTAATAATAACAATTTTGCGTTGATAACAATAATATTATTGTTAAAGCCGGCCGAAACGTCAACAATATTATCGTTCGAACCAATGTCGATGATATTTTTACGTCATTCGTACAGTGGCCTCTGCGCAACACACACTAAACTACTAGTGCCGATACTGGCCGCATGGTGGCATTGTCGTAATGAAATAACAGCCTGCTGTTACGACCGTTATTTTCGATAATTTAACGCGATTTTCCTATACCTACCTTATTTCAAACGAGAACGCACCAGGCGACGGACGAAAAACGGTCAAAATTTGCGCAGGTCCCGACAGTTTCAGCTGCAGTTATTAATTTCGTGGCAGGAGTGTGTTGCTGGCCGCCATTGATAACGATGCGCGATGCGGTGCGTTCTCATTTGAAATAGAGTATAGCTTGGACTTTGGACAATATTATTGTTAAAGCCGGCCGAACACGTCAACAATATTATTATCGTTCGAACCAATGTCGATAATATTTTTACGTCATTCGTACAGTGGCCTCTACGCAACACAACACTAAACTACTAGTGCCGATACTGGCCGCACGGTGGCATTGTCGTAATGAAATAACAGTCTGTTGTTACGACCGTTATTTTCGATAATTTAAGAATTTAACGCGATTTTCCTATACTTACTTTATTTCAAACGAGAACGCACCAGGCGACGGACGAAAAGCGGTCAAAATTTGCGCAGGTCCCGACAATTTCAGCTGTTATTAATTTCGTGGAAGGAGTGTGTGGCTGGCCGCCTCTGATAACGATGCGCGATGCGATGCGTTCTCATTTGAAATAGAGTATAGCTTGGACTTTGGACGTCGTGGTGATTTTTATTTCAATGAAAGTCGAAACGGTTCGTTTGAATAATAGTTACACAGTACACAGTTATTGGTACATTCAAAACCACTATAAATAAAAAAGGTTTTCCTCGTTTCTCAAAGTCGTGTTTTTACATTTTTAATTAAATTCGTTTAACAGTGGTTTTTATTTTAGAATTCCAATATTGTAATCGATGGCTGCAGTCGTGCCAATGATATGATGTTAAGTGTTATTAGGCGCCTCGAATCATGTCTTCGGAATAAAACACATTTGGATACCGATAATTGAAAGATTTCCAACGGATCGCATACGAAAACATGGGTACCTGTGTCATTTTGGTCAACTCTTTTTGCGTCTCTATCATGATTAAAATATAGGTACTTTAAAATATATTTCAACCGTGGTCTCTATAAAGTTTAGACATTTTGTTTGAACATTAATAATTGTCGAGCATTCGATGTAGTACATACACTATTGTACTGTTTACGGTGAGTGCTTTATTTTGTACATTTTAAGTCACAATTTGTGGCACATGTATCTGACTTTTTGTTTCCTTAACTACGAAATAACTGTTATTATTTTTATACCTAGGTATTTATTATTTATATTGTAATCCATTTGTTACAACTTAAAATAATATGCGGTCTATGAGTGGAAGATGATAAAATATCTTTATAATTAATTAATGTTTTAAATGTTATTATACCTACTTTAAGTAGGCTACTTAGATATGCACTTTGGCAGAATTCATAAAATCATTAAATAAAATAAGACATATAGGTATATCAGCATATAAATAATTATTATATTTATAAATTGACGATAATAGGTGTGTACCTAGTGAAAAAAACACCAAAATATTTGAGTTGATTATTAAGAATGGATTTCAAACTAGTTATTATTGACAATGAAAACTAGATGGAATTCAATATACAACATGCTATAAAGATTAATTGATTAAAATTGTTTTGTAAGGAACATAACGAAACCAACCAAGAATTAAACTTACAGATAATGAGTGGTTCATAGTACCTACTGTATGTTAAATATTTAATTGTTATGTGTACTAATAGCATATTGGTTTTGTAATGACTGTTTATTTTTACATTTACAGTTTGACAATTAACAGATAATATTATATTTAAATTTAAAATAAAATATTTGAAATGTATTGCATTTCAGGTTACCAGTGAAAATAGCAGCATTAACCTTACAAAAACAAGATAACTAGGAGATTTGGAAATGTACTAATGGTTGAAACAAGTATTAAAGCTTATGAAAGAACGACAGTTACGAAAAAACATTTTTATTTATCAGGTACTTTCATAAGAAATTCAACATTTTAAAATACTCATTACTTGGTTCAAAATTAAAATAATGAAAATAATAACCAATTAGATTCCCTGGAAAATATTCTCAGGGCATGTTACATAAAGAACAGTCTGTAAATTTATTACCGGCCCTGTAATTAATTAATTTTATAAAGTTAATGATTGTGTTAAAACTCATAGACCTCATACTATATATTATATAGTTTAAGGTCTATGGTTAAACTCTGGTAACATTGCATAAAGAAATATGAATTATAAACATGGACTGACAAATGAGCTGGCGGAGTGCGGAGTCTAAGCCAAATGTACAACGCTTCCTTTTCTGATGCTGGTACAACCGCGACCGCTGTGCCATCTATTAACAAATGTTATAAGCCTTCAAATAATCCCTGTATTAATAAAATTTAATATTTAATTTACAATATTTAACATTGTAACTGTATGGAATATCCAAATATATTTTATTTAATATTATAATATATTTTATATTAATATGTATATTCAAACATAAAAAATAAAAATAAAATAAATTTTAAAAGAAAAAATCTGCTAAATTAGTCATTACTTGAGTAATACATATATTTTCAGAAAGTTTTGCTAAAACATGGTATACACTAGTAGTAAATATTGATAACACAACACTTGAAAAGTTATAAACTTATAACTCTAAAATTTTAAACTTATTTACTCTAGTAGATATCTGATTTGTGTGATAAAAATGTATATTTATACTAATTATTCTGTATATTCATATACGCTAATAAGAGGTAGTAAGTTTTATTTTTTTTTTTAATCAAAGTACCCTTTCTATTTTTGCTTAAAGTTATACATAGGCTGTAGTGCTGGCTACTTAGAATAGTCAACTAACATTGTTCTAAAATCATGTTTTAATCATAAAAATAAGTTGAACAATTTACTTAAAAATTAATTTACGAATAACATAGAATTTTATATAATAAATAATTTAAATTGTTATTATGCATTAGAAACAACCCAGAATGGTATTTTGAAAAAGATCCAGGATGAGATAGTAATGAATTGCTTGATGAACGAAAGAATAATGAATCAAATTAGTAGCTTGAGAACTGAAGAGCATCATTGACTTCTCAAATGGCACCAGGCTCTGTTTTTCAAATGTTACCGATTAGGAATTTTTGGGTCAATTTCCATTTTTATCTAGAATGAGCGTTTTGGAATGTGAAAATAAATTGAACAGTGATATTAATGAAAAAATTGTAAGTTAAAATGATATAAAAAATATGGCTTAAAAACTTTTATTTATTTCTGTTTTTTTTTTTTTTTTAATCATTTACTTATTAAATATGCTTTGCTTAGTTGAAGGTTTTGAAGCAAAGGCTATGTTGTCCAAATTATTTACCAATACATTTGTAGTTGAATGTTCATGGACTGGTAGAGCATTTGAGAAGGATGCAACAAATGAAAAGTTTTTTTGTGATATTCAGATTCTTTGAATTGGATTTTCATAGTTGGTTTAATAGTGCTAAAACCAGATTTGACAGAGAACAACTTAACTACAACCTAATGTAGATCATGATATCAATTGGTATAAATTGAATTTCAAAATTCTAAAATTTGGGGCATTTTCCCAGCCCCCATCGGTAATTTTTGTTTTTCAGGAAAACAAATTCTTCACAACGAACAAAATATTTTTACAAACATGGAATAAACAAAAATTTGAAATTCCAATTTAGGGCTGGGGAAATAGACCTGTTTCATTTTAAATACGAATAAATCCTTGTTTTATTTTGGTTTTGGATATTACGTTGTCGTTTCCAGACATTGTGAAAAAAGAGACAACTTGTTGCAATGGTTAAAAAAGATTTTAAGGAATTGAAAAAATTAAACAATTTGTATTACAATTTAAAATTGTTATCAAATAATGTTTGTTTATTTAACTATACATACATATATTCAAAAAATAAATAATATTAGGTATCAAGAAAAACTATTTCGCTAACTTTTAAGTGTTGTCATATAACGGCCACTCCTTACCTATGGAATGAGTACATTTTACTATTGATTAGAAACGGTTTTCAAATATGTACACTTAAGGCTCGTATTACAATCGTTAAACTAAGGTTTAACCACCGAATTCGGCCAGTAAAATCAGTGAGTTAAGCATAACCGAGGTTATTAGACACCTGAGGCCCTTAGACAATCGGAATTTTACAATTAAAAAATACTTAAATATTAAAAATAAATATATTTAATTGATGAAAAAGAGGTTCATAAAATTGTTTACACAAAATAATTATTAATTATTAACTTAGGTAAGTACTGCTGTATTTGTTTGGATTTTAGGAATTAAGATTTTATCACACTGATTTTTGTTCATTGTTTTATTACTGCATAATACATACCTATTTATGCAACTCACAGCATTTTGTAAGGTTTTTACTTTACTGAAAACATTTTAAAAATTATTATCCTGGATAGGTTTACAATAATACCTATCCAGAAATTTAATTAAATGTCTTAAAAATAATTTTAGTTTTTAATTTCCATGCATTAAAAATAAGTTGTAACTGATTTTGTCCACTTAAAATTAAAATATAAATGCAACAGTTTGTCCGCGTTCATAGATTTAGGTAGGTAGTACATGTTTAGTTAATTATAGTAGGTAATACATAATTAAATTTATATTTTACAACTCAATGAATTGAAAACTTAAAAGAATAGTAGTAAGCTAAAATATGGAAAACAATAATTATAAATAACAGCTGAGCATTTAAAGTAAATGTATGGTTTTTATTACAACACTATTTTATAAGTATAGACATTTTTTTATTTTAAAGTAAAAATTATAAATCCGTACAATATCAGAGATAAAAATGCTTACAATTTTTTTAGGTATTATCTTCTATGTTTAACTTTTCTGATATCCAACATATAGTGATGGTTAGCATCACTACCTAATTTATAGTATTGTTAATGTCAAACGTTAATGTACCTATCGTTTATTCACGCATTAGTGCAACCTACAACTTATCAACAAATTAGTTAAAGCTAAGGACAGTTAAAACCGAGAATGTTGGAAATAGTAAAAGGGCATTGAGAAAATCGAATAGACATAGTTGAAGTATAACCGTATATGTTAATACCTACCTATCACGAAGCCATAGTTAACATTTACGAACAAAACAGTTAAAAACACCATTTATGATTGTTTAAAACATCTATGTAGTTTTTTAAAATTAGTGTATAGATGTATTAAATAAATAACAGTCCTCGAAAAAATCATTACTTATAAGTAGAATACCTATATAGGCTATAGGTAGGTAATTGAACTGATCGTGATTATTCATAACCGCATCAGATTTTTCCATTGTATGTGGTAAAATAAAGACGGCAACAAAAATCATGCTGACCCGCGGTCCCATCTTAACTATAGGTATGAACGTTTATTTATTAAATAATATCTTAAACCTAATATAAATATAATATATTTGAAAAGCAATAATAATAACAAGGGTTAAGCTTATAGCATAATATGTATAAATCCCGCGTACCATTTGTACTTCAATATTATCAAATAAATAATAATTAACGTACCTATAATATAATTAGAAAGATTATTTATTTTTCGTTGCTTTAAAATATTGTTGTATTAATTTATATACCCCCTAGGTATATAATATAATATTACATTATATTGTACAGTCAACAAGTGTATAGTATATTGATTAATGATTGTAACGCAACGGTTAATTATTTGTTGATGATGAATTCTAACGAAGTTTTAATGAGTCAATGACTTGAGGTAAGTTCGTTATATATAAAAATAAAATAGTTTTTTGAAGTAAAATGAGTGAGAATGATGTGTTACGATCTAAAGTGGAATATCCGAATATTATGTCGAGACACTGTCGTCGTCAATTGTCATATTAAATGAAAACAATATTATAAATAAAAAAAATAATCAGTCTATTAGCATAGCACAACCACGTAAAATTGTTGTTTTAATATGATTTTAAAAAACGCAATAAAACCTAAGTTCGTACCTAAAACAAATATTTAATTTAGTTTATAAATGTATCGTATTGACATATTATATCGCATTTGGTTTAAAATTATGGGGCTTTATATGCCTCTTTATTTTTTAAACTGGTCTTCAAAAAAGTTTTGAGTACCGATGGATCGATACAAAAAAATAAATCGATATTATTTATATTTATCGATAGGTATTTTAAATCAAAATTTAGAATAAAACTATTTGCTTTGCAGAATCTAAATCGAAATTATATAACATTTCACGAAAACAATATTTATAAAATACCAATAAATCAAATCATAAATCACAAAAAATAAAAAAATACAAAGTTTGTTTTGGTTTTAAGCCATGTACGTTGTACATATTGTCAAAGTGACAGAGTATATAAGTACGTAATTAATAAAGATATCTATGGCGGTTAACTATTGTCTATTAAGATGTACCTAATACCTATAATATGAGTTTATATTATGTAATATAGGTAGGTACTTAGTTAACCAAAGAGTAATAAGTATACGCTTTCAATTAGATTGAGTTTGATTTCTTTGTTTTGTTTTGACTTTTCGGACTTAACCTGAAACAAATGTTAAAACAATAAAATTATAAATTATTTTATAAATAACTTTAACGTAAATAGATACCTATGCATATGTACGACGTACGTATGTGATTTAGTTTATAATTTTATATAGGTATCTACGATTTTTTTAATATCAGGAACTCGTTATTTTGAAATGTGATATTAAAATTTTTTTAAGGCCCCTGCAAACCCTATTAATTTTTCATCAAAACGACCTTAGCGACAGACAAAAATTAAAGTATTTCTAATGGTTCAATTTAAAAAATGTCAAGATGTTTTAATTGGTCAACAAGTCTACTTTACATTATTCGAGCATATTTTTTTAAATTTTAGATATTTTTGAACATATATAAAAATTTATAAATTTATAAAACGTAAAATATTTATTCTCGTCAAGAATTTGCTAAAATTGAAAAAGTGCTCTGACCGATACAAAGTAAACTTGTTTACCAACACAAATATCTTAAATTTTTTAAATCGAACCACTAGAAGTACCTTAATTTTTGTCAGTGCGACGGCTATTTCACGTCCATAAATTGATTTTGAATATTTTGATCTAGACATTGAATGACTTGTGCATGTGTTCGCGTGTGACCATAAACCAGATAAGATATTGTAATAAGGTATTGTAAATTGATGTGGGTCACGGGTGATGGTAGGGAAGTTGACACAACTAATGATCATTTACTACACATACAAAGACAATCGGTAATCGCAGAAACAAAATAATTGCCTAAACACAACTTCTTAAAAATGCCACATTTGCAGGGGCCTTAAAAGGATGTCAGCTCACTATTTATTTTCTCTCTCTGACCCACGCGCAACAAAGACAAAACGCATTTGCGTAGGATCATTTTTTCTATGTTTTTGAATAATTTCAGAGTAAAATCACCCATTACAAACAAGATAGAAAATAATATTTTAGAGGGAATGACATATCGGTTTTATATTTTATTGTTATTTGACATTGTATTTGACTTTCAAAATAAACAAAAAAATGTTGTGAATTTAAATTTTGTTTAAATTGTTTTGAAACAATATTTAGAGAAATCGATATATCATTCCTTCAAAAATATTATTCTCTATCTTTTTTGTAATGAGTGATTTTACTCTAAGATTACTTAAAAACATAGAAAAAACGATTCTGCGCAAATGCGTCTTGTCTATGGTGCGCGTGGGCTAGAGAGAAAAAACAAATAGTGCGCTGACATCCTCTTAAAAAGAATTATTAAATAGTTGTATGAATACTTTATATAATATATTATATATTTTACATTTTTTATCGTTACAGTTTTCTGATGGTTTTACTTTTTTTAATGATAAGCTATAACTTATAATAAGTATTTTAAGTTTAGAAAAGGAGACTTGAATTGCACAGGGTTACCCCACAAAAATGTCGGTTCACTGTTTTGTAACGACTTCAGGGTACGAATTATGTAAAAAAAAAATTATATAATAATATTATTTTCAAGATAAAGATAGCGATTTACTGTTTCAAAATTCACTCCGTATAAGTTGGGTGTTCTGTAGTATATACTCACGCGTCGTCTCCGGATAAAATTTGCGCCCATTTTAGATTCGGTGCTGCAAGCCCTCTTCGGACGACTTCTGCCGGACGTCCGCCACAACATGTTAAATCTGTCGCATTCGCAAAACCATAATTACTACTTCTTTTCAACACACAAAGTGGACAACAAACTAGATTATCTTTCATGCGGTTTAAACGTAACAACTATTTGCTTACAAGTTTTTGGTGATTGATTTGTCAGCAGAGTGTTTGTCTTTGGATCCACCCACGGGCCCGGTCTTAAAGTTCAACAGAGTCTGACCTTCTCCGTAAACGACCTGTGCACGGTACATACAGTCACTCAAAATAATTAAAACTATTCTAACGGTCTAACGTATAAATAGGTCTTTTGAAGATAAAAATTATAATAAATAATATCTGTACGATGTACATTATACCTACATAATATTATATAATACACACTTCTTTATATTCGTATGACGGAGTGTTGTCCGACGATTCGATTTCTTCGATTAGAGGTTCTAATCGAGCTGGTCTCTTTTTAGGTGTAGACGACGTTACTATTGGAGTGGAAAAGATCGTTTCGATTTGCCGTTCTTCGTGGTAATTTACCTTGATCGGGGACGAAAAAATAATGTTTATATTCATAGACGCACAAAACCAAATTTGACCTTATTCAAGTTTTAGAACTAATATTTACTTTTGAAATTAAATATACTAATAATATGCACAAGCCGAAATGTTGAGAAAAAGAAATAGTAAGTATGAACTCACTCGTATAAGCTGCGTTTAAGTATGAATAAAAAGAAGAGACATGGGAGAGACAAAGAAATAATATTTGGTCGATCTTCAAAGACTTGTATAGAGATCTTGCAACTGACAACGTCTTATCGGCTCTCACCAACTTGGCCACACTCCGGTAATCGGTCACCCATCTGAAATGGAGAAGCCGAATTCTACCCTACTTTGCTACCAGATCGCGACCCAAAAATGTGTCAACTCGAAATACTATATATTATTGGCTGTATTCGATTACACGTATATATTTTATGCTGGTAACTATACTAGCCTGTTACTATAATGGAGACCTAGAATTTTACATAAACATTGAACACGTAGATACTGATTATAGTTTTATAAATACATATTAATAGTCGTGTGTTTATCGGATTTCAAGTCGTTGGTATACGAAATACAAAAACTGTAAATAAACGATAAACGATTGTCGCATTTGTCGGATTCACCTAGGACACGGCGTAATGGATAGACGACCGTATTGACGCTGAATTGCCTATTCAAAGCGCCGTGTTATCTTAATTTTAAAATTAAAAAAATTACGTAAAATCATATTATTATGATATTGTGATTTATGACCTACCGGGAAAATGATCCTAATGGAAAAAATAAATAACAGTTGCGTGTTAACCGTGCACCGAGTGCCGAGTATACTACTTATACGAAATTTGTCACGGAATTAAGCGTTTTTATAATAATTATTTGCAGTTTAATTAGACACAAAAGTCTTTGCCGAGTGGTTCAAACACGCTTACAGCGTTTCGCTTACTTCGATGGACAGCGGTGAAGTAGTGCTGCTATTTGGCGTTCCCCAGAATTCTTCACTCGATGCATCGTAGTTATAGTCTTCGTCGGTTGGTAGACAACAGCTGGCTGTAACGGGACAATAGTCTTCGGGCCATCTATAGCAGAAAACCAAACGATTGAAAATCACAGGAGTATAATAAAAAAAATTCCTATTGCTAAAAAACGATTCATACCAAATTTTAAATAACAATATATACGTAGATATGTTTTGCATGCACTAATAAGTGGACAAAAGGGTAGTCAGATTGAACGGCGAAATAATGTCTTAGCGCGTTAACAAATTTGATTCGTATTCGAGATGTGCTTTAAAATAATTTTGTTGCATTTATGAACGTTAAACTAAATTTATAAAAACTCGTCTCATATTTTGATGAAAATTCGTAAATTTATCAAATATTCATAAAATTATATTAAACTTATTATAACGTAACCAATTTGCGTTCGGGCGAATCAATTTTGTGTCATTGTGTTGTTAGCTTTAATGTTAGAGAACAATTTATCAATAGCCAAGCGTAAAGGTAAGAACAATTTTATTACCGGTAGTCGGTGGTCGAACAATACTCCACTCTGTCCAGACTGTCCGTCGAATGATCGCGATTCGTGCCAGTTCTATCCAGGCTGCACGTCGACGAAAACCGGGGTTGCAGTCGAATCTGTTGTTGTTGTTGTTGTTGTTGATAATGTTGATGACTACTGCGCTGTAGTGGTGGTGACGAAGCGAGCAAAGCGTACGGTCTATCTGGTTCGAGTCCGTCGTCGTCGTCGTCGTCGTCGTCATCGTCATCGTCGTCATCGTACACGTTGTTGTTATCGTTTCCGGTATTGTTGTTGACATAATTGCTATTGTTATTGATGTGGCCGAAAGGTTCACAAGGGCTGAGATCCGTGGACACGGACACTGTGGACGGTTTCCATTTGTTTTCGGGATCCATGTCGAGGAAAGCGTCCGGCTGCTGGTTCCCGTTGATATCGCACGTCCTCTGACACTTGTCGCACACGTTTTCCGGCACGACGGTTCTCTGAGCACACACGTGTAACGAAACAAGCACGTCGGTAAACATTCATATAATCGTCACATAGCGTTAAGTTAGGGTAGGAGGCATCACTACTAGGAAGAACGCGTTCGAAAAAAAATTCAAGTCTTGCAGGTCTCGAAAAATAATTGAGTTTAAGAGGACGTCGTACACACGTCTTCGCTCATCGGTATCAATGGTGTGCTGTTAGTTTTGATATTAGAGTGGATTGACTTGTTATTAAACTTTTAAAAATAAGAACATTATCTGTGTTCTTTTTTGATTTTTTTAAATTATTTATACGTTTAAGTGAATAATGAGCATTTCATATTAAAAAAATATATATAACAAATATTAATATTTTACATACCTACTTATAAATCACTTAAAAATTAAAATATTATGAAAATCCAACGAGAGAACACGTAAAATGTTGATATTAAATCAATCCACCCCAATATCAAAACTAACAGAGTACTATCGAAACGTGTGTAGGATATGGAGACAATACATGCGGGTGCGGCGTCCTCTTACAATTTGCATTTGGCACAATTTTAGATTTTATGATCGCGGAAATATAAAAAATAACTGTGGACGATTGACTGCAAAATCCAAGAAAATCATTATATTAGTATTAACCAATAAAAATTCCAAGACTCGAAATTGTACACCCAACGCGAGGTCGGAACCTTTATTAGGCTGTTTCAATTTCAGTTCCTCTTCTATCAGAATAATATTTAAAGATTTTGGTCCTGAATTCGGTTTCTTCAAAATAATATTCCTGCAGGGTTCTAGATCTGATTTTGCTTCTAAAAAAAGATTATCGATTTCCAGGCGCTGTGTGACGATGCGATTATTTGAAAATTTCATATTGTAATACAACTGATACTTAGTTTATTACCTATATCAAAAACAAATATTAAACCTAACTATAATATTGTGGAATCGAAATTTGTATTTTGTATAAAAACTGACAAATACCGGCTCTTTTATTTTGCATAACAAGGGTTTCCATATATATTTCTTAAATAAGTTTTTGTAATGAATAAACTTCGGTTCTAAGGTTAAAACCTTTCCGGTTCCGGTTCCAGTTCTGGTGTTTTCGAAATCCGTTTTTCGACTTGTCTGTCCGGGGACAGGACAATATTTAAATAAATGCGCACCAACCGCGTATGGGTTGAGTTTGAGGTCAATGACTATTGATAATGTTATTATTTTTTTTATCATATACGTACTTGACTGTCGTCCGGACTGCTGACTACCGACACGGTCTCCGCCGCAGTCGCGAACTCGATGACGGTCTCTACGCCATCCCTGGCCGCTGCCGCCGACGACAACCGACGTTCGATCTCCGCCCGTTTGGCGTTCATCTGTTCCGTGGACCACAGTTCCAAGTCATCGTCATCGTAACCACCACCTCCACCGGTGCTGCCGCCTCCGCCGCCTCCACCACTGCCTCCGTCGAATAAGCTACCTCCGAGTTCGCCCTTTATCCACTGCGATATGTGCAGCGCCTTGCCCTTGTTGCACGCGCTACTCTTGGTCATCCGCTGACACCTCTCGTCCACTAACGACGCGGCAAACGTCTATAAATCCACACATGGCACACGATGCAGTTGCATTTTTGGCTAACATTTTTGGCCGTTTATCATAACGTTTATATCGTACGAGTTATGTGCGTATCGGAGGAGGTCGTCGGTACCGTTTGAATGTGTGTTCAGGTCACGTTAACCGAATGTCGTGTATGGCGAAATAATATAAAATATTATTATGTATACCTAACCTATAAGCCTATAATATGTACACCTATATGTATAGGTAGTGATGTATAATAGGTATTATGTTATATTAAACGCGGTCGGTTTATTTTGCGTATGAAACACTGCAGCCTATTTCGGTAAATTAAAAAAAAAAAACATTCCTCTTTATGAATTTAACATTTGATTTACATAAAATTACAGGCAAGACATTATCGCAAAACTGAACGACTGAGAATCGATTTTGGAAAATCAATACTCATAATTAAACAACTACCTGTATGGCATATCACAGATAGGTGGGAAAACATGGGTAGGCGAACAAAAACACAAAAGTTGACTGTGTAAATGAAAGTGGTATGAAACAAAAAAAGTGAAAATCTCATGCCAAGTAAGTTAAGTAACACAGTACACTTGAGGTACAGATCACTAACTTGTGCGTAAAAAGTAAATAGGTTTGCAATACATGTGCAGTCTTGTAAAGAATACATTTGGTCTGTATTCGGAATACGTTTACGAATAAACGGGCGAAATGGTATTCTATTGCAATTTTTTTTTCGATAAAACAAAATAACTATTTCGATGGTCGCGACATTACAATGGCTACAGATATACCAAGGTTTTTCGTTTTCCTACTTAATTAAATATTGTAGGTGACCCAGTGGGTTTTAGTTTATCAACACAAATATTTTATACATTATATTTTTTTTTTCGAAAAAAGTGCTCGAATATAAAAAGGAGGGAAGTAGGTAACTTTTCTGCTGTACAGTACAATAAGTGTCGAATGGATCTCGTCATTGAGCAGTCTCTGTAATGTATATGTTACGTTTGAATTCAATTAAAACAATGCACAAGAAAAACGATTCCTAGCGAAGACGGCCTATCAGCATTCAGCCTGTATTACTAAGTATATTTTATGATATATTTATAGGTATTATAGTAATTTATTTTTCTATGAGATATTAATAATGTCTTGGTTGAATTAATTTTTACCAAAAGCATCGCATTTATTATATTATCAAATATCAAATACCCACGAAAAATATTTTTGTATTATATGTAGGTACAACGTAAGTATCTAGGTAATATAAAATCGTTATTCTTTCTTAAAATATCTAATTTCGTTCGAATTTCAACTTAAAAAGTTGTGCCATATTTTTTAGTTTTTTTCTGTAATTGTATACGAACTACATATGAGTATAGCTAGCCTTGTATTACATTTCATGCCTTAGCTATATAATTTGAACATTTCGTAAAATTGGGCCTACGAATCGAATCTTTAATATTTTTAAACGGCTATATTAACAACTTAAGAGGCACTTTTTTCAAGTTTTTTCACCGAGCAAAGAAGTATAGAATAGTAAAAAAAAAAAATTTAAAATATCAAATTGTCTATAAATATCTCAAAAAGAGGCCAATTTTTAGAATTATACCATATGTATGAAACGTTAATCTTAACAGTTGACGAAAATGTCAAGTATCTATAGTAATGTATTCTTAAAGTACAATAAAATAAGAAAATCGATTTGATAAACTATTGCTTTGCGTACCAATTCCTGTTTTTCTCAAAGTAAGTATATAGGTACTGGGAATTTTTCGACTTTGACATCCCAAAGTACCAACTAGATTAATTTTTCTACCAGAAAAAATATTGAAGTTGAAAAATCTAATCATTTTTTCCGCTGTAAAATGTATCTCCGTTCACGAATTCGCAAAAAAAAAAAAAAAAACACAGCACATCATTGTAAAATCAATACATTCATCGCTCCGCTCAGAATCTAAAACATAAACGCATTCAGAATACGTATTATATTTGAATATTTTTTTTTCGACTTAAGTATCTTGAATGATATCCGAATATTAAAAAAAAAAAAATTAGATATACCTACGTTTATTCGAATACTTTACAAGGCATGTGCAATGCATATTGGCAATAATAAATTTGGCCAACTCACATTATAGCTATTATTATAAATTAACTGTTATGATATCTTATGTATAGACAGCATTACACATTATCATATGACCTGACCATGTCGATATCTGTACAATAATAAGCGTTTGCAGGCGGTACAACATGCTCTCAAGTCCTCGAGGTCTTACACCATAGAGTTGTGTATTGATCGATCGATGGTTTATTTTTCCTTAAAAAATAACCCGACTTGCGTGCTATGATGCGATGCATATTGTGATGGTAAAACAGCTCACGCTAATGCGTGTGTCATCCATTTTCCATACACATTATGGTATACCTACTGCTGACATACACAAGCGAAGACATTTTGGATCGTCGGGATGCTGAATTAATAAAGACATGAAATATTTAATCAGACCATCTCCCGTATTGTTAATAATTGGTCTAAGAAATATTTTTAAAATGCATTAATTCAACTAGCCCAGCAGATACAAATAAGCACAATTACCATACAGAATAAAATAAAAATCAAAGAATACCTAGTAAGTGGTTGTGTTAAATTATAACTTAATTAATTAATTTTATCTGAAAAGCTAAATTTGATATTGTGATATAGTATGTCAATAAATAAAATCACAAAAAAATTAGTCATATTATTTTCTCTCGATATTAATTATAAATTACGATAACGTTAACTGTAAATACTCAACCTTGAATTACGTTTTTATTAAAACAGTTAAAAAATATCTTATGTGTACTAACTTTTAAAAAAATGGTCTTTAATGGTGGATCAGGGTTAATGAGATGTCTAAACGCCGCGCCGGTTATGTTATGGTTATAAAACAAGGACATTGTATAACCATTACTCAAACATAACTATTCATTAGTAAATTATGCACAATTATGGGTCTGAATGCATAGTTACGTACGAATTGTGTTTGACATTATCCTTTAGTTTTGTTATAAATCATTTAATTATATTATATTTGTACATTTTTGAATTGTTTAATCGATGAACGAGTAAGAACCAGTTACATCTCGGGTAATTTAAATTAAATTGTGTTTAAATACTTTATAGAAAACTTTAGAAATAGAAATCTGTCTCGTGCAGCAGTCTCAAAATGCATGTAACTTATACGCATGACCGAATGCTCATTATAATTTCGTTGTACACAGTCCAACCTATATGGCTATATGTATACTGTACGAGTTGTTATAGATTTTGTGTCGACTTTGGAAAATAAAATCAAGGGGTGCAAAATCAAAGCCGTATCAACTCCGGGTGGTACATATTGGGTGATTCACCAAGCATGCTCGCCACAATATCTTTCTTAAAATATTGAAATTCTGATTTTTGGAATTCTTAATATGCTCAAATACCATTTTTTTTAAATTCTTGAATTTTTTTTTTGTAGTACTTAAGGAGTGTCCTACCTATATTTACAGATTCCAAAAATCAGAGTGTGAACAACTGAATTTTTCGAGAAAAAAAAGGTGGTGAGTGTGCTTGGCGAATCACCCTGTACCTATATACTTTAAACCACCGCGCGTCGTGCTTTGGATTGACAATTTTTTTTCGGTCACGATGCGCATGTAATCTGGTGCAGAATATTATATTTGCATAGCTCGCCGTAACATCACACTTTACTTTATATATTAACGGTTTTTGTTTAGCTCAATGCATCAAATAATCAAGCGCGAATGTGTTGTGCATGCTTAAAAAAACAATTACAGGTAAAAAACACAAATTTGCACATTCTCGCACACTCAAGAAATCGTTTTGAAAATACGATTTTTTTTTTTTTATTATTTTGTATACATGCATTGTACATTATTTTTCCCTTAATATAAAACCGTCGTTCATCGCATTCCACGCATTCTTCCTCGAGGTTGTCGTGGTGATAGCTGTAAACAAGAAAAATGATCCAGCTACTATCCAAACGGTAACAATAATTTATACAGATACCCAGGTAGTGGTTTTAGAAATCGTTTTGTGCGCATGGTCTGCCGCAGCTGTGCGATTGAATAAAATTACATATCATTATTACAAACAAGGTGATTCTCGGTATAGCTCAAAATGCACTTACGTGTTTGGAAATATTTTCTCTACACAGTTTAATGTAATTTTTAAAGAAAACAAAATATGTTTTCACCGTTTTTGATAATGTTTATAGTTTTTTTTTTAGTTTTTAAACGTGTTGGATATCTACATACTCTTTAAGTATTCTGAAGCAGAATATCTTTCTGAGAAATGTAATTCGAGTTTAGAAGATTTTTTCGACAAAGAAATTGTTTTGTAGCGACTTAAAACTATGTGAGGAAAATCGTTCCGAAAACATTGTTACTTATCATGATAATGAGTGTATACCGTTAAAAGATTCACTTTGTTTAATGCGTAAAATAATTATCATTAGTGTAAAAAATGTTTACCGTTTAAATAGTTATAAACAATATGTGAAAAAAAATTTGACCGTATTCATTGTTTGAAAACATTTTTATTCATTACAATTAAGTACAAATATTTCAAATTTAAATTTTAAATTAAACTACAAAGAATTTACTATCAAAAACGATATGTTGACAAATACAAATCCATCACGTAGACAAGTTGTTCAAAACTTTCGGGACGGAAACATTTACACTATACAAAACATTTTAGTTTAATACGTATATATATATATATATATCGTAATATATGACATTTACGAACAGTGAACTACTTAAAACGTAATATATATAATTATTAATATATATTCTATGTTTTAATATTATTTAAATTTTATAAAAAAAAAATGTATTTTAAATAAATATATAACTATATAGTAAATATATTTTACGGTTATGTACACTATGAATTAATTTAAATATCATTAAGGAAGAAACAGTTCTCGAAACGCGCCAAAACGAAATTCCATTGGCCAGTGTTAAGTTGTACAAAAAAAAAAAATAAAAATAAATCTTAAAACGACAGGCAGTACCGCAGACTATTTAGGGCATTATAATATTATAACAATGTGTCTATAATATTAATATTACTCTAAAAACGAAAGTGTAGAGCGCTACACGCTAATGTATAATATCATACATTATGATTTTTTTATAATTTATTAAGCTATACAATCTCATATGTGGATATGTATTTACGAACATAATAATAATAATGTTATAAGTTATTATCATTATCATTATCATACGTCAATGGATTTATCGATTTCGACAGCATTATCGGTGTTTACAACTACGCAGTAATTATACTTACAAATACAGTAATAATTAGTCATAATGCATGTATACAAATATTATTGTGTGAGTGATTTTATCATGTTACGATCCGCCTATTCCCGGCGTCAAATAGATGCTGGTTAGCCCTGTGCTCTAAATGTTTACACTAAACGGCGACTAGATAAACTGGCAAAGCCACTACGATGTTCAAATAATAATAATAATATCATAATAATATCATTTCTACGCCGAATATTTAAATTATCGATTACGGGTATTCAAAATACACATTGCAGTGCCAACAACTATACGTATACAATATCAAATAGTATTATTACTGCTGTCGTTCTATGTAATATAAAATAGTATTTATGAGATAATTTTTTACAGGTATATAATGTGTCTGTACAGTGACGTATTTGAGATACGAGTGGGTGAGCGGGGGTGGGTTCTCGGATTAGTGTATGGTAATTGTTGCATAAATATTATGACGACGAAATCGTCAGCTTATAATATGATAATCATATCGATAAATAAGATTTAAAAAACCGACATTCGTGTGACAGCTGCTGGCAATCTAGGCACTATAAGGGATGGTGCGGTTCTACCGAATGTATACGAGTGCGATCTACCGCGAAGTCCGAACGCGTACAATTTATCATTATAATTACCTATTAAAAAATGAATATAATATCGTTAAATTCGAGAAGTCGACGAACTGGGGTGGGGCGCGGAATGGCGATGGCTTTCCGTGTCGGGGGGTTGACAAAAAAATAAAAATAATCATCACCCCTTCTTGACTGAGCTTCAGATACGTCACTGGACAACATATAATTAGTACAACATGCATTAATATACAATCGACATTGGTTATGTATATAATATTACAACTGTGCAGCTATTTAGGAGTATGACAACTATATAATATTATTATGTAATTTTGTACGCAGGTCGTTCGTCGTTCGGACAGAAACTGTGGATAAAATACGTTTGACATATTTTATATATTTATAATGGACAATATAATAATATCATAGTGTTCATTTTCAAATAAACATAATCCGTATTGAGGCGTGTCTCAACCGTATATAATATATTATAATTCATAACGTATGTCCGTCCACACTCGACACTGAACTGGAAAATCGCCACGGACTCCTACGAAAACCTACCCATTGCAATATAATATATTATTCATTGCAAATCGCGATGCACCCGATGAACTGCATGACTTGATCGATAATCAGCCTTCGATGATAATTTCAATCGATTAATTTAATACCGTAACGCACGATTTTATCGATTGTTAATAATTATTTATCTATCAATTTACTTTTAGCTATATACACATATATATTTATAAATATCATCATATATTATTGTATTCTAATAAAAAAATAGTTCATCCGAAAACGATGACGATCTCTTTACAACAATTACTCTAAAATAAAAAAAACAAATCTTAATTGTAGATAATCAATTGTGTAAATATCGAGAAAAAAATATAGCGAACGATCGAAGTTTTTGGATATATCGTGTTCGTGTAATCGACAATGAGTGTATGCGTTATATATTATAATATATTAGGCGATCGAGAATTAAAATCATATTAAATGTCGATAAGACTGTTGGAGCACACTGTATATTTGTTGTCGTTTTATACTAACGAGTTGAAGTTTAGTTTATGTATGTACTTCACGATATCCGATTAAAGTTTTGAACGCCGTTTGCATAGGTATGCATTTACTAGCTCCTTCGAAGCAGGTCTTGGTCTTACTTCAAAATCTAGGTTATGTAGGAATAACATTTTTTAAATTTTTTAATTTAACAATAGCTTTAAATCGTTAAAAAAATGAAAATATTATTGCAGAAGTTAAATATTTTTCCTGCACAACCCCTATAGGTAGTTGAACGGTTTTTTTTAACCGAATTCAATCGGACCGCTGATGATGGTAGTACACGGTTGAAAATATTTTTCTGATCTAGTAACTCGTGAGTTTTTGAAAATTTTAGAATTTTTAGAGTGATCTCAGCTCGTCCGTTAACACGCTGTAATACTACGATATGCACACAAACATTCCACGTAATACGATAGATGTCACAAAAACTTTCCGAAGGCCTTCGCACAATAGTATATAATAGTAACAATTATTACTATTATTGCATCGATTATGCGCGGGAAATTGTTTGAATGTAGGTACTATTGTTATATATATATACATCGTGAGTACTGTAATAGCACATTGTTCGCACAATTTATGGGGGGGATGAGGGAGGGCTCTGTCGGGCCCGAACGGCAGCAATAGTGCTATCTAGAACCTCGTGGGGCTGCAGCATCTATTCGGCCGGGAAACCGAATCTCAGGACGGCGGACGGACGGGATAGCGGTCGGGCTCGGTGCCGGTGGGCGTGGTCGGGTTGCTTAGCGAGAGCTTACACTGTACCTTTAGCCTGTCCGCGTAGACGTCGTCGTCCAGCGTGGCCAGCGAGTTGGCCAGCAGATCGTCCGGCGAGTCGGGTGGTTCCGACGACGACGGTCCGCTGCACTTACCGTCCGCGGCGAACGCGTTTTTGTCCATCGCCAGTCTGTAAAATGCAAAACAAACGGTGTAAAGGCGTGCACGACCCACGTCAGTGCGTCGTGCGATTCGACGAGTGTCACGTGACAAAGATATGAAATCGTTTTCCACGTGACTATTATTATCACTCTGATTTAGGGCGGGGATAGCGCCGTTTTTTACCCCCTAACCGCGAACGATTACTTTCCGAGCGCGACGTTTGTTCCGGACGTCGAAGAATTTAAAAACGAAAATTTTACCACGCTATTTGTTTTACTTTTATTTTTTGGAAATTTTAGGTCGTCTGGTCGTTGATATTTTAATTTAATATTAAAAATAATTTTTAGAGGTATTTTTCTCGTTTCTGAGGATATATTTAAAACCGCGCCTTAATTGTTATTATTGTTCTGAAGGGTGTTTTATGATTTGAGAAGGGTCGGTGTGGCAGTCGACGATTGGCTTGTAGGTTTGTTTAATAATTTATATAATATATTACAGTAAAGCTGAAGTGGCGATAATGGGCACATCGTTTAAAAATTGCAGCTGTTCAAAAGAGTTTTATTCGACCCTGCACCACCTCTCACCCTATGAACCACACCGACGTACGTACTTCAAGCTCGTTCGTTTTAATAACAATATCCATTTAATACGCATTGCACCAGACGAGGTGCCAGAAATTTCCGACCTGTTTAAAATCTATAAACATAAAAAACTTTTTTCTTTCAATGTTATTATAGTGTTTATATCATCAATGGTTTGCATCATTGGTTGTACATTAAATAGTTTTTATGTTCTATTATATTATTTATATTATAAATTATAATATACATTTGACCATTTGAGTACTATACCATTTGAGATTGACCATTAATAATCACCCGCAATTGTACCCCCATAATAACCCTGACAAGTTACAACCAATGGGACCACTGGACTGACACGACGGTCCTAACACAGTTGTGGGGTCGTCCTGACTTTGCGTCTCAAGACTGGTGTGGACGGGGGGGTCGCGCAAGGTCTTAAAGTGTCTCAATATTGTTCAATTAGTCCCCAACGCAAACACGCGCCGCTTACATTTGTCTCTGGATGAGATTTTGCCACACGGCTTTGAGTTCGGCCTTGGGCGCTCGGAGAACGATCACTCTTCCTTTGTTTTTCGGCAGTCTCGAAAGAGTGCCCGACAGGTCGGCAAACAGAGGGCTGCATCCGGTCATGGCCGGACTGCTGTGACACGACGATGTGTCCGACCCATTGCTAATTACCAACCGGAATTCGGTATCTGAAACGGCGAAAACGCGTATAATTATACCCACACGGGTCGTAGTTTGTACACACGAAACGTCAACAGTTTAGAGTAATTATGTGTACCCCATCGCCCCCGCCCCGCGAATTAAATAAAGTTTCTCCGTGTAGCGGAAACCGTTTTACAACGCCGTACCGTTTAATATATGCCCGATAAAGCGAATCGCGTTTGATTAAAAATACTTTAGAATAGCAGAAATTGTGGATACCAGAGTTGGTCATAGATACTTTTTTATATCTGCTGTGAATTTTTTGTGGCTGATTTTGAATCGATAGTTACTTTTTTCGTGCGTCTTATATCTTATTTTTTTGCTTTTTCAAGACTCTAGATATACGAATAAAGTTAGGTATTGTGTACATATTATGATAATTAATAATATATTTATTATTATAAAATATATTTATTTTTTTAATAAACAAAACACTAAATAATCATAATTTTTATTATAATTTGCAGTGTACAGTACAAATTAATTATGAAATGGTAAAAAAATCATACCATACGTCTTATAACCCAAACCGACGCTGATAATGGTGTATGTTAAGCCCCTATAATTTCTGATATAGATTATAGATAAGGGATATTGATGTACACCTAAGTAATTGTTTTCATATTACCTTTAATCTCATTTAAAATAATCCTATCGCTTAACAGCCATAGATAACCGTACTATACATTTTGAATCGTATTATTATCTTTGTAGGTATACAAATATTTCTAATTATAGTGTAATTATTATTTGAAAAAGTGTGTCTATAGTTTTTAAAGGAAAAAAAGTATCTTTTGGGAAATGTTGAATGTGTCTTGTACATATCTACTAAGATGGTGTGAGTGTATTTATTTGTTATTTGGATTTAAAAATTAAACATTTTTAGAAAAACGACGTAGGTGCTCGCGGTTTGCCTTAGGTACTTACCTTTTTTCTTGACGGAGAACTGAGTTTGAGCAATCGAGGATAGTGGCAATGGTTCATCGGTAACAAATAACACGCGGTCCCTGCTAACTTTTGTGAATAACAAAATGTCGGAGAACAACAGCGCCCAGTACGACCTGACGGACCGTCCTTCGACGCGGCTCAGGTCGCCGGCGAATATCCAGTGGCGGTCAGGGGTGTTCAACGTAAAAGGCTGCCAAACATCGAAACAATTATTATATCAATATTGAAAACATGATATTACACTAAAACCTTGACCTAACCACGGTTTGTTTTGACAATTTGACGATAATTTAATGTCGTCGTCATTGCTGCGGTATACTAACCTTGCACCTGGTGAATACCAAACGGGCTTCTAAATCGTTGAGCGACAGTAAAGGCTTCCCGTCCACTTCCGGTTCCATTAGACCGGATTCCACAGTTATGAACCGATATGTCGCCTAAACAGGTAAAATCAATATTACCAACGTACGATAATATTATTGTTACGACACAGCCTGATCAGAATTCATTTTTGATCAACTGTCGATTTAAATATTTGTCAACGATACTGTTGATTAGGAGTAAATGTATCTTAACTCTCTATGTTTGTAACGAAACGTTAATATTTTTGAGTAAATTCTATTCGTTTATCCAGCTTAAGTCTGTTAACTATATTCAACTATAGGTATTACGTATACCGTAGTTATATGAGTTTACTATATTTTCGAACTTATTATTTTTTTTTTATGAAATTTGAAATATTTTGAGTGATAAAAAATAATATTATTATTCATCGCTTATTCAAATATTACCTGCATTTCGTGTACTATGTGTGACAACGCTTCAAAACCTTCGTCGTCGTGTTCGGTATTGATTTGAATGAGTTGCATACATTTTAATACGTTTCTGTAATGCTGAAAACCATGTCACAAAACCAAGAGTAAGTACTATAGTCTACAACCTATAGCTATACTTCACGTATAAAGTGCTTAATATGTATTATATTATGAACTATGTAGTGTCCAAGACCCAAGTATTTATATAATACGATATTAACGGAAGATAAGTATAATTACTGGTAAATGATTTACTAAAGCACAGACGATATCAATATATAATACAAACAATGTAACATACATATTATTACATATTTGTTATGTATAATATCATTTATATACTATTTATAATCAATGATAATATTATACAATACGAATTTTAAATTATATATGTAAGAAGTATATACAGAGAGAGACACCAAGCATTTTCGCCGCTCACTCCCATTGTTTCCTTTAATAATACAATTGTTTAAATTTAAAGTTTTAGAATTTTTACCTATTCTTCTTAAGGACCATATTTTGAAATGCGTTTCAAGCCATTTAAGGAGTGTCCTGATGTGGCTATATCAATTTTTTTTTATTAAATGAGAATCATCATTTTCCCTGTAAACTGTTTATGGATATAAATACAAATTTACTAAGGGTAATAGTTCCATACTTCATGATTATATCTTTGGCAGATAAGGGGGTTATGATGATTTGAAAACATTGTAATAATAATAACATTTAATATTATAAAATATATTTATCTATCAGAATTTAAAAATGTATAAAAACTGTCCCAGATCCCAGTATGATATTGATCTATTTTATAATTTTATAAAAACATTTTTAAGAATAATAATATATTTTTAGTACGAGTACTATATTATAAATATACTTACATTATAACTCAGAAACTAATTATTCAATTTTTTTTTTTTAGATATAATATCAACATTTTCAAAAAAATCAGAAGTTTAACAATATTTATGGTAAAAAAGATTGGTGTTAATTTGAATAAAAAAGTTTGTTTTTCCACTGGGCACACATTAATGGTATAAAAATCCTAATCATAAATCATTGAAAGAATATTAAACACTAGCTGCTTAAGTTTATCAGCTTATTTTTAAAGCAAAAAATGGGGGTAAACATAATATGCTTGATGAATTATGTATAATACACTCGTGTACATGGTGTCATAAATATGGAAAACATTTTCTAATTTATTTTTTTGTCTAGGATGAGAATCATCTCTCTCCTAGATGTGCAAAATTAAAGTTTGATTTTACGCGAGTGCCTATTATCGTAAGTTTTGTATTTACTGACTGTATGATAATAAAGGTATCATATTTTCAACACAAACCTATAAAAAAATGCTACCGACTTTATGCGAATATGGGTATCTCCTACACTGTTATACCTAATCTATTCTGTGTACCTTATTCATATAGGTATGGGCGTACCATGTATCATTGGGGCGTTTTAAACGTGACATTTTAGAAAACGTCGTTCGTTATGCGGTGAAAAACCGACAAAACAAATGATCATCTTGAAACACGGTGTGCCCAGCCGTTTAGAAGTATGATATTAGGTACGCATAGGTGTAGGCACTCACCTCCAGTGGTTTGTGAATGAACGTGATCAAATCCGGCCTACGGTCGGGTATGGGCGGGTCTTTGATCAGTTCCAAAAAACTGGGATTTCGTATTTTTTCCACGAGCACGCAATCCGCGTGAATGATGCCTTTGCAGTACTTGTAATAGGCCCCGTTGATCTGATCGATTTTCTTCACGTACGCCTTGCACGTGTTCCGCGCCAGCATTTTCCAGTCGTTGTCGATTATACGCTCCAGGGTGTCTTCGGTGGTGCGCAGCAGCTGCGTTACGACAAATTAATAGGGAAAATTATATCACAATCGTATATTATTACACTCCCGGGGGCGCGGTGCCACGAATTCCCGGGGGGGATGGCATGTCGTCGGGATTACACACTTAAGTGGACGACACGATAAATAATATCGTAGTAGTTGTTATTTTATATTTGGCATAACAATACAGATATATCTTTGTAAATACACGCTTTGAACGTAAAACGTTCACGTGTTGTGCTCTGCAGCCTTATCGTATCGTAGCAACACTATAATCGGTGAAATATTTATAATACGATCGAATAGCACGAGACACACGATCAACTGCAAAATAAGGCGATTCCAATATTTTGTTCGGGGCGGGTTTGTCCATATATTAAGGCAAATCGTTGAGATATGAAAATGTGGCTATAGTTGTATTTTATGTGCGATGAATGACGACATTTTTTATCTATAGAATAGAATGTTTTTCGGGTTATTATAAAAAAAAAATTACATTTAATATAATAGTAACTAATAAATAAATTATTTTTATAGGTACCTACACCCATATTTTCGTAAAAGTCATAATGCTCAACACTTGATTTTCATTAAGAAATAATGACCTACGCGGTAGAATTAAATAATTTATTTAATAGTTATTAAAGGTACCTTTAGTCGTCATTAATTACACATACACAGACACATATAATATATAATACATACACCATACACATATATTACATAATATGTATATACTAAAGTAATAAAACGAAAAAATAATTTTAAAAATGGCTCTAAAATCCAAGCCTTTTATTGTTTTGAATTACTTTATTTTACGTCTTTATTAGTGGTACGTAACTGATATACAAAATACACACACATATTATATTATGTGATATTATATACGTGAAAAAAAGTTTTAGAACCCGTTCTATATTATAGTTCCGTCGTCACGTGTAATTAAAAAATAAGAGTGATACCGTGTCGTCGATCAAGTAGGAAAATCATCATAATTTCAAAATTTTAAATCAAATAATTTAATGCAATATAAATTATGTACGCCGGCTAATGACTATAATTTTGAAGCCGTAATAATTAAATTAAAAAAATACAAATTATATACATACCTCTTGAACGTTTTGAAATAACGCCGAGTGTTCTTTGGACTTGAGCACGTCTTTGCGTTCGGCCAACGGCAACAGATACCTCCCAATACCGAATTGTAAACATAACACAAACTGTTGCTCGGCCGTGAGAAGTTGATGAATCCACCTGAGTTGCGAGTCCATATCGCCGGATAGGTTCTTAACAAAAACGTTATGATATATTTTAATCAACGTCATCGCCATTTCCTTTTACACCACAATAACATGCAATAATTTACAGCTGGATTGTCAAAAACGCAACGACCGCGATGGTTGAGAGATATATGCATAAACAATTTATTAAATTTAATGGTTCACTAAAAATTTAATGGACCAATCGTGGGCCACTAAATCTTGTTTAAGGGACCATTAGCTCACTAGTGATTCATTAAATGCTTTGTACAACCCGGCATCAGAGTGGCTATTATTATGATAAAAAATGTTCACGGACAAAAAAAAGCCTGTCTCAAATAAATGAATAAAATAATATAAACCTGTAAATGAGATGAATATTTGTAAAAATATATTTTTTTTTTTTAAAAAACAATGACAGCTTGACAGAATAGTCACCATTTGACCGATGGGACTTAACGGATTTATTAGCGACTTCTGGTCAAACATATTATATTAAAATAATGAAATCCTAACATATATTCTTTGTCGTACAAATTACAGTTTCTGAGTTTAAATACTCAAATAACGTGAAATATGCACAAAAGGTCGACTTCAGATGAGAGGTATTCGAGTGTATTGTGTATAAGAATAGGTACCTATATATTATATACTTAATAATTATTTTAAATAACTTTGTGAATTAAAAATATTTGTTGAGAATATTGATAATTACAGTAGATTGAATAATACGATATACGTAACAAATTTAAAAGTAGAATTAAAAATTTAATAAGCCATCTTGATGAGCAATATTAAAGTTTAAATAAAAAATTATATTTTTAAATATTATTAAAAATAAAAGGACCAATATTTTTGATTAAAAACATAACTGTTTGTGTAACATTAATACGATTATCCTATACATTGGTCTATTTAATTGGAATTGCTTTTGAATTAAATTACGAAACACGAGTATCTCTTGCATATTTGCATAGTGTTATTAAATATTAAAAGTTATTGCCTCATTATTTTTAAATAACCGAATCACTCTATTCAAGTCGATTTGAGATGAATCTTGACTACAAATGTATTTACCTATTTCAACATTCAATGTTCAAAATTTTCGATTTCTTGTTTTTTATTTGTCATTTGCGTGTTCGAAATTCAAACGGAGAAATATAAAACTGTCGAATACATAATAATATTACCTAACCTAATCTTTTACAAAAGATATACGGCCATAAAATAAGTGGACATTTCAAGTGTATGCATTTCGCGCCGAGTTATTGAAACGTACATATATTATTATTATATTATATAGTCACCAAATAAATTGAAAAGAATTACTTCACGTAATACTGGTCCGGTGACAGTTTTTTGTTTTTTTTTTTTAAATTTAAACCATTTTAATTTACACAGGTAAGTACACATTTTTCAAGGCCTCGCTACAAACGATCTCCTGCTACGATAATTAATAACATAATAATATGATTAGCATTAAAACATTTACATTAATACTATTTTATCTTCGCCGTCTTTACAAATTTTTTTCGTTACGCGCCGCAGGGCTGTTGTAGGTATAGTGCCTTTTCGAAGTCATTGATTTTTAAATGAGCGTCGTAAAATTCTTGCAATCGACTGTACGACGAGTGTTCTACAATACGCCCCGCGGTGTTCAGACTTTTTGGATCGGCCGTGGGGTCTACACAGTGAACGTACTTTAACAATCCCATCACAATAAGTCATAAAAGTCCTGCGAAAACGTCAAGTGGGAGTTGTTCCGTTCTGCGACGTGGCTTATGTATTTTATAGTGGTGTGGACCGATTGCATTTTCTGATGGGGTAACCCTGCGCCACTCCACTCCGAGTCCATAAACTTTAAATGCTTTTATATAATATAAAGACTAAACTACACGTCCGAAATTCCAGTTTTTAAATGTCGAGATTATCGGAAAAACATTCTGCTTGGGAGTATGGAATAAAAAATGTAAGCCTTTGTTCGAAAAAATAATAACGATAAAATAATATAGGCAGTAAAAATATAATTTTTCTCCCTCGAAAATATTGTTTCGTACGGTGATTTTGAGTTATGTGTAAGACAAAGACATTTCCAAAAACCTCAGATTACATTTGTCGAGAAAATGCGTGTCAACCTATTTGTTTACGTTTTTAATCGGGTTCGTTTTTTATTCATAAAACAAAACGTTCGTAGGTCATTGTATTTACATAAAAAAAGCATTATTATTTGTATTTGTATAAGTAACGGGTTTGTTGGCATGTTTTAACATTTTTGGTCGCATATATTTTAAAAGCATTAAAACCTTATCTAAATTGACAGTAATAATAATGACAGTATTTTCAGATTTGACAAAAAATTATGTATCTTGATATTATTACAATAACGGTGTAATGTAATTTGTTAACATTTTTTTTATGTACAGATTAAAATACACAATTAAAATTTGAATAATGTGTTTCTGGGTTTCAAATTAATTTTATCTGATTAATCAAAAATTAAACTTTATGCAAATTGTGTTTTGTGTAAATTTAACATTTTGTTATCAGACATTTAATACTACACCATTAAATGATATTAATATTTATATATATAAAAAACTGTTCAATTATATAATTATTTTTAGCCACCCAACTATTATTAAAAGTACCTAAACGGTCATACATAATATATAGAATTATTATATCGACTGTTTTTTCAAATTTGTGCATACCACTGTTAATGGTGGTATAATGGCACAATATAATTTAGCGTGTTGTTTACTACCTATTATATATATATTTTTTTTTCTGATAAAAATATAACAATAATACGGATATCGTACATTTTTATGTGTAATTTGTTGCACAGATTGTCTAAATATTAATAAAAAAAAAATTACATCTACTAAAAACAACCGCAATAATTATTATCAGTCATATCCCATCATTCTATAACCGTAATGTATATACTGTATAGTATTGTTCATATCTACGAAAAATAATATTATCATAATATTATTATTTAGGGGTTGGTTTGCACAAATGTTTTGATAACAATTTCTGTGCAGCGATTTATTATAATTAAATATCAATATTCCCGGACGTCTGCGGCGGCTCATCATCCATGATGGAGATGCAACGAAAATACTTACTACTTACTACTTCGCGTATATTACAATACATCATCACAACTCGAGCAAAGTTTATTTAAAATGGCGTATTGCGTTATGCGCGTGTGTGGCGCCGTATAATGGCCAACTAATCTATATCTGTACGCGAGTGGGGCAAGTCGCTAAAGTTTGAGGTAAGGTCTGAAACTCCGAAATCCCTCTTCACCTCTAGTCCCGCGGACGCCACTTGAGATAACGACGTGCACAATAATAATAATAAATTATGCATACAATTTTGTTTCGTATACCATCGAAAATGATTAATATGGCTTGTTTAATCATATCGCGAAAACGTTGCGCACGATATTATATTGTTACGTTTAAACGGCGTATTTGCAATCATTATGATTTACGCAGTGTAGGTATAAAGAAGCGTAGGCGAAGTTATCGACGTACATGATATTAATTACTACACAATACATTTTTCCCGGAAAACACACTTTTTAATTAAACCGAGGAGTTACACAAAGATGAAAATCCCATGATAAATATAGAGGTACCCTTTATTAAATCACAGCTCGACGCTGTAGATGAAAATTGTATTAAGTTCTTTCACTGATGTATAGACGGCAATCAACAAGAACGCTACAACCTGTAGATGGTATCATGTCGTACGACATCTCCCCGACGAAAATCTAAATACCTATTTCAAATGCTCCAAAATGCATTCCCGAAAACACCATCACTTATATAAAGTTCTTTGGTCCACGTGAAGTAATCAGCTACATGACGAGATTACACGGGATTAATTCTTTCCCTACCAACATACATTGCGGATACCTATACTATTATTAATTAATTAAAAAAAAACGTTCGAAATAATCCAAATAAAACCGCGAAAAGCTCTCCGTTTTAAAAATCGGCGAAAAACATTGAATCCTATCCCATAACCACGCCTACCATAAGGAAGTCCACTGCTCTAAATATTAGATATCTTCCTATAGACGGCAATTTTTTTTTTTTTTTTTAACAAACTTCTCTCTTTTATTATTTAACACAGTGGTTCGCAAACTGTGAGGGGCGCCTCCCTTGGGAGGCTCAAGCCTTGACGACAGGGGAGGCGCGAGCCGCGTGGTGAATAGTGATTAGTTTAAATCGATAATATTTTCGCGTACAGTTATATTGTAAGATATTTACTTAATTCGGGGATTTTCAAGAAAGTCGCTACATCTAGCCAGCGTTGTCGATAACTCAATATTATCGCGTCTGCCGAACAATAAAGATATTCGTTTATTTAAGTTTGTTATTTATTTACTCCAGGGAGGCGTAATTATTATTTTTACTTTTGGGGTGACGTGAACTAAAAAAGTTTGGGTACCGCTGATCCAACACATTACATTAAACGACCCATTCTTGAGTTCGGGGTTGTCGTTTGGCACCCTGACCTCGCTAACGATCATTCTCGTCTTGAATATCATACGTTCGTAAATTCTTGTCTTACGCAGCTGCTTTTAGGGACGCAACGCATTCTAAAAATATTTTAAACACCAAAAGTCCACATGCCATAAAACTGATATAATATAAAATTGATAACATATTATAGGCAATGACCGATATATTTATTTTCCTAACGTTTACGGGACGAATTCAGTTCTCTGAACACTCTCTGAGTGGTAGTTGCTAACATTATCACTTAATATTATTATCTATTTAATTAAGTTTTATTTGAATATGGCAAGTGAAATAAGTGTTGTATACAGTCAACGGGGAAATGTGTACCGTTAGTAAAAAGTAATAAATATAAATATTCTAAGTATACAGAATTAATATCCGGGGAAATCAGATGAAAATGCATACGAAAAACGAGTACACCAAAATTATACACAATTGGCGTTGATTATAATTTTTCTCGGATTCTTATAAACGAATGAGTTCTGCCAGTAATAATGAAAGTAGGATAATTAGAACACAACATATAAATATCATACAATTTATAAAGAAAAAAAATAGAATTATGTAACGACAACCAAATTGATAGGCATAACGTTGTAAAGAGTTTAGCTTCATTTAATGCAATTTAATTTTAATTTACATTGGATATTTTATATTTTATTTTATTTTATCGACGACGACAATATGTTTGTTGTAAATTGTCTTTATTATTATTATTTTTTATACCATTTGGATTAATCTTATATAATAATTGATATGAATGTTTAGATTAGGTTGTTTAAGTCGTTTCTGGCATTACTTTTTTATTCTAAAATATTATTTTTATTTAATTTTAATAGCATAATAATAGGCATATTGTATTTATTTAAAATAAATAAACTAATAGAATAATAAATACCTATTATGTGTATATAATATATTTATACTGTGTGCGGAGTTAAAGTGATATAATATTATAAAATGGCGACGATCCGTGTGGAGTTACGGTGCACCGGCTTTTAGACTTAATTTGTCACTCTGACTCACATCACTATACTCCAACATTAGTTGTAATTTAAATTTCCCTTCATTGTATACACTCATCGAAATAATATTGACTCTCAATGTATTCATTCTCTCCTCAATAATATACAATTGGCGCACCTGACCTTCTCATCCGAGTTTTATTTAAAGTTTCTTCACACAACGTTCAAAATCAAACTTCTTTTTACATCCCCACTCTTTCGCCGTTCTAACCTTACGACTAATCATCCAATCCACATAATACTTTGGCTGTCCAATCAAGTTTAACCATTTGCTTCCACTTTATTTTACGCATATTCACTAATTTTTTACTCGTCTGTATCACTCGTCGTAGATTGTATTTATACATCATAGTGTAAACATTACACATTTAATCAAATAATTGTTATATTATACTTAAGCTTATATTTTACGTTTTGTTAACCCACATTTTTAATTACTGATAGATTGGCGTTTATTCCAATAAATAAATAAATAAATATTTTTGTTAATGTACCGTTGGAAATAACTACGTCGACAAAATCAATTAAATAAATAAATAATTATTAACGTTTCATATTTTGTTTGATTTTGTTGTTCAGTCATTTTTATGCTGTCATTATAATACATGTAATATATGTACAGCTTATCATTAAGACCGTGCATAGTATACAGTATGTCCCAAAAGTCTCGTATCACCCTTAATATTTCCATGTAAAATCACTATATTTAAACGCGGTTTTTTTTACAGTACTAAGTATGAAAATTCTGATTGAATGGCATAAAATTCATTTTTTTTTTAAAATTCAAAAATTTTCAAAAATATTTTTTACGCATTTAAGAATTTAAAATTTGTAAGATAGCCATTTTGTTGAACATATTTTTTAAAACAGTTCAAAAATAAAAAATACTAAAATTAAATAAAAATTGACCAAGTTAGAGCAAGTTATGTTTTTGAATAATTGTAGTAATAAATCAATTATTGTTTCACATTTCAATAATGAAGTATCTAATTTCAGCACACGACAATACTTTTACATTCCTAATTAAAGTTTAGATTTGAATAGAAATAAAAATAGCCGTGTCATATCGTTTGCTGAACAGTGAAACTGGTTACCTATTTTTAAGTATTTTAATTATCATGAAGTGAACCTAAAGTTACGATATTGGACATAATCTTACAGTTATAATTAATGCGATTCATAGTAATAATACCTACGCATATCGCAATTTGGTAAATTATAATTAAAATTATTATCTTGTGTTCTTTCTTTATTTTTATGAATTTTTGGATTTTTTTTTATGGCGTTATTTGAAAAATCTTGTGTATCCGTCTTGTTCATTGCCTGATCTTCGTCATAAAATTGAACAAAATATTCAAAATATCTTAAGGGAGACATTAGGAAATGTTAAGAACGCTTGGGTCGAAAAACTTCAACTCTATGTTGCAAATAATGGAGGTCATTTCGAACATTTATAAAAATAAAAATGCAATGAATTATTTTCGTTTTTATGTAATAAAATCTTTTTTTCTATTTGCAATCAAGTTTAAAAATATTATCTGAATTTTAATTTTAATCTTTCCTAAAAGCTCCACTAATAGTTAGGTGTTTACAGATTACCATTAGAAACAGCATACCTACCTAACTAATATTACAATTATTTATAAACATACTCTATTCAACTAGCTCTATCTTTATTATAAATCGCATTAATTATAACTGTAAGATTATGTCCAATATCGTAACTTTAGGTTTAAACTAAGTTAAATTAAAGTTAAATTCTAGACAAATTAAAGTTAAGTTCAATATGAGTTTTTTTTATTAAAGATAAGTTCCAGTCAAGTAAAATTTAAGTTTCATATAGGTTTCTCATTAACGTTAAATTCCACTCGAATTAAAGTTAAGTTCTAGACAAATTAAAGTTAAGTTCAATATGATTTATTTATTAAAGGTAAGTTTCAGTCAAGTAAAATTTAAGTTTCATATAGGTTTCTCATTAACGTTAAATTCCACTCGAATTAAAGTTAAGTTCTAGACAAATTAAAGTTAAGTTCAATATGATTTATTTATTAAAGGTAAGTTTCAGTCAAGTAAAATTTAAGTTCCATATAGGTTTCTCATTAAAGTTAAGTTCCACTCGGATTAAAGTTAAGTTCTAGGCAAATTAAAGTTAAGTTCAATATGAGTTATTTATTAAAGTTAAGTTCCAGTCAAGTAAAAGTTAAGTTCCATATAGATTTCTCATTAAAGTTAAGTTCCACTCGATTTAAAGTTAAGTTCTAGACAAGCGAAAGTTATCTTGATTTTACTGGAACTTAACTGTAATAGAAAAAGGAACTTAACTTTAATTCGAGTGGAACTTAACTTTAATAAGAAACTTATATGGAACTTAACTTTAATTCGAGTGGAACTTAACTTTAATGAGAAACCTATATGGAACTTAACTTTAATCCGAGTGGAACATAACTTTAATAAGAAACTTATATGGAACTTAACTTTTATTTGACTGGAACTTAACTTTAATAAATAACTCATATTGAACTTAACTTTAATTTGTCTAGAACTTAACTTTAATTCGAGTGGAACTTAACTTTAATGAGAAACCTATATGGAACTTAACTTTTACTTGACTAGAACTTAACTTTAATCCGAGTGGAACTTAACTTTAATAAGAAACCTATACGGAACTTAACTTTAATTCGAGTGGAACTTAACTTTAATAAGAAACTTATATGGAACTTAACTTTTATTTGACTGGAACTTAACTTTAATAAATAACTCATATTGAACTTAACTTTAATTTGTCTAGAACTTAACTTTAATTCGAGTGGAACTTAACTTTAATCCGAGTGGAACTTAACTTTAATAAGAAACCTATACGGAACTTAACTTTAATCCGAGTGGAACTTAACTTTAATAAGAAACCTATACGGAACTTAACTTTAATTCGAGTGGAACTTATCTTTAATAAGAAACTTATATGGAACTTAACTTTAATTCGAGTGGAACTTAACTTTAATGAGAAACCTATATGGAACTTAACTTTTACTTGACTGGAACTTAAATTTAATCCGAGTGGAACTTAACTTTAATGAGAAACCTTATGGAACTTAACTTTTACTTGACTGGAACTTAACTTTAATAAAAAAAAAAAACTCATATTGAACTTAACTTTAATTTGTCCAGAACTTAACTTTAATTCGAGTGGAACTTAACTTTAATGAGAAACCTATATGGAACTTAACTTTTACTTGACTGGAACTTAACGTTAATAAAAAAAACTCATATTGAACTTAACTTTAATTTGTCCAGAACTTAACTTAAATTTAACTTAGTTTAAACCTAAAGTTACGATATTGGACATAATCTTACAGAAAATTTTTGAATTTAAAAAAAAAAAAAATGAATTTTATGCCATTCAATCAGAATTTTCATACTTAGTACTGTAAAAAAAACTGCGTTTAAATATAGTGATTTTACATGGAAATATTAAGGGTGATACGGGACTTTTGGGACATACTGTATACATGTTTTAGATTGTAATTTACACCTTAATATTCAGTTTTTTGACATTAGTTGAAAGTCGAACGCGTGTAAACATTATTCGTTCACATAAAATAATATTATATTATCTACATACGCATGGCGAATAATTTAAACTAAAACTCGTGACGTATTTGAATAATGCCGTTTTCAATCGAATCAACAGCGATGGGCTTTAAACACGTTTATTCGTATTTAATGAATGCGTTTCATGGTCGGGTTTCAGAAAATGGGACGAAAATTCCGTTTTTGAACTATACGGCACAATAATAACACCAACTATAGCTAGGTGGTACCATTTTTATGGCCGTTATACTAAGCCCGACAGACGTTACTAAATTATTAATATTACTTCCAAGCGGACACGACAAATGTGAATTATTAGTAAGGCTAGGATTTATATCATACAATATGAAATATACATTTAATTTTGTCAAAGTATGCTAAAATACGCATTACAAATACGTATTTTAATGTAATTAATTAACAAATATAAGCAAATAGGTACCCTACAATGAATCGCCAATAATATTCGAAGCATCAATAAGTGATGAAATTTAAATTTAGAAGCGTAATATGACGAGACATGTAAGGTTAGGTTAGTGGTTTACATTAATAATTTCGCTTAGGGTTCAAACTTAAAAAATATCATGAATTATGGATTTTTCGTGATAAAATAATATGCGTTAAGCTTAAAAGATGCAAAATAAAATTATATCGCTTGTACCAAACATAGTGTAGCAAATATTATTTAGATACCAACCGAATTCGTAAAAGGAAGCTTAAAAGAAACATACTAACTCATCATATATTAGGATTTATATCTTAGCCTTAATTATTAGGAATGGTATTATGTCGTGGAAAGTATTAAAGTATAAACATTTAGACATCTCGCAGTATTTTAAAATTTAAACCAACAAGTTATAAATGTTTTAAAAATAAAAAGTTTCCTTGACTATTATTTTATATCGGAGGAGTATATCCTTTTATTACACAGTATACAACTGTCTTATTTCATCAACTTTTATGGTACCAAAAATTCCAGAAAGGTAGGAACGATGCTTCACATAACCGTAGTTTTAGTGCTTCAGCAAAGTTTTTGCTGTTTACACGAAAAATAACGATATGGATCTTGTTGTATGCAATTAAAATATATTATAATACTACATGTCTACATTCAGTTTTGTTAAAAATACTTTTCAAATGTATTCAGAATACGTATTTAAATACTTGGTGTAATTTGTATTTAAAATACGTATTCAAATACTTTCTTTTAAAAGTATTTAAATATAAATACAAATACCTTTTAAAATTATTCAAAATACTTACAAAAATACTTTATTTTAAATTCAATAAATAAATAAATAATAATCAATAATTCAATCATATCAATGACTAGTCGACTAAAACCACTTCTACCCACGCCATGAAGTACTATTAATGAATAATTTCTTTTATCAACCAAACCAAGCCCTCTCATGTATTCCTCCATATATTGTGTTTATTGTAAAAAAATTTAATATTTAAAGATTCAAAATAAATGCCAATCCAACCAGTGGTGGTCAGTGTCTTGCATCCCATGGTATAATATGGGAGTGAGAAGCCAACAGGGGTTTCAGTGTTCAGTCATTCTGTCATCTGCTTGTATTTTGGCGAAACCTTACTTATAAATGATCAAAGGTTAGAACTATTTTAAAATAATATTTTAGAATCGACATTTAAAATAGTACATTCCAAATTATTAGTAATTGGAATTTGGAGTAGACCACGAGAATGAAAAAAAAGTATTTTAGTGTTCTAGAATAAAAGTACGAATAAAAAGTATTTTTTAAGTATTTAAAATACATTGGTCAAAAAGTATTTGAAAAGTATTTAAATACAAGTATTCGAAGACTTAACAAGACTGTCTACATTACAATAACTTATACATTTGACCTATATAATATGAGTGGTTTATTTTAGTAACTGTCCATATCTACAATAAATTAAGAATTATTTCTGAAATCTGCAGAGTAATACGAATTAGGTTAAGTGACGCCGTTTAATACATACGTGTCCCTAGCTCCTTACCTACAATCCAACATTACAAATTTTGAGTGCGAACATTTGCAGTGTTCCGTTGGTAAAGGTTAGTGCTTTTTAGCATATCGTTAAATACTCCTTCACTTAAAAATGTATTAGCAGGGAAAGTGGCTGGGAACATGCACCTTTTAATAATAATACGTACTCGGTACCTACAAAGTCCTGAAATTCCAACTAAATATTATTTTTTAACTTGATGAAAATATTTTTATTTTTTCACCTGATATTTTATTTACTACAGGAATATTAATTGCAGTATAAATATTAAATTTTACTCCGCTCAGGTTCACATTCTGAATGCAATATAATTGCTTTAAAATTCAAACACGCTTTAGTTAACACTAAAACGATAAAACAAATTGACTCTCCATTTTAATTTTTAAGTAATGCCCACATTTTTCGTTAAAATGTTTAATTTTAATATTTTGTCGTGAATCTAGATGCACGATTGTTAGGTTCTCTTTTCCCATTAACGATTGTTTGCAGCGATAAAAATAATAATTTACCTACGTACGTAGTTAAAACTACATTGGGACGAGAAGAGAGCGCTCGGAGAAAAATATTTAACCGAAACTCATGCGGTTATAAATCACTAATAAAATTAAAACAACGCATCTACGGAACAAAAATAACTAAACGCGTTTATGTACACAAAAAAAGGATACAAAATAATAATAATAATAATAATAATAATAATAATAAAAATAATAATAATAATACTAAAAAGTTGTTCGTGAAAATTTTTTCATAAAAAAAAAAAGAAAAAAACGTACAAACACACCTATAACGAACGAGAGGAACAAATAACGACGAGCATCGGCCGCATGCAACAATCAAATAAAAATAATAATGTATAAAATAATACAAACATAAACGAGAACAAACATAAAACAATATTATGCGGGTGTGTACTGTTGTCTACAAAAATAAATAAAAATGATGATAATGCGAAAATACTGGTCACTCGATATCATACGATTATAATGTCGTAACAGTGTGTACAAAACCGATTGGGGAATAATTTTTTAACACCGTCATCATAATATTATATTAGTACATATTTTGTAAAACTAGAAAAAGAGTTCTCCCAATCGGTTTTCTATTACTGTGGTGTACTGGCATCTGCGTATAGGTAGGTAGGTAAAAATAATAATATATAGTATAGTACTGGCTTAGTCGGTTACAAAAAAAAAACACGTCGATTTTTCGTTTCTTGGCATCGCGTATCCGCACAAAAATAATAATCATAAATAATAATAATAATAATAATAATAATAGTAGGTAGTTGTAATAGTAATACGATTATGATGATAACAAACGCGCGGAAACGTTGAAGACGAAAAACAAAATAATAATAATAATAATGAAAGGAACCTAGCTATTTACAAACAAATAATAATATTATATGATTTACAAACGGACAAAAAATAAATAGAAAACGGTTTGAAGCAGGAAAACAGCGTACGATAAAACGCACGTCGCAAAACGATATCACACGACAACGCCGGAACCTACCTCGGACGTGAACGTCACTTGAGGTATGTGAAAGCGTCTTCGGGGAGGCTCTTGCAGGGAAACGGTCGTGTCGCTCTGGCTGACCGCCGCGGCCGCCAAGCTGAGTACGCCCGGGGTGGAAGCGGACCTCGGGGGTGGTTGATTCCTCCTCCGGTTGGCCGTCGTCGTTTTGTTGTACACTTCCAGCGACAGCTGATTTCCACACGACCTGTTGGGTGAAAAACAAAAGAATCGCATCGTTATCATCGCGTTGTCTTCAAATATTATAATCCCGTTTTGTTATCGTTATTATCAACTATTATCATGAAAAAAATCAATGTAGTTGATGGTTTTTTAAAAGCATAGGACAGGTTAGGGTACTGCTATTGACGTGGAATTATTTTTTTTTTCGATTCTGGTCGTGTTCGAAATTTACTCGGTTTATATTTTTTTATACGTATTATAATTTGCACTTATTTTCATTTTCATCGCGATTTATAGACGGTTTTATTTTCGAGTGCCTGACGGTTTTTAACCGTGCGGTAGATAATACAATAAAATATATAAGTATGATGGAGGTGGAGTATAAACGCAATGGATCTAGTTTTTCTCGTGGACGATTTTACAACATTTTTCAAAATTATTCTGTCAGCGCGATGTATCATAATTTAAACCGAAAAACCAGAAAAAAAAAATGTAAAAGTTTGTCGCGGAGTTTGAAACGACTTTAACGCGTACGAGGCTGTTTTATCTTATTATTAATGCAAACGGGCTTTTGCCCGATGTATATTACGGTGCACATTTGATTAATACCGAAACACGAATAATTCTACACAAGTATTAAACTTATTTATAAATGTTATACATTTGTTATTTAAATAGGTCTTGTTTGAACAAGTTTAAAGAACGATTTGAGAAATTAAAACAAATACTCCGGGAAATTTATATCAAGTGGTAACGGTAGGAAAGTTATAACGTTGCATGTCGCATGTGTTTAGTGCAAATGTTTCGCGAAATTCCACATCGTTTCCAATATTGGTGAAAAGCGATTTTCCGCTGGTAATGTACAGACACATTTGTAAAAACAGAGCTTTCATTTCGAGTAAACTCGCGTCTAAATTGAAAAGTTGGCTCGCGTATAATAGCCGTTCTCAGCACTCATCAATGCCGTGTAGGTACATTATAGTTACCGGCCTATTTTGTTCTAAAAGGCACAAGGCAATTGGTTGACGTAGTATATCAGTCGTTGGAGGTGTGCTTTGAGATTTTTCATTACAGAGGTTCGGTTTCATCGTATTTTGAAAAAATTAAATCGCCATGTTTGCGCGTGAAATATTGCGCTGCAGCGTTCGTCACTGGGATCATGTGTGCAAATGTACAACTCGTAATTTATTACAACTTATAACGAAATAACATATTTTTCGAGTAGTTGTTTAAATCGAGAAATTTCAGAAAATTATCGTCGATATCCACCGGCAGGGTACCGCGGTAATAATAGATTGTATTCGACCTAACCCGAAAGCCACAATAATATTCGTATCACCCGCGCGTCATTTTGGCTTGCAAATAATAGTTAATTTTCTCAAATACACGTATGGTTACGCGCGCGTAAATATTTACACGACAACACTTATATTTACCATGAAGTTATAATACTATTGAATAATGTCAATTGACATGACGTGTACAATAATTATGATTATTAATCTGTTTAAATTGTGAGCATATGATATATATATATATTGTGAACTTTTCGTATAGGTACCGCGTTTATTTTGATTTGAGGATATAAGTATGGATATCGTAATATCGTGTTTCCTAGTCTATATTATTTCCTCTCCCGATTAATCGAAGCCTGTAGATATTTCTGTTTGTTATATAATGTTGTTCATTTCAAAAACTAAAAAAACTATTTAGTCTACTAGAAGATATACTACTGGTCTACTTTATAACTGTCCAGTTCGTCTATTACATTTATTAAAATGTGACCGCTGCGTGCGTGGTATACGGTAAAATATAACAAAAATAAATTCGTGGCGCCAAGTCAAAATTATATAATAATATTTACATCGTTATTTCTAATCCATATTTCAATTTCGCCGATGGTCGTCAAATAAAATACGAACACGATAAATGCGAACATAAATATATAATATGTGTGTTCGGGTAAATCGTTTTTAAATTCGTCGGTAGATTACATATTTTAGAAACGATCTTAGTGCTCACCGCTCAAATATAAACCTCCGCTCACTAATAATATCAGCCTAGTAATAAGATCGATGTTAAGGAAATCTTTCATAATATAGCTGAATACATTTTACTACAATAATATGACGTAGGTAAAGAAAAACGCACACACACACACTACGATCACGCCAAGTTTTCGTGAGTATAATGATTTACGAGTATGATATAATAACGTACCTAATACAGTCAATAACTTATGTCATATAATAGTGTTGATAAGATATCTAATTCGATGTATATGTGCAAACTTTTAACTGACAAAATTAATGTCACAGAAAATCGGATTAACGTGCCCTCCGGCCTCCACACACAGAAGAAGACATAAGTAGTAGATTTCTTTATTAATCGAATGATGTCAATAAAACGTAATATCGAATTGAAGACAACGCGCGATAATGATGATATATAGTGGTGGCCGACGGGGATACAATTCATCAGGGCGAATGACCTATTTTTTTTTCGAAAATACGTACTTTTCGTAATGCAATAGTTATATCAACAATTATTATTGTCGTTATTTAAATGTACGACATAGTCGGTTCGCGAGTGGAAAAAAAATCTACGGATATTACGAGGCGTGCATTCCCTAGGAATTCTCAAAAATTCTCAAACAGACGAGATAGACCAACGATAACGCTATTACTACCAATGAGTGCATATTGTTACTAATGGCGTTTGAAAAACCACTCCGATCAGGTGGACGGGCTGTATTGTATTTGCGATTTTCGCGTTCTTTCGGGCCATGTGTGCAATACTATTTAGTGTGGTATCGAAAGCAAACGGATTTATTTTCCGAAACAAGCAGACATCGCGATATGCTGAAAGTTGAATAATGGTGTTTTCTATACACTTGTTGCGGAAAAGTCAAAAGATCACTGTCATACAGCGTATACGAGTCTTTAGAAATTCCTTACACAACGAAATAATGTAGAACGCGTATGCCACCATTTTTTTTTTTTATTTTATTTTATCCAGAGTGACGCCGCAATTTATTACTGTCGCGGAAAACACGCACTATAGGTTGTACACATTGAATAATATGGGACAAAGTACATCGACAATGAATTTAACATTGTCGTGGTTGGTGGATGGAAAATAAACTTGAGTAATTGTTTCGAACGTTCAAAGTAATCTCTCGTGGAAGAAAAAAATAAATATAATTTGTGTTAAACGTTATTTAAAACATCGCTCTATATAATATTGAGTGGTTTATCATTATTCATTAAGTACCCGCGCAGATCGAGGGAGAGAACGATTTTTTATCCAATTTATTATTACGGTTACTGATTTTATTCATATATAAAACTATTTTTTTAGTGTATATAATCACTGTGACTATTAATCTCAATTCGCGTTTAGTTCCAAACGTTAGAGATAGAAGATTTTTCTCATTTCTGTGACGTTTTATTGTTGTAATTCAACAGGACTTACGAGAAAGATTATCCTACCAGAAGTAATTCGGGTTATTAAAATTAATCGCATTATAACAAGATTGTCTTTTTAATTAAACGTTAAATGTATATTTTAACAACGGTTTTCAAAATTAACTGATGTCGTTTGTGTTTAAAAAGAGTGTACCTAGTTTTCGACTTCCGAGTTCTGAATTTTCTGCATGTATAGGTACCTAACGTTACGATACATGTACAGAGAATAATGGTAATTAGATTTGCAAATACAGTTTCGAATGACTTTAAAAATAATAATGATTTTACTTTGAACTATGTTAAACATCAAAAGAGTTCGTTGTTTTTAATATTATATTATACTGTTCTATATAATTTACGTCAAACGTATTATTCTACTTTAACATAAAAACACACATTATAAGTAGGTACTATATTATAGCAGAAGTTATAGTTATTAGTTCGACTGTTAATTAAGTTTCATGATATTATGTTAGGAAAATTATGGGTATGTATATAAACGATAATGAGATGCTCGGCTCCGATCTACCTCACGTCTTATTCTAGAGCAACTGTCAGGTTCGGGTACTTATCGTAAAAGTAAACCACCGGATGGACAAAAATAAACTTACTTAATCAATTCCATGACGTCGTCTTCTGCCATCATCACTACGTTAGTTTTATTGATGAATACTACATAATCTCCGGGCTTCAGATCCGCTTGGTCCGCGGGCAAACCGCACTCCACTCTTTCCACCCTAAGCACGAGAAATAGGAAATGTAATTTATTTCGATTCATATCCGGTGTTATTGTCGAAAAGACCAAACGACTTATTAGTGCGCGCGGGTTCTTACCTCGGGGGGTGTGTCCACGCTATGGAAAATCCAAAACTGGATCCCGAGGGTTTCGACAACCGTTTGGTAATCGTGAAAGGAGTCCTGCCGGTTTTGCCATCCTTATTGGACGACAGAGGTGGGTCCAACTCCAGGTACTGCAAGAATTTGTTTTCTTCGTTGCCTGGAAAATATGCAAAAACATGATTACTACTATATCGTTATTGCGTTATTTTATATTCGGTTATGCCGGAAGCACGCTTGTAAAACGGACGTGAGAAATGTTCAACCGTCTTATATAATGAACGTTTATCGTTGTCAAATGAACCAAAATGCGCGTTAACATAAAATAAAGGCCTCGCGATACTTATGTAGACGAACATGCGAATTAAAAGTCGTTTGAGTTATTGTTATTATAAGCCCGATCGCGTGAGAAAAACAGTTTTAGGTGCTGTGAATAATATTGAACGCATTACGCAAATTGGAACACAGACCGATCGACAGCGAAAGTCGTGCTTAAAGACGTCCAACCAAATATAAGTTTACTTTAGGGTACACTTACCCGTTTTAGTGGTCAGTGTGTCTTTTTTTGGCTTCTGACTAGATTTTACCTTGACGGACACTAAAACAAAAAAAAATAAACAAGGATTAATTTTTAACACTATGATTATTGACATTTTTACGTTGTTCGCAGAACGAACCGCATGTAATATAACAGACCCACTCACCTGAATGGTTACTGGGAGTAGTTTCGTCATCAATCATGATGTCTTCTTCATCGTCATCGGTACTGCAGTGTACGGTCTTAACCACAGTCAGGTCTAAAAGGCAAAACATGGTTAAACAATATTCAGTTGAGCGGGAGACATGGATGTTTGTTATATTGCAAAATATGATATAGGTACTGACCTTGTGGTCGATGGGCCGGCGTCGAGTGGGGAGGCATTCGACCGGGACTTTGCGGTACGAGTTTGAACGTACCGTTTATTTCCTGAAAAAACGAAAAACAATCAATCAGAATAGGCTTTCCAAATCATTTTTGTACAAATCTGGCGGCGACGATAAATCACTAAAAATATCTGTAATTGGGTCAAACGTTTTAAATACTCTCATCGTCGTGTTATTATTATTTTATATATTGTGTGCGTCATATTGAAAGTGTCACATTATGAAAAGAAGGGCTGTATACATTTCAATGGGCTCTCGACACTTGAAGAGCTTCGTCAAATACCACGTTTATGTGGCAGTATCCATTGTTCCGTTTTAATCGAAAATGTAATTATTAACATCGCGATAATTTCATGATCGAATCGCCGCCGAGCGAATTTAATGTTACATTAATACACTACGACGTGATCGTTAGCGACGCGACGTCCCGTCGCATTGTCGTCTACCCGATCCCGTCCAATGTTTAAAATATAATATTATTGTCGTGCAATAACTACGGTAATACAGGCTATGCACGCAATGACTTACTTTTTTGAGTACGTTTTTCACCGCAAACGACATGTAGCCCAGGAACTCGCTCCTCCTGTGCAAAACAAATAAACGGTGTACTATGAATAAAAGTCGAGACGAGGTGCGGACGATGACGTCGTCTATATAATATGATATACGGCAAGTATGATATAGTGCTGTGTGTCGCGATTATCGTACGCGTAAAATAAAATTTCGTCGACTCCGCGGACCGGCGAGAAAAATCGTTCAAAAAACAATAAAGAAAACGGTAAAAAAAACGATAGCGAACTGGCGGCTTTCCGGACGGACGAGAGACGACTGGCTCGGCTTGTTTCGGCCGCCGAACGTTTGCCGTTCGCGGTGTGCGCGGGATCGATCGGCCGGCACTCCTCCCCCAGCAGCCCCGTCATGCACTTCGCACCCCCGTCCCATCGCCCACCCACCCCCTTCGGACTCGGCGCGGCGGCAGCATCCCTCGAAACGACGTCGGCGGTTACGATAGGTCGTACGGCGAATGCAAATCGGACCGCCGTCGCGGGGGAAGACGGAAAAAAAAAAATAATAATAAACAGCGTGACGCGACAAGGGTATGTTGCCGCCGCCGCCGTTTTGTCGTACGGTGATCATAACGTGCTAATATCGTGCACTCGAGTCATTTTTTTTTTTTCCTTTCATTTCTGTCGGGGCCGAGTCGATATTTTCCAACCACCGCCGGCCGGGACACGTCTTCCTCGGCCGTCCGATGAACGACGGTGGTCGGTTCGAGACGTAAAGGGGCGAAGAATTGTCACCGTCGGCGATGATGTACCGCGGTGCCCTTTGAAACGGTCTCGCGGGGTTCCCGCGCGTTACGGTCAGGTGGCGGTGGTGGGACGCGAAACGGCGCACTTGCAGAGGGTGTAATTGTTTGATTACGCTTTCGGCCGCGACCGATAATCGTCGTGTGTGCGCCGATGACCACATTATATATCATACACTTGCCCCGTGTACACCGATCTCTATAGGCGGCGATCGCGAAACGCGTCTGGGTGACCAAATCAAATCGATATACCCAATACGATACCGTGCGCTCGACCTAACCGCGGTATAATATAATTTTCCAGTAAATGCACACGACCGGTTATGTTATTATTAACATGACTTGAACCTCGTCAAGCCGCCGCTGTTTCACAATCTGACGCAACCGACGCCTCGGCGATGTGCAATATCCGCGTACATGGTTATATTATTATTATTATTATTGTTGAACACACGCACACACACACACGCAAACACACACACACACGCGTTTGTCGAAGAATAATGAATAATACTATTATTATTGTTGCGGCGCGACCCTTATTCTTTTATCGAGTCAAGTTTGCACAAACAATTGCGCCGCGTTATATAAAAAAAATGGTCATCAAACGGTATACCATTATGATATCGAGTGAACCAAGGTTTTCGTATACACGCACAATTATATAGGTATATTATATGATACGTATGTATGGGCGCCTGCCCGCCGCCGTAGAGCCGACGGATATCGTAATGCGTCCGACCTATATACACATATTGTTGTTATTATTATGTGTGTGGCGATTCGATTTTTATAATATTGTTATAGTGCGGCAGCAGAAGATTATTGTCTCGCGTCCGAAATCTTCTCGGGGTACAAATTTGGATTTGCGTGTCGCGATTTTTCGACGGTCGGCGTTATAATGTTATACATACAGTGCGATGCGCGATTGCTGTGATCTCTACAGAGTGGTTGACCCATTTCTCGTGTTATCTGGACAACCAATGATTGTATTTGATTACCTTTGCCCGACGACGGTTGTACGTGGACGATAAGGGTTCGCCGCGCAGTATTTTGAATTTTCGCGGGCGTCGGGCGCGTTTCGCGTCGGCCCGTTCGAGACTTCGGATCGAAAGTTCACGCGTGACGTGTGGTTGTAATTTTCGGTTACCTACATATATTTTTTGTCGGCGCGTGAGTGTAATTCACAACGAAAATCGGATAATCTTCGCGAAAACGTCGGCGAGCGTATCGGATTCGAAACGAAACACGAACCGCAAGTTTGTGCAGAAGCATAATATCGTGTTATATACTTATTGTACTGCTGCGGTGTTTATTATAAGAGTCCTTAACAGGATTGGACGGGCGCTTTGAGTTTCGTATAAAACATCGATGGTTATACGTGCGCGTCGGCCTTAATACGCAAGCACATATATTATTATAGTTGTTTTGCGAAACAATAGTATAGTAATCAATTATTCTCAAAAAGAAACTGACGAGACTCGCGAAAGCCATTTCTAAATTCACTCTGAAAGCCATATAACATTGTGTATTCGTGTGTGTGTGTGTGTATTTCAAGTTTTGACTTTTGATATACACTTCAGATAAAACATGAACTCGAATCGTAAAACTCATAAAAATAATTTACGAAAAACTTTTGTTCGCATAGCGTAAATAATGTTAACGCGTCTGTGTGTGCGTAAGCTCGACGTTGGACCGCGTAAAATATTCAAGTTAACGTGGCTGGTATATATATATATATATATTTTATTATTAATTATTGAAATCGTTAATGTCGGAATAAATTAAAATTTAACTTTATATTATAAATTACGTTACGATGGTGTATAAAACAAAGGTTTTTGTAAACTATCGTGGAAAATTAGTTCGCAAACATTTAAAATTCAAAACAATATACTGTTGGCCATTATATATATATATATATATGAAGTGTGTTGATAGCGTTACCTTTTAGATCTGTCTCGGTGCCAAGCGGATATCAATATTCTCTTGTCCAGATCTTCCTCGGAGAGTGGTACGGAAAAAGATTCGTCGAAACGAGGGTTGGTAGAATTGTGCCGCACTCGGGTCTTGTGGCAAGTTCCTTTGCCGGGTACTAGATAAACCTGTGGAGTAATAATCTCAAGTTAATCTAATATTCAATTCCAGCAAACAATGGCGCCACGGTGACAAACTTACCTTTATGTAAGTGTTTGGCGGTTCACCGTCTGCACACACCAGATTTCTGCCTCTTTTAACTACAGCACCGAAAGCAATCAAAAGTTTGTTTGTTAAACAATGCAGGTAAAAGGCAGAACAGTTTAAAAAGTAAACATGAAGAGTAAATATATGTGTATTTATATTATATATATATAAATATAAACTTACGTAATACGGTTAAGTGTGTCGAGTCTTTCAGTTCAATGGATACCTCTAGGCCGGAAGCTAAAACGAAAATGAATTAAGATTAGACTCTGATTTACGTGCTTGCAGCCGAGTATTCTGGACAGAAACACGAATCCAATCCAAATTAAAATAACCATCACGTGCGATCACATTAAACATATATTTCGAATTAATATCGTGACCGGATATAGTTTAATAAATTATATTAACCGTAACAGTTGAATTTCGTCAAAAAAAAATGCAAAAATTGCTAAAAATAATGTTAAAAGTTAGTTGCTGATTTTACTTCTGCGTATTCCGATAATTTTTTAACGATGTCAGGTACCATTATAGGTATACCTATAAGTAGTATAGTAATAATAATATTAGTAAGTGCTATAATATAATAGTGACGAAAAACTTAATTTAAATTAATTGTTTTATTTTTTGCGACAATAATAAGCTACCGCATTATCTACATCCATATTGTGCAATACCCTCAAAGTGCAAACTAGATCCCATTCACTACCAGAAACCACCCTTATGGTAGAAAATCGATGCATTATTTCTATTATACACAAAGTGTCTATACTGTCATATAAAAATAACACGTAAAATCAATTATTTCATTCGTCTCTCCGCTCAGAATCCAAAATCTGTTACTAAATATTATTTACCCCGCCACAAGCATAGCTTATCGAAATCAACCGACTTAAATTTAATCTACGATATAATATAATGTCTGTGATTACAATGAATTCGGTTTTAACAAATAAAAAAAACAGATGACATTTAATATGCACCAGCTACTGCATAATATAGTGGGGCAAATGCACAATGCGAAAACATTAAATCGTTATTTATTCGTGTTTATACCTTTGTCGGCGGTGGCGGAAGACGGTTTTTTCAGCGACTTCCGGTTCCGCTTTTTGGCCGACGAATCAGACGGCGGCGGCGAAACGAACGACAGACACCTGCGGGACTTGAGAGTGAACGTCTCGTCGAGCACAGCCGGGCTGCGCGGATCGCTGCAGCAGATGATCTCGTCGTCGACGGTTGTGGACGACGTGGTGGACAGCAGCCGATCGAGGCGGACGCCGGTGGCCAGCGACGGTCCGACGGGCGTCTTCCAATAGTCGTCGGAATCGTCGGCGGCCACCGACTGCCGGTGAAGCGGCGTTATGGGGCTGGGCGTCCCGATCCGCCGCTGGTGAAGTGGGCCGCCGACGCGGTGACGGTTGAGCGTCGAGTGGAACGGACTGGGCAGGCCGTCGGGCAGTGTTAGGCCGCCGCCGCCGCCCGAGCATTGCCACCACCACGCGGCGACGGGCCGTTTGTTGCCGGCGATCGGCGTCTCCGGCCAGTCGTCTTCGCAGTCGGACGACGATCGTTTTCGTTTGCACGCCTCCGTCGTCGCCGCTTTCCCGGGAGATCGACGCAGCCGGATCTCCGCCAGTCGTTTGGCTAGCGGCGACACGATGCTGAGCCGTTCGCTGTTTCCGCGGACGAACGTGACGTCGTCCATGCGGATCTGATCCACGTACCGGTCGATCAGCCTGGACGCGCGCAGATCGCCCGGACTGCGAGGAGGCCGGACCGTCGGCAGCGCGGGCAACCGTTTGTGCGACAGCTGAACCGGTTCTTCGGCAGGCGACATGGACACGCACAGCTGCTCGTCGGCGACGGCGACGGTGGAGGCGACGGTGGAGGTGACTTCTGGGGCTGCTGCTGCCGTGGAGGCGAACGTCGCGACGGCCGCGTACGCCGTAGAGATCACGTGGTCGGCCGTACACGGCTTTTTCCGTTTCACCTTATCGTCCGTCCAACAAATATCGTCACCGGATCGTCTGTGACAGAATAATATAATTATGTTAAAAACGAAGTTTAATACTGTACACGGTGGTGGTGGTGACATCGGTCCAGAACTGTTCTGTTCTGATAAAAGTAAAAAAAAACGTTTTTTTTTTTTTTTGCAAATAAGTGCTTGCAAGCGATTTGTCGTTAATTTTTGTTATCCTTACAAATCGTTTGCTATCAAATCAAACGCTATTTATGTGCACTATACGAGTCACCTGTTGACCCGCAATGTCTTCATGTCGGATCTTCGGCGACGACAGTATATGCCGAAGACTTAAGTTTTTTACGCCGTAAAAAATCATGGTTTTCGAAAATAGTAATTCGGAGACGTCGTAAAAAATAAAAAAACAACTAACAACAACGTGTTTACCACGTAAACGGTATCATTACACTGGTAAATCTACCGTGTCACGGTTTGTGTAATTGCGTGCGGTCATAGGTATATTATATATTATTAATAAAGTCATTATGCGTTTGACGAAACAATATCGCGTGTTTCCGGTAAACGCGCGTAGGTAATCGTGCGGTTTATTCGAGCTCGATTATTTGCGATACGTTTACCGGCTTTCGTTTTAGCACGACGAGTATAACAATTTAATATGATATTTTATCGTCATCGTTATTTTATTATGTCGTTTAGCTGTTAATGATATAATAATACATATTATTATTGTACCTGCGCACAAGGTCGGTTTTGTTCCTTTAGATGCCCGGGGCTAAGAAGATTTTCGGACTAAAAATAACTGTTGGCAACCAGCTATCCGACGTATGGATCGTGTTCGTCCTGGGACGATTATAATGAAATAACGAACGGTCGAAAACTTTACTGTGATAGTCGAATGCACGCACATTCGGAACGGTTAAGTGCACAGTCTACAACAATTAATGTTATAATATATCTACCGAAGTCGATAACGATTAGACGTTAAAGTAGTGTACCGCGCAACGTTACTCCACCACGAAAATACCTAAATAATATTACTAAATAATAATTTATAATATTAATTAATTAATTATACTAATTTGTGTTTGTTGACAACCGACTTTTTTTGATTTGAATAACCAACATTTTTTTTTTTCATAAAACATAGGTCTAGGACGCAAACATTCCACTCTTATACCGATGACTACAAAACCCACGAAATCATATTATTCCGTGTCATGTGGATTTATCGCCCCACGACTCGTACGATCCACGTGCAAGTATGATGTGTCTCACCTCTTTTGCACAGGCATCCAATGGACTTCCGTGCAGGGACTTTTCGTTCGTCTGCCGCCCGGCGACATCTGTAACGCCGCCGCCGCCGGGCTGTTGTGGTTGCTCACGTCTCTCAAGCTCTCCCGCCGTCGTCGGCGACAAGTCTTCGCTGTCGGCGTCATCACGTCCTACAAGTACGACAAAAATGGTTTTAATGTCCAGTGTCGGAGGAGTCGGTTGGCGTGCGCAAAATTCAAAATACTGCGCAAGGTTTTTGGCCCAAAAAAAAAAAATGACCGCGGCTGAATCATACAAGTTAGTTGTTTATCGGAACTTTGCAGCAGTATATGCGTCACAAACGCGCGTATACATTGCTTGGGTACTCGTATATGTATTGTGTATGTACTCATATACACATTATTAGTTAATTTTAGTTTTCGCTAAAATCGCATTGTACAAAAAAAAGACATCAGTATGAAAATTAGCAAAAAAAAAGTATACTGGAATACTCTTAAGGGACGAATAAATTATGCGTACGTCACTAAATTTTAAATAACCTAACGCACACAATAATAAATGAACCTACGTCCGGTCTATCGGTTATGGGCTAAATGATGTATGTGCGCGTCGCGCGTACCTACCAACTGCTCAGAGAATAAATTTAACGTCGATCGATATTTAAAATGTTTTACGAAATCCCTTCGGGGTCTAGAAAAGTATGAAAATATTATATTTATGTACATGCGACTTTTTCGACGTGCAGACGGTCATGTATAACGAACTCTTTGATGTCGTCTGCCTTTTCACTATATATGTGTCAAAATATCACTTCTCGAAAACATTATCAATCTGTTCGCGGGTTTTATCGTGCATAGCGATGAGGTGCTTATCGAATCCCTTCGATTCCAAAACCTTAAATTTTCTCGACATATTATACCGTGCAGTGTCCGCGAAAACCGGGTGTACACTATCTACAACTCGCAGTTTCCTACGCTATACTTATAGTGCCCGTTTATAAATATTTTGGAATTCTGTCTACGGGAGACCAATGATTCAATAGTATATATATATATATATATAGCTTCATGTTCTGCAAACGGGGTTCGAAAACATGTATAGGGCACTGAATAATATGGACGATTTAATTGTACAGCTGTAACCTGTTTTAGTGTTTTCATACGGTGTAATATACTATATTATTATATATTATATTAAGCACGCATCGCATATATCTTCTACAATTTTATGACGACACTACCCCTGCAGACAGCATTTCGCGATGACGATATCATCGTAATATCGGTATACTCGACTGTTGGTCGATATTGTCAAATTTATTTTTAATCTATTTTAACTTACCACACACTCGGCGTTTTCCTTGTCGTGTTTGCCCGACATTCTGGACGGTCGTCTTCGCCGCGGCTTTTCCGAAAAACACGGTGGTGACTCGTCGGCCACCGTCGTCTGTCTCCACGTCGCCGTTCCCCCGCCCCTCTGTCCGGCCACGGTCCACTTTAGCATTGCCGACGGTTATCTGTAAGTGCGAGGAACAAGAAAATCGCATGAATACAAAAACACTGCAGCCGAAAGAATTATGGGCATTAATGTGGGGAGGGGGGGGGGTTACATCGTCGAGTGTTCGATTCACACGTTGTCGCGCGAGGTGTACGTTTTTTCGTTTTTTTCGACACGTCAATCAACTACGCGCATAACACAATATGCGTACACCGTAGTCAATTAGGCGAACTCTCGGTTACACGATTAACCACGATAATAGCGGTATGGGTAGAATTAAAAAAGCAAAAAAAAAATACGAAAAATACACGGTGAGATAATAACCGACGACGTCAGTCGGGTACAGCACCAGGTTTCCGGTTGGCTTTATTATTTATTTATTTATTTATTACAGGCGGTTCCGGAAATTGAATTGCATTGTTTATCGCCTACTTAGCATATGTGTGCACGTAAGCGGCGTATCGGCCCATAACCGATTTAGTCGTTTGGAAACGAGAAATGATCTATACCGCAGTCCGTCGCCGTGACAACCGTGCGGTATACATATACGAGTGACTTATTAGCATATTATCTGCCACTGAACGACGGCGGCGGAGAGGCGAGACGGAGAGGCGGAATAAATAAAAACCGCTCTATTTCGAGGGTATATGTAAAATGCATTTATACGTAGGCACATGTGTGAATAAAAAAAATAAAAATAGGTACTCTTTCGTCCATTTTTTTTCCACCCTAGAACAATAGGTGGTGCCGTACACGTCTCGCTATTCTTTGTCGCCGTTTTTCATCGTACCTACATAATAATATCATATCTCCTCGGCGCGGTACATCGCGAGCATATATACACGTTACTCGGTAACAAGTCGGTGTTTTTCTCCCTTTCGAAGTCGCGACAACCCCTTTGCGCCGAGCTCATAAATTTCCAGGTAGGTATACGACCGTCCTCGACGCGAAATAATGCCGATAGATTATATTCTCCCATGGATTCCTAACCGGGCCACTTGGACGTATTCTTTTGTGTACGATCGCTGTGTCTTTTGTGAGCGATCAACCGTCGTAAATCAGCGATCAGTTCGTGCGGAAATAAAAACTGATACGTAAAAAAAAAAAAATAATAATAATAATAAAGCGGAAAAAAGATACCCCTTTGAGTGCGGCATTTTCGCGGCCCGCTCGTAGTCCCGACGCATCTAATTACAATCTGTGGAACAATATCGTTAGGTATATCGTGACAAACTACACAGCAGACTTATTGTCGCGCAGACGACGTCGTATAATATAATAGGTACATTACCTACATTTTATTATTTCGTTTCTCGCATTATAATAATATGTAAATTGTAGAATCGCAAGCGATACTTAACCCAACGCCAGCTATACTCGATACGCATTTTCAGGTCGTGTTCGTGGTTCACTCGACCGACCGAGTTTAAGCGAATAGAATTTTATTTTCTAGGGGAAATCTAGAATCTGTCTCATTTAATAGACCTAATGGCTCGTGACCGCAACAATGATACATTATGTTGCCAAACAAATGTATTAAATATTATATGTACAAAAACGGTCGTGTTAAATAAATCTATAATATTATGGGGTCCGAATGTTCGAGTGCGTTCCGTATCCATACACAATTTCGATTTCATTGACACTAATATAAATATGATTAGGTACATTGAACGCAGTGACCAGAACAACAACTGCAGGGTGAATAAATTCAATAATATGCAAAAAAAAAAACGTTAAGATATTATAGATAATATCTGTACACAGACCATAATGCATTTAAAATGATTGTACGCATATCATTAGTACCTATGTCATTTGTACCGATACAAATTTTATAATTCAGAATTCAGATTAACATAATGTACCTACCCTATGAGTACAAGTGCGTGTATATCGTTATTTTTACGGCGCTAATTATTATTGCAGTTACACGAAAATTATACTGTGTAATTGTCAGATCGATAACGTGTTATTATGTTCAAATTTTTAGCGGTTGTGTATTTAATTTGTAATCTTTGTTGAATTCGTGTAAACAATAGTAGTAAAAATTAATTACAAATAATTAGTACCGCGATTGATATTACCATAATTATGTCTTATAATAATTCCTTATAGTTAATTATACACGAGACGAATAACATATAAAAAAGATTACGAATTTTAATTTTTATATATAATCCTAATAACTGTAATAAAAATTTATTGCGCTCGGATGTAAGACATTATATTATTATTATTATTATTTCTATAACATATAATATTACACTACTGCGCCGTGTAGCCAGTACGGACATATTTTGGATCGTAATCGTAGAAAAACGTTTCGACAAAACGCCAGTCAAGTAATAATAATAAAAAAAAATAAATTATTTTCACTAAACTTAGTTGGGTACCTATAATATATATTGGTTTAATAATTATTTAAACATTAAACGCAAACAGTAATCAATCGATTGGGGTGGAAAACGGTTTCGACGGTAATTACTAATTACGATGGTTAAATCCGTTTTTTTTCCGGGAGGACCTGTCAGCGACGATGGGGCGGGGGGGAGACGCGCGTAAATTAGTATATAACCGTCGTCGGAAGTTATTACGACCAATGTAAGAATTATAGAGACCAAGGTGTGCGTATATACATATACGATAATAATAATAATAATAATAATTGCTCAATGGACTCATATAGCGTCTTATAAAGACCGGATAAATTGCTTTCGACACACATTTACTATGTTTAATATGTACATATATAGGTGTTTGTGTGTGTTATTTATCGTTAAAGGCTTTTGCGTTTAATGCATATATGGCCATTTGCCGTATGTCCCATCAGTCGAGGCCCCCCGTCGGCCGCGGACGGATACGACGGCGGCGGCGGCGGCAATGGTGAAAACCAATATAACAATAGCGATGGAAATCATCGTGTTAAATTGAGTCTCGGACGTCCGAAACAGGTGTGCGATCGCGGGCGCAGGTGGTTTACGGGCGTGTTTTTTTTTTCGGTTTTATTTATTTTCAGTTTTATTTTTTTACGTCAGATCCGTCACTGTGAATTTGAATGCCACCGCCGGTAAAGGTATACTACACTGCAAGCCCGAGCCGTCCGTTATCGCGCGGATGCGTTTATAATATTATAATATACATAATATGTCCATCATACACACGCCGCGTGCGTAGTATAGGTGCATGGACCGGAAACTTCGTAGCTGTTCGATAATAATATATATATATGTACGTGAGCTTGTGTGTGTGCAGCGTAGGAAACGCTGTATTATTAAAGCTCACCGATACGTATTTAAGCCACATCAGACTTGCAGCGGACGACACCCCCATGCTAATTTTACCGTTTTCCACCCCCTAGCACGTACATATACCCCGCACGCCGGCATCGTCCGAAGTACTCCCGTATTACGGTTATTAATATTTCCAAATATCGAATGACGTAGTACCTATTAGGTAGCGACGGGCATATAGGTACGTTGTTTCGAGAGGGATAGGGTGCAATGTGCATCGGGGGACGGCGTCACAATCGATGGGATTTATCTGAAAAATTACCAGTCATGCACTGCGAGCGTGCAGCGAGTGGAAGGAGTGACGGTACATGGAGGTGAATAATAATAGAAATAGTCATAATGATATAAACACACAAGCCACCCCGACGATGTTCGCTTGCTTGTTTTGCGGATTTACAGTTGTTTGTGTTCGTATAGGTCATATAGAAATAGACGCGCGCCGGGGAGTCTATAAATGCGTATAATCATATATTATAATGTATACGTTGCCGATATATAATATCATGATTAATCGATCGAACGGGGTAACTGATACGCGCGCGCTTCTGACGTCAACAATATGATAATAATAATATATATATTTGCAAATAAATTCACAATAGTACGGCGAGTATGCATGTCTCACACGCATAAATAAAACACAAAAAATAAAGATACCGGGTTGGTAAAAAATAGTTTGCAACCCTCCGGTGATAAGCCGAGCTCGTACCTATCTATAGTATTATTATATTTTTTTTCCACTCGAGAGTTTTCAAACATAATTACTGTGAGAAAACTCAATTACAAGGACATAACGAGACATAACGAAGAGCGTATCCGAGATGTTATCAGTCGCAGTAGATAAAGGACGGGCGGTGTCTTACGTCCGGGCGACGACGGCTTTGGGACACTTGTCACACGATATATATTATTAATAATTGATATAACTTAGAACGACGACGAGGAAACACCCAGGAAGTGCCCCACCGGAGGTCCGTCGTATATATTCGTGCGGCAGTATTACGCGTCTGCCAACAAATTAAAAAGCATTTTTTCATTCTTTCTATTTCTCGTCCGCCGAGAAAATTATAGTAATTACGCGTCATTATAATATTACCCATGTAGGTACCTGTGTGTATACGTATCGTGCGAAAAGAAAATACCCAGACAATGAACGAAGTAAGATATAACCATTTAAATATAAGACCAATTTTTGAGTAGCGACATTTTTTTTTTTTATTAAACCGATCATCGAAATCGTTTGGGTTTAGATTTGTATCGTATTATTATTATTATTATTATACAATAATAATACATACAAATATATTAAACGTATTAATAATTTTGTATTCAAATATTGAAATGATCGTTACTCCATACCGACATGAATAGCTTTGAATTTTTAAATCGTATAGGGGACCCGTATATTTTTGAACATGGTTTCATTATTATTATTATTAAATATAATACCCACCCGTGTGGGTTTGTGGTTGAATAAATTCATATTTCCGTTTTTGAAATGCAAAAAGTGCAAAAATTAAACTGCACATTGTAATGTTTACTTATAAATGGATATAATATTTTAAAATTATATTCCTAAAAATGAACGGCTCCGTCACGCTAAATAATGAAATACGTATTTTTAAATGACATTGGAAGTATTTACAGAATAGAATTGAACGCGCTTTGAGGACGCTTTTTTAATGTTTATTTACAAATCATTTAATAATAATAACAATATTAATATAATAGTTCTTAATTTTGCAAAAAAAAAAAAATTCGTACGTATCACAATATACAAATCAGTATTTGTGACGACCCTATATAATAAGCATAGAAAAATTATGGTAAATTAGTTTAACGACGTTAAACTAAAATAGATAAGGAAATATGAAAAATGAAATGCGAATAATAATCAGGGGTAGATTAATCAATTGTATTTATGTAATTTATTGTAGGTCAAATTATTGCCTGTTATATCTACTTATTTTATAAATTTATCTATCATTTTTTTTTTAAGGGTAGTTCAAAAAAGATTTTCAGGGGGGGAGGGGATCCAGTAGTAAAACCTGCAGCTTGCATACAGCTGCAGCAATCGTTTGAACGTATTCGAGATACATTATTATACTCTAAGAAGCCGTATAACATTATTTTTCAAAAGACCGTCTGGACTGACCCAAACGTCGTCAATATTGTCGAGATTGTATTTGGACGTCTTCGCAAAACGCGCAGGTATCCTACAATACGAAGAAACGTCTTTATATATACTGTCACAGCATTTATTTTTAAATGTTTACACTTTATTGGTCTTTTGTAAAATCGCTATAATATGTGTAAGCGTAAACGTAAAATGCTCGTTCTCCTATTATTTATCGTAAACGATTTTTGCCCACTGGTCCGACGACAATGCCGATCGAAACGATTTCTAAAGGACGCATCACATTTTATACAGACGACGATCACTTCACATCACATGTGCTCCTATATAAAAACATTTGTATTATTATTATTAGGGATATATATATATAACAACATACCGTTATGGTCCGTAGAGCCCTTGTGTCGTGTATTTATCAGAAATAGAAATGGATTTCTAATAACGCATTTGGACGGTTGTCAATATGTCAAATGCCATTACTTCCACTAATGTTTGATTTTCGATACGCAGTTTACGGGGAATGTGTACAAATTTCGACATTTGAGCGCATGAAAAACGTTTTTCAGTCATTTTTTGTTCAAATCCAACGTGAATGGCGAGAGTGTAAATAGGGTCAGTGGTTTTTTTATTAAGCTATTATTTTGCGAAACGCGTGTAACAGGGTCTTTTACCATACGGCATCGCCCGTTCGCCTGCAAAATAGACTCGTCTATATACCTCCTGCATTCACTTTAAAACGTACATAACTTGGTATTTGAACACTTAGTGGAATACAAATTCAAAAATGTTTTCATAAATAAATTAGACAAATATTGTTCATATGAAATTATTAAAAAACTACAGTTTTATTATCTTGTTTTGTTTTTATGTAATCATTTATCCTAAAAACGAATAAAAGGTTTGTTTTGTGCTTCGTTAGATTTAAGTTTATCAAAAGACGAAACCGTATAAAACAAAAAATATATTTAGCTCTTTAGTAAATTAGATGCACAAACGCATTCCAATATTAAATTGGAAACTGTTTATGATTTAATAATGTTAATAACAATTTAACAGTAAACCGGAATTGATTGTGTGAGAAAAAAAGTTGTTGAATTTTTCGTTGGTACAACTGCGCGCGTAAAAGATTTTGAATTTTTACAGACAAAATGTCTCGCATATAATACGCAAACAAAGAAACGCGTATTTTTTATTTCTATTTTTTGAACGGCACAAGACATCGTATAATTTAAGCATACCTACCTATTATATTTTATGAAACAAACAGTTCGTACAAGAAACAAGTAATTCTTCATTGTGTTTATTTTTCGTTTTTTTCGAACGACGCAACATACACCCTGCACAATATTCGCGTACCTATACCTATTTTATAAAGCAAACAGTTCGTGTAAGTATACCCACTGCACATACGTAACAGTGATGTACAGGTAAATAAATAATTAAATACAACTTTTTGATATGCAATATCAAATGTATTGTTTTGAATACATATAATATAATATTATGTAGGTGCCTCCTAATATGATACATTTCCTATTACGTTATGTTATATACTTATATGGCACTTCCTATATTGCAAGGTGATAACGATTCGTTTATTATTGTTTTCCCTTTGAGTAAGTATCGATTACGCGTATCATATTTTCATTTCCTCGGCTTTGAAATGACGAATGGATTGTTTTTCGCCAACATAAACATAATAATATATTACAGTAAACGCCGTACGATCGCATTGTTCGTCGTATTTTCACCACCTCCTCCTCCTCCTTCACAGGGCACGCACACGCCGTTTCGGTTACGGGGCAATTGAACATATGATATTATTTACTCGTTCGTATAATAATAAAAAATTACGACCACATACGCACGAGAAATGGGTGAGAACGTCTAAGGTCAAAACGTATCCGCTCGCAATCACATTGTTGTTATACCCACATAATATTATTATAAATGCCTACCGAATTCGCGGTCTGCGCTCGTTCAATATATTATAATATAATAACTACGTATCCGTTACGTCAATGGAGTGCGCATAATATGGTTTATACCGCCGCGGCCGAAGGTGTCCGAATTAGCCCATAGAAACGTCAATAACCGTTTTTTATTTCTCTTATTCGCCGCGGACGAAAATCCCGCGTTTATTTCCGGTCCACGTGCCTATATACGTATATATGTGTGTGTGTATGCGTATAATATTATATACGCCGCGATTACACTCACCCGCGATGTAATTTGTACGTTTCCGTTTCGGATCGCATTACCCCGCGCGTGTGCAATGATATGTAGGTATATAGGTACCACTAACCCATACTGCCGGAACCATTTCCGAGGAATGCCGATGGCCAAATCGCGAGGAACGGGGTTAAAGGACAAATCTGAGGATAGCGAAACACCACCTGGCACATCCATCCAAGTACAGACCATCTGCTGCGCGATGCGGTAACAATATAATATATAAATAAGAACGAAGAAGCGTGCCCGTCCGTTGCGCGACATTATGTCCTGGAAATCTCGTGAATTGTGAACGTTATTATAATATATAAATGCGTGTATAATACATATATATATAATACTATACGTCTGTAATGTCTACATACTAAATACTTTATATAGTATATATATATATTAGAACGTATTTTTAAGGAAAAAACACCCCATGTGCCTATGTTATTATGCCTCGTATAACAGCTGAAAACGTCATTCGAAGAGTCTAACCGAATTTTAAAGAAACTCAAACTATTTTTTTTTCGTCTCAGGAATTTTATCGCAAACTGCATAACTTAGATTCTACGAAATCACATGCTATGAAAAAAAATTGTATATACAAGGTCCTATACATAAGACAATATATTTAGCTATATAAATTATCTACTATGCACTCCGATATATGTATAGCGAGGCTTCTGTTTTTTCGTATTTGTTTGTTGTTATAAAAAAAAGTTGAATTAGCTCTACAGTATAGTAAACAATAAATAAATACACTAGTTGTAGCAGAAAGAATTGACAAATATAATTAACCGAGCACGATAATAATATGTACTTAAATTTTTTCTAATCGGTACATGAAAATCGTTATATCAATTAATTAATAATCGTATTTAAATGTACATATTTCTTAATAATTTAGTATAATAGAGAGTTTGTAGTTATTTATAGATCATGCAAAAAGTTACATTTACCTTAATGATTAATAATTACTCCGAAGTAATCGGTTATCAGTTTAAATACCAGAAGATTTATATCAGTGTTATTTGAATATAATGTGTATTATTTAAAAAAAAAAACCCCACAGTCAGACTATACGGGTACTTTCGTCATATTAAAATATTATTACGCCGTCGAAATTATTCATCAGGTATCCACTTAAAGTTTAGGTAAGTTGACAAATACGTCAAAATCGAAATCTAAGTTACACGACGATTCGTTCTCCGTTGCCACGTAACCCCCAACCCGCGCGGTGGCCCGAGACGACCCGTCCAACGGTAAAAAATGCGCTCGGCATTATATTATTAGCATCTCTGCGGCTATACTCGTAAAACATAATAGATTAGTTATTCGGTTTTAGATAACGACCGCGTGCAGGACTATACGGTGTGCGTCGCATGTGAGAAAAAAAAACAACAGCGATCTGGGAGGGCGAAATCTAAATAATATTATAATAATGCAAACACACACACAATGATCGTACTAATTTGCCGCCGCCGCATATAGGTACACCTCTACCTATGCATAATATACGCGACAACAATATATATATATATATATATACGGCAGTGGGCAAAGGTACCCTATCCGCACGGTATTATTATTATTATTATTATGTAAAAATTTAATCGGAATGAATATATTATTATTATAATTCGGAAGCAGAGGTGGCACAATATATATATACATAGCCGAACCTACCTATGTGCCGTATATTATGAGCACGGTCGGCCCGGGACTAGTTTCCCAAAGGGTGTCCGCCCCAAAAGACGTCGGCGCCCCCCCCCCATCCCTCCCGCCGTAAGCAAGCTCACACACGCACACGCACATACTTACATTATGGTATATATATATGCGCACCGCGAAGTGTTTTAATCCGCAATAACTGTCTGGGTTTTACGACTGTTGGTCACCACCCCGCCCGATGAGCACAGCGACGCTTATAATATATGCGCCTATTATTTGCGGTGTCACCTGACTCGTCGTCGTCGTCGTCGCCGTCGGACTTTCAAAATTTACGACCCGATCGAATGCGCGTACCCGTGTATTATAATGTTATATTTTATATGGGTAGGTACGCTTCCGATAATATTATATCGTGACAATAATAGGCATATATGAGTAGAATAATACACCGAAAGTGGTCGCGGCGGTATAGAACGAAATACATAAATTTAAATCGGCGAGTGCAGTTTTGGTGAGCGGGGGTTGGGGGGGGGGATGGTTGATGGGAAAAATTTCGGAAATCCCGGACAAAAGAGACGAAAAAACCAGACGTCTGATCTTTTGTCGATTGCCCCTCTGTCTGGCCGAAAGGCGCTTCACTTGACCTTTTTTTTTGCGCCTCGCTCACTCCGACTAACGTTCGGGGGGTCGCATCCCCTTGCAGTCGACGTCGGCGGCGGCGGCGGCGGCAGGTTAACATTATTATACAGTATATGTATACTATATGACGTATATGTGTACATAGGTCTTATGCGTGTATATATATATATATATATGTCATGTACGGAGGGTCGAAGAAAAGACAAAAAAGACTGCGTGTTTAATGCGCAACCGTGATGGGGTGCCCCCGGGGGGAGAGATCCAGTTTTCACCACACCACCTATGTTGTTTGGCCCCGATTGGCCCGAGGATTTTCTTATTCCCATAAAACGTTATTTATAACGTTTTAAAAATCGTAACGGACCGGTTCTCCTTGTTTCTGGCTCCTTCTCACTCGCTTTTTTTTCCGTCTCTCTCCTACTCTCGCTCGATCGGCTCTCGTTTTTTTTTTCGTCTGGGTCCTTGGCTTGTATCGTGCCCGAGATGCGCCGAGATACGAATCTGTTTTAAATAATAATATTGATACCTCGTGGTAATTGGACGGTATCGGGAGGGGTCGCCGAGATAAATATTACACTTCCAGTTTGCGTCTGCGAAACGCGTAATCGGCTTAACCCTTCCTTATCGACCGATTAAATCAATGTCGACGAACGTTTGTTCGATTGACAACGATATAGGCATATATTACCGTCGACCGCCGAGGTCTTGCAACTATACTGAACAATCTCCATCGTGGTTGATATTATGAAATAAACTAAATAAATAACTAAATAACGGTGGGTATTCGAAATTACGAAATTAATTATTTTAAAAGTCCGCATCGAATATACTATAGGTACTCGTAGTTTATGTTATCAAGCTGATTTCCAATCATTCAGTTTAACAGCCTCGTCTACGTTTCGTCCGAAATCGAGTTGCAGATCGTTGTTTGATGTGTTATCGCTCGTCACAAACTGCAGCACTTAATGATCACATAATATTTTGAGACAATCGATAACGATACGGTTATACGCGTATAAAAAGCTTCGTTCCGGTCTGCAAACACTTTAATTACCGGGCGCGTAATACTTCATAATACGTAATTGTATAACGCATTACAAAATGTCTTCGAATACAATATAGGCGGTGCGGTGGCAGCAGCAACCGTTTGGCCGGGGATTCACCTTCCATTTCGGTTTTTCGATCCGTATACACTTCTTTATAGTATTATCATTATTGGGTATAGTCGTCTAACCCGATTTGTTGTTTTTGATTTAATTTTTTTTGTCGTACCCACCCAAACCGACGACCGGTCTCGAAGAACCACCGAGTCGGTCGGTATATACCGCGCCGACAAAGTGCAAACCGGTTGTCCGCGACCGGCCGACCGCCGCGCATCTTCTGCAGTCCGAGGAGTCGCGCAACAATGTACGCATTGTACACCGGTCACGTGAAACCGAATTTCTCATGGGCCGGGCCCCGTGAATAATATGATGATGATAATAATAATAATAATCGCAACACGCGGAATGTCCAGCTGTGCTGTGCGACACGTCGTATTATTATATAATAATATCGCGGACATTGTGACACATTGTGTCCCCCGTATATAATGCTAACTGTTGCCCCGGTCGGCCGGCGATTGTCTCGGGGTGCGCGGCGCGCGAGCGAATCTTCCTTACGCAAACACGCACACCACGCGACCTTAAAAAAATAATAATAATTTATATAAACGTTATCAAAAGACGACGCACACGTGTGCAGTGTGCCGCAGTCGTGTTGTTGTGACGACGACGCCCATTTATACGTTACAATACGGCGTGTCGTAAATCTTCCAACGAAATACGAATCCCGCGGTGCGAAAATCGTCGAGAATATTATAAATATATGGCGTCGGCCAACGATGTGGGTATATCGCGAATTTTTCGTCTATATGTCCGAAGAAAACTATCGAATATATCGCGAAGAAAAACACTTAAAAACAAACTTCGTACCTATAGCGGCTATAGAGGTAATGGCTACAACGACTGACAACGAACGTTAAAAATAAACGATTTTAATAACAACCCATTATACAGTATGAGTACCTGATAACGCTTATTTCTGATTTTTATAATCGTAGCTGGTTAGGTATACTTGTAACGCACGATCGATGTTACAAGCCCACCGCAGACGTTGCTGCCGAGTACTCGAAATAATAATTAGTGTCAAAATCGATGTTTTATTAACATTTAAAATCATCAATTCGGTTTGAATTGAACGGTAAAACGTACTTGATAAAACGAAGTTCGAATGGGGAGAACATAAATATTAAGAAAATAAGAACAGAATTATTCCCGCCAATAAATATAGCGTATACCTACATATTTGATTAAAAAATGAGAGTAAATATATTTATTATCGCGTCGGTCCCTCGCCCGAGAACAGTTTTTTTTTCTTTTTTAGAATTGCTAAACAACGACAACGGCGCGTATGACTTATATTATATTAAGGTGTGCAGAAACGTATATATATATATAAGTATACACCAGCGAGAGACCCGTACGCGAGTTTGGGGGAGAGAACGACGCGTATTTTTCACCCGACAGCGCCCCCCCGCGCTCATTGTGCGTCCGCGGAGAGAGAGAGAGAGAAAGACGTGATTGACAAGTACATTTGCATTATACACCGGGCGCGGCAGTTCCGGAGCCCGTCGCCACCACGACCGCCGCCACTTCCACGCCGCCACTGCCTCCGGTGTCACCAGATCCCTGTGCAATAATATAGTACGCGTCACGAGACGTGGAGTCTAGACGTGACACGGGTGAGTGGCGGAGAGGAAACCAGTCCGGTGTGTGGCATTGTTGTATGGGATTTTCGGAGCCCAGGCGACGGGGTCTTGCCGCGGTCCAGCTTTCGGAGCACAATGGAGCCACGGCGCTGTGCGTAATTATTATTATTGCTGACGGAAATCAGCGGTGGTTGACCGAGTGGTTAAGATCGAAAACCGGAACGTGGGTTGGATTTCCGTATAGGTAAATACATGCCCGCGGTCCGTGTCATTAAAATTTAAATCGGTTTCCGATAACATAATATAACATTATATACCTAATAATTATAATATTATACGCCAACTCTGCGGGTACAATAACACTAATAATAATAAATAATAATAGCGTACCTAGGTGTTGATAACAATAACATGCACGATATTATAATATTACGGCGAAATTATGATATATAGGTCACCCATAAAACCACCCATTTTATACCGGCATAAGTAATATTGCGTATATAATAAAAAACGACGTTTTGATAAACGCACGTTCAGCTGTCCATCCAGTGGCGTATCCAAAATAATTCCTCCCCCTGGATACGCCACTGCGTCCGTCTATTCATTATTGCTATCTCCAAGGATGAAGATTCAAACGGTTTTGCGAAAACCACGTGACACTCGGTTATTTGGACGAACTGCGTCTTTTGAGAAATAATAAGTGTACACCATTATATGAATATGTTTACGATTCTTTTGATATACACGTATATTGTATTGTAAGATTAAAGAATTTCGCAATGTTCATCAAAATGTTTTTATGAATTTCTCTCGAAAATTATTTGAGTTAGATACGTATATAGATTAGCATGTAAAACAATTTCAATATATTCTGTCAATAAATTATATGTATATTTGAAAAAATCGTTATCAAACAATAATACTATTTACCACACTACCTAATGTAAATAATAAACGGCGTTATGATTTTGTAGGTATAGTATACAGGTACCTAACCTGCCCCACTCTTACTTTCACTGTTACTTTTTACGTTAAGGTAAATTTATTTAACATCAAGTCTAATAGTACTTAGGGGTACGAATCGCGTTTAGGCATCTCTAATTTAAACATTATACTGTTGTAACGTCCGTTTGATAAGATAACCGTGCATTGACAAATTGCGTTTTCATATAGGTAGGTGCGGTATAACTACGTCGTAATGAAATGCCTATATACAATGATTTTCCCTGCAGTGCACACTCGTCGCCACTGCCACTACCGCAGTCATTTGCCTGTGTGTTTTCAACGTGTGCTAATTTATTCCGCCCTTCGTCAGCCGGGACGACACACAATACAATAGACTAAACGTGCGGGAACACACAAACGTCCTTATCTGATGATCGTACGTATTTCAAATTCAATGTGTACATGGCATTCTTCGCCCGAGCACGCGCCAAGAAACCGTCTTATTAGTTACAATAATAATAATAATAATAAAAATACGAATAAAAAAAAAGTTACCCCGCAGTTCATAAATATCAACATTACAGTGCACTGCGACATGTTCCCCCGACCATATGGTAAAATGTCATTTATAAAATTGTTATAATTTGAAGTAGTCGCCACAGTTAGTTGACAGACGTGTGCAATTATATAATTGTTTATTAACTTAGTGAATTTATCTATGGTTCAATACATGGGATTCAACGAAACAAAAGTAAGTCAATACACCGTGTCAGTGTACAGCCCGGAAAATGTCCTCCCACCAACCTCTTTCACTGCATCAAAGTATCGACTCGTTACTTAGGAGTGACACTTGATAACGTTTCACCTCGGCAACACATATGAATGCTTAATGACGGAATCAGACTAATTGACCTACAGTAATTAGTAAAGCACTACTTCACCTCCTAACATCCAAACACGCAAACTTGAAATGCATAATAATCTACTTATTTACAGGCTTCTCCTCCCATTATAGATCTAGACTGACTACACTAAATATATTATATCTATACACAAGTTTTGGGGCCACACGAAACAATAGAATATTAACAAGTTATTTCAATCTAAAACTCTCGGGAAAATAATAAAATCTTCCTTCAGTGCATCAAACCATACCTAACATTATGATCTCAACATTCCTCTGGTTTCTAATACAGTATTATCAGGTACTAGGTGGTTATTATCAGTGGGTTGGGTTACGTTAGGTTTCACCCACGTAGTATCACTCCATCTAAATTCTATATAAACAATGTATATTTGAATACAATAGAATGTATATAAACATATAGTAAAAACTGTAAATTTAGAATCAATTGTTTTTCTAAAAAACCTGACCAAGAAACGACATTTGTATTCGTCATTTTGAGGGCTATTTCGTGTTTGTCCATCAGCTGAGATAAACATTGAATTGGTCCAGTACAGTTTAAATACCTATCTTCAAACATTAAACGAAATATAGATGAGCAGACAACTGACGAAACACTATAATATCTGACTGTTCGATTTTTGTAGATACGGTGCGTGTAGACGAGACGTTTTGGCGGGATCTCAAGTCACCCAAGATACATGTAAATAGGTATATTATATATTATTACTTACATTTGATATTCTCGTACATTTGCCAGATCCACCGACGGTCGACGGTCTCGTATCCAAAAAGTCTGTGTCATCACATCGATGAACAATATAAGTGTACAAGTGAGTGTGTGTGTGTAAAATCGAAAAAAAATTAATATTAAAATATATATATCAAATGCAATGTGAACAAACGCAAAACGTGTAAAAAAAAATATCGAGTTATTACTGTAGGTAAATAAAGGCAAAAAGAAAAAGAAAATATATTATTATATCGTGCGGGTACAACCGGTGTGTGTGTCGACGTCGCTTTACTGATACCGTACAAAAAATGATATTATCTGCACGTCGTGTTCGGTGTGCGCGTGCGCGTGGGTCTGACGTGCAGCGCCAAGAGTCAAACGATAACTGAACGCTGCCGGTAGTCGAACGGCGACGACTGGTTCGAGCCGTCCGTATATACTGGCCGGTAGAGCGAGGTACGACCATATAACATACACCTATATACGAACGATATGTTATATATATATATGGTATGTATACTGTATATATATGTATGTACAAACGACGACGTGTTATTTCCATTGCCATTTCGACGATTTACAGCTGCTTGCGCCCTGCCCCATTATATGCACGTTATATATATTATTATTATTATTATTATGTACACGGTGTACGCAATATATATATAGTGCCGCGCCACCTTTTGTGTACTATTTCGTTCCTTTTTTTCTTCTTTTCTTTTCTTTTCGTTTTTTTTTATAGCATTGTAATACCTGTGCCTTTTCGGTGTTACCTGCAAGCGAGCGCGCGCGCGCGCCAGCGCACATAATATAAGAAACCACCCCGCACGGCATTTCATAAAGAATCGTTTGCGGGGATCCAATAGGTAAAGGTACCTATGCCTACTTTTCGCGTACACGCGTTTCTATACATATACATAATGAATATAACGCTCCCGATCGCTTTCTCGGGGCACGTTCGTCGTATGGCATAATAATTATAAAGTGTAGCAATGCGTTGTTATGTGCATATATTATTATTACTAAGGACCGGATTTATATGTTTTAACATATCGTTACTGGGTCTATGCAGTCTTATGAGAGTAAAAAATGTGGACGATTCGTTGGATTCCGAATGCGTAGAAAAAAGTTTTTTTTGCATATTTGAGAATATTTCATGAGTTAGAGAATATTTAACCTATTTAGCATATTTTGGAATATTTCGTAAATTGTGATGAAAAATTTGTATTTATTTTGAATTTTCAATATTACGGTACCCAGAAAAAAATGTTTGAACATTTACAATTTTTTTTTTTTATCATTTCCAACTCTTACTAAATGCAATAGTATTCCATTAGAATACGCAACTTTTAATACCTAATTAATACCTCACTATTAAAATAATATTTAAAAAAAAAAATTTAAAAATGCATATTAAGGCAAATAATGATGTTTATTGATTATTTTTGCATATTTTTTAAATTTTTAAGAGAATATAATGAGAATATTTGAAGGTTTTTTAGAGAATATCAGCATCATATTTTAGGTATTTTAAGAGAATATAAATCCGGTCTTTAATTATTACTATATCACATTATTATGTATATCATGAATTACGATACTCGTGTAGGCCAGATTGGTTGGGCAAGGTTAGTATATTGTATCGCGTTTAATTAACAACGTTTTGTCTGAGAGAACCATTTCGCACCGGGATAACGACTCCATTATACCTATATATATATATACGTACATTATATTGTGTACGACTGTTTCATAACGTCGTTATTATGTATTATACGGCAGTACCGACGGACGGAATATTGTAAGGGATGAACGATGGCCGTGCCTTCCGAACAAACGCGCGTTCTGCTTTTGCGGTGAATATATATCAGAGCCGTGGGACTCGATCAACCCTTACATTACAATATGAACTTGTTTTCGGGGTATAATTTCGAAGAAAACGTATATATACATATAGATACAAAGCTCGACTTGTTAAGACCACTGCGACTTGGCGCCGTGGACGTTCGTACAGCTGCTGTTTTGCGTTATGATGTTACTGCAGGGAATTCCGCTTGATTACTCGAAGACTCATCGCATGGTACCGCATTGGACATAGTTCTCAAAAACTTGTCACGAAAAAGTGTATAATTTTAAGCCGAGCTATTTATGTTTTATGAATTATGAACTGATGACCTGCCCAAATACGCAAATAATAGTATGTTAAAAACATTTGGGTTTTTTTTTATATGACAACAATGAAAAAACAATTTTGTATCTTCGCGTTAAAGACTTATATAATAATTTATTGTATAGTTTAATAATACACTTCTCTTTTTAATTGGTTATTATATTCTACTCACTACCTCTCAACACAGAACATTTCAATTATTTCCTGTTCTTTGTTTAGTTTTTGTACCTATTTAATTAAACGTATTGTTATCTTACGATTCACAATCTTGACCGATGATGTAATATTATTTTTAAATAAACCATACAATTTTTTTTTTAAATATTTAACATTTTTATGACTTTAGACTTGATTCTTTTAATAAAAGTTCGTGTTGTCAAACAATAGAAATCGATAAATGGATTTTGAATTATTTTAACATAATATAGAATTTCAGTTAAAAAATATATTGTGACAATAATTGCCATTAACATAAACGAACTAATACATTAACATTTCTATAAATAATTAGCCATATAGGTGTATACTATATAGCATGTGTCAGTCATGACCATATTGATTAATGTTTTGAATCAACCATCCGGTATTTTATTTAATAAAGGTGATCAAATATCAAAATCATAAGTTAGCTAGCAATGTTCCATCATGCAGAAAGTATATTATAATAAAACCCTTTTAATACCATACTGGGTATACTATCTATAACCACTGGCCCGTTAACTTTTTAACCATACTGTTCTCGCTGTATATACCAATGATAATAATTAATAGTTATACACAATGCACATATACAACTCACATATGTACACACACGTATATTTTATATAGTATATAGGTACGATATACCTACTTATTATTAAAATTAGTTTACAAACCTATCAATTTTATAGACAATATAATATTATAATGAAATAGAAATAAAATAGAAACTGGTGATAAGTATAGGTACCTACCTAACTAAGTACCAAATGCCAGTACGATTCGTTTTTACCGGTTTTATATTTGCGTGTAACATTTTACATTATACCTTTTGGTTTGTTTTACCTTCGTAGTAAAACAAAACGGTGCAGGGTTTAACAATTGCACGAACTCGAGCATTAGACAAAAAACTCGGAAGTACCTATTTACTCACTCGCGATTTATATGACACTATATTATACATTACTTGGGACGCGGTCAATTATAACGCACTCGAAACACTCACTAATGCGTATACCCACGATCGAGACAATAGATAATTCATTTACGAATTAATTAGAAAAAACATTTTATACAAGCGTAAAAATTTAGCGTGAATGAAACGGCGATTGATACTCCGGACAGCAGGGGGACACGAAAGCGGCCACGTGATGGGCGTTTAACGGCCCATGAATCGCAGTTTGGTGTCATTCGCAGTGACTTTAATGCCCGTCAACCCCGCCGCCGCCGGTGGGTAGCCCATTTGCGACCGAGGGTGCGGTTCGTCTGGCCCCGTTTACAGTGTGCATATAATAATAATGATAATAATAATAATAATAGGTAATATACGTATACATTAAATGTCATTATTGCTATTACCGGTGCAATGGTTGCAGTGAACATGAAAAGTAATCGTTTTATGCACACAACATGTTTCCATAGCGAGCAAATTGTCATAACATTATATTATTATGTTATGTGTTTGTATATTGTATTAATAAAAAAATAAAATAAGTAACTACCATTTTGAACCTGCATAATGTGTATGTGTATGTAATGTGTATGGAGTAGTTGTTAAAAGGCAGCAAGCATACCGCTATAATACTACCTGCCTGCATTAATGACGAATGGTCGGAAGCAAGACGGCTTGTTGAATATTTCAATATTTGTATTTTAGATTAGTGTCTTATAATTGTATAAAATTATCTACCCGCTGGATACCTACATCATAATATAATTATAATACAATTTTATATTATTATATGTATGCACAATTGAAATCGAATGAATTGACATCAATGTTTAACCATATCATACGTTATGTTTTACAACCCTAACAGTATGTTTATTATTATGCACGCATATCGCCCATTTAAACATCGATTTGTATTTGTCATGAATAAAATAGCATTAAAAAAATGCAGCGAATATGTAGATCAACTATTATAATACTGTTGACCGATAAAATTATAGTGAATAATAATACGCGTTATAATAGAATATATTGTTATAGATAAAACTCACTTATATAATATACGTATATATTAATCATTCCGTTTATCCTAATAATAATAAAAAGTAGTCTAGATTATTTTTGATGGCTCAATTACGGATCCCTCATTATACTATATAATAGAATACAATGACAAAACATCTGACAAATTGACCTACGTCCAATTGCACAAAAGAAAATAACAACAATAGTAGGATTATTGTTATTTTTATATCGCACTTCATTTGGTATATTTTAGACAATGATTTTCATACTAGACCTGAAGCCAGTTTCATTTGTTGTGTAATATTATACTATTTATAATAAGCAATAATATATTATATTAGTATATTACATTATTATCGCATACAATATGCATGATATATACCTATCAAATCGTCATCACGATTCAGGGTGTAGGTATAACCAACGCGCCATGTAGTGATGGGGAGAAACTTTAACCCCGTCCGTTTTTTCTGATAATATTTTATTTATTTCGGTATGTATAATATGTTACTGTGAATGTCCGCAATTGGTAAGTGCTGTCAGTCACCGGTTAATGTCGTCGTACACCAAAGTCGTTGGTGAATGTTAACATATTAATTAGATTTGTACTGTTTGTAAACATTCACAAGTGAATGTCTAGGTATATAACGATATTGGTGAATGTTGGTAATACCGATATTATTTAATCCGATCTAATCATACTATCTAGTATTCTAGTACCATATAGTAAAGGTATTGTACAAGTTGATAATTTTTATGGTAAAATAACCATAGTTTAAATTAATAATATAAGTATAATACAGTAAAACAATAACAATTTATAATTAAACATATTGTTGCTATTTTTTACTATTTTCTATAGACATTATTACTACAGTATAATAGTGTGTGCGAAAACGTACCTATGTCAACCTTAACCAAAACCGTGTTGTGCATGTCAACATTGACCAAAATCCTGATGTAAATGTTAACATCCACTAGTGAATGTCTATATTATTTTAGTTTTTCAACATTCACTAATTTAGTAGGTGATGTTAACATTCACTAGGTGATGGTCAGCACTCATCAATTGTGGACATTCACAGTAATATATATATAATGTCTGCTATTAGATCTTGTTTTTATTAACCCTTAACTTAATTTTGTATCTTATAAGATACACTAGATTATGATAAATTAATTTCCGTCAAATTACAATATTTTTTTATATCTGAAGGTTGGTCACGCTTATTTAGACATCTGATAAGCATAAAATAATTATTTGGAGCGAAAATGTATACAGTGTTGAGTGATAAGATCATTTGATTTCAGTCATATCATAGATAAACAACATATGACAAATTTTGTATTTTCATTTTCATTTTTTTTTAAGTTCTGTGCTTAGAAGGAGTTATAATATAGAAATATTAGTTAAGGTAAGTCTAAAGATCATTATTATACAAACTACATTCGTTTTCATGCAGTATTTAATGTTTCCCAACGCATTATATCTAATGTATCCCTGAAGATACAAATTATTAATTCCCTTATTTTTGTATTGTATCTCATAAGATACAAATTCATTATTTCAGTAGTTATATTTTATAAACCAAAACATCATAATATATGTAGGTATCTTAAAATGTAGTACATAATTATAAGTACATAAGTACTACAGTTATATATATTTTTTATTATTATATGATATTACTTATTTTTACATTTCAGATATTTTTATTAACCAAAACATGTTTTCAAGAAGTAAAAAGATGATAGCGCTTATAAATCCTCCATTAGATAGTGGGTCTAGTGAGGAAGATGATGAACTTGAAGTTGATCCTTTAGAATTGATCATCTCTTAGAGATTTTAGATGAGGATTTAGTTGATGAAGTAATTACTTGTATGATTATAGTCATATATTTATGTTTTTTTTTATTATTATAAATTTTAATAAACATTTTAGGAGTATAATAAAATGTTAAATGAAGAATTTGAAAAAGACTTTGAAACAGTAGGTGAGGATTTAATACAGCAGAATCTAGAAGTACCGTTAGTTATTGAACTTCCTGCAACTCCAACATCTAATAATAATTCTATTTCAAATATATCAGGAACTGAATCATCTGGTTCTAGGCGGTCAAAAAGATTATTTAAATCATCTACTCCTGTTACTCTTCCTACCCATACAGACCAACTTATTAGCCCTAATATTTGTCTTCCAAATCCAACTCAAGTAAACAAGAAAGTACCATTAAAGCATTTTGATTTTAAATGGAAAAAATGCACTAGTGAAAAGTTTAGTGTTGATATACCAATAATACAATCTTATCCAACTAATAGTTATGTCAAATCTCCTTTAGAATATTTTTTATTTTTTTTTTCTAATGATGTATTTGAACTAATCGTTGAGCAGTCCAATTTATACTGTTTTCAAAAATTTGACAAAATGTTGGGAACAAATATTAAAGAAATAAAAGACTTGGTTGGTATTTCATTAATAATGGGAATAGTAAAAATGCCTGCATATACAGACTACTGGGCTCCATCTACAAGATATGGACAAGTTGCAAATGTAATGTCATTGCGTAGATATCAACAACTTATGAGATGTCTTCATTTTTGTGATAATAATTGCCCTGATGATTTTGATAGATTTTTAAAGTTCGCAAGCTCTTAGATATAATTCGTAACAATTGTTTATCTGTACCACAGGGTAAAAGATTTTCTGTAGATGAAATGATGATCCCTTACAAAGGCAAAAAGGCAGGATCTAGAAAACAATATATGAAAAACAAACCTAAAAAATGGGGTTATAAAATGTTTGTTAGGGCAGGCATAGATGGCATGGTTTATGATTTTTTAGTCTATTCTGGTGACTGTACTTTTCGTGGTATAACTTTTTCTCCTCGTGAAATGAGTTATTTTGGCTTAGGACCAAGAGTGGTCATAGCACTATCGATATCAATACCAGATAAACCAATGAGTGTAATATATTTTGACAATTTTTTTACTACTCCTGAGTTAATAAGCTACTTGAGATCTGAGTTTGGTATATTAAGTTTAGGCACTATTAGAAAACAGCATCTACGAGGATGTCCTCTAATTGAAGATAAAAAGTTAATGAAACAACCAAGAGGCACTTATGAATACCTTTGTGATAAATCCAAAAAAGTTATAATTTTAAAATGGCTTGATAATAAGGTAGTTAGTTTAGCCAGTTCCTATACACAGGAAAGTAAATCGAACACTAACATTATACAGAGATATTCAAAAGATGCAAAAAAAAGGGTGCCTGTTCCATACCCTAATATAGTCAAGGAATATAACACCCACATGGGTGGTGTAGATTTAGCAGATATGTTAGTTGCATTGTACAGAACTGGTTTAAAGTCTCATAAATGGTATATGTCTTTTTTTTCACAAATGCTTGATGTATCTGTAAACAATGCTTGGCTACTATACCGTAGAGATTGTGAACTGCATAAAGAAAAAGAAAAAAGGCTCAAAGAATTTCGACATGAAATTGCAGTTGCCCTAACTAGTAAGGACAAACCTCGGCTAGGGCGTAGGCCAGCTCTGGAAAATGGTAATTTTCCTATTAAAAAAATTCGACATGAAATAGCTCCAAGACCGTACACTGATGTAAGATATGATAAAATAGATCACTGTCCTACTTTTACCAAAAAAGGTAGATGTCGCCATTGCTCAGCTGGTCAAACTTCAATAATATGTTTGAAATGCAATGTAAGATTGTGTTTAATTGAAGGACGAAACTGTTTTCAACAGTTTCATTACAAATAGTTTCTAAATGGTTCCTTTTTTATAAATATTATATATATAATACTTTTTATTAATATTATTAATATTTTAATACTTTTTTTTGTACAAAATAATAAGATTATTCAAAAGACTGAAGTCATCTTTATTATTCAATTAAATAGTTTAAAGTATATTACTTATACTTTGTTGTTATAGAGCATCATACTTTATTTATTAATTTTAAAACTTCTAAATATTTAAGTTGAACCAAAAGACTGGTGAATAAAAAATTATTACAAAGACTGTTTGTTATTGTTTTAATATAATATATACATTAATATATATTTATGTTTTATTTTATTTTTTGTTAATTTATAAATAATTAATTCTTTTTAACAGTCAGTTTATAATTTAAAATTTGTTATAGTTTTTCAAAATAAAACAAAGTTTATTAAAATAAAAATTTATCAGTGTTTTTATCATATTTAATCTTGTTCTTGAAAATGTATCTTATCAGATACATGTATAAAATAAGGGTATTTTGATAATGTATCTCCAGAGATACAACTTATACTTCAAAATTGGTTTGAAAAAAAAAATTTTTTTCTTCAAATTTGGATTCCAGGACTCTTATATAATTAGAAAAATACGAGTTGTATATTTTAACACAATTAATTCATATAGTGTCAATTTAAGGGTTAAAACAAATGCAAAATTAACATTGTTTTTAGCTCATGTTACGTGGTTTAGGTAGGTACTCATGAAACTAATTACTAGACTTGATTTTGGGTATAAATTTATTTAGCTGATGCAAAACATAACTTTAAGTGTTACAATTAATAATAATATTTTAGAGTCGAACGACGTGCACTCGGTTGCGCGATACTATGTCGACTGACTTATAATAGTTTTATATCTCCGGTGTCCCGGTCGAATCACCGATAACAGTAACCGATAATAATAATAATATATTTATATATATAATGAGTAGTGACCGAACATGCCGCCCACCTTGGAACATTAAGTTTCAAATTTTTCTTATAGTTATTATACAAATACATTATTATGCACATTAACATATACATTGTTATACATGACATAAAAAAATAAAAATACATATGTAATAGGCGTGGATACGCAAAAAAATAAATCATGACATATGGTTACTATAATATTAATAATTCCACAAATTTTATACAATAAAGTTAATTCCATACTACATATAATACTCGGTTATTAATCCTGACTTTAGAAAAAAAACAATTTTTTTTTTTTTTTATTTTTTTTTTTTTTTTACTGTTGATCGAGTGGTGAATTGCCCTCGAAAGGAAGGGGACATAAATAACGAACTGCCCGGGAAAATTCGCCTTTGCAAGTTCGCACCTTGGCCACCCGTACTTGCCCATTGGAACCGTGAATGACCTCGACTACCCTGCCCATGGGCCATTGGAGCGGAGGCACATTGTCGTCGCGCATGAGCACGACCGTACCAGCTCCGAGTTTAGGTCCGCTGGAGCTCATCCATTTTGTCCTTTCCTGGAGTTGCGTTAGATAATCCCTCGTCCAACGGGCCCATAACTGTTGCGTGAACTGCACAACTCGTCGCCATCTCGACAATCGATTGGTCGGGACATCTCTCTCATCACGATCGGGTAGCGAAGTTAATGCGTCACCAATAAGAAAGTGGCCGGGGGTGAGAACGGATAAATCGGAGGGATGTGAGGATAAAGGAGTTAACGGTCGCGAATTTAAAATTGCCTCTACACGTATTAATATAGTGTTCAACTCTTCAAAAGTGAGTGAGGCATTGCCTAGTGTACGATATAAATGAGCTTTCAGCGACTTCACAGCCGCTTCCCAAAGGCCGCCGAAATGTGGTGACCTCGGTGGTATAAAGTGCCATTGAATACTTGATTTGGATAATGTGTCCTGAATACGCTCCTGATGTTCAGTAGATTGAAAAAGTGCTTGCAATTCTTGGAGTTGACGGTTGGCGCCCACGAAATTCGTTGCATTATCGGAATAAATGTCCGTGCACAGTCCGCGTCTATCACAGAACCGCTTATTCAATGGAGCATTCCGCCTTAAACTGGACTTGATCATAAATGGACCCGCAAAATCTACACCTGTCTTTTTGAATGCCCGTGTAGGCCGTACACGAGCCTCGGGAAGATCACCCATGATAGGCTGTACGACAACAGGTCTATATTTAAAACATTTTATGCAGCGATGTACAACGCTACGCGCAATATTGCGTCCGTTAAGTGGCCAGTATTTTTGACGAACCGCGGATAATATAGCCTGTGGGCCGCCATGCATTATCTATCATGTTCGTGTAAAATATTAATTTGGTTAAAACATTTTTCGCAGGCAAAATTATCGGATGTCGCTGCGATTCATTTAGAGTAAATGCATTTCCTAGGCGACCGCCCACCCTGAGCAAATCATTTTTATCTAAAAACGGATGCAGGCGTAACAATACACTTTTAGAGCTTACTTGGCCTGATTTACGTAAGTCCTTGATCTCACCTGCAAAATTACTAGCTTGCACTAACCTAATAATACTATTCGTAGCCTTGTCGATTTCATCTGCCTGAAGCGCACCAATTAAATTTTCTTTCTTCGACGCATTATTAATAAATCGTAGGCAAAATGCAGTAACGCGTATTAGTTTCGTTAGAGATGAGTATCTTTCTATGATCGACAAATCGTACCTGTCTGTAATTACGTGAGATACTGTTCGCGCTTCTAATAAAACCTCATCCGCTCTACTATAGATATTATTTTCTTTCGGCCAATCAGAAACATCTTTGTGCAACCACATAGGTCCCCCCACCACCACAAATTTGATTCACCGATTTTTGTAGGACAACAGCCGCGCGAAACTATATCTGCCGGGTTATCCTTGGTGCTGACGTGGTGCCACTGCGAAATCGAAGTAGTTTCATGTATTTCGCCAATGCGGTGTGCAACAAATGTTTTCCATCTTGCCGATTCCGACGATATCCAAGATAAAACGACGGTAGAGTCAGACCAAAAATATTTGTTTTCAATGGGTATAGATAAACTCGTCGCGTACTTGGCCGCCAGCCGCACTAGTAGGACGGCGGCTAATAGCTCTAGACGTGGCAATGAAATTGTTTTTAATGGTGCGACACGTGATTTCGAACAAATTAAATTAGTTATGACCTCACCATTATAGTTTTTTACGCGGAGATATAGACAAGCGCCATATGCTGTAAGTGATGCGTCCGCGAACCCATGTAATTGTATATCCGCAATGTCACCATCACCTACGAGCGAACGCGTAATTTTTAACGTGTTTAAATGTATTAAATTTGCACGGCACTTGCGCCACTCGCCTTCAATTTCTGTTGGTAACGTTGCATCCCAATCTACCCGCGTTTGCCATATTTTTTGCATTATGATCTTAAAACAAATTATTACAGGGCTTATTAAACCAAGCGGATCGAAAATTGCGGCGATCTCGGACAATATCGCGCGTTTTGTTGGTCGCGTTTTGTTATTGTACATTAACACTTTGTATTGATATGCATCAATGTCTTTATTCCAATAAAGTCCCAAAATTTTTGTAACATTTTCCGTATACTGCAAATCTAAGCCATTGTTGGCACTTGGTACTGCTTCAACACCAAGCAACAAGTCGGGATCGTTGCTCGACCATTTGCACAGCTCTAGACCAGCGCCCCTCAAAATCGTTATTAGGTCATCGCGTAATCTTAATGCAGACCGTTTTGACATAGCTCCGCCGAGAAAATCGTCTACATAGAAATCACGACTTAGGGCCTGACAGGCTTCGGGAAATTTTGACGACTCTTGTTCGGATAATTTTTGTAAACAGGCCGTTGCCAGGTATGAAGCGGTGACTATGCCATACGTAACAGTTTTTAGTCGATAGATATTTAGTGGCTGGCTCGGGTCTTCACGCCACAAAATGCGCTGGAAATCACGTTGGCTTTCCGACACCCAAATCTGCCGGTACATTTTTTTTATATCAGCTGTGAATACGTATTTGTGTATACGAAATCGCGTCATTATAGAGACCAAATCCTCTTGTACGGTAGGTCCCTTTAGAAGCACATCATTTAGACTTACGTTAGTACTTGTTCTCGCCGACGCATCGAAAACCACGCGCAGTTTAGTACTGGTACTGCTTTCGTTGCGAACTGCATGGTGCGGTAAATAATAACCTTTATCATCTGGAATCGTGTTTTGCGTAATTTCCATGTGTCCAAGTTCGGAGTACTCTTTCATAAATTTGCTATATTCTTCCTTGAGCTTGGTATCGGTTTGAAATCGTCGTTCTAATGATAACATTCTGCGAAGGGCTACGTCATACGATTTTCCTAATTTAGGAGCATTGTCACGAAAAGGTAGACCTACTGTAAAACGCCCGTCTTCACCACGCTTTACATTTAACTCGAAATGTTGTTTACACCTTTTTTCCTCTAATGTGTATACGTTGCAATTTTTTACCTCCTCTAAGCGCCAAAATTCGGCAATTTGATTTTCTATATTGCGAATTCGGACATTACGCTCGTACATAATGAAAATGTTGAATTTTCGGCTTGATTTGTTGGCGAAGGGATGGGTCCCGCGATAACCCAACCTAAACGAGTGCCCTGGAAAATTGGCCCCCGTGACACTGTCTGAATTTGTTCTTTAGTTAGTAATTCAAAATATATTTCGGCGCCTAAAATGATATCTACCTTTTTAGGCACGTGGAAAGATGGATCAGCCAAGCTTATATCTACCGGGACCTTCAGTTCCGTCAGACTGACCGGCATCAACGGTAACTTGCTCGTTAAATTGGGAAGTGCGAAAAATTCCAAATTTAATGAATAGTCGTATATACGCGATTTTATAGTAGTTGTTACTTTGTACGTTGACGTATGCGATGCATCATTAATGCCGATTATTGAACACGATGACTTTATTCGTTTTAAATTTAAACGCCGGGTCAATGACTCGGTCATAAAATTGTGCTGCGATCCACTATCCAGTAACGCACGGCACAAAACTGGTTTATTTTGACTGTCGAATACGAGAATCTCGGCCGTTGATAACAATACCTGACCTACTTCACTATTTTGACGTGTATGAGCATTTACCGATGCGGGTGCGCTATTAATCATTGCCTCATTAGCGATATCATTTCTATCGTTCTCCGCGGGTGGAGTGGTGTTGGACTGTTCGCCGCTGTTCCCCGCACCGCCTGTATGTGTATTATTATTATTAGTGCGCGGCAAATGCAACAAACCATTATGTGGACGCGCGCATTTCGGACAATTACGTGACTTACATTTGTCGGAGTGTGCGCGTAAGCATATGTTACATAATTTTAAGTCATTAATTCTTTTTATTCTCTGTAGTATTGTGAGTGCTAGAAATTTGGTACATTTATAAATTGAGTGTGAGCCATTGCAATTATAGCATTTGAAAGATGTGGTAGTTGTAAATGATGAAGACCTGTCCCCTGATTTCTTGAACTTTGGAATGTCTGTTGGTACCTGCGTATTCATGTTTTTATTTGATTCTATCGCCTCCAAAATTCGAAAACGTGATTTTAAAAAATCTATTAGTATTGGCACTCTGAAATCTTCCAACTTGGTCGCTTCGCTTTCCCATGCTCGTCTCGTGTTTGCATCCAGTTTTGACGTTATTAAATGAGATAACAATGCGCCCCAACTGTCTGGAGTTTGTCCTAAAGACTCAAGTGCTTTTAAATGACAGACACCGTGTCAATTAGTGTACGCAAATGTACTGCCGATTCTCTTTTCAGTGGCTCTAGATCAAATAACGCTTTCACGCGTACCTGGATCAACACCCTTTTGTTGTCGTACCTCATGATTAAACTTGTCCATGCTACTTGATAATTTTCCGCTGTAGTTTGCAGACAGTGTATAACCTTTTCCGCATCTCCACTGAGACACGATCTTAAATAAAAAAATTTTTGAATGTCGCTCATCGATTTATTATCGTGTATTAACGCCATATATATATCGTAGAATGCGGCCCACTCTGTATACACTCCCGTAAACCTTGGTATCTCGATAGCAGCTAACTTGATTGCCGACTGTACGGGCTGTAGGCTTGCATGACCACTTGCTTCGTCGTTGTTGGATTCGTTCGAAGTCCGATTAGATGACGGATTTGAATTAATACCTGGCGACGCGGCTCTAATTATTTTATTGCATTTAGCTACGTTATCATAATACAACTCCTCGAACTCGCTACGGTATTTCTCGCTCTCATTAGTTGTCTCGCTTTCTTCTTCAATTTGCGCTTGAACTTGTTGAAAGTCATGCCATGTTTCTGCGGTCTTTTCCAATCTTACCGTAATTTGATCGATATCTAGACTACCTTTATTATCGCGGATGTAATTTGCTATGCGAGTTAATTGGCCTTTTAGCTGGCCCCGGCGTACGATAAGGTTCGCCAGCTCACTCATTGTATTATCTATATTGTGGTGTGTACTGTGTCGCTATTCTATGCACTGTCCAATTCTACCACGTACTTTCCACTGGCTATACTTATATACGCTAATATATAATGTCAACCGAGACTCGAGAGTGTCGTAATATTAGGAATAGGTAAACGGGAAAAGGAACTAAACCCCGAAACACTAACTTATAGACTATGTGCTATTAACGACTCGCTTACCTTGCCTTCGATGACCTTGACGAAGTTCTTCCTTGACGAAGTTCTTCCTTGACGAAGTTCTTCCTTGTACTTCTCTATAATGAAGTATTGTGCACGCACTTCGGATTTCGCGTTTAAAATCACTCGACGATCGATTTACGCGATGAGCACTAGACGCTCTTATGAATTAAACCGCGATATTATATAATATTATTTTGCATCAACTAAATAATCCGGCTCGAAGGACCATGTTTTTAGCTCATGTTACGTGGTTTAGGTAGGTACTCATGAAACTAATTACTAGACTTGATTTTGGGTATAAATTTATTTAGCTGATGCAAAACATAACTTTAAGTGTTACAATTAATAATAATATTTTAGAGTCGAACGACGTGCACTCGGTTGCGCGATACTATGTCGACTGACTTATAATAGTTTTATATCTCCGGTGTCCCGGTCGAATCACCGATAACAGTAACCGATAATAATAATAATATATTTATATATATAATGAGTAGTGACCGAACAAACATAAACCATTTTTTTCCGTCTTACGCACATGTGGAATATAGTTGAAATATATCACCGTAGTTCCCTTGTCGTGATTACATAATATTATGTAATATATTATAATATATATATTATTGAAGTTAAGGTATCATTATCTATTGTAACAATATTATAAAGAATAAAATTATAATATGTGTTTTGTCAGAAGTTATTTTTAATATTTAGATTTATAAGAAAGTTTAATTTTTTGTATGGTTTCGGTTGTTTATAATTATTATTACTAACGTTCTTAAAAATTAAAATGTTAAAAAAGCGTTTGACTTATGCATTTAATGTTATTCTTTAAAATTATTATCCTTAATAAGTATTTTAAAATTAAGTTTAATAATTTAATCACTATATTGAGTGAAACATTGAGAGAGGTTTTAATTAATAAACTATACGTGTGTTAGAGAGAGAAAAAGTGATGGTTTTATTATACTGGTGTAAAATATACTGTATTTTATGTTAAAATTGTTAACAATTCACATCTAAGAAAACTCTATGAATGAATAAAAACTTACATTTTGACAAAAATAAGCTAACTTTTGGTAAACACTGTCCTATACTAAAAATTGAATATAGTACTTACAAACACACTTAATTAAATTTAGTTGATTTGTAATGAACAAGAAATATGATTAATTTAAAAAATGTGTACTTGTCTTGTATTGGAACAATCTACTAGTTTCATTTGATTTATTATTTTAACGCCGACATAACGAACCATCAGTAAGACGCGATTTATTATTTTATACTATCCTTTGTAAACATAATATATTGTAGTTGTAACTTGATTTATGTCAATGCTCACATAATATAATATTATTGTATCACATAATGGAATATATTCTTATATACATATTATTTGATTTATTTGATCATTGGTGGTATCGTAATTGATGACTAAACAATATATTTTATTTTTAACCACTGAAGTCTTTTTTATTATAATCATCAATGATCTTTAACGATATATTTCAAAAGTGTGCATATATATTTTTGGTAGATATTTACAACATATGTTTGGATTATCACTCCCAGTGCAGGAAAGACCCCGGCATTCATAAAATGAACAAAATGATAATACTTTTGTACTTTTGTAGTTGCTATACTTTTAATTGTAAGGAAAATACCACGTTGCTTATGCATATATTCGAACTTGCAATTGTGTGCACTTCGGACCACTTGAGTGCAACATTCGTGTGCATTAATACTTGGATTTTGGTTCACAAAATATTTATTAGTACACCTTATCACTGTAGATCAATAATAGTTGGCGTCGTATAATACTTGTTACCATTAGGAATTAAGTATCTTAAAAAGTAAGCAGAATTATTGATTCCGGTTTAAATTAGACCTGTACCTAGATATTCAAAAAATATTTAGGTCCAAATGTCCGATATCTGAATTCTGAATCGTTTTCTTCAAATTATATGAATAGATACAAGACTGTTGGATTTGTTTACACCATGACTGACATAAAAGGAATCTGTAATATAATAATCATGTAAAGCCGTTTCGAAATTAACTGACATTATGTCAACTGTTACAATATTGACCTTATTATAATAACAAAGAACTACCAGAAGTTTTGTTTTGAAAGACGACCGAAACATACATACTTATAGCCTATCTTGATACAAATGGAAAATAATTTATAGAATTGCTTCTGACAACTTATGAATCGAAAAATAACAATTAGGTCAGTGTAAATATACTTGTCGGTCTATACTCGGAAAACCGAACTCGGATAATAACTGCAATAACTAGGTACATATATTTTAATATATTTTATAGGTATTGTGAATAATTGCTTAAGATCATACGGAAGCCAACACGTCTCACGGGTAAGTGCAAGAAGATGCGATATGGGAACCAATTCGACCGAATGGAATAGAATCTCAGGAACCAATTCGGTATCAGACATTATCAGTCCCCGATATACCACTGCAGCATTAAACTAGACTTTATCGTCAACCTAGTCAGACACCCGACACATTTGCGTCACGATGCCTTAAAAAAGTTGTAAGTTATGAACACTGGATTAGTACTCTAGGAGTGGTATCATGGCTGTATGTATAGGTACCGACTGGTTTTGACAGATTAATTTTATTATTATTATTGTGGATATCAACTATTTTTCAAAAATGCAGCTGCACTCATAGCGTTTGCTATTATGTTGTTATTCTTTTTATACATTTCATTCCAATCCAATGATTTATCTGAAATATGAAAAATATATCATATTTATACCCACATTATAGATATAATAATCGTATTGAAAACTCGGTGATATTGTGTGTGTATACACTGCGCACGCTGCTGCAATAATCCTCCAACGTTTAAACCCACACAAATTCTTTTTTTCTCATCCCATTGAACAAATATTTGCTCTCGATGTGTCAAAATGCCGTGGTTTTTTTTAGCATTCAATTTCGCCGTCACCCCTCGGGTGCTCTAATTTTTTTTCTCACACGTACGGTTATCCAAATGTCATCGTTTCTCATGGTCTCGTTTGTGATTCGCGGTGAAAAACGTATACCCCTAGGGTCAGGCCGTGGTTTAACTCTTTCACAAAAAATAATATTATATTATATATTGTACGCATGGTTTTATGGTTTACGTATACACACACACACATACACACACACACACACTTATATAATACATATAATATCGCAGAGTGAATTTGTCAACTAAAGGGTGACCTTTGTGAAATTGATACTTTTTTCCATTCGTATAAATCATACAGTTGTTACGGTTTTTATTCTACAACTGTTGCATGCATTTTCAATTAAACCATATATTATTATTGTACAACGAAGGGTTCTCGAATCTTAAACTCAAAATCGTATTGTAATGCTCTTGCTCTGTGTCGATCGTAAAAGAAATATAAAAAAATATCAACCATTAAAAATGATAAACAAAAACAAGAAATGCCCTTTTCGAAAAAAATGTAGGTACCTACCCTTTATGTGCACGATGACAGACCGCAGAAAGTAAAAAAAAAAAATAATAATTTATTAATCATAACACGCGTGAACGAAATGGTGCAAAGCCGTTTCCGACGACAACATTCGCATTAGACATTGTTATTTATTATTATGTTTCGTACAGACTCATTCTGAGTCATCGCGATGTTTTCAATTTGTATTATATTTTAGTACTTTAACTGTAGTACAGTAGGTACAGCCGATTCAGGCCGTCGATTTAGAAAATAAGTACGTAGGTAATCCGTATTATAGTGTTATACATATTTCCCTTAACTACTAGTTTGGGTACAAATGTGCTTGGTGTTTTACTTGAGTTGTTTAAATGTGTAGTACTAATACAAATGTCGAAATAACTCCAGTGTTCGTATTCACTCATGCGGAGCTTTAGAATTTATTTCAAAAATAAATAATATTGTATTAAAATAATAAACAAACTGTCGGTTGCTATAATAATGCAATAAAAACTTCTCTATCCTCTAATGTTGAATAATTTGCTTATTGGAACAAAATATAAAATATTTTCTCGAGTATTTGTCTGTCGGTGAATGGCATGCCTGCCGCATTTTCTGTGACCTACCGACTTTTTAGTTACGCCACATCACTAAAGAGTAATTCAGTGCTTGTGTGTGCATACCTACTCTAAAAAACGCTTGAATAGGTACGGATACAACTATGCTTCTAAAAATATTCAATTTTCACTTGAATATATACAGTATAAACTATAAAATGTATAAATAAAACAATACCTACGATCTAACTTATGAAAAAATATTATATTAATTTATTATGAAAACGTAATCTCGTCTTAATGTTTTTGATTTCAAATTTTTCCATCTGTGCGTTTGTTTATAAAATGATAATCGTTATTATTCGACATTCGGGTTGACCATTATTTTTAAAAATTTAACCGTCTAGTGTCTATGTATTGATCATGCATTATTAATAATTATGCTTACTTTTTTATTAAAAATATATTACAATGAGTTTACATGAATAAAAACAATAAGGATGACGGAGAGAATAGTACATAACATGAAACACATAAAGAGGTTAGAAGAGACCATTAGGTAACAGAACCACAGATGCTTACCTACTATAAAATGTAAACCGTATTTTTATAGTTTTCGTTTTTCAAACAAATTTTGTTTTTTATGCATAAAAAAAATGGTCTTACATCGAAACTATAAACCGTATGTTTATAATCGTTTTAAAAATGTTAAATACTTTTCAAATAAAAAAATATTGTTATGCATGATTTTGCCAAAATATGCTAAATACGTCGAAACTTCGAAATATGCAGTTATAGGCAAAATTAAACGTTATATATTGAATCCTATATCTCTTGAAACGAATTTATTTGTTATCTAGTATAATATAATACGTCTTAAAAAAGTTGATATAATATATGTAAATTATTATTACTTTTAGTTGGATTATAAGTTAAGTTTCAAAATTATTATATTATTTCATTAAAAATGCCGTAGAGGCCTTCGAAGTTTAATTAATCTGGAACTATTTCAGGCACATCAAAAAAATATACACATATGACGTCGATAAAATCAAGTCTAGAAAGTAGAAAACGACGCATATACCTACGTAACCTATTGAAATAATGAAATATTATTCATATTTTATAAAGCGTAACATAAAAATGATGACATCAACAACAGTAATAATGTATAATGTACCTTAATATAGTACTACGATTCCACCAAGGCCGTACCTGTGGAGGAGGTTAAGGGTTCACCCCCCCCCCCCCGAAATGTGCTCCGAGCACACGGGCCTTGTACCATATTCCACGTTATACCATATACGCAATGGCTACTCTGACTATGTCAAATATAATACAATGCATTAGGCGGAAACGTGAAATGAGGATAATATTATATTGTGGCGAACCGGCGAACTGGCAAAGCTGCAGAAGCCGCGAAACGTATTATTTTTGATCCGAAAATCCAATACACTCGGCACACGCAGATCCCTCTCTCTCTCTCTCTCTCTCTCTCTCTCTCTCTCTCTCTATCGCTCTAAGACCCCGCGGATACGGTCTCAAATATTACGTCGGTCGGTCGTATCCGTGTACCAGTGCACGTTATAATATTATTGTTATTATTATTACTATTATACTGCAGGCGGGCATGACAATATACGCAAACTAACACAAGACGGTCACGACGACCACGGATTCGCGACAAGGATTAGCGCCGATTGTACTGGCCCGCATTCAGACCGCAACAATATTATATCCGCTCGAATGACTGCGATACGCGTGGAAACTGAGGGAAATAATAATCATTACGACAGTGCCTCTGTACAATATTGAATCGTAAAACCGTTTCTGTCGATCGTCCGATTTTTTCCCCGCCGTCTCGTCGGTGGCAACACTCGCGCGCGGTTCACTCCGGAGTTATTTACCTCTTTTTTTTCCTCCGCCCGGCGCGGGTTCGACGCCGCCGATATAGCAATAACATAATACGTTTTTACGATATTCGAAGACCGCAACTGAAAAATCACAAAAAAAAATCAATAAGCCTTTAGCCGTTCGCGCGCGGCCCGTAATACATATCTTATATTTTTCCATCGCACAGCATTGTTTATCAGCGTACAATGATGTGACGACGAGGAGTGTGGCGCAACGGTGTCGCAGGTGGTAGCTCGTCGGCAGGCATACGCATGCACGCATCGTGCGCGGGGAGGCAGATGTTGAGATTGGCTTAGGGGCGACGTCGTCTTGTATCGAAAAAAAAAAATAAATTCTATACACAACAAAAGATCTAGAAAAATCCCGGACGTTCTTTTTTTTTCAAACATCTTTTTCTTCCCATAAATCTGACGGGCTAAAGACGCGTGCCCCCGACGCCCGTTATTTTCGCCACACGACGGCTGGATTTATACACGGCGCAGATATATACCCACTGCGTAGTATATATATAACATAATATATATATCACGTATATATCGCGGTATACGTATATGTTATGTACGCGTACGTCGTATAATATACCTAAATTAGACATGAATGGCAGTATAATATATACGAAGGCTCGTATATAGACCCCACTCGAGGCACGTCGAGCACCGTCCCGCGGTACTATATTGATCGATGACTCGGCGGTGACTTTTGCTCTACTTATATGGGTACCCACGCACGTTATGCTCCTACACGCTGCAAAGAGGCCGGTTGACATTATATTGTTTCTGTCCACTGCAGCCGACTATTATATTATTATTATTATTGTTCGGTATATACATTATATACTTACATGTGGGGCGGCGTGGGTCACCCCCGGCACACAAGTCCTCGACTTACCGGTTTTTTTTTTTTCCTTTGACTTCTAGTGCTTTTGCCGATGACAAAACTGAATTCAACAAGTATAATAATAAGTATAATAATATTGTATACTGTACATATTATATGTTATAATGCCGACGCGGCACATACTTTGTATCCGCTCCAGCAGGTCGCCGTGCAGGACTGTAGCGCGACTTGGGGCATTTGCACAATTCGTTTCGTTATCCGTCACCGCGTGGCCGCGGAATATTATAATATGTATATCGTATGTAGATTATATTATTATACAGGGTGATTCGTTGCCCACCCTCGTGTTTTCCATCTACTATTCATTTATTCAAAATTTGATTTTTTTCAATTTTTAAGTATATACCTATACCCACTTCAAATCCATATTTCGAAAAGGTACTTGTATATGCCATTAAACAGGAGTGTCCTGTAACGACACAAACTTCTGTTTTCAAATTAGAGCCACCCGTTTTTATTATAAACTGTTGAGCAAATGATTTTATTTTGAATACGTTATAGTTGTTTTAATAGTAATTAATTTTTAACATTATATAATTTTTTTAACTGTCCGTGTAAAATAAATGCTGGACTAATATTATATCTATTTTATATTTGATGAAAAGTCATAATAAGAGCTATTATCCTTAATATACAACCAAATTGAATCTCGATCGAGTAGTTTTCAAGTTATTATAAACTTGATGTATTTAGAATAATAGCCCTAAAAACTACCCGTTTGAGATTTAATTTTGAAGCATCGACATTGTCATACAAATCATCTGCTTGATAATTTAGTAAAGAAGGGTAGGTATCGTTGGAAAAAAAATGAAATGCCATTGTACGCATCATTATATCAAACATATTCAAAATATGGATTAAGGTCTTTAATAAATCTACATAAACGATACACATTCTAATAACTGAATCTGAATAAATGCGGTATCAAAGGATAAAAGTGGACGATTGATCGTGCTAGTAAAATCATCAAACTTCATCTAACCTGTATTATGGTATATGGTATGGCGCTATGTCTGAAGTCTTAGCGGTGAATAATAAAAAAATGTTGCGTTATAACGAGTCGATCATGAAAATTCGTTAAAATCAATTCGTATACGACTATCTTATATTGGTATATCGCACTATTTACGGGTTAAGTCGATTAACCTCTAAGTAGTATAAATTATAAGATGTGACCGAGTCCTAGGCTATCACGTACCTATATATCGATTGGAAACTATGTAGTATTTTAAATACGATCGATTGTTTTGACGAAACGGAACACGATATTATACAAACGAATAATATTGTGTTACAACGAGTTTATTATTTTATTCCGTTTGAAACGAGAGGGCTATAATATTATTATACTGTTGCAGTTGTCCGGTTAGAACTTATGTATAGTCCAATAACAATGCTGAATGATCACAAAAGAAAATCTTTGATAAATTCATTTTGCATACGTTTTGGTATTATATACTGTATAGTATATTAACACATGCATAATGCTGACTATTAGTTAAATTGTATATCTAACGAATTTTTGCGTTGTATGTCAATTTGTCATTAGGAAACATAACACGCGAAGTGTATGGTAATAAAAAAAAACGACATAACTGACGCAAAATTAATTAAGGCCATTTATGCGTTACCCCAGCACCCGTACTTCCGAAATCATAAATTGTAATCAAGTAGCATTATGTACTTTATTTTGTACAATTTTGTAGGACCCTCAAACCCCCGAAAATCCAATTTCATCTTACGGGTGCTGCAGTAACGTTACCCCAGCACCCGGATTAGTTATTTTTCACAAATTTCAACTTTAAACTGTACAGTAGGTATTATGAACTTAATTAAAATTGTTGTGTATTACTCTAAGAAATAATGGCCAATGGTAATAGAGGAAAAAGACCAAATACTTTAAATGAAAATATTGATGATGAAATTTTCAATTTTCAATTTGAAAAATCAAATTATTTTGGATGGCCAGAGTATGCATTATTGTAATAGTATAGGTATCTAAATAATATATAAAATGAAATATGATGTACGAGTAGGCCGTAATAAATTGTTTTCTAATAAAGACAAATTTACATGTAAACTCTGAAAAAATTAAAACTTAAATCATTATTAAATACTTAGATATATTTTTATTATTTAGATAAAAACAATTTGGTGTGAGAGTTGTAAATTACTAATTCGATATGATATATACGATTAAATACGATTCGTATGCTGCAGTTTGAAAATTTCCATAACTTCCAAATGGAGCGTGTTACTTAGATGACATTATTAACTTATTTGATTTAACTTAAAATTTTTTAGTAAAATTTCGTTATTTTTGTGTCTTTTATACTTTCCACAAAAACTATATGGTAGGTACCTACATTAAATATTAAAAAGTTATTAAAATATATTATTTTGTTCGTACCAGTAAAATAAATATATTTCAATTTTTGCTACATACCTATATAGTATTATACTCAAAACAGCCTGTATTCCTTTTTAATATAATTCCAGTTTTTACAAATAGCACGTAATATAATTTTAACGGCGTATGAATAAATTTTCAGCTGGATTGCGTGTATTGCTTTACCAGGTGAACACACAATGTTAGACCTTTAGAATAAATCAGCTGATATAATAGGCATTCCTTATTTATACACGCTTAAATTGTATTTTAATTTGTAACACTTTTTTTTTTAATAAGTTGGTACATGTTTACTTTTATACACAAATTAATATTATCAGAAGGAAAAATATTGTTTGTTCGTGGACTACATGCGAGTATGTTATATAATTATATGTACATTGTACAATAATGTGTATTACCTAATGATAGTGTGTAAAACGTATAACAGTTTCAGTTTACGATATTTGAAAAAGGTCCGGCCCCGAGAACAGGTTAGCCGGAGAACGCTTTGTCAAACATTATACGATAAATGCTGTATATTTAGGGTCATAATTTTAAGGGCAATCACCTAAATTATTTCTATGGGAGGGTTTAGTCTGACACTCGTAAGAAAAAAATACGAAATTGCAAAAACGTTACGAAATATTTGTATTTGAACAGAAATAGTGAGAAGTGGTTTTAACAATAGAGAGAGAACTGCTGGAAGAGAGATCAAATTCGAGCTGCATAGCACGCACAGCACTACATCGGAGGTATAATGTATTCAGTTTTCACAAAAGAATTCAACGTCTATCATCGTATACAAGATTATACTTTTAAATATTAATATCTAGGTACTAATTTTCTGGAAAAGTTACGTTTTTAGGAAAATATCAGACATGTTAACCGTTGACGTACATTATATACTATTTGGACAGGAATGGGCAATATCTGCGAGATAAAATTAAAAATGTATAGACATTTTTTTCGCATGATATATTGTACCTATTACCTACTACTTATCTTATATTTAGATACTATTTCCGTACGTACCTTGTACGTTTTAAGTTCAAAAGGAAGATCATTAAGTTGTGTTTTTATTTTAAAAACCATTCAATGTTTGTTTTATCTAGGTGACCTACTGGCCATCAGTAAACTGATGTTTGACAAATTGTTTTGTATAGGTACCTAATCATTTTTGAATACTCGTTGATTTTTTAATAAATAAATAAAATGATAATTGAATTTATCAATCCACGAAAAATGATACCTTTACTTTGTATGATTATATGTATTAAATCAATTTTAGATTCTGAGTGGAGCGATGAATGCATTGATTTTACAATGATGTGTCTTTTAATTTTTTAATTTTTTAACTTTTAATAATAATAATAATCTTTATTAACGGAAATATAATTCCTAATTACTTTTTTTTTTAATTTACAACAATTATACAATAAAACAAAAAGGTATACAAAAATACAAAGTAATACAATATATAATTAATTTTGATATACAATTTGAACAGAAAATTCTGTTAAGGATGTATTAAAAAAAATCAATATTAATTTATTATTTTTTTGTGTCTGTCACCATCATTTGGGACAGAAAACTGCTTCAATTTTCTTCAACAGTATCTTGTTCGATGGGAAAGTGAATCTAGTTGGTAGCTAGTCACATATAAACGACGGAAGAATATGGTCAAGTCTGGTAAAATAGTCCTCTTTGACGCATTGGCGAAAGCCTTGCGATCGGCGGGCATACGACGAACGGTTAAACTTCGTGCTCTCGGTTACCCTTCCGCGGCCGATGAGATTTGTTATAACGGCTAAGCAGACCTAGATTGTTACTTCGATAATGAGCCCTGTCCTGCAGCCTTTGACGAAATGTTCAAGGCATGTCAAAGTCAACGTCATTGAAGAAAGGTCGGCCGAGCACATCGCAACCGGTCGCCGTTGTTATCGGCTGACACGCCTACATTCTCCGCTTCATCAATCTATCCGGCGACCTTTCTTCAACGACTTTCGACCTGCCTTGGACATATCATCAAAAGCTCATTATCGAAGCTACAATCTCGGTCTGCTCAGCCGTTACAACAAATCTCATCGGCAGCGGAAAAGTAACAGACAGCAGATTCTTCTGAGTCGCCCATGATTTTAAAAATCCGAGTTGATCCGGCGTTAACTGAAAAAGACTCTTATCAATGTCCTCTTCGTTGGCCTTGTCGCACAATTTCAAAGCCGCCGCGGTAACATTGTTTCGTTGACTATCCATTGCAATGAATCAAACTTTACACGTTAATGTAATAAAATTACACGAAAAAATCGTAACATCGAATGACAATAAATATCGAAGTAAAACTTCTTTCTTGAGGTGTGGGTGGAAAAAAATCGTAACGAAAAATGAAACGACACGCTTGTTTATTTATTTATTTTGCAAGTTATGCACGGTGGTTTTATTTTATAAAGTTTTACTTCCCCAGAGTGTAATGGTGGGCTCACACACTCCCGTGTTTTTTTTAATGTAACCTGTCCTTTAATATTTAATTTAACATATAATCGAATTTCATGGCAACGAAATATAATATTATACTGCCAACACGTGTTTTTTTTATAATGAAATATTTGATGAATTTTTAACTACATAACAATTTTCAAATGTTCTCGATTTTGACGACTTTTGTCAAATTCGGTGCTAATTCGGTATGCGCTCTACCTACGAGTTTCTGAGTCGGTACGTGCTCTACAGTCTGCATACGTCGTTTTGACTAGGTTTTATTTTATATTCATTCATTCACGAGCTGAATATCTTCTAACATGGCGAGAAAAAGGTCCGGACTGTCTTGCAGGTAAAGTCGCCAGCAATACCAAGCGATTAAGACGAGACTGCAAATGATTAAGTGGAACACCCGTCATTTTTTCATTCGAATAGTATATTAATAAAAGATTTAATATTCAATAATTGGAACGGCGGGTTATGCGTGTAACCTATTTTTAAACGAATGCGGACTTAACTGTTGTACGAAATACAATAAACAACAATTTCGCTTTTCCGTATACTACTGGAATGGAAAATATTTTTTGTCAGAGAATGTATCGTATAGCTATTTTGAGTGTATACTGACTACGCTATAGGTAGGTAGGTGTACACTTTATATAATATACTTTGCCGGTCGTCTCGTACAACAATATAGCAATAAGTACGACGACGGAACGTCGATGAAAGATAAATAAACGGGAACAATGAGAAACGATAATGACACGATGTCGAACTACGAAATAATATACATCGCAGGATTTTCGCACGTCTGACGACGCTTTTCGACAGTTGCGCGCAGATGGTCGCGCACCGTACAACACATCCCGTCCATGCCCGGACCCGAGGGGCTTTTGCCGGCCGAAATCGCACTTACAAACACCATTATCATCTACCTTTGCACGCACGCATTTACTACCCATCTATCCTGGCGCGGCCGTCAAAGAGACACGCGCGCACAAAAGTCACTAGCCGTCACGCCCGGCGGTCACCGCGAAAAACGCCTTTCTCCCTCGTCGCCTATACACAGGTAATATTACATTGTACGATGTGCGCGAGTCGTCATCAATAATCTTCTTCCCCAAAAATTCGACGTGTACCGACACGTCGTGCACGCCCCGACTGCACCGGTGCCCATCATATAGCTATCGAATGAGACGTACCTACCCGTGTGACGTTGTGTTGCACACGACGACGGCTGAATGACGCGACGTCGATGACGGTTTGCGATGAAAAAAATATTTATATATATAAAAATAATACCCGTGTAATACAGGCTGCAGGTATATCGCTCCGAGATGCACCGTGTAACGACGTATATTACAATATTATAATATAATGGCAAGTCGTCGGTGCCGCGAGACGATTTATCATCGATCGCACATAATGTTATATTATATTTTATTATCTTTTCCTCTCGACGCGATCCCGCGAGATCATCACCGTCATAGGGGAGATTGCTATCGTCCGCCGTCGTTATATTGCGCAATTATATTATATTATTATCTTCATCATCGTCGTCGTTGTCTTCCTTGTCGTCGTCACGATATTATATATCATTTATATACCTGCGGCGCCATTACCGTGCACACGACGTTACATTATTCGTGAATTGGCGAGATATCTGTCGCGGTGCGCACCGGTGCGATTCGAGACCATCTCCGTTTTTAAATTGCCCTTCTCCGCGTCCTCGCACATGTCTCCTGTACGCGGCTCGTCCACGGTCTACCGATTCGGTCGTGATGAATATACGAGTTTCGACACCATATACACCTACCCGATGGTCCCGTTTTCCACATCATTATTATAATATTCTACCCACTCGGCCGCCGCGAAAATGACCCCTTTTTTGCACGAAATACTGCACACGCGCACTACGTGCGTACGTACAGTTAATAATAATAATAATAATATATTATATAAAACACGCACGTTACGCGGGCGGTGTGCGTATAGTTAAATTCATTTTTTTCAACGCAAATATACACTCATTACCCTGCGCATGATATCATAATGACCTATACCCACAGGTAATATTCTGTTATTATTATTACACAGAGTCGACGTGCGGTGGCTGCCGCGATGACGTATACCCGCCACCCATCACGCCGTGCCGACTAATTATTATTATTATTATGTATAAATATATACGACGGCAGAGGGCGGAGATGGGTGCCACCGCGGCGACAAAGCGTATCCGCACCCACCCCGCGCGCGGGCAATACGACTATATTATTTATGCATATTATAGCCGGTATACCTCCGCCGAAGTATATTATATTATTATATCACAATATAATCCGGATCGGGTTTGATTTTCGCGGGGAAAAAGGCCGTTGCGGATAAAAGTCGAAAGTCACGGTTTTAAATGGGCCCGACCCCGTTTGGACGTCGTCGTCGTCATCGTCATCGTCGTCTGTGGCGGCTGCAGAGGCACTGAAAAGAAAAAGGGTTATTATACCCACCGGGATGATATCGTGCGGACAAAATCGTGGGGGCCGCGGAATGGGTCCGCAGTCGTCCTTATATTATGTTTGTATTATATATAATATTATGTGGGCTCGCGCGCGCACTCACCCCGTTTAGGGGAGGATCGGTGCATGTCACAGAGACCGAATGACCCCCGCGTTCTGCAGTTGGTGCGCGAGTTGTGGCCGTGTTTATTATAATGACGGCTAAAATGTCGTTTCGAATATTTATTTTCATTTTTTTCTTTCGATTGACTTTGTCGCGGTGGTGGCGGCGGCGGCGGCGGTGGCTCTAAACGGCTCGTTTGCATATAATATGACCTCACGCTGACCGGAACAAATTGAATTATGCCGAGTCACTGCCCACCGAATGACAGATTTTTTTTTCGCATTGTTTCGTGTTTACGACACGTGCCGTTGACAGCTGCACACAATGCGCATAATATGCTGCAGCAGAATCCCGACGCGCGTACTTACATGTAATATGCATATTATAATATTATATATATTATAATATGATGTATCCTAGAGAGGTGTAGCTGCTGCACACAATGTCGCGGGTGCGTTTAACTTTCGGAAATGTTTAAATTATTATTATTTCGGGCGCGATTCGTCACAATGGGTACGCGTAACAGTATAATATTATATCATATACACTGACCGATATCTACTCGTTATATGTATAATATGCAGTATTCAGATGAATGACTAATATAACACATAATATATGCATGGACGTGTATAACACCCCTTTCGCGCGATCGGATATATATAATATATAGGTACCTAAATATTATAATATGTTATATATTTTAGCCAAACGCGGTTATACACAATATCTATGTGTGTATATCATTGTTATTATTTTTAAACTCTCGAGAAAGACAACAGAAAAAAACGCGTTCGTTTCGCCGAAATAATAATAATAATATATATAGGTACATGTGTAGTTTAAACGAAATCATTTTATCTCTGTTTCGAGGGTGCGCGTAGATAAATTCGCCAACCGTTTAACCGTTACACATATTATTTATAATTCTATAGAGAACACACATAAACTGTGTAAATAACAATGTTTCTTCCGAGCCGTCCTGCGTAATGCGCGAGTAAAAAAGTGTTGTGAATTTCAACATTTAATCGTAACAATTTATTATCTTCCATAGGTATACGATTTTTATTATAAAACACAATTCGAACCGATGATGGGAATCTAATGTGCGCATTTCCGCACAATGGTACCTATTTATATTACATTATATAGGCATCTACGATGATTCCCCCCCAAAAAACCGCGGAATCGCAAAAAAAAAATAATAATGCTAAATCACACACCATTATAGTTGAGCATTTTTTTTTTCCGAAAGAAAATGGTCTTGTCGTTTTGGGGTGTCTCATCAGCGAGATTATATTTATTTTTTTCATTTACAATAATACCCGCATACGGTTTCGCTATACAGGTTTATGGTTTTTAGTTCAGGTCATGACCCACCGTTTAAATCGCCAAGCAAAAGCCGCGCGGTAAAAACGAGATAATCAGCCGAACCAAGGAGTGTAGGTACCAACCTATAATTCGTGAAAAAATATAAATACCAAATCATTTTTGTAAGAGTATATTATGCACGCGAGGGCGTCCATTTGTTTGAGGGGCTTTCACGTGCGATGTCAATATTAGAAAATAATTTGAAAACACCCATTAAATTCCCATCGGCGTGTATGAAAACTACCCGACGCGGGTGCAAAACCATATGGGGGCGCACGTTCACACTATAGCTGACTATATTATATGCATTATTATTATACTTCTCTTTAATAAGCCATTCCGTCTACCCTTTTAAAATTATTATTTCGTTATAGAATTCCATACCCAGTAACGATGGGTGGCGTACACAGAAAACATTTGTTTTTACACCATATAATAAAATATGAGTTGTATAGGTCTACTTTTACTTTTTGGAATAATATAATAAATTCACAACAATTTTACGTGTGTTAAAACTATTAACGCAGAGAGTATATTCTGTATGCACACTACACGCAGTGGCTCAAAAAAAGTGGAAGGATGCCCTTGATTTATATAGTTCTCGTATATGGCTTAAAAAGTGTTTTATGAAAATATGGGCATGTTCAAACGATAAATATATTTATTATTTCTATGCATAATATAATGTTTCCCTTATAATTATAATTTATTTTTTGTTATAAAATCTTTTCAACTTTAGAAATGCTAATAATTTTCACTATGGGTGTAGCATGATTTGTGAATCACCAAGTATGACAACAATTTTGAGAAGTGTCATATTATGTATAGGAACTTAGTTGTAACGAACACTTAAACAACAGCTGACCTTAAAATACGAGTATATTAACCTATTATATTGTAAACACTAAAATCTTCACGGTTGACGTCCAAAACACTATTAAGCTAAAAATGAATTTGTATTATTTTAATTTTTTGAATAGATTATAATAATAATTTTGAAACTGCTGTTATACATATTGAGTACAATAAATTGTACGCCTTAATTAAAAAAAATAGTGTATAATTCACATTTATAAGACCAATAATTATAACTATATGGAATTATTCCCATAGTTTATTTTTAATTATCAATTTCATTTTCATTTTAAAATATTTATGCCACGTGTATTAAACTGTTAAACAATATATTATGATAATAGTATGTGTAATAGATATAGGAGCTGAAGTGCATAGCAGTAAACAAAAAAGAGAATATTATATGAATGCACATTAATATTGTATTATTATTATTATAGTTTATAACCAAGATAATAAATAAAATGCTTAGATAGTAGATATTATATTGATAATATATGAATATACTTATATTATAATAGAGTCTATTTGTTGCACTTATTTTCAATTGTATGCTACGATAAATTTATCGATAAGAGCTAAGAGGAATAGTAAAATATCAAGTTTAGTACGCCATCAATTTCGGTTTTGACTGTTTTTAGTGAAGCTGCAAGGAAATAAAGAATTTAGGAATATAATTGATTCACATAATGCCGATATACTACCGAAAACCGTTAAAAAATATTGGTTGGATCTCAACAAACGCAGTTTTACCAAGATCGCCGATAGTTAGGCACTTAATTTATTATAAACATAGTATTAAAATATTATGTATTATTTATTTTTTTCCCGAATAAATAACAAATATTACGAATTACCTATATGGCTTATTGTATTCCCATACCAACCATTTTAGAAGGATAAAATAAATATTAATTCGATTATCCGATTATCCGTTCAGTCTCATTAATTTGTCCAAACGAATTTAAGAATTTTCGTACAGCTCTCTCAAGTCTACTCAAGTCTTGTGTTCTACGTTCTACGTTCTACGTTCTATCGTTCTACGCTTAAACGTTTTTTTTTTGTTCTCAATATTGCATATTTCGTTTGAAATCATTATGAAGAATATTGAATTCCTCAGAATTTCACTGACTCTCGTCGGTAAGTAGAATCATAAGTATAATTATATAACTAGGTACGCGTGACTTAGAATTTTCCAGAGTAGTTAATATAATAAATTGTAAAGATTTAACGGGAGTCTTCTCAATTAATATTATTATTTATTTATTCCTTATAAATTATTATTCTGTATAGATTTATATACGATTCTTATTTATAAATAATTATTAACTATAGTGTTAATGCGCATCGATTGGGTACTCACGGTTAAGTGAAAGAAGCACGGCTATCAACATTTTTTAAAAAAATCGAACACCATACTATTTTTTTTAAATTTTTTGTTTGAATAGAACTATAATATTAGGCGTTATTATTAGTATTTATCTCAATTATTTTCAATTATATTATAGGAAGTATTCAGACACTGTAGTTCTTAAGGTTTCACAGTTCGCGCGATACTGTATTTAAAATTGAAATAACTATTTTATAACGACCAGAAAGGTCAATATTCCTTTGATGCGACACAACCTAACTGCAACCTAACTGCAATGATAATACAATATTGTTAATTTTGTAACTTTTCTTTATTCATCGTGTTAATGTGTTATTTATAGGTTTATTGTGTTCTGGTGGTCAAGCAATGAACATTTATCCGTTATCAGGCAGAGAAAAAAATATACCTTTTACTGCTCTTGATAAATTTGCCTCACAGCCAAAGCCACCAATTTTGTTTGATTTGTATACTGGATTATTTAAAACTATGGTTGAATTTTTTGATAGTTCGACAGCAATTGACACAGGTATTGTCAAGAGAACCGCCAGAAATGCCAATACGGACAGAACTAAGTTGCCAGAAAATATAAATGTGACTATTAAGTACAACAATGTAACTGAAAGTCAAACACAAACAAATATCCACTACTCGATGACTAGCAACTCAACAACTATTCATCACCTGTTAACTAATAATAATACAAAACAAAATAACGATACTTATGTGAACAAGTTCAATAATTTGTCAAACACATCGTCCACCTGGCCGGATTATTCAACACTTAGAAGTATGCACTTTTGATAATTACCAGCATAATAATAATTATTTTTTACGACATTTTAACCAAATACCACGTTTAGTATTCATTTTTTCTGCGCATACATGGAATATATATTTTATGATTAAAAGTATGAATTTTTAATGATAACCACAGTATATACCTAATAATTATTATTTTTAGATTATTTTTCAGAACAATACGACAAAATAGTTAAAATGTTATATACAGATTATACCACTTTACTACCACGTTCGTTTATGGCATCGATTGTACATGGTATTAGAAAATATTGGATGTTTAAAGGTATGAACTTTTAGATTCTGAGCGGAGCGAGGAAGCTAGTGGTTGTACAATGGTATTTATTTTTAGATTCTGAGCGGAGCGAGGAAGCCAGTGGTTTTACAATGGTATTTTTTTTAATTTTTAATTTTTTTTTTTTAATATCCTGTATACAAAATTCTTACCGGAAGGAGTGCTTCGATTTTAACATATAGTGCCCTATCTTTTAGCAAATTGGATCAAAATGGTACTTTAAAGAGGTCATTTTTCGATTTTCTCAATAGTTATTTAATGCCACGGGAAAAACTACTGACAAATTACGAAAAACCGCTTAAAATGGGATTTTAATTTCTAACGCTTTGTTTATCACCGTAGCAACAAATAAAAAATTGTAATATTATAATATTAATTTATCTTAAAGGCTATAATAAATAATAAAAATTTAAAAAATCCAGACTGATAAACCGTCTCCGCTCAGAATCGTTTTTCTTATACAATGCTATTATAAATTTATATCATTGAATTCAAGTTTAATACAATTCATTATACATTGACTCACTTGTAACCTCCTGTACAACAGAGTGACATCCACTTACCCGCTTTTTTAACGATTATCTGTAAAATAATTATTATTTTTAAATAATTTTTCAGGATTTTCTGTGGAAGCAGACATTGTCTTGTATGTGTCATTAGTAATTTTCTGCGGTAAGAAAATATATAGTTTATCAGATATTTTTCATGACATTTAATTTATATTTAACTAGCTGATCCCGTGCACTTCGTTGCCCGTTAAATGTATCAACTCTATATGACTCAAATTTTGTTCAATTTGTTATTTAATATTCGGTATATGGTGTTCAAAATTTATCTTAACTTTTCCGTTGCCCGGAATAAAAATTCTGATTCGCAGCAGTACATTATCAGGTAGGCAATCTACCGCGGTAGATCGCGGACCTCGCGTGCTATTTATACGTAAGTGTATGATTTAACTCTAAAGGGTCAAAGTTATATCAAGTTTGTCGTCTTTACTTAATTCCACCTACGATGGATTAATATAATCCAATTTACACAAAATCCTATCTACCTAACCGTACTAAAATCCGATGAATAAAAAAAAAACAAATTAAACCCTTTGTAAATTAACCTATCTTCTTCCCAGAGGTCTAATCTACCTACAAACATTAATTTATATAATATATCTAACTATATAAATAAGAGACTATAAACTATACAGACTAAGCTCTAGAACTACTTATCAGATCTTCTTGTATATTATACAGCTGTCCCACCCGGCGTGCCCGGCAAAAAATTACCTCAGGTGAAATAGTTGGCAATAGCCAATATAACTTATGTGCATAAGTTCAAGAACTGAAAAATGCATTAATTGTATATTATCATAGCTGATCCCGTTCATTGCGTTGCTCGTTAAAATATGTACCAACTCTATAGGATTCAAACTTTATTCAATTTGTTTATTTATTTAAAATTCGGTATATGATGTTCAAAACTTAAAAATTTTCATCGATCATCTTGTATATATTACCCGAGAGACACTACGCTTGTATGTATTGTATGCGCGAGACACGTAGTATGTTTTCAGGTAGGTAATCCACCTGCGGTGGATTGCAGACTCCTTGAAGTGCGTACCGTACGTAATTACGAATGTTTCATCAACACGTTGAATTACGATGTGTATGTGTCGAAAAATTAGTCTTGGGAATACCGTTTTTACTAAGCTACATAGCAACAGGTCTAAAATTATATTCATTATTCAATCATGACCAATAGCAACCTTACAATAAACGAAATAATATAATTATTTAGTTTCTATTCTTACTGGACAGATGGCACTTACATCCAAATTTTCTACTTTTCCGGGGAGTTAAGAACCTTCTCTGACAATATTGTGAACACACGAAAAAAAAGAATTAGCCAAATCGGTGGCAGCCGTTTACGTGTGATGGAGCGTCCAAGGCAAATTTATATATTATAGAGATAGATAAGTGGATAGATATAGTAATATATAGATAAAAAAATTTTGTTAAAATACACACACAAAAAAAAGGTCAGAGTCCAGGTAGATGGAAACCCTTGGGCCGCCGTGCCGTACCGTATTTCCCGTTATCGGTCGACTGCTTATGTTATTGTTAATGAATATAGATATACAATTACACGTAAAAATTTATTTTTGCCAATTTCAACCCTTTTAAATGAGAATTTCGAAAAATCCTTTCTTAGTGCGCCTATACATAGTAATAAGTACATATCCTGAAAATTTCAAATAAATCCGTACGGTAGTTTTGGCTGTACGTTGATTATTGGTAAAGTATACTTTCTCTTATATATAGAGATTCATTTTATTACCGGTTATAATATAATTATTTATTTATAGCATTCAAAATAATATCTTAGTAACAGGCGGGGCGAGGATATAGAAATCTGAAGGGGGGGAGTTCTGCTTTTTTCCAAAAAGATGACAAATATTATTTTATTTTCATTTACATACATTAAGGGTGGCTTCTCAAGGTACAGTAGCTCGACTACAACTTGTTGTTTCACAAAATTTTTTTGAAAACTTAAGTTTAGGAAATGCCTATACATATTATATAATACTTATAGTTTTTCTTTTTATAATCTTTATAATCATTATTATTTTTTTTTTTTCCAGGAATGCTGCTGTTTTTTGCTTTTATTACTATAAAATCTATATGTCAATTATTGAGCCTCCGGCGTAAATTTAAAAAAAAAGATTTCTTGATGTATGTAGTGTAGTAATGGAAAAAAGATACATAACATTGAGACGTAAACATTTTGTCGATAAACTATTTCATGTCAAGGAGCCCACGAGGTGAATTGATTCAACGGCAAGAATTTCGATTGCAGTAATGGGAAAAACTGCTACTTAAAAAAGTTTATTGTTAAAGGTATTCGCCTCAATGTTAATGTTTGTACAAAAAATAAAATAATATTTGAAAAATATCTATATATTTTTATTTTTTTTTTTTTAATCTCAAAAAAAACTCTCTTCAATTTTGAGTAATTTTTATGTTTTTTTACGTAAACTGCTCAACCTTGGTTTCCATTAGTATAACCTACGTCCTTTTACGTGTCTGAATAAAGTACCTACATGATATTATTATAATACACTCTTACATATTATAATACTGATGCCAGTCAGTGGTCGAGGAGCCGTATACAACTATTTGTACACTGACCCCGAAAAAATTTACCTACAAATGCACAGAAATGAACACGTCGTTAAGGATATTAATAATATATATTATACAAAATGTATGTCATTATTTTTATGATAAATCGGTGAATTAAGGACACATAAATAAATATTTATTTGGTTAGTGACAATTTTCGAATTACATCTCAAAAATACCACCGTATACTGAACGATTATTATCGAGATGAAAAATGGTTGAATTATTTCAAAAAAAAAACACATTAATTAATTTCTAAGAACTGTAACTTGTAACGACAATTCTCGATTATAACAGTTTAAGAATCATCGTACCTATTGAATTACGTAGCACGCGCCATATTATATGTACACAGCTGAAATATAAAATTGATGGGTACTTACGTTTTAAAACGGTTCGTTTAATTTGGTTGTTTATAGTGTCTTCCAAAACGTGATTAATCACGTCGCACGATGTACTAAATTGTACAACTTGTGCATTCGATTCTCAATGATTTACGCTCGAAAATCATTATATTTTATAATTAACACACGGCTATATTTCTCTAATTTGAATAATTTATACTGCAACTATATCAGATGGCCGTTCTACACAGAATTCAGAAATACGCGTTTCAGCTGCTGCAGCGTTGCTCCCTAGCTATGTATGTTCACCGAGACGCAGTTTAAATATTACAATATGTTCGCATTGTTAAGTAGTACCGAAACGAAAATCGATAATATTTTCGATCTATATATTATCGTGCCTAAAGGTTCGCCGCGGCGGCACCGAATATAATTTATTCAATAAAGGATTCCGTTGTTATGTGTATTGTGTTGCAATACATCTGATGCGAAAGAAAGAAATACTCGTTGATATTAAAGAGGTTTCCGTTATAGGGAGGTGAAACCGGGCGACTGTCGCGGTAAACATATAATATTTTAACCAAACCACAAACCGTGTATACAAGGTGATGCACCAAGCGTGCTACCCCCCCCCCCTTAATCTATTATATAATAATGCATTTCTTTCAGTTCTGATTTTTGGTGCTTTCAAGTCCAACTGATTTTAAATAAATTAGTTTTTTTTATATTATTTAAACAGTATCTTGTAGTAATATAAAAATATTTTTTTAAAATAGAACCACCTTTTTTCAATGTACTTTCTTACAAAACGAGAATAGTTTCTGAATTATTGAACCTAATCTTTACCTACTTGGCTACGTATAGTAAAATGTATTAATCATCAATTAATATAGAATATTTAGTATAGTACCTACCTATTACATTCTTTGAACTTTTACAAATTATAAAACATTTATAATAGTTGTAATTTTCAAATCATCATAATCCTTCAATCTTCTAAACCTATTATCATGGACTAGTGTAAGTAGCAACATTGATTATAAACGCTAGTATTTATAATCAATGGTAGTAGATACTTAAAATATAATAACTCCGGAATTACTCTGTACTACATTTAAATTTGTATATTTGGGCATCTTTAAAAAAAATACTCATCAATTTAAAAAGGATGCGTCTCTCGTAAAAAAATAAGATTCCATCATCACGGGACACCTATTAAATTGTACACAAATTATAAGTTTATTAAAATATGGCCCTTTATAAAATACATATCATGCTTGAAAATTCTAAAAAAAAGAATTTGAATTGTTTAAGGACAAATTGTGACCGATCAATCTTTGTAAATCACCCTGTATATCCATGTAGGTACCGTGTATCCTCAAGATATTGTGACATATTATCATTTGAATGTAACGACAATGTCAAATCCACTAACTATACATATATATGTGCTCTATAATATATGTATACGACACGTAACGCGGCCAGACCGGTATAATATATTAATTTGACAATAATTATTTTCACGTCACCACAATGGGTCGGGTAATTTTACTAATGGACGTCGTTATGCGGTGTAATATGGTAATTCGGACGGTCTGTATTATTAGGGACGGAAGTAGAGTTTGAAAAAAAAAAGGGGGTTTACTACGGGACAAGCGGACACGCCACCCACGTAAGTGCTCGCGATGGGAAACCGTTGCGGAGTGCCACCTCCAAGTGCACCACACTGGTATGTATATATATAGGTACATACGAATTTGTAAAATGCGTACAAGACGTACCTACACATAACGATCGAAATATACTTAGGCCGAAGTGAAACACCGATTTCGTTTTTACTGTAATATAATATTTATTATAGTCTAATATCGTGAGGCTTTTATATTTTTGTGCGAGTTGCACAATGGTTCGTTATAATAATATATGACGTGTTCTGCAGTGCAGTCAATCGGACAACACATTACTTATTATAAATTTTAATGCATTTCACGTAGTAAATGTGAGAGCATTGACTAGTCTTAAAATATTAAATATAAGTCAAAACTTCAATTTTATCGTAACTTTTTGACCCGACTAATTAGTCAAGTTGTCTAATTTAATTAACCTAACTGAAGCAGTTAAAGTATCCAGTATCCGTTGTCATAATATACTTAAGCCTTTCCCGGTTAATTTGAAAGTTAAAATCGTGTTTATAAATATTTATTAATTAATTTTAATTTTTTTCGTTTTACCACTCTGCCTGCTGCGCATAGGTACAAAATTTTTTTAATGCAAATAGAAAATTGTAGACAAATATTAATGTTCCTCGATTTAATAGTTTACTTGTGACCAATTCAAGTTGATTATTTTCATAAACTCGCACACCTTTGCATAATATCATAGTATTATACCTGCACAAGCATATAACATTATTGTACGATAATACCATGCATATGTACTCATATAGTTAACGTTAAAACATAATACTATTGTACACCTACTTACAACCTAAACATGTTTTTCCGAGCTACAATTTATATCGCACACGCCTATAATACAATAAAATATATGATAATATAATAATTGACCGTTTATATTTTGTGCGGACGTGTACAGGGGGGGTGTACCTACTTATTTCGGCGGCTATTGCACGTCAACGGACAAAGTTACATTATCGTCGTAATTTATAGCCTTAGAGGTACACTTGGGACGCGTCGCGAACTATAATATTGAACGAAACCGTTTTCGAACAATGAGACGCTAACGAACGTTTTGCACTACACCGCAAAAGCGTTTCGTCGAAAACACACTCCCACACGATCGCATTAAATGCATTTAATATATATAGGTATGACGGGCAATGTCAGGTCATGTCGTAAATCCTGATCGCGACCGTCATTGATCACCGTCGTCCAATCGTTCACGCCGCACCGTTCGATCTCATTTGAATAATCATAATATAATATATATGGTATATGACAATGGTGTATAACATACGGTTGTAATATTATTATTTGAATTAATTTCAGCGCCCCTTCACACATCGTTTACTCGAAATAAAATGCAAAACTCCGCGCATACGGGCTACAAACGCCCAAAGGTTGACGTATCGCGAAAAGGCGCATGACTACGCGTCGTTGTGTCCCCGTGAAACTTCATCGCCAATCATTTATGGCGATCGATTTCAGGGTTTACATCATTTATAAATCGTGATAACTCGAATGCTGTAGGGCTAACTATTATTCGTATCAACTGCATCGGTTACGTAGGCCATACAGTGGTTGATCGGTACAGTGGCTGACGCGTTCCGCCGCCTAAATTGTATTCAATATTTTTACGGTAAAACGCATCGTTTTCTCTTCACACCGGTAGGTATAGCCAATCCGAATTCGGAAACATTAACGTTTTTCTTCACACCGGTTTGGCCACGATTTCCGTGGTAATCAGGCCTCATTTTCCGTCGCGGATAAAATTGCGGTGAATCGGTCGGTTGCAGCCACTATAAGGACCGTGAATAGCATACGTCATCGAGGTACCCGCCCGGCTGCTTAAAGACACTGACAAATGCCAGTAAAGTTAATATACTACTCGATTATATTTTAATTTTACGATATCTTTTTCGATGGTTTCGACTGGTTTCTGAAAGTCGTGAGGGTCTGATCTTATAGCGGCGAAACAAATCACGTAAACAATTTTGAAATGTCGAAATCAAAAAAAGTGCGGTGGATTTCGTTCGAATCAAAAACGAGTCCATTTATATTTCATTATGCAAAAATGCAAAAAACTATTATATCAACATTTTTAAAAAATTATTTCAACACATCATTCGGTACGTTTTAATTAAATAAAAAGCACCCCCCGTAGGATTGTGAACAATGTCAGGTCTGCAACCATCAATTAGCCACGGTTCGTTCGAATTCTGATTTACCTCGTTCCCCAGATCCGCCGACCCGAGTCCCTGAGAAATAAAATCGACAGAACACGACAATATTATTTCAATTATAATAATCATTATTATTGTTGTAATCGAGTAATGAATATTATTATTATTTTTGTTTACAGTGCACGAACACCGATAAAAGCGTCGTAATTCGATCGCGGGAATACGTAAACTGAATACTGATTCGATTACAGAGCGCGTAACTTAGGTGCCTGCCCGCTGTGTGTGTGCCTATTATAATATAATCATTAATTTATACGTAAATAATACCTGCGCGGTTATTACGCCCATAAAGATATGTATATTATTGTTGTGCGATCGACATAATGAAAACAATATTACCCGTCGATATAATATAATATAATAATCATACAAATTGTTTTTAACGGTTGATTAAATACCGCGTGAGACTGTGTATATATGTGCACTGCAGTCGTATAATTGGGTGTTTATATTATAGGAGGCTCTCGCGGTTAACCGATCATTATATTATTTTTGCCTCCGGACAATACATAATCATATTATTATTAATAAAAAATTATTATACTAAAATATCGTATAATTTATATATATATTAGGTATTCGTATTTAATTTTGGGAAGGCAGGGGGGGGGACGAAAATACCTCGTGTTATGCATACGCGAGCGTTTACAACACACATGTTAAATAATATTATGTCCGACGACCTCCCGACGATTCGCTTCCGCGCGGTTTGTTTTTTTTTTGTTTCTTCCCATTCCGCTCCATCGACAACTGATTATTATTATTATTATACATACCTTCGCACCATGTGTATTTTTAATAACAATCATTAGCGGTCCGTTTTCTTTCGAAAATCGTTTTCAGAATACTCGACCGACCGGCCGACCGAGTCCGAGGATAATGCATTAAATACGTTTTCTCGGCGAGGGACAGCGTTCTGTGCACAATAGGCAGGGGGTACCTCCCTATAATAAAGAAATCAAATAAAACGAATGCGTCGTGCTGGTTCGGTAGCGAATTACGATCGCGAAGACCCGACTTTAATGACGACAGACCGAGGTTTTTTTTTTTTTTAATCTTAACCGTAATTACTAATTAGTAAATTATATGTGATTAAACAGAACGACTTACATATATTATTCAATGTGATATGTCGATTCGAGAAAACTAGGCGAGCGTTGAGTGTTAAAATCACGTTTATACAAATCAATATAACTGTGGTCATCCGTGCTGATTAAATGCGTTTTTGATTAACCCGCACTCTGTAGACAATGGTTTCGAATAAAAACAAGCGAATACATTGAGTGGACACACAATTATGAGTTGTAAGTAATGAGTAAACAAACCACTACACATATTACGACGGACAATAAGAATGAATAGTATGATGTATTTTTGAAAGTGTTACAACCACTAATGTCTGACCGGGGCGGAAAGGAAAATCAAAGGAATTTACTTTTTCTTAACCGCGTTTATAATGTGATGTGTCTACGGATCGGCTATAAACTTTAAGGGTTAAAGTGACTGTCTGGTAATTATTATTAACTGTTGGAACCGGGAACGTCGACTCAATAGTGAACAAACTCGAGTTGATTTTTTTTCCCTCGCCCACCTGCTTTGATTAAATACACAATAATATTATAATATATACGACATTATGCCCGTGTATAATAGGTATCAGACACGTTGTATATATATACATGCGATATGCCTACTAACGGTCCATATATAATATCGAGGGTAGGTTATGGGCGCACCGTGAGAATTCGTCCTGGAAAAGAACTATACGTTATGTATCGTATAGTATACGGTATCGGCCGCGGCGTTTTTGGGGAGGATTGCGGACTTTGTTTTTTTTTTTTTTGTTTTCTCGTTCCATTCTCTATCTGTACACGGCGGCCTTCTCTCTTTCCCTCGCCGCGCGCGCACATAATATTATTATGGTTCGGACAACGCAGCTCGGTTCACCCGGAGCACAGGACGCGCCGCCTCTCCCGGACCAGGTGACGAAGCCGCCGCTGGTACAATATAATAATAATAGTATAATATACTGATATATACACGCGGAGACATAATATATATATATATATATATACGAGTATACGCATAATACACAGGTACACCGAGCACGAGGATTTCGCAGGCCACGCGAAAACAGATGTCGGTCACGCCTTTTCGACCGGCCGCTGCGGCGGGATGCGTGAATAATGTGATCTCGCATTAGCCCGTAAAAACGTTACGGGCCCGGAACCGACGACGACGGCGTATGGCGTACCGTAGCACTCGATTAAGTTCGGACTGCGCATAATATTATACGCGATTATAAACATAGCACGTATATACAGGGTGTTCCGCGTATAAAGGAATGCGGCATTCGACAGAGTGGTGTAGCTCCGACAGTCTGTCTCTGCGGGTTCCGGCCGTAGTGTGATCCATCGTTCGGCCGGTGGTCGTACTCTGGTTGTGCTTGCGCCTTTGCCGTACGTACAGCCGACTATACAGAGCTCTTGAGAAACAGCAGAGAGGAGAACGAATCGAAACAAGGGCTGTCGGCTCGGTCGTGGTAGTCGTGCACACTCGACACGTCGGCCTGCAGGGTTTGTGAGGACGAGTTTTTTTTGTTGGGGGGGGGGGGGCAAATTGAATATTTGTGAAAAAAATGTATGAAAAAACTTCGCAGGTAACGCACAGTTTTCGGTTCCGATCAGTACCAGTCGATCTTGTAAGCGCACGCCTAATATTTGGGGTCAATACCACCTACGCCTACCTAATACTCTGTTGAAAATATCATTTTGTAACCAGAACAACACATTCTTCATGCGGAACACCCTGTATGATATACCATCATAATTTAATGCCGGGACGGCGTGTACGATAAAATGTGATATAAAAATGTGTTTAATACGTTTTATTGTTTTATATATTATATACTTAGGTATGCATTATGTTATATTATACCATCGAGCGCGGGGGGGCGGAACCGGAACGATATTGCAGTGTATCGCCATCGTCGTGGGCCTATGTATAACATTATGTTTATAAGGAGATGTACACTGGTAGATAGGAAACCGACACTTAATCGTCTGCCACGCGATACGGTGCGGAAAGGGTTAAGCGAACCGCGGTGATGCGGCGCCCGGCAATTTACACGGGCCGATATGAACATATTGTGTACAATTATTATTATTATGACGGGCGCGAAGATGCGTACAAGACGATTATGATGATAATATTGTTTCGACAATAGGTATTACCGCATAATAATATAATGGTAGTGGTGTACGCGTGGACAACGATGGCTGGCCGACTATATCAAAATTAATTTATACCACGTACGAAATTTATGACGGACGACTCGATTCGTGGTTATACGTGATAATGAAGGCTGGGCATTGACGAGTTAAAAGTTAAAATTAAGTCGAAACGTCGAGTTAGTTTTAAATAAGTTGATTGACTCGTTACTATTTTTTCAAATTAACTTTTGACTTGATGAGTTACTTTTTTTTCAAGATTAGCGCGTTGACATCGAGTCAATTTTATTTCAAAAGCATCTAGATTAAGTTAATTTTCGTCCGAAGAATGATGCAAATTTTTGAATGGGTTTTTACTTTGATGTATCATTTTAAATTTCCCCAGTAATTTTCTCGGGCGTAAAGAAAAACTATACGATAAACCGTGTCAAGTGTCTGGAATTTTTTACTTTTGCAAATTAGAAAATTTTAACTTTACACCAAGTTAAGTTACTTTTTTTCCAAAGATAACTTTTAACTTAACTTAACGAGTTAAAAAAAATCGTTGACTTGCCCAGCCTTATTGATATAATAATATTATTATGTTATTTTATTTTATTTAACGGTATTGCTAACGATAGTTTTATTCTTTCGGTCTATTTCGATTATTTATAGTTTATACGGTTTTTAATAAACGTATACACCACATGAAAGTATGAGACTACATGAAGGGAATATGGGTGCAGGCATGGGCGCTAAGCTCCCCTCTCAAGTATTTTTATAGCTTCGACAAATATTATACGAGTATATTGGATAATAAGTTATGAAAAATGTATTCTTAAATAAGGCAAAAAAAATAAGAAGAACGATGCTGCAAGACTGTTTCCTACTCAAACTTGGATGTTCTCGATAAATAGATAAATATATAAAAATGTAAATTTATTAAAAATTACGATGTATTAGAAATATATAATTAAAAAAACAGACAATTATAGTATAAGTATAAAATTTAATTTGATAATAAAAAAAAAATAAATATATACATATATATTATATAAATATCATTGTTAATTTTTTTTTATTACAAGACACTTGTCCACTCACATTTAAGTACACACGCTTATAGTAGAGAGGTGAGGGGAAATGTTCAGAGAGTTTTTTAAAGATCAATCATCTTCATGTCATTATTTATAAATGAGTGCTACAGCCTCCCCCCTCATATGTGATCCTAGTTGTGCACATCATGCATATACCTAAATAGTTAAAGTCTATTATACTGCTATTATGATGAATAATGAAAATACTAGTTTCAAAAATAATTGAAATTCAATTTTTACTAGGATTTTATAATAATAATAAGTAGGGACACACAAATATTCTGAGCAAATGCGTATACGTAGATGCATATTAGTTTCACAGCAATATTTTTTTTCTATTAATAATATTAGATTACTTTTTAACAACCCCAACATATCGAATAGATGTTCGCCATCAATAATTGATTCTTTAAAAAAGTACCTAGCAAGCGTGGTTTTAACTGAGAACTATTTTCATTATGCTAATATTTAAAATTTATAATAACAGTGAAACATTATTCGAGCCACAGAGGTGAGTGAAGCGAGACGCTTTGCGAACACCCGTTATCTGTATTTCCTGTGTGGCTTTATTTTAAATTACAACCCTTACTGTCACTTTCATATTCTGAAACAATTTATTTCTATGAATATTTTTATACATATATGTCGACATTTACGTCTGAACGAACATTTTGCGAAAGTATTAAAGTTTTTATATGTGGGGCAAATAATATGCAAACTGATGAAATACACCACACCCACTCTATATTATTTCATATTATTTATAGATCGTATTATATGTAATAATAATAAATTAGAATATATTATTAGTATACACTAGCAGACCCGTCGAACTCCGTTTCGCCACCAGATTCGTTTTAAGTAACGTTGTAATTTTTTTTGTTATATATTTGAAAAGGAAAATATTTATTTCATTTCACAACAGTAATAAATTCATTACAATTACCTACTAAAATGAAGTGTTATTTAATTGTTTCATTGTAGTGCTCTTTGGTAAACCACATTTTTTGTTTTTTTGTCTGTCGTTAACACAACAAAGCGGATGGTTTCCCAACTCGTGAACACGCAACGTATAACTGTCCATGTGAAAAACAATGATTTTCCAAATTTATCCCGCAAACACTAAGCGATTGGCCTTGCGACTTATTATTGTCATTGCGAACGCAAGGCGAACTGGGAATTGCAATCGTTTGAAGTCAAACGGAAGATCAGTCGGAATCATTGGTATTCGAGGAATACATACATTTTCACCTGCGTACTTTCCGTTAATAATGGTTGCCTCAATTAAATTCGGCATAAGTCTCTTTACCGAAAGTCGAGTACCGTTGCAAAGTCGCGGTGGATTCAAATTACGCAGTATTAAAATAACTGTACCAACTTTCAGTTGCAAGTTATGTGGTGGAAATCCTGGTATCTCCAGAGAGTTCAAAAACTCCGTTGGATAATTTACTACATCATCGGGATTTGTTATTGAATCAACGGATTTGTATGTCACCAAATCGCCAGCAATTTTTGATTGAATGGTGAAATTCAGTGCTTGGACATCATTATTCGTTGCTGCAAGAATTGCTCGTTGACTTAACCAAGCATAATTCAAATTTGTGCGTATCCGATGGCATTCGTTCCAATGCTGTTTTGAACATATTAACCACAGCATTATTAGCGTGAAAAAATGCTTGCAACTGTTCAATAATTCGTCTCTTTAACTGTTGTGCTCCCTGTATATTGCACCGCACGTTCAGCTGATCCACCATCGACGAAATGAAATATATTTGCAGAAATTGATGCGGTTCATCTGGTGTGGTTGGCACCATTGAACCATGCAAATGATATATTTGACCTTGTATCTGTAATTGCAAATAATCATTAAAATTTGTTCATGAATACATTTTAAATCGTGTGATGGTGTAGTGTGTGGTGTATATGAAGTTGTTATGTGTTGTATTATGTGTTGGTTATGTGTGTTGTATCTTTTACCTTGCAAGTCGGCATGAAGCCGCCTTCTCGAATGATATTAGCTCCAAAGGAAGTCATGCGAAAGCAGTTATTGTATTCAAGGATGTGTTTAAGAAAATGGCTTGAATCGGGATCACTTTCATCAAACAATGTTTTCAGTGGCTGTGGTGGTGTAAGTAAAGGATCCAGTTTGACTTTTCCATTTGCGCAGCACAATCCAACCGTTTCTCTTTTGAACTTTAACGCATTGCAATATCTGCATATAGTCGTCATTCGTCCAACATCAAAATTTTCATCATCACTGTAGTTCGCAGTGGGATCATATTGGAATGCCAAGCGATTGTATGATGCCAATGATCTTCGTGTGCTCACGCGATGTCTCAATCGGTCATTTTCTCTTATTATATTTTGTCTTTCTTCTCTTAAGTTCCTTGAATAGACTTGTTGCTGGCTTGCATGTCTTGTGCGGCGGCCGATGTTCGAACGTCGTTCTCTAGGCATTTTGGACTATGGACAGAGTGTTGAATTAACTTCAAATGCACGATCCACATAATTTACACTGAGCTTAAATGAAATTAACTGAGCAGAGAATGTCTCAATCGGTCATTTTCTCTATTATATTTTGTCTTTCTTCTCTTAAGTTCCTTGAATAGACTTGTTGCTGGCTTGCATGTCTTGTGCGGCGGCCGATGTTCGAACGTCGTTCTCTAGGCATTTTGGACTATGGACAGAGTGTTGAATTTAACTTCAAATGCACGATCCACATAATTTACACTGAGCTTAAATGAATTAACTGAGCAGAGAATAATGACTATCTGTCAAACACTTTATCACGCACCGTTGCTATTGGTTTGAAGTACATAAAAATAATATATAAAAGATATAATAGATGTATAATAGATGGCGCTGTATGTGAAAAACGATTTCAACACTTTTCTGTTGAATTTTTCCTGAATTTTCAAGAATTTTCTTTGCTATAAACCTCACGTAGCCCAAGACCTTTCAAACGAATGCAAAACCATGGAAATCGGTTGGTGCGTTCTGGAGTTATAGCGTCAGGGAGGAAAACCGGACTTATTTTTATATATTAGATTAAATATTTTGTTTTTGTCCTTAATATACACTATACAGTATGCGTAACAAAACGTTTGAATACAAATTGAAAATATTAGTTCTGATTAGAGGTTAACAGTTTATATCGAATTAGTATTATAGGTTCCTACCTACACATTATTTAATATTCTTGATGTTTTCGAATAAAATATAGATACCTAACTGATTTATTCTACAACTAATAAATGGCATAATTTTAATGGCAAAATAAAACGATAAGAAAAATTATATTTTGATATTTTACAGTTTACGAATCATTGCCTGTTTGAGCAGAAATTAAAACACACAATAAGTCAATATAAAACGTAGTCACGAATTTTTCAGCAATAAAAACAAAAAACTTCACAATAATAGTAATGACCCGAAAATCTGAGAAAGATAGGGTCTTCTCCTATGATCACCTCCATTGGATCTACGAATATTTTCATTCCAAACATATATAATATGCATGTTTCATATTTTACCCACTATAAAGGTGTACCTTATTATTTCGTTGCATTCGTGAACCGTGGTTTTTTTGATTATGGCGATCCAATATAAAATTTGTAAAAAACGAAAAAACGCGTTTCGTTATTTTTAATTATTAATTTGTTATGACGTTTTTAAAACTATAACACAATTTATTGTTTTAACAGCAAAATTAAATGTTTGTTTTTAATGTTAAATATATTTTTTAATGAAAGTGCTGTTTTTCGAAAGTTTTAATGGTCAAATCATCAGTTTTGGATTCGCAGCTTTATTAACTATACGGACACTACGGCTCTCCGAAGTTTAGTAAATTCATTAATAGTTTTAATTTAAATAGTTGGAATACATTTCATTTGCCACTACTAAATTATATTTTTTAACCATAATTTTAATTAATACTGCAATTTCATATCTTTTTATAAACTTAAATCGGTAATCTAATAAAACACACAAAAACCATAAACATTTCATTTATTTTTGTGGCCTACAAAGTTGTTTGCAAACATTGTTCATTATTTCAAATGTTAACATGAAAATAAAAATGAGAATATGGACATTGGTATTTATACTTAATATATTCATCATACAGAATACATATGTAATATAACAATGATATAATTCAATCTGACATTTTAACGTAGGTACCTACCAACCTACCTACCTAATTTAACGATGATGGTACCTACCAATATAGCAATATAGTGTTGTTACATCACGTGAAAAACAAAATTAAAAAAATATTATGTTAATAACCTACAAGTAGAAAAAACGCCTATACCTACAGTTGAAGTAATAACTAGACGAAAGAATAAAAAAAATTACCCTAGAAGGTTATTTTTTCTTCTATTTTTTTTTTTTTTACAAGTAGAGGGGAGAAAAAAACTTTTGTTTGCGTGAATTATGTGCAGCCAAATTTTTTTTAATCATCCGGAGTTAAACCCTCCGTTTGGAAATCGCACTTAAAAAAAAAAAATACACAATATAATATTTCCAGGTGTAATTACGTTATTCACATACGCGTATAAAAATTACGATTTTATTGAATTTGCTAACCGAGTTATTTGGCATTTAAATGTCGTCTTATTGTTGTCTGGATAATAATGAAAAAATAAAAAATAAATATGCGTTTACACAGGTACGGCACAACAGGGGGAGATATGTGAGCATTTTCTAAGGATTTAAAAATAGGGTCTATATATAGGGATAAAAAAGTATTATTGGAATCTCACAGGTATTTAAAATTAAAATGCGATCACTGGTTTAAAGCATATTGTTGTCACTGCTTAGAAACACTGATTTGTGTAGACCAGATTTCCATACACTTACAGTAAAAATGTAATGCTCGAGTTAAATATCATGTTGACATTTTGTTTTACATAATTTTGAAATTATACCAAAAAAAAATTTTTTAAATTTGGTTTTTGTGGTAGGTACAGTATTTCTGACAGATATAGACGATGATGAATATTGTTTTTTTTGTAGAAAATATGGTAAGGTAATAAATAATAATATATGATCAGATATTTAGACCATATTATTTTACCACATTTCAACTGTATATTGTGTATATGTTTGTCAGCTACTCCGTTTGCTTGAACCTAATACAAATCAAATAGATTTTGAATGTATAAACAACAAAATTTATGTAAATAATGATATTAATAATTTGTACTATTGTGTGTTCATAAGTTATGAATAGTTATGAATCATAATTGCAGTTGAAAGGAGGGCTAAATTTCCCAAGTTTTTCCAAATCTATAAAAACTTGGACTGTTTAATTGTGCCTATGATTAATCGATTAAAAGGAATTTTAGACGTACACCATCTAATATTATTTCGTTCATAAAATAATTATTTCAAGATGTTAACACGCCTACACGATTTTTTCGTTTTTTATTGTTGCTCGTCTGCGCAACAGTAAATACAAATAAGTATCTATTCTAATATGGCACTAAAGTAAAATTGTGTTTAGATACCACAAAAAGTGCCTGGTACAAAATAGATACCGGGTCTACGAAATTCTGCTGCAATATGCCATCTACCGTAATTTAATGGTGGTTTAATATATTTAAGGCTGTCTACAAATCAAATTTATTTGACCGTTATAATACATTATATTTTCTACATTCTACTCAGTTAATTTCTTCATGATATTAACATGTACTGTGAAAGTTATACGTAATTATAAATTTCTTACATTTCGAAGAACAATTCTTCTAATAAATCTAATGTAGATGGTTGAACTTGAACAGAACGCAAACTCTCTCTTCCTGAGGTTGGGATTCTATTGCTCTGATATTATTCATAATGTATAATATAATATTATCTTATGAATTATGATAATACGTTTTAATTGCTCCTCGTGTTTTAATGTATTATACTTGGTCTTGCATGACGTCCCCAGATCATTTCTACATCGTCAATATTTTAGCACCACTTATCGAGTCAATAAATCGATGATTGTTATTCATATCAATAGATATACACAAAATACAACCGCAGACTATGCCTATTTATTTATTTTTTGACATAAATTGTATTTAATTTACACTTACATAATACTAACGTCTAATATTAATTGAAAAATGATCAAACAATTATTAATAGTCAATAGATATTTATATTTGGCATAGACAGCATTTATACTTAACCATCAAATGTGAGATGGATAGCAACATAGCATATTCAACGAGTACCCATCATAATATTGACAATCGGCGTAGGCATTTTATAATCCCAAACGTACCATAACGTAAAGAATATCTATTTATATCAACGTCCATCTTTCCATATCTGTTTTACTAATAAGGTTTTATCACCTAAACCCTATTACTATTTATCGCTACAATAATATATTATAGGTCCTCTATTTGTGTTAAGTGTATAAGAAGATTAAAATAAATGCGTACAATTAAAATGTAAATGTTATGTACTTTTGAGTAAATACGCTTGTGCGCATATTTTAACGGTTTTAAGCCCAAAAACAATTTAAATTTCGATCGAGACGTCACTATAGTAGTTAGAGCAAAAAACAAAAATGCTCACGCAGCGGAAAAAAAATAAATATCGCATCGTTATATTCCCGATGAGGGTGTGCTGAAAACTAGATTCGTAGACAATTTTTTTAATCCTCAACACGTTTTCGTCTGTAAACCGGTGGCTGAATTTAATTATATTACTATATAATATACAAGCCATTATAAAGTGATGACCGACAGATGTGATACTCTGTTTCGATGTTTTCGTTTTTCTTTCATTTCAATACAGCATAATATTATATCGCTATAATAGTGCCTACTACAACATGTGATGATGGTGTTATCCAACCGAAACTTTACACACGCGTACATCGATAAATTTGCAGTTTGCTCGTGGTAGTGTTGTTACCGGGCGAGTGGTGTGTACATTAATAATACTATTATATTGTATGATGATAGGCGCCGAGAAGTTATTAATTTTCGGGCAAACAGTACGAAAATATAATATCGTGCACGCGATTATATGCTGTAATTATTTACGGTACATCGATTTGGCAAACTATGCATTTACACACAACATCAAGGTCGGGCTGGACGACAGTTTCCACCGGAAATATTCATCGAGCCCGGTCCGCATATTGCGAACAAGATAAAAAATTATAAAATTTATAATATTACGACGGCGGCACGCGTGGCGCGACTGCAAGCGAGATACAATAATAATTATCAGGCGAGTAATTAAAAAGAATCCGATAATCCGGATTTTGGCAGTCTGACCTCGTCCGCCGAGAAACTTTTTTCTATCCACCGAGCTTTTCGAACCGAAACCGCGGTTATAACGTTATAAAAGGTTTCGCGGAGAGTTCCGATCGGTTCCTGTGAATGTATCACAAACGCGGACCTAGAAAATTGAAACGGTGAGTGCTCAAAAGAAAAAAAAATTTGGTTACACCTTTCTGATCGACATTATTTGTCTGCGATAATTATGAGCAACGGATAAAATAGACGAATCAAGAGGATGATTAATGTAAAACGTGGCATTCAAAACTAATTGCAAGAAAATAAGTAATTATCACTAATATTGTCTCGTAAAAAAAAAATCGATTGGAACAGCATACATAAATATAAACGCAAGTGTGGGGGCTTTAACTAGATAGCTATAAGAGCTTAAAGCTGTTTTAAAATGTTAATTTTTTAAGCTTTTTAACTTTTACTTTATTATTTAATTTTTAATTTTATAATCAATTCAATGGCTTAACCAGTTAATACGTCCAGTGTAATAACTTATAATTTTTTTTCAATTATTCTTAAAAATAATACTTTAATTTAAAATCACATAATTTAATATTTATAATTAATGCGTTATACCTGTAGTTAAAACTAATTAGTTTATTATTTATCGCGTTTAATCACGCTGTATGGATTGATTTTTAATACAAATAAACAAATAAATATTTGTAATTTAGTAAACACAGATGTGTTATAAATTTATTTAACTAGTACAAACAGCTAGCATATAATAAAAAATAATAGTAAGAAGCATTTTTAACAAAATGTTAGGTTAATTATTTAAAAGAAAATTGTAAGTTGCACGATTACTAGACATGTTTAACCCATGGGATTATTAAAAATATTAATTAGCTTCTTTTAAACAAATTTAAGTTAGTATTTTTTTTTAGGTACCTATATATAGGTATTTACTGACAATGCTCAAAATTGAAAAGCAAAAAACAATGTTATAAATATAATAATATAAAAATTATGCGAAATCGTACGATTCTTTTGTTACATATTTTGTGTTTATAGACCAAACCAGAACATTGTTGATTTATTACAATCACGTGTTCGAAAAGTTTATTTTAAAATTTTAAGAATTAGAAAATAATATTTCATCTAAATAATTGTAATCTGTATAAATGTATAATACACATGCGTTTATTAATTTCATTGCATAATATGAATGCTCAATAGTATTGTACAGGTAAAAAATGCTACATTGTTTACTGAAATTGATTCAATGTAATTTTACGCTTATATAAAAGGACAAAAAAAAATATTATTTAAAAATATGTTCCTGAGTACTAATTACGTCAAGATATGTACGTACAATTTATGATAATTTAACCATAAGACGATGGTGCAATGGTATATTTCTTAATAAAGTAGTTGGTTGAAATGTTGAATTGCATGTGACAAGCCGTCACGTTATTTTTTTCGTGCAAAAAAAAATTTAAGTTATAAATAAGACTAAATAAAATGTATAGTCATATAATAGTAATAATAATAAAAAAGCGATGGGGGTTTTCGACCCTAATCCAACCACCCCTCTTGGATATGGTGCTGCATGTGGACTCCTGTAGAGTACCTATATCTGCCGCTGAAATGTTTTCGGTTAATTCACAATATTATACTAGATTGACTTGTATTCAGAATAATGAGATAATAGTATTGTATAACTCCGATCCGTTTTTGGTATATAATATCCCCGTTTTCGGTAATAAAATCATAATCACCGAAGACGGCAACATAACAACATGTAAGTAGAACATATTTTATTATGAGTAAATTACTGTGTGTATATTTTTTATTTTACTTACCCATTCATGTCAAAGTCATCAATAAACCATAACAATATTATAGTTATTACTTATTAACCTCTAAATAAATAACAGTTGAATTAACATAATATAAGGGTAAAGAAAATAAATACCACGATCAGTTTTCTTTTTTGATGTTTAGCAGCAATGCTATTTAACGTAAAATATTCAAACAGCAAAATAATACTTATAAGAAATGTTTTCAATTGATCAAATATTTCACTGTTTTTAAATACATATATTATTATATTATTTTTATCAGACTAAAAATTATTTTCATTCTAAAGCAATAAAGTGTTATGCTTTACAACATATAACACCCAAGACCCAACAGGCATTTAATTCGTAATAAAACTGATTCATTCACTAAAACATTTTCAAAATTCTATAATGTTATAATATGCCAAAAAAGTTGAAGATTTTTTTGAAAATAATTTCGCGTAATTATTTCATCTCTATTGAAAATAAACGTTAAATTAATAAATATAATATTATTAATTGGTAAAAAATACAAGACACAATGATTATTATTTTATGAATTACAATAAAATAACCAAAATGTGCCTAAGTTCTGCAGTATTGTTTTTTCATGCCGTTCTGTAATGCATTACATGTATTCAACAATTCTCGGAAATTACGAACCTGCTTATAATTTTCAGGAAACTCATGAGCCACATTCATCACTTACTACTGATTTGTACGTACTTGACGTACCTCATCATCATGACCAACGGATATCCGTTGCATCCTAACTATTGTTCTTTGTATGTTCCGGACGAAAATTTCGTTATTGACGAACAAAACGCACCGGTTGCCACTAAGCCCGTACTGGTAAAATATTATGTTTAAATCTTAATTATCTTGCAACCCAATACCTTTCCGCTATTCCTATATCATGATGAAACCACTAATATATTACTACTGTCGTAATTATTCCTACATCACGAATGCGTACATTAAACGGGGTTATTCACAAAGCATGTTATTCCAAATTTTTTTTTTTTTTAAATAATAAATTTATTCAAATTTTGATTTTGAGATTTTTAAGTATACCTACTATTAAGATTATAACTGTAAGAACCATGTTCTTAAATAGCTACTTGCATTTTTTTAAGACCATTTAAGGAGTAGCGATACCAACATATTGTTTTCGAATGATAATCCACATTTTATATCATAATTTGTTAACCAGATGATTTTTGCCACAAATCTTTGATGCGTTTAAGTCACTTTGAAAAAGTAGATAGTTTCTATAAAGATGCATATATGTACTAATAGACTCTATATAGTCCTTAAAAATGGTTTAACAAAAATTAAAAATATATGAAATAATGGCATTTACTAAGTGATAGGCACTTATTACACTCCGACCATTTTTACGAATTATAATATGTTAATAGATTAATACGAATTATTAATAACTTTAAAATTAGAAACTATAATATTTGAATTATCAAAGCACTCTTATCTTAAAACGAATTATTATCGACCTATTATGAAAAATATACCTACATACCTGCCTTGTTCTTTGTTTGAATATACAATGTTGACAAAAATTGAACATTAAACGCTTTTAAAAAATCGTAATTCACCGGTCATAAAAATTTTATCAACACCAAAAAAATTAAATTTAAAATGCCAAAAATAGTTTATAATAATTAATAATAATATTAGAATAATTTTTTTAAATTTTTACTGAGCTAGAAAAATTATTATTTTAGTAAAAGCGAAATGATTCAAATTTCTATACTAAATACTTTTTGAACTATAAGGTTAAAAATTAAAACCGTTATTTTACGCATAATAATGTCTATAATTTCTTCAAAATTAGAACTCAATCACTCGCAAAAAATGTATACTTATGGGTATATGCTAAACATTTTTTTAAATTTCATTTACTTATAACTTATAACTTACGGACTTATGAGGAAACTTTGATTAAATGAATAAACCACAGTTATGATAAAAATGTTATTAATATCGAAGTACAAAACAATTCACACATTTTTGCAAATTTGACGAATTTCGTCAAAATTCTAACGCTCATAAAAATTTATTATGGATTTAAGCTCAACCTTTTATTTCTAATTTCAGTATAAATAACTTAAGAGGAACCTTTTATTATCTTTTAAATATTTTCAACCGACCCTAAAAATATTTATTAATACTTAAAAAAAAAAAATCAAACATTTAAAATGCCTATACATAGCTTAAAATTAGTCAAAATATTTTGAAAATTACACCATAATTAGATAATGACAATATAAACATTTGGTAAAAATTGTAAGTTTTTACGGTTATTTATTTTCGAATTACAACAAAATATTCTACTCGATTATGTCAAAAACTATTTTAAAGTTCCTTTTTCCTTAATTTTCTTCAATTTGCCTAAGAAAAACAAGTACAGAGAATTATTTTTATTTTTGACCTCCTATAGTTTATTAGTCTATAAATTATAAGTATAATTACTAGATTCGTTTTCCTATCAGAAACAATATTAAATGTGAATATTGAAGCAGTTTCACTGCTCCAAATGATAATATTATTTTAAAACATCAATACATTCCGCTCAGAATCGAAAACCAGACATCGCCTGTGTGGCCTGTATAGTTATATATATATTATTTTTGTCGCAGGTATATTAGATATAGATGGTCGTTACTTACGCGTTTTGTGCTTACAGTTTTTCGGTAAGAGATTCGTGGAAGATAATTCTTCAAACGACTTAATAAAGCCATCGGAATCCAATATTATTCTGAAGAAGAAAAACTCGGAAATAATCAGTGCTTTGATGGGACTACGCAGGGCCATGTCAAACAAGTATGATGAACGTCATATACACGATTGATATCGACATTTATCATTTCTAGTAAAAATACCTATGTTATGTTAACACGTAACACACATACAAATTGTAGCGAATACCAAAATAATAAATAAAATACAACTATATACGAATTTTTTAAGTCTTTGTGTAAAAATGTTTCAAAAAATGTATAAGTTATTTTTAAAACATATACTTAATTATGTATTTATGTGTGGCACGTTGTACACGGTTGAGAATAATATAAAATAACACTATAAATAAATATGGGTTACCTATAGCAGATTATTATTTTAATAACAGTTCAGTGCATTTATATAATCACATTATCACAATTCAATAAGTAATACACGTCACGATCAACTTATAACCTAACCTATAATGTACCTATGCTTTCCTTACTCATTTTTGTTCCACCCCCCCCCCCCCCAATTAACATGGTCCAGTTTTAATCATAATTAAAATATCTACATAAACATTCTTAGATTATATCTCAGTCCATGGATACATCTTTAAGTATATCTTAAATCATGTCACGGACGAAGAATCTATCCTTATCTTTGGTCTAGCAACTTGCAAAATAGCAACTTGCCTCATAGTGTTCGAATATCTATATAGTGAATAGTAATTGTTTTGTATGTGAGTTTTATATTTGTGAATTATTTAATTTATAGTTTAAATTAATAACACCATTCGTCACATTATCCATGGGCTGGATCACCCGTTAGAAATATTGAAGATTTTTCATTTAAATTAATATTTATTATTTTACACGTTTACAGCATCAATACTTTTGAAATAAATAAATGATTTTATTTGTCATAGTAATATGTTCTTTGAATTGTTATCATCAAATACGGTTTTCATTAAATTACCATTACTTTTCTAGTGTAATTTTAATTTTTATTGTAATCATTCATGGTAAAATTGCAATTTTTATATTACTGTATTATAATACCTATATATAATATACAATGACGGCTTGACGTTTAACGTGGCCTGGTGTTTAATTCTTTTGTGGAGTCCAGAACCATTTATGACATTTTGTGGTCTCGTGGAATACTTTTACCTTCATATGTATTCACTTTTAGTGAAAGGCCCCAAAATTCAGCTGGCATGGCACTGATAATATATGAGATAATACATTTTTTAGACGGGGAGTTCTAAAGACACAGGCACCTGTTACATTCTTTAAAACCTGGCGCCTATGGTTGGTCATATTTATAGAAACATTATTTTTGATAAGCCTGAGTGTGTGCAAGTATGTAATAAGGTTACCTAGTGGATCATTATATATTTTTTAGATCATGTATTGAACAAATATCAAAATACAATGTTAGTTTAACCAAATGTAATAAATTTACATTGAAACAATAGATTTACAAGTATAAAAATATAACAAATATTTAGGAACCAAAATATAATATGTACATGGTAGTTGAGGTACTTTATACATACCTATTAATATTTTGAAATTCCAAGATAGATCGCATCAATGCAAAATACACAACTTTTAGACAAGTATAACTCATATCGATATAGTTGCGTTTAACGAAACCTAAGTTTCTAAAAGCTTTGATTTTAGTCAGGCGATAAAGTTATACCGAGATATCTCACTTCAACCACAACATTGAATACGAGTAAAGCAACTTAGATCATATAAGTACTAGTGTTAACTAATATAATATATAAATATGATCTAAGATTAGCTACTAACTCAGCCGTTGATACGAATGTGTACAATGTGTTGCCTATACAGGTCCCAAAATGCCGCCGAACACAATAATTATTGTACAAATTAATAAAAAATAGGTATCAAATTACACTTATACGATTCGTAATACTATATAATAAATAATAAAATAAAATATAAATATGTATTTTATATTTCCCGAAACACCGAGAAACTGGTTGTATAAACATTTTTTAATTATTTATATCTTATAATAATTAATTAAAAAAGGAGTTAAAACACATGTACATACCAACATTAACTTTCATGTTTTCAACGTGAAACAAATAATTTGTAAATCATTATCACTATACCTATAAATTATAAGAAATTGATTCAGTTTTATATACGCTTCGTTCAAAAACATTTTTGAAATGTTTAAATACCTATGTATCGTTATGATAGTGTTTAGCCGTTTAGTATTGGAATACTATTATAGATTCATAACCTTTTTAGGTACTAATTATAAAAATAGTTTGATGATTGATATTAAAGGAAATATTGATGAACCCCATTTGTTAGAACGACTCGATATTCGTGTCCCTGGGAGCACCAGATTTGAGGGATTATTTTACCTGCCAGTTAACCATACTAATTTTGCTAATAATTCTACCCTGATCTGAATGATGTCGATTATCTAATAGATATGTGTAAATTTTTCTTACCCTCGCCAGTTTCAATACTTTACTTAATACTTTTAATTATTGGTAATTCTTTGTAGACTAATTGGAAAGATAGGTTTATATGTTATTACAATTTATTTTGTTATATCTTACTTTTGTTTATCACAAAATTGTTAATTTCATTACTTTGTTTATATTGTTCTAAAAGCCGTTTTGGGTTTATTCTAATATAAATAAAAAAATTAAATTAAATTAAAATTAAATATTTATAAAGGACATAGGTACGCATAATAAATGTTCTCATAATGATAACACCATTCTTAATTTAATAATAAAATAAACAATATATTATGAACTTATTCCTCCAAAACCTTGCAGACTCAAGAGAGGAAGGACCATACGACCGCAGAGAATGACATATATCACCAGTCACTATCTGAGAAGGATACAACATGTCCAGATAATAATCTTTATTTAAACCTATTATGTTAATATTTGATTATTATATCGCAATTATAAAAAAAAAAAAAAAAAGAAAAGAAAAAAAAATTACACATCAGTAGACTTAGATAGCTACCTATGAACGCCTTAATTAAATAATAAAGAAAACAAATGAACTTAGGTATATCACTTACATTATGTTGAGCAATTTAAAATCCTTGGTTTATTTTACCATTGAGATTAGGTTTGTCGACTAGCGAAATTGACAAATTTTTAGGAACACCTTCCAGCTCTAACATAATTATGCTGTTTTCTCCAGGATAAGGAATTAGAAATAAAGCTGGAACGTATAGAGTAACTTGTGGTCCAACCGATGGCCAGTATCGACCAATATTATTCCCGTTTACAAAAGCAACGCCCTATTCAACATAAAACAAAAAAATTTGAGCGATTCATAAAATTAAATAAATAATCTCCAATTATTTTTGGTCTGTTATAATTAATTATAAAAAAACCAACCTTTTTCCAACCAGTAGGATCCAAGTAAGTATCTAAAGGTTTCGATAAATTATCTGGCAATGTAAATGTTGTTTTATAAAATGCCGGTAGTACGCCTCGTTTATGTGGTTCGATAGTCGAGAGCCAAGACGTTTCGTTTAGAGGGTATGCTATCATCTTCCACGGACCAAGTACATGGTTACCCAAGGTTACAGGTTCAAAAATACCCTGGACATAGGATACATTTAATGAAAAATCAATAAAATAAATTGTAACCATCATACCTTCCTGTCTTCTATATAATTTCCGAGGTTAATTCTTCCTTGGTTTTCTATTAGAATGCTTAGCTTTTGAACTGTACTGTTTATATTTAAGCTCACAGGTAAATTTTCATATTTTCGAGGTATTATATTCACTTGTACCTAAACAAATTGATAGCATATAGTTTAATTTGAAATATAATATTATATAGTCAATCCCAGATTCAATTATTATTATTATTTATTATTTATTAGTTATTACAATGTATTATTATGGGCACCTATCTATAAATGCAGTTTAGTTTTCTCTCACCATTTTTATCTACCTCACAGACTAACTCAAAGAGTTAGGGACGATGATGCAATCAGAAATTTTAGCTGGGTATTTGTTATAGCTATATTTTAGATTTGCCCATATTAAATATTATATTATGTACTTTTTGACGCTGAAGTTGGTTTGTATAAGACTGTAGGATTTCGAGTTTGGAGACCGCAGCCGGTAAGCGTAGTTAGGGAGTCACTACCTGTTATACTTTAGCTCAATATAATATATAAAATAGGTATATAGGTTACTGTAGAATAATAGGTTCGTATTCGAGATAACTGATTAGCCAATAAAACCAGTATTATTCATATTAGGTACGCTATTTCTGTACTCTAGATATGAAATTTGGCAAATACCTATTTTTTGGTAGCTTTATTTTATAACTTCTAAAATAATCATGACAAATAAATTATAAGCTTTAATGACACCATCGTTTTAATCATAAAAAATAAAATAAAATTATGGAAAAAAATGTTTAAAACATTAAACTTATGTAGACGTAACGACGTGTTTTTTTTATAAACCCAAAATTGTAATAAAATGACTATCAAATTTAGTTCAATTGAAAAATTTTTCTGAAAAAAAATTATCTTTTAGGATCTATAACCAGCTAGGGTATGATTGAAGCGTTATAACTTATACCTGGTCCAAGAAGATGGTTGCTTGGTCCCTGATTTTGCTAATAGTAAGGTTTACAGGAGCTGTGACGAATTTTTGTTCGTTTGTCAAAATAGTCTCGTACATCACAAATCCTGAGTTTATACCCATGATTTCGAAACCAAGTGGAACATCACTTTCAATCGGTTTAATCCGTTGTGCGACCTTTTCGAAAATACTAACCAATTTCTGCATTTTCAATGTTCCATAATCACCTTTAGGTGCTGTAACGGGCGATATATTGTTTGATACTGCAGAGTTCTTCCATACGGAATTAATTAAAATTAAAATATATTTATGCACACATATTCACACCACATATTCAAACATACAAATTTATATTATCATTAAGACTTACAGTTTCTTCGAGCAATTTCTTAACTTTAATGTACTTATCGGTTGGATCTCCAGCTTCATTCAGTAGAGCAGTAAAATCATATGAGGTTACTGATGGCGTATAATTTTGATAACTATTTTTGATGGCACCAGAAGTAAACCCGAAATTCGTCCCCCCGTGGAACAAAAATATATTAACAGATGCATTCAACGCTAAAATTTCTTTCATGATAGACAAATATAAATCAGAGCTTATCAAGGTCAATGGTGAACCCCAATAGGACCCGAAACCAGTATAATATTCGGAGTTAACTAGCGGTCCTCCGTTTTGAAAATCTTTCATGAGTTGAAAACATTGATTAACTAAAAGTCACGTTAAAAAAAGAGTTTGAAAAATAGTAATCATATTATCTCAATGTAGTAGGCAGTTAAAATACTTACAATTGTTAAACCAAGGTCCAAAATCCACGGTAGCATAAACATCAGCTACGGGACCACATTTGAAGTATGAATCTCCACACATATCGGTTGTGTAAAGTAAAGCTTTAGATTTAATGTAACTTTTATACAAATCTCGTAACCATATCATATACTGATGGTTACACGCATAGTAAGTTCCATATTCGTTCTCTATCTATTATATAGCAACGAGAAATTAGTTTTGAAAATAATATAATAATACAAGTTTACAATATTGTGATAGGTCTATACTTGAACCATAATGATATTTCCACCATTTCCATATAAAAAGGGACGATTTTAGGCATAAGTATATCAAACCATTTAGCAATATAATATTTATAACCTAAAATTAAATAAAATGTATTAAAAATACAATGAATTATATTTTTAAAAATAACGATAGTTTATTTACAGAAATACAAAGTCACTTCCTACTTATTTGGGATTAATACACTATTACTATCACAATCCACTAATCACAAAAGCTACATGTATTAGTGATAAAAAAGGCCGAGACAGTATAGTAACTGTTGAATATGTAAACCGTTTCTTTTACTAACTATGTGTTATTTTTTCAACTATTATTTAATTATTATATTTATTCGACTAAAACCAAGAACAAGTTTTTAGTGAGAAATCGCCATACAAGATCAATTATAATTAATATTATGCGTCTCGAGAAGTAGACTGTACATGAGGGCTGCATTAATTGATTTTAGGAATAAATACATTAAACCATTTAGCAATATAATGTTTATGACCTCAAAAATAAACAAAATTCGTTAAAAATACAATATATCAAATTATTGAAAAAACGATTTAAAAATAATAAAATTGTTTATTGATATAAAGACACCCAAATACACTTTAATTTATTAGTATTTTTTTATCTTTCACTGTTATTCAAAATATTATTAGTATCATGAAATATATTTTTTTTTAAATAAGTTTTTTGTATTTCTACGAAATACTATTACCCGCCTATCATGTTTAAACATTCAATTAATTATTAATGTTTTTGGGTATTAAAACTTATAGCTTAAAATTATTTATGTAAAATCGTATAAGTCCTACCTATTAAATACCTATATAGATATATAAGATAACAAAGCATATAGGTAATTACAATAATTCCAATTTTTTTTGTATGTAGGAAAATGTCCACGAGATAAAATAATAAGCAAAAACACTAGATGCGTCCAGTTTGTGGGTTTAAGTCCCTAAGTTCTATAATTCTTATATTCAAAAGATTAAGTCAGATTACTTATTATTATACTTTATCGAGTTGTTTTAATTTACATGTAACTTATTTTAGATTGTGTTAAAATTATTCAAATTGCCAAATACAGAAAACTATACCATAAAAACTAAAAACAAAATGCCATAACAATGGTCAATAACAATTTATTGCTATACGTACTTGGATCATTTGTTCTCAGACCATTTTTCGGCACCACGTTCAATAACCAAAATGGGAATCCACCCTGAAGTATAAATAACAATCATTTAAATCTAGTTTCTAATTTATTACAATTTATTATTAGATACTTACAAAATCTCTTTCAGCGCTTATATATGGTCCAGGTCTGAGCAACAAATACATCCCTTCATCTTGAACTAATTTCAGGAAATACTCCAAATCAGCTATATCCTCAAAATTATATACACCTGGATAAGGTTCATGTAAACTCCATTCTACATAACTAAAATGTCATTAAAAAAATTATATTTTTATCTGTTGTCAACGTATTACTTTACTTCCAGGCACACAGTCATTAAAATTAGCATCTTAAATTATGATCAATTTACTTTTATCAATTTCTTTATTTTATAAATATCATAGTTTATAAAAAAAAATAAAATAAAAATACTATTGCATTTACAAGAACAATAAAATACATTTTAATATTAATGTGAGGTTCGCATTGACATTTGTCTGTTAAAAATAAATTATTAGTAGGGCTGATAACTACTTGTAGCTCTAAATAATCATAGAATATTTTTAAATTAAAAACGGGAATTTATTTTTACTTTTTTTGTCTGCGTATCCCGCGTATCTATCATACTGAGTGCTGTAAACAATTATCTATCTATAAACAAAATTAATAAATGGATAATTAATCTAATCAGCCACTAGAGATTTTAAGAAAAATTTGAGTTCACGAACAGTTAACTATCATATTATATGATTAAAATTTTAATTTAAAATCAACGACAAATATGTGGAAACATTTGAAACATTGATTGAAAATAAGTATATTTCTTGAAACTGATCTGCTTAAATAACTGAATGAAATAAATACGTTGATGCAGAAAACATTAATTACAATTTAAAATATATATTGAAAAGTATAGAAGAAAGAAAATAGAAATATGCATTTACTAATAGTCGAAAAAAAGTTCAATATATATTTATGTATAGAATAAAACTATAAAACCAGCTTTGTCTTAGTATGAAACGTGTTTGTTTCTTACTCTGATATAGTTTTAAAATTGTATTTATGATTTATTGCCGTATTAGATGACCACGATACAAAGGAACCTCTAATTATAACACGTCCAAAAAAATAGATAATGTATAATATAAACTATAAAGCATTTATAATAAAATATGTAGGTACTGTAACACTGTATATTGTTTATTATTTTTGTAATTTGTTGGTACTCACGTCGATACAGCATTTAAGCCAGCTGCTTTCATTTTCTTAATTCTGTCCTTCCAATAAGGTTTAGGAACTCTAAAATATTGGAGCGAACCGGATACATATCGAAATACTTGACCGTCTTTTAGGAACTCATTACGTTCGTAATCAACAATAAAAGTGCGCTCAGCTGCCTACGAATAATTAAAAACAGAGAAAAAAGTTTTCAACAGACATTAAATATATAATAAGCGATCGGATTTTAAAGCATATGTTTCTTTTTTTATAAATGAGATAAAAATCTAATTTTATACATAAATACGTTTCGTGCCATTCTGATTCAAAACACACCAATTTTGCTTTTTTCAGATTTTTTTTAAGTAAATGATTTTTCTGTTTTTAATTGCTTCTTTTGCAATTATTTTAGCCGTGGAATCTTAATATGATTATTATGGTATAGTAACAAAAAATGTTTTAATTCAATTCATAATAAATTTAAAAACCTGGAAACGGTATAAATGGATAATTAATCTAATCAGCCACTAGAGATTTTAAGAAAAATTTGAGTTCACGAACAGTTAACTATCATATTATATGATTAAAATTTTAATTTAAAATCAACGACAAATATGTGGAAACATTTGAAACATTGATTGAAAATAAGTATATTTCTTGAAACTGATCTGCTTAAATAACTGAATGAAATAAATACGTTGATGCAGAAAACATTAATTACAATTTAAAATATATATTGAAAAGTATAGAAGAAAGAAAATAGAAATATGCATTTACTAATAGTCGAAAAAAAGTTCAATATATATTTATGTATAGAATAAAACTATAAAACCAGCTTTGTCTTAGTATGAAACGTGTTTGTTTCTTACTCTGATATAGTTTTAAAATTGTATTTATGATTTATTGCCGTATTAGATGACCACGATACAAAGGAACCTCTAATTATAACACGTCCAAAAAAATAGATAATGTATAATATAAACTATAAAGCATTTATAATAAAATATGTAGGTACTGTAACACTGTATATTTGTTTATTATTTTTGTAATTTGTTGGTACTCACGTCGATACAGCATTTAAGCCAGCTGCTTTCATTTTCTTAATTCTGTCCTTCCAATAAGGTTTAGGAACTCTAAAATATTGGAGCGAACCGGATACATATCGAAATACTTGACCGTCTTTTAGGAACTCATTACGTTCGTAATCAACAATAAAAGTGCGCTCAGCTGCCTACGAATAATTAAAAACAGAGAAAAAAGTTTTCAACAGACATTAAATATATAATAAGCGATCGGATTTTAAAGCATATGTTTCTTTTTTTATAAATGAGATAAAAATCTAATTTTATACATAAATACGTTTCGTGCCATTCTGATTCAAAACACACCAATTTTGCTTTTTTCAGATTTTTTTTAAGTAAATGATTTTTCTGTTTTTAATTGCTTCTTTTGCAATTATTTTAGCCGTGGAATCTTAATATGATTATTATGGTATAGTAACAAAAAATGTTTTAATTCAATTCATAATAAATTTAAAAACCTGGAAACGGTATAAATGGTTATTTGATTATTATTGTTTTTGTTGCAAATCTATCAAAATATATGGTGTCTAATTCATTTTTGATTTAAATTATTTAATTAAATTTTATACCTAGTTTAAGTGTAATAATCGAACATGTTTTAAACAAAGTTTAATAATAATTGCATTACATAGGAGCAGTGCATAGGTTAGATTACGTTCGAGTAGTTATCAATTACCGTAAGAGGTCTTCACAGTAACGTCAAACTTAATAATAATCTCTTCTAAACAGAGTCTAAACCATTTTTTCTATAGAAAATGTTATCTTGTACATATACAAGTACATGTACACTGTACAGTTGGCATAACATGGGTTTATTATAGTGAACAATTGGAAAACACAGCTGGGATTGAACATCCTTAAAAATATTGTATTTAAATAGATGAAATGTCATTAAAATATTATTTTTTTTTTATTTCAGGAGAAAATATACAATCAATATCATGGAAATAATGAGTATATGTATGGGTTCAGAAAAAAAATAGAACATGAGTTACAAAATTTGGGGAAAGAAGCTGGTGAAACTTTCAATTTTATTTCGTATAGTGTATTTATTTTTTTTTTAATGTAATAAATCTCTGCGCAAGGCATTAAAATATAAAATGGTTTTGATACATTCTTAGTATATATGTTACTATAATGACCATATAAACTCAAAAAGAAATGGGAAAAAACTATTGCTTAGTAAAATAATATTTTTTTCCTATATGTATAATAAATAATTATAGGTGATAAACTGATATTAAATTTTACAAGTGGTACCTTTGGTGTCTCTTTGGATTCTGCTCCATTTCTAAATAAAATGTATAGAATATAAATAAGAGCCAGTTTCAAAATAACGAATAATACGACAATGAAAAGACACTTTGACAGTCTTTGGTTCCATCTTACTTTTTTTTTTTTTATCAATGATCTGAAACACGATACAATTATTAATGAATCCAAACATAAAGCAATGCTGCATTTAAATTTAATTAAATATTTAGTTATTTGTAATATGAATATTAATTTATTATAGTAGGTACTCAACTTACTGTGTTTCATGATTGTCAGACATATTGTATATCTGTATTATATTTGAACTTTGAAGTCGGAAGGTATTATCAGTTGAATTAACAATTTATGTAGCAAAATTATTGTAGACTGATTTATTCGGATGTAGGTTGTTCGATAAAATAAAATCGAAGAAATTTAAGTTTAGTCTTATTTATATACCATTCGTAGTTGTCAACTTATAGAGAACCTATAGGGTCCTCAGTATAGTATGGTTCAGATGAGACTGATAAAAAATGTGTATAAAATATGCTTTGACCTTATATATTAATATATAAAATCTCAATAGTTAACATGTTGTTTTGAATTTTTAATAAAGTGAAATTTTATTTTATTCAGTCGTTTTTTTATCCATTAACAGACTAGGCAATGACATAACTTATTATAATATTTCCATAATTACCCTTGCTTGGTGTTGGTAAGAATAGATAATATACACTTTTTTGAACCACTGTTAAACGAAATAAACTGATTCATTAGAAAAACAAACTGTCACATAACAGGTAGAAACGTTTTTAAAACTATCAAACGTGTTAATGTTTGTCCTACACTTAAAATGTATAGACTGGATGCATGCTGATTACATGCAAATGATATTGGTGATCGTGCAATAGGATTAAAATTTAAACCTGCGTAGATAGTGCGTACTACAAGTTACTTCTGAATAGACAAGAATAGTTTGAACGGCCAACCGGTTTCTCATCTGATGACCAGTCTCACGTTAGACTGCTCACTGCCCTTCCATCTGGAATAAAGACAGGTTTATTGGCTCATCGCTTCTTCCCACCCAAGTTTTTTAAATATCAAGGTAGGTCCACTATTTGACGGAATGTTCGAATCATTATTATAATAAATGCTTATAAATAATTTACGATATATTTATATCGCTATTAGGAATAGAAATTTATAGGACTAGGAATTGTAGCATTTAATTTTTTTTTCGTAGCACTTCAGAACAGCTCATAAAATACAAAATCCAATAATTCATGCATCACAGAGGCAAATTTTTTTTGCATTGTTTAGCATTTTTTTTATGATATTCGTGAATAATTGCATTTTTAATACAATAACATTGCCAAAGGCTTAAGTATAGTACAGATTCAGATAATGCATTTTGTAACTGTTTATTTGTTGGTCAGGCTACACACAGTAGTGTATACTATATACACACTTAGAATTAACCATTATTACATAGCTCACAAGTTTTTACAAATGCAATTCTAGCTGAGCTACGAGAAAGTAATTAAATGTCAAAGTACTTTTAACAAAAATATTTAAAATACAAATTTCAGTAGGTAAAAAATACTTGAAAATTGTACACAAGGTTTCTCATAAATTGTTATAATAAGAGTTCGAAAATATTAAAGATACTTGGGCACAATTTTTTATAAGCATTTGAAGATCAAATTTACCTTAAAATAACAAACATATTATACAAATTATTTCGTAGTTAAAAGTTTATGAAATGTCCAATTTTCATAGCTAAGCCAAGAAATGTAATACAAGGTTACTTGTTGGTAGTTTATATTGAAACCAAAAAACTAAAAAATATATAGACATATTTTTTTTATGAATAGATATTCTAAGTTTTTCGATTAAACTAGACATTTAAACAAAAAATAACGATTTTGTTTATTTTCTTATAATTTAAAAATATTATTCGTGGGTACTTAAAACTTTTAAAGTACATACCTATATTATTATATTTTATACACACAAATACACAATGACATTTTTAAATAAAATGTTTTGGAAAAGTTAGTTTAACCTTATACTAAAATAAATTACTTTAATACCAATATTACTATAAAATATACTAAATTAATTTATACATAATTTTTGACGAGCCTGAGTGTGTGCAATAAGGTTTGTGGATCATTATATATTTAGATCATGTATTTAACAAATCTCAAAATACAATGTTGGTTAAACCAAGTCTATTATATTTACGTATTTTAATCAATGGATTTGCAACTATAAAAAATAAAAAATATTTAGTAGCAGAGGTACTTTATATATATTAATATTTTTAAGCTCCAAGACAGAGCGCATCAGTTCAAAATACAGAACTTTTATACACGTATAACCAAGCCTGGGCAAGTTAATGATAATTTTTAACTGAGTTAAGTTAAGTTTATAGAATCCATTTTGAAAAGTTTAAAATTAATAGTTAATCTAATTTTTTTTTTAACTCAGTTAAGTTAAAAATTTTTTTTTTTTAATATATAAATAGCTAGTCATATGGTTTGAAATAATAAAATTCATAAATATTATTACACTCAGAAAATAGACATTAAACTAAATTTGGAAAATAAAGATACAGATGAAAAGAATTATGTAGTTGTAGTAGGTGCCAAAAGTATACAAAATAAGATATACGAATAACCCTTTGGTTTATTTTAATAGATAATAATATAAATATATAATATACATGTTTTAATTAATAAATAAAAATAACATGGCATTAATTTTTAACTGAATACTTTTTCAGAAAACTAAGCAAAACTTATGAATCAGTAAAATATTTATTGAATTTTAACAAAAGAGTCATTTCAAAATTTTTGTCAGCCATTAATCCTCTACGTTTATTATTTAATAATTGACCTCCTGCACTAAACAAACGTTCTACATGTGCAGATGAAGGAATAGCCGTGTTACATTGTATATATATGCGTTTCTTAAAACTAATGGCAAATCTAATGGACTTTTAGTGTTTGTGTTTGAAAAATAATTGTTTATTATAATTTGGATATCGTTATTTTCATTGGTTTCATAATTATTTAATCTAAAAAAGTCTTCTTCAGAATCACTACTATTATTGTCTATGGAAGCAGTGGTAGTTACAGCAAGATTTGTTTCTGTTAACTGAGCATTATCAGTTATTAACTCCAAAAATGTTTGTTTAATTTTGTTACAATTTTCAGAATTTGTCGAGTTTAGCTTAAATTTTGGTATTAAACATGCAGCTACTTGGCATGATGTAGAGACCATAATCTACTGAATCTGCAATTAATTAACAATATAAATAATTTGATTTATAAGAATCATACATTTTCTTGTGAAAATTATTTATTTTGAGAAATCAATATTCAATATAAGAAATAAAATAAATTATGTTTAATCTTAGATCAAAATGACATAACTAAATTTAGAATTATTTTAATTTTAAAGCCAGTAATGAACATTTTAAAATTGAAACATAAAAAAAACCAATGTCATTGACTAGATAATATTCTTACTTAAATTAAACATAACAGAGATAAATGACTAGTTACAAATATTACCTATAATGATTTTAAAAGACTTTGTTTAGAATTTCAATGATTAGTCTGAATAATTTATAAGTATGAATTAGTAACAGCCTACAAGTACTTAAATAATATATAATATATTTAATACCTTTTATTTAGTCCTTTTTTAGCGCAATAACCAAAGGTTACACAAAATTTACTCCGTCAATATAATTTAATGCTTTGTGAATAGCACCATTGTTGACAGCAAATATCCAAGTGAAACAAACTTCACACCTTGTAATAAATCCAAAGCCTTAGCTATTGGTTTCATCACCTATTTGATAAGAAATGTATAACCATTTTAAAACTTAGACAATTTGGATTCATACATAATAACTTTAAAAAAAAATTAACATACATCACATATTCCTTTAAAAATGAAACTTCACGAAGTGATGATATAGATGGCAACTGTAAGTCAATGCAAAGTATTTTATCTTATCAATATTGGTCATATACATTTCATAGCATCATAAAAGGAATTCCACCTGAAATTAATTACAATAGTTGTTAATGAAAATAGTAAAATGTTAAAATCAGTTTTAATTTAAATTTGTATGAGTAGAAAAAATAATACCTAAAACAATGAATAATAAGTAATTAATGTACAAATTACTATTATTAGCCATAGCCCATAGGATATATTATTAACCATGATAGACTATAAATATAAACTATCAATAATTATGACCAATTTAAATTTATATTTGAATATATAATAATAAAAATGTATGCATTAATTAAGATATTTACTACTTATTAAATTAAATAATTATTTTATTTACCTAGTAGCATTAGGAGTAATAATATAACGTCCAAGGTGATCTTTAATTTTTTCAGAACTTAATACTGACTGGTTTTGTTTATTGAATATAGCCTGACACTTTGAAAATACTTTTTTACTTATTGATTTATATGCTGCATCTTTTTCAGCATCATTAGCATCAACAGTAGCAATCAAGTTAAGTGTATGGGCTGCACATCTTTGATGTGGAGGCAATGAAAAACAAAATGAACTTTCAATGTCCTGGGTTTCTAATAAATCTGTTACTTCGACATTCATAGGAATCTCATTCACGTCAGGAACACAATTCCATCATCTACTGTACCCTCTGTACCTTGTTCAGTCATATTAAAGACTCTAAAAGTAATAAAATTGAAAAATGAAAATAAAAAAAAACAATAAACCAAAGCAAAATGAAAATTGACTTTAATAAGTCTGAGTAAAAAAAAAACATTTTACTTACCTAAAAGCTTTAACAAAATTAGCAGCATTATCTGTAACTATTAAAGTGACTTTGCTTTAAGCTTAAACTCATTAATTACTTTATCTATACATTCTGCCAAGTTATCAAATGTATGTCGTCCAAAAATACGCCTACAAGCAAGACCTTTAGAATAAATTTCAAGTGTTTCAGGATTAAGCCAATGGACAGTGAAACCAATATATGATCTATAATAACAAAATAAAAACTGAAGTTATAAATAATATACCTAAATAAAAATAACAATTAATATGCTATTAAGTATTGTAATTGTAATACTAAGTTTTAATAAATTAGATTAAATATTATATTATGTTAAAATAAAAAAATTCACAACTAATATGGGTATAATATTACCTACACACTATACTATTATATTTCTTATTTATTAGTTATTACTAATACTAATGAAATAAAACAATTTCATCTATCCGTGCTTAAAATTATAAATATGAAAAATGAAAAATTATGTTATAAACCAATTATAAGTGAAAACTACAAGTAAAATTTAATTTAGTAATAATATAAACTTTAATAATTATGACTACTTTTAAAAACTAAAATAAGTAATAAGTAATAATATACTACAATATTTTCATATTTACCTATGAAATATACTCCAACAATCACAAGTTAAGCATACATACTTGATCTTTCAAAATCAGTTATCATTTCTTCAATCATTTACCATACAAAGTTTCGATCCTACGAACAAATACTCGTCTTGAAACAGGAATCTTGTTTGAAGTTAATTTGCAGTATGTTATAAAAGCAGGGTGCTCGATTAAGGAAAATGGAGATACTATATTATTATCAGTTTTAAATTGGCATCGTTAAATTCACCATCACTTAGTTTTCTAACTGGTTATTTTACCCACTTCACACAGCTTTAATTGTTTATTAGATTCAACAATGTTTGTCGTCGATGATCTTTTTTTTGCACAATCATAAAATTGTTTAATTCTTTTGAATGCATAATCTGAAAACAGATAAAATTCATTAAAAAAAAACATAATTATGAAATATTATTATATGTAGTATGTATGTTTTAGTTTTACAGGAATATTCATTCAGTATTCTTATGAGTTCTGTGATTATAATTTAATATTCCAGTAAACCAAAGGTACCTACAGAAACAGTTATTACATATTTTCATCAACATTATTTTTTTAAATTATTTCCACAAAAAATTGTTCTAATTTTATTTTTATTGACAAGGTATAACAATAGTTAAAATATGTTTAAACCTAAAATGTGGTAATATAATATATCTCAGGCTTCAATCATTTATTTATACTCAACTAATTGTTACTTACTTATGTTCACTACTTGAATTGGAAAAAAGTTCAATGGGGGGATGCAGTGTAAAAAAAACTGCTTATCTACCCGAAAATATCTAACTATTGAATACCTAGATTATAATAAGTACCGGTAGGTACTCTAAACTATTTTTTTAAACTAGAGGTACTCCTTCACTCGTTTCCCCTTAATTCAAACACTGCTCTTTGTACTAAACTATGAATTAGGTACTTTTCATATCAAAAATATTATAAGCTTTATTATGAGGTTAATACATAGTATATTATTACACTATTATGTGTCTTAAAAATAAAATTTTACATACTTTAATATGAGTTCTCAAATTTGAGTTGAAGATTTGATATGGAAAATTCGTTTCTCTTTAAGGCCACAAAGAAGACACTTAAAAATCAAGTTTTTGGTAGATGTATCACAAAGTTGTTCAAAATATTGACTTATATATGACCATCTTGGTTTATTATCGGCTGTTCTTAATTCACTACTTCACTGGTGGATTGTTGTTCACACATCATTAGATATTTGACAAATGACATTTATTATTCAACTGAAAATAAAATATAAATTAAACAATTGTAACTATAATTATTCTGAATATCTAATGAGATGATATTAGATCGTTATTACTTTATACTTATATATTATTAGAATTTAAAATCAACTTAATAATATACAAAATAATAATAAAACACAAATATTGAAATACTTACCAACGAGTTTAAGAAATCTTCTATTATAGTGTAGACTGAAGGTTAGTAAGTAGTCAGTAAGTATTGATGGAATTGCAAAAATAAGTAATTAAAATATTGAATCAAAAAAAAAATAAACGTACTTTACAGATAATCACATGGTTATACGAAAACTGATACACAATATTTAATATTTATTATTAATACTTAGGTAAGTCGTGCGCGCTGTAAGAACGACGAACGCAAAATGAATGACCAAGAACTATTTATTATTTAATATTTATCTAATGATTCTAATAACAAATGACAATTTATGTTTATAAACACCAAACATTATAAATACATAATATGAGCATAACCCATAACAGAATTAATAACTTATTTGGTTTATTTATGTCTTTATGACGAAAATATTTATAATATTATATTCTTGTAACTTGGAAATGTACATTTGTGATTTATGCGTTTTACCTTTTGGCTTTTACAGTTTTACCCATATCACATCATATTATGTATTAATTATTAGCACGAATTAAATATATTTATATATATATTATATACATATATATATTTATTCGTTGTTATTACTTATTAGTTATTAGTATTTAATATTATATTAATAATTGTTATTTTTACACTACCTATGCCCGTGATGCCGAGGTATAAGTGGTTATACCTATATATAATTAAGTTATTTTAATTGAACAATTCTGATTAATGGAACAAGAATTAATTTATTAAATTTATTTCCTATTCTAATCGTCTAGTAAATGTATATACAATATGGATCAGATTTCAATAATAATTTTATTTATAATTTAATATTATTAAATTAACTAAACTTGAATCTGATTTAAAATAACTCGTTATTTATTAAGTTTATATCAATAAAATAAGTTAAGTAAAAATTAAGTTAATGAAAATTAAATTTTAAAAAGTTAAGTTAAAAGTTAAAATTAACTTAACTTTTAACTTTTTAACGCGTTTATGCCCAGGCTTGCGTATAACTCGTATCGGCACAATTGCGCTTAATGAAACCCAAGTTTCTAAAAGCTTTTGATTTAAGTCAGGCGATAATGCTATACAGAGACCTCTCACTTCATTCACAACATTGAATACGAGTAAAGTAACTTAGACCATATAAGTACTAATGTTAACTAATATAATATATTAATATGATCTAATATTAGCTACTAACTCAGCCGTTGATACGAATGTGTACAATGTGTTGCCTATACAGGTCCCAAAATGCCGCCGAACACAATAATTATTGTACAAAACAATAGAAAATAGGTATATATAATAAATTTACATTGAAACAATAGATTTACAAGTATAAAAATATAACAAATATGTACATGGTAGTTGAGATACTTTATACATACCTATTAATATTTTGAAATTCCAAGATAGATCGCATCAATGCAAAATACACAACTTTTAGACAAGTATAACTCATATCGATATAGTTGCGTTTAACGAAACCTAAGTTTCTAAAAGCTTTGATTTTAGTCAGGCGATAAAGTTATACCGAGATATCTCACTTCAACCACAACATTGAATACGAGTAAAGCAACTTAGACCATATAAGTACTAATGTTAACTAATATAATATATTAATATGATCTAATATTAGCTACTAACTCAGCCGTTGATACGAATGTGTACAATATGTTGCCTATACAGGTCCCAAAATGCCGCCGAACACAATAATTATTGTACAAAACAATTGAAAATAGGTATCAAATTAAAATCACGTGGATAGCGTTGTACACGTCTTGTACGATTCGTAATATTATATAATAAATAATAATATAAAATATAAATATGTATTTTATATTTCCCGAAACACCGAGAAACTTGTTATGTAAACACTGTTTAATTATTTATATCTTATAATAATTTAAAAAGGAATTCAAACACAATGTAGGTACCAACTTTAACTTTCATGTTATCAAAGTGAAACAAATAATTTATAAATTGTAATCACTAAATAAGAAATTGATTCAGTCTTAAAAATTCTTTGTTCAATTACATTTTTGAAATGTTGAAATACCTATGTAGCGTTGCGGTAGTATTTAGCAGTAATTGAATTTTATTATAGATTTGGCACCTTATTAAGTACTAATTATAAAATAGTTTGATGGTTGTTATCTTTTGAAAATATATAATTATTACATACTATAAACTGTTATGTGAGTTTTGCCAGTTACTGCCTCAAATTCTCAGGTATTAAAATACAAATTTGAGTAGGTAAAAAAAATGTAAATACCTTACAAGACTAGCTAATGCGAATCGTTTATTAAACAAAAACTATAATTTTTATAATAAAATAAACGTAATTTCACTACTATTTAGTATTCGTCACAATTTTCCTACAAATGTTCCATTAATTCTTTTCTGCTAAATCGTGTTTATTGGGAACTATGTAGTATCGTCCTCAATCTCGACGAACCCCTTTACTTACTTATTTAAGTGTCTCAACTCTCAGCCATGTATAATAGCAAATTAAATACATAATTAATGGAAAACAACTCACAGATGAATCAAACATGATAATATGGTAAATAAAATAAAAACAGCAAGCTAACATGTAAATGTGGATAAGAATAATTGTGCAATAGACTAACGTAAATGTTAAAAAGTAGAAAATCGAAACACTTTACTGCCCCAGTCAGTGGCACGTGGCGCACGCAGGGGGGGGGGGGGGGGGGGGGGGGGGGGGGGGGGGGGGGGGGGGGGTGGGGTGGGGGGGGGGGGGGGTTAGGAGGTCATAACCCCCCCCGAAATGTCTTCCTTCATTACGAGCGTCTAGAAACAACCCACGAACAAATTTCTCATCATGTCTTTATTTCTTATCAAATATATTATAACCAGAAATTCGTTACTTGTAATCGGTGACTATTTCCCCTTAAATTGGAATTGCATGCTACGTAATCTGTGATAACGTGTTTTTAAATTATTGTTAATTGTTATTGGTTTTGGTTAGTCATGGAAATCTATTAGACAATAACTCAGTCAATAAGTATTAAATTTATTCATTTTTAAGTTTTTCACATTATGAGTGAAAAAAAGAAAAGGATTGCCCATGGTAATATTACGTCATTTTTCAAAAAAAGTGTAAAAAAAATTATGAACAACCCTCAACTTCAAATCTAATAACAGTAAGAATTTAGAAATACATTTTTATTTCATTTATTTAATTATTTAAGTACTAACTTCAAAAGTTTTCTAAAAATGTTTTAAATTAGTATTGTGTGAATGGTGGTACTTATTTTATTATAAATTAAATGGCTTTATAGGAGCTAAATTTTGATCACTCATTGCAACTATTGCAAGTTAGTCAGGACACTCAAGAGGTTGAGGTAAAAATATCTAATGATAGTCAGGATCAGCCCGATCATGTAATCAATATCAATGTAATTATGTAATTATTATTGGACTATGTTAAATAATATAAGAACCATTAGATACAGTTAACATTAAAAAGTACATTTGAATTCTGTATTTAATGTATTTCCATATTTAAATTTGATAAAACTAGCCAATGACTTAATTATTTAAAATAATTAAATTTTTAATATTAAGATTAATTTAAATTCTAAAAAATACACAATTACAAAAAATAATGATATGTTAAGAAATTTATTACATAGTCTATCATAATTTTTAAAAATAGAGACAATTGAATTTCATTGATTCATTTCAAACAAGAGATTGGCATTAAATTTATAAAATTATATTTTTTTGCATACATTGTTCTATTATAAAAATTTGACTATTTTAATTTTGTATTCATTGACCTTTAAACTGTTAATAATAAATTAAAATGTTATAATTAGTATATAGACTATAAAATATATTGGATGTACAAATATAGTTCATACTATTTTGATACGTTTTATAATTTTTTAGCATAGGGCTATACAATGCCTCTATAGTGAATTATTAATAGAACAACCCCCCCCCCCCGAAAAAAAATCCTGTGTGCGCCACTGGCCCCAGTAGGTGATGAGTGATGACAAATATAAAAATAAACACATCGCTCAGAATCTAAAGTTGGGGGAAGACTGTATTTTTACGCAAAATCAGTATTATTAATTATTATTGTCTTATGCAGTTCATACATAAATGCAGGTACATGATATTTTAATCAAAATAATGTTTATATTGTAATTTTCTATTCATAATTATAATATTTTTTTCAGCTTTCAATAGATATTTGACATTTTATAGTTTTTTTTTAATTTTGGTTATTACAGAATCAACTTGATACATGGTATTTACTAAATAAAAATAAATAACATACAGAAAATAAATTAATTTCAATCGATTGAAATGATTGAATGTAATAATTGTGAAAAGAATAAGAGCTATAGATTATAAAGAGATTTTTAAAACTTAAAGTACTTTTAGTGCTGTTTAAAATGTGTTTTAGTAAAAACATACCTTATAAATTTCATCAAAATTTCGTCCAATTCAAAATCCAAAATGAAATGAGTAGATAATGCAATATATTTCTCAAGTATTAAAATTCACATTAACGTAGCAATAATGTAAGTACATTTTTAAAAGACATAATGGCATAAATAAAGAATAAGATTAAATAGAATTTAAAAAAAAATTCGATATCCATGTATTTTAATATCACAAATACACAATTATTTACAAAAGTTCATTTTTTTTTTAAATAATAATTTCAAATTTGTAAGGTTGAACATTCATCATAATAAATAAAAAAAATTGTAGATATACCTACATATAATGCTTAAAATACTTAAATATTCTTATATATATATAGGTACCTCCGACAAACATTTCAAGCTCAGTGCTCACTGTCATAGGGGAGAAACAAAACTACATTTTGTTGACAACTTTTTAAATTAATAAATTAATCGATTAAGTTAAAAGAACAAATAACTAACCATTAAATATTTTACACGGAGGACAAGTAGTAACTGCATATATTTATTCCCATAACAACTACATAGTAGATAACATGCTGATTATCACCATAATAATGATATGAAAATAAATTAGACTAGGTACTAATTTTAACTACACTAACCACAATTTAATTAACAAAAAATATCAAGTGCAACCAGCATTGTTAATGATTGGTTTACAAGACATTGATAGGACCGAAAAGAATAGGTTTATCAGTTAACGATATTGATAAGTTCTCAGGAACTCCTTCAAGTTCCAACATGACGATGGTGTTTAATCCCGGTTGTGGAATTAGAAATGTAGCTGGAACATAAAGAGTTATTTGTGGTCCAGCTGATGGCCAATATCGCCCTATATTTATTCCATTCACAAAAGCAACGCCCTTTTAATAACAAAATAATAAAATTAATTATGCAATAAATATTTATTTTATTAATTTTAGTCAAATAATAATTTTTTTTTGAAAAACCAACTTTTTTCCAACCGGTAACATCCAAATAAGTATCCAAAGGTTTTGTTAAACCATCGGGTAATTTAAATTGGGTTTTATAAAATGCTGGTAATACAGCGTCTTTTTGTGGTTCAATCGTCGAAAACCAAGACGTTTCATTTAAAGGGTACGCTATCATCTTCCACGGTCCCAATACATGTCTACCCAATAATACCGGTTCAAAAATACCCTGTACAAAGTATAATTTAGATAGTAATGACATTATGACAAACCGATTAACTAGGTAATGCGTAACCAGTACTAACCTTACGGTCTTCCAAAAAGCTTCCGAAGTTGATTCTTCCTTGATTTTCTATTAGAATGCTTAGCTTTTGAACAGTACTATTTATATTTAAGCTAATAGGTGTATTTTCGTATTTACGCGGTATAACTTTTATTTGTACCTAAAAAAAAAAAAAATGTTTAGTACCTACCTAATTATGGAAACGATATATTATATATATTGATATTTTCTAAGAATGTATTGATATACAATATTTAACGATGTACTGATATTTGATATATTCTGAAAAAATATTGTTATTTTGGTGTCAATATTTGCTCTTCAAAAATATCGAAGTGCTGATATTTTTAAAAACAAAAATTTCAAAATCAGAAGAGTATTGAAATCCTATATTATTAACAACTAAACTGATTACAAATAACTATCGGTAGTGGAGTTTACTAACGATTCAACAGTTCAACAACTTATCTGTTGTTTGAAAAAGTAGTATCGATATTATTTGTAAGAATATATCCGTCATTCGACACATCGATATTAAGGTTTTCGATGTATCAGTCCTCAGACAAATTTTTCCGCCCTAGGTATATTATAAAACTATTAAGTATCATATATAGCGCATACCTGGTCCAAAAATATGGTTGCTTGATCTCTGATTGTACTAATAGTAAGGTTTACAGGAGCTGTGACGTCTTTTTGATCGTCAGTCAAAATAGTTTCGTACATTACAAATCCCGAGTTCAAACCCATGATTTCGAACCCAAGAGGAACATCACTTTCTACCGGTTTTATCCTTTGAGTGACTTTCTCAAAAAGACTAACCAATGGCTGCATTGTGAATGTTCCATAATCACCTTTCGGTGTTGGAACAGGTGATATTTCATTTGACACTATAAAATTCTTCAACATTGAATCAATTATTAAAATGAATATATTATGTATATCAAGTCATATCTATATTATAAAAACTTACAGTTTCTTCGAGTAATTTCTTGATTTTAAAATACTTTTCGGTTGGATCTCCTGCTTCGTCTAGCGGAGAATTATAATCATATGAGGTTAATTGAGGCAAATAACCTGGATTTTTTAAGCTTTCGTATTTGTTGGCACCAGAAGTAAATCCAAAATTTGTACCTCCGTGGAACATATAGAAATTTATCGATGCATTCAAGGCTAACATGTCTTTCATAGTTTCCACAACTTCGTCACTATTGATGATAGGCGATGGTTCACGCCAATGCGATAACCAACCAGCATAATACTCGGAATTGACTAGTGGCCCTCTCTTTTGTGTTGTTCTCATATATTTAAAACATTGGGAAACTGAAACCCGAAATGAAAGAAAAATTACGAAAAAATTTGATATTGATGTCCATACGTGATACGTGTATATAGCGTATATCATATGATACTTACCATCTTTAACCGAGGCACCGAAATCCACAGTTGCGTAGACGTCAGGTATAGCACCACATGTAAAATAATTATATCCACATCCATCAGTTGTGTACAGTAAAGCTTTATATCCAACGTAACTTTTATATAAATCTCGTAACCACAACATATACTCTTGGTCGCAGGCATGGTAGCTACCGTATTCATTCTCCACCTAAACGCAGAAAATTGAAATTAATTTTCAAAAAATGTGGCGTGCAATGACATAGGTATTATTGACTATACCTGAACCATAATTATGTTTCCACCATTCCCATACAAAAAGCGGTCAATTTTGGGCATAAGAACATTAAGCCATTTGGTAACGTAATGTTTATAACCTAAGATTGAATAAAAAAATTGTATTAGTGCAGTTTTTTGTAGTAGATATTTTCCTAAATCATTGATTTATTTACGTCTTATGGAAACTAGACTATACAAATAATAAATAAAGGGTTGATTGTAACAATAGAAACACCTAAAGCGTACTTGGATCATTAGTTCTTAGACGTTTTTTAGGCACCACGTTCAATAACCAAAATGGAAATCCACCCTAAAACACGTTAAACAATAATTTTAATTCGGTTTCTAATTCATTTTCATATATATTTACTCACAAAATCTCTTTCGGCGCAAATATATGGTCCTGGTCTGAGCAATAAATACATGCCCTCATCTTTAACTAACTGCAAGAAATACTCTAAATCGGCTATATCATCAAAGTTGTATACGCCTGGATATGGTTCATGTAAACTCCATTCCACATAACTACAATAAGTACAATATTTTTTTATTATTTACTTGACAATCATTACGACTCAATAACGTAATATTTATAGCATTAAAGCATATTTAAATATTATATGTTTATTATATTTTTGTTTTTAGCATACAGAGATTAGCTTAATACAACGAATTTGATGATGTTATATTATAAGATACATATTCTTATAGATAGACAAACTACAATATAGTGTGTAAGACGTAGGTCCATAGTTCCTTTAGTAAAAATTATTTATTTTACCTGTATAAAATATATATAATAACACTATTTAAAAATATAAAATGGAAGTAGGCATAGTATTGATTTTTTTTCAATAAAATCTATTTAAAAAGAAGTTGTCAAATTGGTAACGCTTCGCTGTACGTTAGATGTCTAGAAGAGTCACTGTAATGGAAGTGTTAAATTGAATTCAATTATATAAAATCATTGATACGAAAAACGAATCTAAGCGTAGATGGGTTTGTTAGTCTATAATTTATTTTAATAATTATATTTTATGATATTATTGTGGTTAAAGTAATTTATTTAACTACTAGGCATTAGTACTACAGAAGGCTAAATCAATTTTTGCCAAAAAAATTTCATTTGGAAATGTCATTGTGTGTTTAAAATAAAATGATATACTTTAAAAGTTTTCAGAATAATATTTTTAAATTACATCAAAATAACTAAAATCGTTATTCTTCGTTCAAATTTGAACTTAAAATTCTTATAAAAAAAAAAATGTATTTATATATTTTTTTAGATTTTTTGGTTACAGTAGATATTAACTATTTAAGAAAATTCTTGTTTTAAATTTTCAATTCTAAACTAAAAAAATCGAACATTTTATAAATTTTGAACGACAAAATAATTCAAAAATTTTCGAGATTTCGATGAATTTTGTCAAAATTTAAACTTTAAATGTTTATTAAAGAAACTCATGCGATTGAATCCCTAACGTTTCTCAACTGATATTAAAACAACTTATGAATAATCTTGTATTTAATTTTCAAGCTATTTGACCCAACAGATAAATTTTATTGTCATTTATAGAAGAAAAAAAACTAAAAAACTTTCAATTTCAAAATGTTGTCTACGAATAGCTCGAAACGAGTCAAAATTTTTGTATAAATTGTATCAAATATAGAAAATTATAGAATAAACATATCGTGAAAATTGCAAATACCTACGATTTGGAGTTTATAAATCACAATATAATATATTTACTTACGTTGATATGGCATTTAAACCAGCTGCTTTCATTTTCTGAATTCTGTCTTCCAATAAGGTTTAGGAACTCTAAAATAGTGTAACGAACCGGAGACATATCGAAAAACTTGACCGTCTTTTAGGAACTCATTTCGTTCGTAATCAACAGTAAAAGTAGGCTTGCTTGTCTACAAGTAAAAAAAAGGTTATACACACATACTTTTTTCATCAAAACCTAACAATTTTTAAGCATGTTTTTTTTATTTTACAAGTAGAAACCCGAAAAGCAATACAATAATAGTAATGTGTTATATTAGTTTTAATAAATTACAATTTGGATTTTTACTCTCAAAACTATTTCACGTGAATTCATATTGTTATGAACCACTTAAATCGTGTGCTAAGGTTATTGTAATTTTTTTTCGTTCATGTTTACATAATATACACACCATTTCTTGTACAACAGTACAATTCGTATGAATTGAATAATTTTAAGTTCTATTCTTCTAAAATTTAAGCTATATTGGTAGAATATACATACTATAGGTACCTATTTCAAAATAAAAATGTATTAACCTATTTTTTTTTTGGTAGGTACAAGTGAATACAATATCTTGTCATATGCAAATACATCTTAGTTTACCTAATTATAAACTGTACAGTTCCAAAGCTAAGCACTCTAATAGAAAATCAACGAAGAATCAACTACCTAAAAATGCTTTATTGGAGACAGAAAGGTTAGTTGATTAGGTTGTATTGTTCATCGCGCTTATAATATATATATATATAATATCTAACCTTATAGTTATTAGTTATTACTGTAATACAAAATGGGGGGTATGTGAAGTTTGCAACAATGCGAAAAAGTTTTTAAATGATAAGTAATTTTAAGAAAAAAAAATCTATAAACCGGTATTTAAGTGTAACATAGTAGGCTTAAGCCTTAAAGTTATTCTTTTCACAAAAATTGTACTGTACCTATCTAATAAAAAATTTTTCAGAAAATTGTACAAGTACCTAACTATATTTTATGCGACACTGTCAATAAAAATGTTCCCAAAAGCAAAATTTAACAATTTTTCTGTTAAATCTATTTTACAAGTAGATATCCAAAAAGTAAATAATGATATAAACTTCAAATTTTAAATTAAATAAAAACTAATTTTAGTATAAATTATTTATTGATACAATTATTCTTACTAATTAATACATGGTTGTATATTATACAATTGCACGTACCTACAATAGACAGGTAGGTACATTAAAATTTAAAATTAAAAGTAACTGACTCTGTTGTATAGTAGGAGTCAAGTGTACCTCGTCATTGAGTAGCCACTGAAATAGATGTGTTAAAATTAAATTAAATAATTCATGACCAAGGTTACCAAACAATAAGTTCGAGGGCAAAATTGAAAATTCTCAGTACTTTTTAAAATAATATTATATACCAAGATATTATGTAAATATACCTCACGAGATTATGGTTACCTGCTCTCTGTGGATATACGAAACTATTAATTTTTTAACTCTAATTTAAAAAAATAAATCATTCAATAATACAATTTACATAATATTGAGTGACGAGTGTGTATAAATTCCTATTGAACATATTAAACATTATTACTTCTATGTATTGAATATTATATATTTATAATATTAGTATTAATGTAAATAATTATACATAAGATGATCTCAATATTAAACAAGTCGTTACGTTTCGGTGAATATTTAAGAATTCGAAATATTATATTGTTCTTGATAATTTTTACATACACAATGTACTAACAATGGATCGAAGTTTCACGATTATATTTTTTTGTTCCGAAATCAATTGATTTTCACATCGTACATGTGTGCATTTTTTCTTAAAACTTTCTTGCAAAATAAGACTGATCATTTAATGGCGCGACTCCGAACAATACCTACATATACCTTGGTTTTCTTAAATGTTAAATAACAATCCCTCTTTTATTCGGCCATGATGTGTGTTTTTTTTTTTAATTCAATTCAAGTTTATGTATTGATTTTAACTATAGGACTAACTCTCGAAACACTTCTCCATACATTAGACCTTAATAATATGCCCTATCGTATGAGTATAAATTACACATAGTAAATAATAATAATATATAATATTTAATATAGAAATACGTTATATAACAAAAAGTAGTATATGTAACAACAATAAAATAAATATGCCTGGTTAGAATGATTTTTCTTCATAGTTTAACTACTAGCTACAATAATTATTACACATAATATTTCTAATTTATTGAAAGATTATATTACTTAATGTTTACTGATCATTATGTGACAAAGTAAATACTTGAACACGTTTTATTAAATAGTTATAGATTATAAACGTATTCCTTAATTTACCCAATTCAAATTATAAATCATGAATATAAATACGTTTTATTATACCTACAAAAGTTCAACATGAACAATTCTACAATATAAGTAATAATAAAATATTAAAATCTATTATATTAGTATATTACTATATTTCAAACATCAGACCGATACAACGGTGTGCTTTAAAAAATGTCTATAATAAGCTTGTATTATTTTTACTCAGTAAAAATGTTGTATTTTTATCCCTGTCAATCTTTAAACTACGCTTGTTTGATATTCAGTTAATAAAATGCTATGTAGCAACTAACAATAATATTATACTTATAACTTATGGCTAACTAAATAAATACTTAAAGAATGTACAATTATTAAAGGTGCAATAAAATTGTTTAATTTTTTGAATGCAACGAAAATAATCGACAATATTACTTCAATAAAATTGGTCAATTGGTTCTACGGAGTTCATTTTATGAATTTATGATCACTTTTTCTTGTAGTGAATTTCTTTATACATGTAAGTATGTAGCACATTGAATCGGTTGGAAATAGAAATTATAATACCGGAAAATTAAAAATGATTATAGTCATTCTAGTGTAATTCAAACAAATAATGATAAAAATTTCATGTTTCAGAATTGTTATCATATTATTATTAATAAATAATAAATAATAATATAATAATAATAATATCTTATGCAAAACAGAAAACAAATTATAGAACTAAAACATACCTAATACAACACTATATTTTAAACCACATAACTAGTTTTTTTTTAAACACCTTTTTAGGGCTGGAATTGGGAGTTAAACTTTTGAAAATCTATTTATTTATATAAATTATAAAGTGTTTAAAAAATAAAATTTAGTTAAGTTCTTGATAACTTCACGTATGGACATGGGTTGGTTCACCAACCGTGGGGGATATATTTTTATTTAGGTATCTATATTAAAAATTGTCATAAATTTAAAACTTGTTTTGGTTGAAAACGTTTTACATTTACCAACAAATCGTAAATTATTTTATCGTGAAAACTTTACGAGCGTAGATGAATCTAAAACGTACAAAAAATATACATGTTAAACCTGAATGTATATTATAATATTAGTTTTGTTTCAATTTTTATTTGATATCTGAGCACGAGTTAACCACATAATTTAATAAAATATTTATTATATTATACTTTATAGATGATCTCAATTTATGAGCATGTCATAATCTTGTATAATAATCTGTACTAATAATGTAAGTATATATATATAAAGTTAAAAATCTTAAATATTCTGTAGAAATGTAAAAATCCTAAATTACACGCACGGACGTAGTACAACACTAAATCTCATGTTATTCGACTATAGTGTACACGATATTATTGTATGTAAAATTAATGAAAAGTAATGAACTAAATCTGTTCGGTTAACAATCAAACGAAAAAATGTTCAAACGCGAGGTAAAAAAATCGTCTACCCTGAACCACGAATATACCTATTTAATGCTGCCCGGTGTTGGGTAGCAACGTGACAATAATCATGAACAGTATTATTTTTTTCCGTTTTACACTAATTATTATTATCGACGTCGCTGTTTTTCAAGAATTTATGACTTTAGGCAATTCACTCTGTCGATATAGATATATTATCATGTACAATATTAATTATTCTAACAGACGTGTCGTCGTATATACTCACCTCGATCGTTAATCCCGTCGTGATCCCGGTGACGACCGTGCAGTACAGGAAGACGGCGGCGGCGACCGTCAAACTCGTCGTTGCCATGTTATTGTTTATATTGTGTTATTTTTTTTTTTTTGTGTACAGTAGGTATTAAAAATAATAATAATTGTTATTATTATGTGAAACGCGAGTCACGACGACGGTTTGTCGGGACACTGCAGCGAGTTGTCACGAGCACGTCGCGAAAGCAACAGGACGAAGACGGCCGCGTCGGCGGTGGTGCTCGCCTCGCTCGAGCGTCGCGCGCCGCCCCCCGGACGCGGGACGTTGCGCATTTTTTTTTTTCTTACAATAATATACCGCGATGGTGGTCCGTCTCTTGACCACTTGACTCTCAAAGTCGCTGACCTCCGGCAACCGCACATGAATATAACATATTATACGTGTATTATATAGATTATAGTAGATAATATACATAATAATATTATGCGAGCACTCGTATCCTCCAGCAGCCACGGGTGTATATATATAGGTATAGCACCGGTTGTAGCGTAAAATATACCATAGCGTTGCATGATATGATGATAAACCGATAATATGTAATGTTATGCGCACCTCCCGCCGCGGTTAGGTTAGAGACGTCTTGAAGATCGCGACAGACGATGTCGTACACGCGCGCTTGGGTGCAGCAACCAGACGTTTCCGTTTGGCGAAAAGAAATGATAATATAGTGTGCAGAGACAAACCATTTTGCGGGGTCTACCATCGTATTGTACATATTAGTATACGATATAAAAGCGTGGGTCGCACGATTCGGGATGTGTTAAATCAGTGGACTCGCTCACCCGCCGACACGAGCAACAATATATTATAAATACAATTTTCAATGTGAAAATTGCAATACCTATTTTTATTACACGATACATCTTATAGCATTTTTATGCGTATATTATTTACACGTCTGTTACACGTATGTTAGAATCACGTGCGTACACAAATATGCAGGTGGCTAAAGTATATTATGTAGGTATTCGCATTTGAAAAATTACAACTTTGTACGTTTTTTGTGGATAAGGCTAGATTCAAAATTAGCACTAGCCTACTTCAAAATGAAGTACCCGTGAAAAGTCACTTTCAAATACTTTCTTACTCATAGGGCCTGCAATAAAACTGCCAGAAAAAAAAATTTCACAATAAGCCGTATAGGTAGGTCACCAATGACAATGAAAAAGTGCTAAAAACCTAAAAAAAAAAACCATCAGATGACGGATTCAGATTTCCTATTGACGGTAGGTAAGTACCGCATATTGACACTACACGTTTAGTGATCCGAGGCTCGTCATCCTCGCGTGACCAACCCCCCAAGAGAAGTCATCGACCATCGTCTTGCCGTTATCCGGAACGGTTAATTTATAGAGATGCGCCGTATATTATAATAGTAAATAGAACGTTATAAATGTTATTCCAAATAATCAAGTCGGTACACGACCGACTGCGTTCGCCATTAAAATGTTATATTATTATAACATATATCAGAGAGCCTCGGGGAACCACGTTTGACCCGAATATTATAATAAATATATAATATTATTTTATGGTCATAATTTTTATATTATTTTAGGACCGTTTCACGTGTAATATATTGTAATATATTAATAGGTAGACATCATTGTGCCTATAAATAATGTCTACAGTATATAGTGCGATATTATAATACCATTATATGACCGTACCGTATAAACACGAGATGTATTTAGATAAGTGGGGGCGAACCGGACCTCGCGGATTTAGGTCCAAAAAAAAAAATTAATAACCAATTCATATTTTTTCGTTTATGTATTCCGGTGTTCCACTAACAAATACTAAACTCGTATAATATTATAACTGATATCCCACGATAGCCATTTCATATACATATATTATATTAGTATACTGCACGTTATAGGACATAACATAGGCTCCTTGTCTGAACGTTATAGTTTGACCTCTTGTATACAGGTCACGCCGGTATTCACGCGACTGGAATATTACTTATTACCCCACGCCGCAGGGGATACGTCCAGCCATATCGTCGCAGTGACTTTCAGATGAGGTACCTATATAGATTATATATTATAAAATGTATAGCGTTACATTATAATATTTTATTTTTCTCGTCTTTTGCGCTAGTAGACAAAAGTACAACTAAAATTAAAAACACAATTACTTTAAAATACTTTCTGGCGTTTTTGACGACGGAAAAATATTTAATTTAAAAAATAAAACTTAACTAATTACATTGTTAAGAAAATCATTATACCGAGTGATTCACTAAACATATTCGACACCCTCTCCCACCCATTTTATCTCCAAATAAATTATTTATTTATTGAAAATTCCATTTTTTTTTTTTTAAACATTAAATATATTTCCATACATAAAACAAAATTTGAAAGAGTGGGTAGTTTTTGAGTTTTTGAAATGTATACAGGTAACGGGTATTTAGGATATAATAGTTCTTACAATAATGGTTTTACATAAAAATAATAATTATATAATAATCAAATCATTGCATTTTAACTTAATCGAATTTGATAAAATACTAAGGTGTTTATGTGTGTATACCTATAATTATACCTACCTAATTAATACAATTTTTTCGGGGGGAATTTTTATAACAAAATGTATATTCATGTTCTGTTCCAGCCTTCGGGATATAGCTTTAGTAATTTTACTCTTCAATTAATAAACAAGTATTTGGTATATAAATATAATAGGTTAGTTATTTTTCCACAGATCTGAATCCCTCCCCCCCCCCCACACACTCAACCAGTACAAAATATACCTATGTATAATACGCCACTGCGCACAATATATACATAGGCCAAGAATAATTACGTGTATAATGTACAATATTATAATGATTTACACAATACCTAGTGTACTACCTTGGGCCGGCTATTGTATAGTACAAATGTACAATACGTTTCTAATTACCAGTTACGCATACAAAATAGCCGTTTTAGGCTTTTAGAAAACAATCGGCCTAGGCAGTCGTCGCCACTCGCCAATATACTCGCGATTTCGTCCATCGCTGTAAATGTCGAGCGTGTACAATACCTGTCATATAATGTTATATTGTTTGAAATTTGAATAGGTTAATAATAATATAATAATAATAAATAATAACAACATACGAGTATGCGACCGCGAACGCTGCAAACGCCACACGCGAAAACAATTATTCGGGTTACCAGCAACAATATTATTATTTATACCTAACAACGTTTACAAAATGCGTTCTGAGCGTCACGAGCCTTTGACACAGTGATTGATATACCTAGATACCTAGACACCTAGTATGCATCATGTATATAGTGCGAAAGTGCCTGCCTATCAATCGTGCGGTACAATAATACGTAACCTGTATAAGTATTACGTATATTATGTATATTGTACAACGACTATAATGTATATAATATATACTATACAGGATGATTCACCGAGCGTACCCATCGTCATTTAATAATGAATTTATTCGAATTCAGATTTTTGGAATTTTTAAGAACCGTATAATGGTATACATTTTTATAATTGTTTGCTCGGGCAGATAAAGTAAAAGCGTGCATCAAATCGTCGCATATGCGTGACTTCGATTAAAGAAACTATATCTTATAACCAGGGCTCGGGACTTAAGGCATTTGCTTATTTCTACGGATTGACTTAAAATATAGCATAGTGCTATGGAAGTGTATGTCGTGTTACGACACGTTCAGTTATGAAATTTGAAAGTGCTTTTTTTTTTGCTTTTTTCATCCATTTTTATTTCCGGTTTTTCTGGTTATTTTTGCTTTTTGACTAGTTTTTCTACTTTTTATGGTTTTCTACTGCAAAGTTGTTTTTGAAAGAATTAAAATTAAATTATTTAATGCAATAATGACTGTAAGATTTAATTAATTAATTTGTTTTTCAACTATTTTTAAATATCTTTTACATTTTAATATTCAGAAAATCCCTCGGAAAATCTATAAATAATAATGCAAATGGTCTCGAAAGTGAAGTTTGATTTTTTTTTATAATATGTATAAAGATTTATTTATTTTTTTTTATTATTTAGTTAGAAGCTTTTCCTAAACATTATTTTTAGCATAGTTATACAAATTATGTCTATAGTATAGTGTACCTACTTTATTATGTAAAAGGAAGTTTTTTTTTTGATGAATTATTTTTGCTTGAATTTAAGTTTTTTAAATGCTTATAATGATGTTTTTAAGCGCTTATTTTAATGATTTTAAGTGTTATAAGTTCCAAGCCCTGCTTATAACTAAATGTATGTTTGTAGCTTATATGCTCAAAAACTCCCTACTTAACTGATTTTTACGAAAATCTCAGAAATTATTTTTAGAGATATCAAAAGTGTTTAGAGAATAGTTTTTATCTACGTTAAAAATATACCAAATGTTAAATCTAATCCACGACTTGTGGTTGCCCGAATTATTCCACAAAGCGAGGTATACCGATGCCCGTGCCGATTTGTTAGTGAAACCGAGATACAGCTGGTATAAACGGATTTTACAATTGTACAAGTATAAATAGATAAATACAAAAATACATAAATATGGAAACATTTGTCGCTCGGACTTGTAGTCAAGTCAAACTACTGGTTATTTACTGGTCTACCAATCCTAGAAGGTGCCTCCTCCCGCCTAGGTAGACTATTTCCACCCCTGGAGGGGTTTTGATCCTCGCCCCACAACCAAGAGGTCTGTAGGACACCAGTACACCACTAAGAGCTCGAGTTTTGTACCGGATAAGGCATGCGTAAGAAGCTATATTACTAGTCATACACTCATACTTGATACTTTAACTCGCAATTTAAAATTTTATTTGTTGGGTAAAAAAGCGTGAAAATTTAATATAAGGCTTCTGATATATCGTTCTAATAGCAGTTGAAAAATATTAAAAATACATAGGCACAATTATTTTTATAAGCATTTAAAGTTCAAATTTTGACAAAATTTAATAATTATATTGTAGTTAAAAATGTATATAATGTTCAACTTTTGTAGGTAAGGATTGAAAATTGAAAATAAGGTTCCACGTAAATAAGTAAATATATAAATTACTTTATTCACAATAATATCGTCAAATATACTTAGTAACATCATAGTCTGACTGACCGTTTTCGCTCAGAATCGTTTTTCTTATACAATGATATTATATCATTGAATTCAAATTTAACACCATCCATTACAGTGACTCACTTGTAACCTACTGTACAGCAGAGCGACATCCACTTACCCACCTTTTTATATTTTTTAACATTTAATTTACAAAATATAATTTTTATAATTTACTAAAAAAAAAACAGTCATAAGTTTTTAACCACACCTCTTTTGAGACAGTCCTAAGACTGAAGGTATGAAAATGTATTTGTGTTGTAAAAAACTGGAGACGTTTGGTAATTTACCTGTTCGTAAAACCTTTTCGACGGGAGCCGTTTAGGAATTGACCTTTTTGTAAAACGGAATCCGTTGGGGGAAAATCGACTACGTCCATATAATCGTTTACCTGTGTCTGAAGGGTCATGTACCAGTTGCCCTCAAAAAACCTTTTTTATACCAATTCCACCCAAACTACCTAGATCAAAATGTACCAGTTGCCCATATATTAATATATACACGATTACAATATATAGCCTATAAAATAGGAGAGGTAAATATACAAAAAAAATACAATTATTTATAAAAATAAAGTAAAACAGTATAATATAGTAAAAAATTTATATTTTATGAAAATTATAATAATAATAATATCCTACTTGGTGCAAAGCGAGATGAGGTGCAGATTTCATCTAACTCAGTCATGGTAGTAACGCATGCAACAAAAAATTAGGATTAAAGCCGGATTATATGGAACCAAATTCAGAAATTGGAAAATGGCTTCACTTAATTTTTGGTCATTATAATTATATTATTTATTATGAATTTTTTTTTCTATCATTTTAACTATACTATTTTTAAATTCTAAGCGGAGCGAATGAATCTATTTTTTTTTGACAAATTATAACATTGAATGCCACATAGTTAAAATATTTATTATTTTATTAACTTGTTCATATTATTCTGTTAGTAACTATTATAAGCATATGAATTTTAGATTCTGAGCGAAGCGATGAATGTATTGATTTTACAATGATGTGTGTTTTTTTTTTATTTTTTTTTTTTGTGTCTGTCGTCACCTTTTAGGACAGTAAAAGTGCTTGAATTTTCTTCAACAGTAACTTTTCTGATAGGAAAGTGAATCTAGTTGGGGGTCAAAAGTAAATATTTCTCAGTAGTTTTCAAACGTGACGTGAAAAACAAAAGAAAAATTAAGAAAAACGGGAATTTTTACGCAAAATCTGTTTTCGAGAAAATCGATTTTGGTTTTTGGTGCAACTCTAAAACAAATGACCGTAGGTTCATGACATTTTGACTGAATGTTTATATTAGCATTTTCTATACACCATAACATTTTCAAAATATTTTAGTGTATTTTGAGCTGTTTACGGACATTTTCAGTTTCCATTTTTTCCATAAATATCAATAAAATTTTATTTGTTGGTTAAAAAAGCTTCAAAATTTAATAGAAGGTTCCTAGGTTATTGTTTTAAAGACAGATGAAAAAAATTAAAATTCCTTAGTCACAGTTTTTATTTATAAGCATTTAAAGTCCAAATATTGACAAAATACGAAAATTAACAAATTATTTTGAGTTGAGAATTCATAAAAATTTTTCATTTTAAATCTATGATTTGAAAATGTAATACAAGATTATCCATAAGTTTGTCTACCTTTATCTAAAAAAAAAACGTCTACAAGAATGTCAAATTAAATTTTTATGAGCGTTTGAAATTAATATTTTCACATCATTTGATATTTGCTCGATATTCTTGTAACGATTTTCTTATTTTGTTGTAATTAAAAAACGAATGACTGTAGATTCTTAAAAATTTCACTGAATGTGAAAAAAATTTTATACACGATAAAATTTTGAAAATAATTTGACTCTTTTTGAGCTTTTTACGGACATTTTCAGTTTTAAATTTTTTTATAAATATCCTTAAAATTTTATTTGTTGGGTAAAAAGCGTTAAAATTTAATTTTAATATAAGGCTCCTAATATATCGTTCTAATAGCAGTTGAAAAATATTAAAAATACATAGGCACAATTATTTTTTATAAGCATTAAAGTTCAAATTTTGACATAATTTAATAATTATTTTGTAGTTAAAAATTTATAAAATGTTCAACTTTTGTGGCTAAGGATTGAAAATTTAAAACAAGGTTCCACTCAAATAAGTAAGTATATAAATTACTTTATTCACAATAATATCGTCAAATATACTTAATAATATCATAGGCCGACTGACCGTTTTCGCTCATAATCGTTTTTCTTATTTAATGATATTATATCATTTAATTTAAATTTAACACCATCCATTACAGTGACCCACTTGTAACCTAATGTACAGCAGAATGACATCCACTTGCCCACCTTTTTTTTTCTATTATTTTATACTATTTTACTTTATTTTTATAAATAATTTTATTTATTATTTGTATATTTACCTCCCTTATTATATGGGCTATATATTGTAATCGTGTATATACTATAATATGTGAGGACAACTGGTACATTCGGTTGGGGGCAACTGGTACATTTGGTTGAGGGCAACTGGTACATTTGGTTGAGGGCAACTGGTATATTTTTAAAACCCTGATATCAGTCGTGGAGGGCAACTAGTCAACACCCGTCTGAAGCGCAAACATCGGAATCCTATTTATCAATAGGTAAAAAAGGGTCAGGGCCATTACATTTTTATTATTTCCCTATTTAACACAAATTCTTGAAGTTTTCAAAATTCGGACTTTTTTCATTACCATACTTACTCTAAGGCCCTAAAGATCCCTTTATTTACGCCTATAGACCCCCCCCCCCGTTATCACAGGCTAGATCCACCCCTGAATATATCAATAGGTTTACTCTGTTCAACGAAAGAACGCACGGGCCACTAATCACGGGCCGCCGGCCGATGACCATACCCAATCGCTTAGATCATATACTATGGATAGATCTACTGCATTATAAATGCGTACAACGAGTTGAAGACAACATAAAGACCAATCACAGGCGACTGATTTCTATTGCGCATGCGTGTCAGTATTCGTCGCATATTTATCACTAAGCTAGCGGTGATATAAACTGCGCGTGATAACAGTTGTACCAATCGTGCGCGTGAATGCGTGATATCAATTGTGCGCATGCGCATTTACACCTATTGACCTTGGTAATGTCAGGGGTATGACGCTCTCACAATTTCTAATATTATTTGAAAAAAGTGGGGACATGGCCTTGAGCTCATGGGCACTTCAATTTTGTTAAATATGAAAATCAGCTGACGGCTCATATCATATATTTCAATAGTTGATACTGTTGATACTCGATACCATTATGATAATAAATAGTCTAATACTATAAAATTATATTATAAATTATAATGTTTTAAACCCATTAACTATTTTGTATTATAATTATAATTACTAATAATAATTAAAATAAAAATAATTTTTGAATGCGTAATGCGAAAAATTGTAAGTTAATAGACACTTGTAGTATTATATTTGTAGTAGGATCAAAACGTAAACAAACAACAAACCGTTTATTGTAAAAAAAATCGTTCACAACAACACTTCTAAACCACCAGAGATCGGCCACCAAGCTGAGTATCGCTTCTGTATTATTCTGTAGTAATGTTGGCTTCAAATATTTAGCCAATAGCTCTATCCATAGTATATGATCTAAGCCTAATCGTCAGCGGTCAGAGAGAATCGGCTACGCGTGTGGCGCTTCTATAATATAGTGTTGGTCACGATTGGGGTTCTTGGGGGGGGGGGGGGAGGAGCCTCGACGATCACTCGGTCGTCAGTCTACATTCGCAAAACCTGTGCGTTCTCTCGTTGAACAGAGTATAGACGAATGGGCTTGCAACGCGTCAACTTGTCAGTACCTACTGCCACTTGCCCATATAGGTATCAAATTATCAAAGATGTACTCCTGTAGCAGACACTTAGATCATATACTGTGGATGGAGCTACAGCTCAATATTTTGATGTAAATGTTAGCGACGAGTTGCCGCCACTCGACGGTTGTATGGGCCTAGTGATATCATATCAAAAGATAGAATCGATACTTGTACTCATTGCATTAATAGTTTGTTAATATCGATAACAAATATCGAATGAATTAAATTTTTACATACAAACATATATTTTTTTGATTTTTTTCAGTCACAATTTGAAGAGTTCCTGTGACCTCAGTTTGTGATTTTGTTATAAATTTAAGGGGCAAAAATTATTTTGAAAAAAAACTTATTTGGGCAAGATGTGACGATATTAATTTTTAATTTTAAATACTTCTATTTGTACCTAGTACTAATCTATTGTGGATAAGTAATTTTTCTGAAAAACCAGTTCTGTTACTGACCACTATCAAAATAAATGATTATTTTTAGGTTAGAAATTGTGCGTTATATTCTGTGGTTTAACATAATTATAATTGACTATTATTTAAAAAAAAAACCGATTCGATACAAGTATTTTCCACTGATACTGAGTAAATATCGAAATAAAAATATCGAATAAATAATACTCAAATATCGAAAAAAAAGTATCGATAGTATCATAACGTCCCTAGTATGGCCTCTACTGCGCCTGCGCTAGCTGACCTGCACATGCGCTTAGTTGCGACTTATTAAGAGCGCGTGCGTAGTAGAGCTAGCGCAGGCGTAGTAGAGACCATATACGTATATAACCTGCGAGTGGCAGTGACACGTCGCTAACATGTGTACATCATCGATGTTATAATATGTAATCTGTAGGCCATGGCTCTATCCATTATATGATCTAAGACAGCAGTCAAAGGGTATTTTGATAAGAAAACCTAGCGGCCAGTGCCATCAGTTACAACAAACTGCCTAAATGCTTAATGCCTACCACCCAGACCTAACCTAACTTTGCCTGACCACGATTTTATCATTTATATGGTACTCGCGCTTAGCTTTACATTCAGTAATTTACTATTTAGATACTCAGTGGTCGTCTATCGTTACATTTTCGCATTTGCGGTTTAGTTACTATCGGTCTCTAGTTACTTACTCCATAGTTCCCAACGGGCCTTCTTCGACGTGGAATTGTGGAACTGGAACTTATCAATATGGACAAGCAGGGACCCATCATCTTGGTTATTTTAATCGGGATTTTCTACTTTCTAACATTTATAGCATATATAATGTGGACAATACTGAATGAGAAAGTGTCGCTGGAGACGTTGTGTGGACAATGTGAAAAATGTGAACCTGTCGAAACGTCTCAAGCAAATTCCAACGATGACAGTTATGTATAACTATTAACTAATATGCATTATCTGTAATCAATATTGAATAATAATATTATGTAATTATCCGATATGAATAATAATTATTCATGTTCGTATGAAAACCTCTACATTGTGTGTTATAAATTATTGGTAAGTACAGTGTTTTACCCCAGCCTGTAATATTATAATATATTATGTATTTAACATAATATTATATTCAATAAAAATAATTGTGTAAATCAAAATAATGTTATTTATTTATTTATTTTAACCACAGAAAGGCTTTATAGTTTGCTTACAAAAGTGTACAATACTTGTATGTACTGGAACAATAATATTTTATGGTCACTTATTTACCTACTTATGTTCAATTTTGAAAAGCAGTGAAGTCACTCTACATCTGTATTCTGTATCGACTATATACTATAGAGTGTAGAGTATACACTGTACGATTTAGGATGACCTATCTAAATCATTATAAACAGATATGTCATATGTGTAATAAGTAATAACTATAAGATAAAAGACATACAAAGTAGGTATATTTTTTACAGATTGCCGACTGCACAACAGGATTATGAAGGTTAGGTATTTGTATTCTCTACTATATAGGTACCTATTAAATTAACACAGTTGAAAGTTTAATATAAATTATTGTATTTAATTTAAATTAGATAATAGACATAATTATTCTTATTATAAACCCTTATAATAGTTAGCAAAAAACAAATTACTCTTGATTTGCCCAAAAGCATTACTTTTTTTAGAAGTATTGATAAAAATAAGGTACAAGTAAATTGTACTTTAAAATTGTTTTTGGATATTTTTTGTAATTTCTAAGAAAATTATTTGTTATACATCTGACATCTTATGTACAAGACTCACTTGAATTATTTAATGCTAAAAAATGTACTTCTTTTGAAAATTCTGCACATTATTTGTAAGAATATACTCATGCTTGCTCAGACACCACATATTATATAATTATTTATTATCAGTGCTCGTACGTTCATGCCCTAAATAAGCATGCATTAAAAATAAACTGATTAAAAAAACAAGAAATCATGAGTCATTTTTGGAATAACAAAAAATATCCATTCATATTTTGTAAAGAATCATAGCTAACTGAACGTACCTTCCAAATTCGACACGGGTCTGACACGTCAAGTATTGACAGTATAAGTGCTGGGGTCCCTCAGGGCAGCATTTTATCACTCATTCTCTTTAATATATTCGCCGTAGATCAACCAATCACACTAAATAATATGTCGGTTACAGACGATGCCGACAACAAGGTAATCTCCTCTATGAATGATAATTCACTCATAGCCTCTGCAAACCTCCAAACTCACCTAGACCTTATGGAAAACTGGTATACCAAATGGAGATTTAAAATAAACCCTAGCGAGTCTACGCACACTACCTTTACACTTAGACTAGCTCCTTCCCCTGAGGTAACTCTATACAGTGCTCCAATCCCATCCTCTCCTACAGTTAAATACCTTGGGCTTACACTAGATAAAATATTAACATGAGCCCCCCATATTAGAGCAAAAAGACTGTACAACCGTTTTCCTATCCTCAAACCTCTAATCCAGTGATTCCCAATCTTTTTTTTTACTCAACGCCCCTTCTAGATTTTAAAAAATCTCACACACACTCCCCCCTGTATTTTTATATACTAAATTATTAAATTTAACACCACCCTCAAAATTAAAAATCCCACAAGGGGGCGGTACCGCCCACGTTGGGAATCACTGCTCTAATCTCTAATAAATACACCTCCCAAATATCAAACTCCTCATCTACAAAATATTACTTAAACCAATCTGGACTTACGGCATCCAACTATGGGAAAGTGACAGACAAATTTAAAGAAAATTCAATCATTCCAAAACATTACGCTAAGAAAATTAATCAATGCTTCCCCTTACACATCTAATCGTACTCTCCACACAGACCTAAAATTAAAAACAATCCATAAAGAAGCCAAAAACTTTTATAAAAGATTCCACAACCGTCTATCCTCCCACTCAAACCCTTTAATTAAAGACCTTTCCTCCCTCACAATCCCAGGTAGGGATAAAATAAAAAAATTTAAAAAAATATGTCTAAATAAATAAATAAATTTTATAACTTTTAAAAATTAAAGTGTCATCATTAGGTTCTTTACTCATTTCTTTTTTTTGTACTTTCATGTTATCTGTCTTTTATCATACATACTTATTATGTCATCCAATATAGATTGTATAGATTTGTACATTTTAAAAATATCTATTAATAATCTAATAAAATAAATATCCAATCAGTCGTTCGTTTTAAAACTGAAAATTTCAAATGCTAAAATATAAATTATTGCATTTTTTATTAAATTTTGGCCAAAATTACACTTAAGAGGATGTCAGCGCACTATTTGTTTTCTCTCTCTGACCCACATGCAGCTTAGACAAAACGCATTTGCACAGAATCTATGCTTTTAAGTAATCTTAGAATAAAATTACCCATTACAAAAAAGATAGAGAACAATATTTTAGAGAGAATGACATATCGATTTTATATTTTATTGCTATTTGACTTTCAAGATAAACAAAAAAATGTTGTACATTTAAATGATGTTTAAATTGTTTTGAAACAATATTTAAAAAAATTGATATGTTATTCCCTCGAAAATATTACTATCTATCTTTTTTGTAATGAGTGATTTTATTCTAAGATTACTTAAAAGCATAGATTCTGCGCAAATGCGTTTTGTCTATGTTGCGCGTGGGCCAGAGAGAGGAAACAAATAGTGCGCTGAGATCCTCTTAATAATATACCCAATAAAATAGTAAAACACATAAATATACCGAATAGGCAAATAACCTCTAAATGTATAAAAATTTGCAAAATAAAACTTACCATACTTAACCCCATGGTACCTTGAAATGGATGTTATTTTTATCATTTATCTTGTCATCCAGCATTAAATACGAATCAGCAAAATCAATATGCAAATGCATGAACTTACAAGCTCCGTTTATTATTACTACACATTATAAAAAATAACAAATTAAAAATACTTAAAATAGCAGGTAATAATTGGTGGTTAGGTCTTTGATTCTCAAAATATTTTTTAATAATCACCTGATATCTACCTACTAAATATTTCTTGAAAATCTAGATTCAAATATCACTATTAATTAATGAAGATAAAAAAAATTAAGGATTCGTCACCATTTTTAATGTATATAAAATAAAGTCTAAAATTGGAAAAGTTACTGTTTTATTCGTATATCTAATTTAATTATTGGTTATTTATAATATTTAATTCTTTGTTTTTAAATGTTTGATTTGAACGAAGATTTGACTCAATCCAAGATTTGATTTTAGTTTTATTAGTTATTACCAGGGCTAAGATTTGTATGCAATACAAATTGGTAAAATATGCATTTTATTTACCAAAATATGCAAAAATATGCATTTAAATTTTTATAAGATAAATACTAAAATATAGTTACAAAAAAAATATTTATTTATTTAAATATATCAGTGATTGACTGTTTGTCTTAATATAATATAACTGAGAAATAAAATAAAATAAAATAATTTACAAATAAAATTTATAATTCACATTCACTAGGTGTGTTACATGCTGCAAACACGTATTTTTTAAAATTTTTGAAAACGAATGATCTTTCTCCATCAAACTATTCAATCTTTTATAGCATACCTATTGTACCATAATTTTTTCAATATATTATATAAAATTTGCTCAACAAAAAATACCAAGTTTTATGAAATAGGTAATATACAATATAAAATGCATTTTTCACATTCTTATAATCAAAATATGCAATAATATTCATTCTATTCAATTTATGCAATAATATGCATTTTATCCAAAATATGCAAAAACATGCAAAATTAAAATACCACCATTTATCTCATCATGAGGTGATTTGTGGACATTACTGACAAATTCAACAACCAGAAGTTACAAAAAAAACATGCTGTTGCATATAAATCCTAGCCCTGGTTATTACTAATTCATTATAGTGTATAAAAAAAGATTAATACTCACTACTCAGTGACATCTTACTATCAAACTATCAAATTAATGTTGTATAAAATTTATTAATATGATATAATTTAAATGACCTGCTTAAGGTAGGTATGAAATAATAAATTAGTAATAAAATTATTATCAAACAAACTCATTTATATTTTTACTTAAGAAAATAGACACTTTGAATGCATATTTTAAAATTAAACTTGAGCATTATAAAATATAAACTATAATACCTATTTGATGTATACATTTGAAAATTAAAATTGTATATGGTTGTTACTATTAATGTTGAGTTAAAAAGATTATTTTTAAAAGTAGGATATACTTATGACAATTATATAAGTCTTATTATTATGATGATGCAAGTTAGTAATATTCTGTCATCAAGGGTAGTTAACAGTCTAAAAAGTTGGCGGCCATCAGTAGTTCCAAAGCGATTTGTGGCTTGATAGTGAATTCTGGTATTTCAGACGAACTGTTTGAATAACGAGCTTTGTATGTGAAGTACATACAGACGTTAAGCAACACATGCGAGCTAAACAAAAGAAAATCATCATATCAATGCTTCTGACGCATCTATCCAACAATGTTTTTTATTGCTTACGGTATCTCCCTGAAGTGAATTTCATTTGTTTCATTCTCCGCAAACTGACCAGGCCCGCTCAACATGGCTTTGATCGTGCCCGACATCAAGGCGTGCTCGCGCTTGACGATGAACTCATGTCCGTCGCTCGAGATCAGCTTGATGTACATAGCGTCGGGACCGTCGCAATTTCCGTACTCGCTAAACTCATCCTAAATGTACACACAAATACCATAAGTCTGTTTTTAATAGATATATATAGTATTTGAAAATGTCATGAAATATAAAATTGTGAAATATTTCAGTATTTTAATAGTTTGTTTTTATTTTTTAAATAAGTTTTATTTTTGCATACATTTGTCATCACCTTAATAATTAATGTATACAATCACTAATGGGTCATTAATGGTGATTGGCCTAACCAAACCGAACCATAGGTACAACAATTTTTAAATAATACAATATCATACAAAATACTTGTCTTACATTACTATAGTAATATATATTTATATACTTATTAGTAGAAAGCGGATTTTGATGCATTTATCAGTTTTATCATAGTTTATAACGCCTAAATTAATGCGGAGTAAGATAGAAATTTGTTTCATCACTCAAAGAATTCAAATTTACCAATTTAATTTAGCATATTTTTGCATATTTGTTCAATTTTTACTTGCATGATCATATTTTTATATTCTTTATGCTTTTAGTGCATATTTGATGTTTTTTATAATATATTAATGAACTTGACACAGCTAATTAATAGATCAATTCGTTCCCACAGCAGCAGACCTATGTAATATTTGTAGCAGCTAACCGGAGTTCTTCTAGACATTTTGTATACTGTGCCTTATCAGCACTGAGCAAAGGCTAGTTTTATTTTTACATACATTTGTCATCACCTTAATAATTAATGTATATAGAGTAAAACAACCACTAATGGGTCATTAATGATGATTGGCAGTGTTGTTAAGGAACGATTTCTGAAATTGAATCCTTTTTAGATGTGTTCGGATTGCCTACCAGGGTGGCTGAAATGCACTAACTGCTGCAAGATACATTCAAAAGGAGTTGAAAAATCACAATTTTTTTAAGGGTTGTCAGTTTTATGTTTATTATGTTTATTATGTAGCACAGTTTTTAATACGAAATAGGAGTATAGTTAAGTTTTATCAATTTACCAAAAGCCTTTAATAGGATTTAATTAATGTATATTTTACTATAGTATAATAAGTATATATAATGATTCATACAACAACAAACATAATATATATTATTATGCATGTCGAGTATTGTCAACCACGACACTCGTTGCATCGATATGAATGATTATAGCTACAACTTTCGATCATATACAAGTATCTATATTATGGTCTAACTGTCTAAGGCTCCTGGACCATATTAATATTAATTGATAAATGATTATTATCATTATTTGGGTTTGAAAAAAAATTCAATGTCTCACGTTTTTGTGAAATATTTCAACATAATAATAATATTGTAGTGAACACACGAAACACTTTAGACTTCTAACAATAAATATACTTATACAATTTCATTACTTGTCTTTCTTGAACCGCGTCAACGATCATGTTCAACACTTTAGACGTCGGAATAACCGTGTGTCGGACAAAAGACAAACACTTTCGGTCACTTGAGATGAAATATTCCGGCCAGTAACGAGAACAATATTAACTTATTGTTGACGGTTAATAAACAAATATTGCATAATCAATGATATCACTAGAGCCTTCACATGACGATTTACACTTTTCGGGGTTACTCTCTCGGGTCGTTATCTATGCTCACGTCTCGCACTGGCTCAGGTGCTATCACGATTTAAGTTATATTACCTTAAATCGTTGGTGCTATAGAATACAAACATACAACGTAAACGTGCTATAAACGTGCTTAGTAATCACTATAAACTGTCCAATAATTAGTTATTAAATATAGGAATAAGTCAGAATAACCCACATCCACGGACTAAGATATCTTTGTTTGTTTTAAAATCACCCATTACGAAAAAAGATAGAAAATAATATTTTTGACGCGATGACATATCGATTTGTCTAAATATTGTCTCAAAACAATTTAAACATAATTTAAATTTACAAAAATTTTAGTTAATTTTAAAAGTCGAATACAAAGACAAATAACAAAATATAAAATCAATCGATAAGTCATTCCGTCAAAAATATTATTCTCCATCTTTTATATAATGGGTGATTTTACTCTGAAAATAACTTAAAAACATAGAAAAAAATATGATTCTGCGTTAATGCGTTTTGTCTATTGTTACGCAAGTTCAGAGAGGGAAAACAAGTACGCTGACATGCTCTTATTCCTCTTAATCTATTCTGCGGTCCGTGCTTATAAGTTATACCACTATCTTAAATCATGCTTATAACTTATAAGTTAAAATAGTCATCGAAATAAATCAAAAATACACAGATTTCTATATAGTAGTGTAGTATGTGTGCATAATATAATATCACAGAACAATTATATAGATAATTAATAATTTATATAATTATAATATAACTTATATTTTATAGTGCCCTAACATAATATGACAGTATTACGAAATAATATAAAAAAATTTAAATGTGTTCTTGATTTATTATAATATAATATATTATAGTGAGTGATCAGCTTAACGTAAGACACTCATTGTTTCAAAAAGTGATGACGTTTTTAAAAATATTATTTTTTTATATGGTTTCAAATTGTCACTCAATATTTTTTTTTTAAATGATATTTTTTATATTTTACGATTTATTGTAATATATACCAAAGTGCTCTATAGTCTTTAAGTATTTGGGATACGTTTATTATAGACACCTATCTAGATAATAAAATATTTAAAAATTAATAACAAAAAAAAAAAGTCCATAAATTGAAAAAACTGAAAAACTTGCCAAAGGAGGGGCTTGGAACTCATTGGGCCACTTACCTACTAACCTATTATGAAAAAAAAATCACCTACACTTTAGATTTGAAAAGCAGTGTAATCGCTTAACATTTTATAATTAGTTAAAATGTTTAATAGTTTGCTGTAATTCTTGTTGAATCAAAGTTCTTCCACTCGGAGGTTTTTTCATTCTGTGGATCGTTTGGGGCCCCACACAAATATGTTCAGTGGGGCCCATTGTCTTCTTGAAAAATAAATAAAAAATCTTTCTTTTTTTTTCCTCTCCAAACATCGCGTTAATTTATTGTCCCACACATATTCGAACAGAGTGTGCAGTCAAAACAATTTTGTTGACAAACCGAGAAGACAAAAATTAATGACAGTTGTAAGTCTAAAGTGCAAAGTAGAAATAAAAACAGACAATGGAACATTTTACTTTTGTTATAGCCTTAGCCATATATTAGTTGGTCTTGTCTGCACGTTGTTCATTGACCGTTTTAACTTAATTAAACTCGGTATAGGTATAAGGCAATAATTGCGACACACATAATGTAAGAAATACTCTTATACCTATGTGGTTACATATTTGTTTATGATTTCATTGTAGTGCTTAATTATATTTACGTGCAGAGACATTTTGATGATTTGCGTGGCCCAGGGCAGAGTAAAATTGCAGGGCTTCAAATGTCATTATCGTCAGTTGGCTTTTGATTATCTTACGATATAAGAGTATGGTATGATATGATAAAAGGTATGAACGGGCGATGCGCAAATAGACTTCAAAATTGTAGGAGGTACCTTCTACCTGCAACAATAATATAAATAAGTAAATTAATTAATAACCCAACATGTCATATAGGTATTTAAACTTAATGTAATAATGAATAATATTGATAATTAAATAAATCAAAAAATATAGTGGGCACCTAATATTTTATAAATAAACGTAGACAAGTGGGTGCCTACTGCTCTGCTGTACAGTAGTTGTTGTTGACTGTTGTAATGGATGGGTTATATTTGAATTCAATGATAAATCATTGTAAACGAAAATAGATTCTGAGAGGAGACGTTGTACAGCCTAGCATAATAATTGTAGAAATGATCAAATTTATAAAAAAAAAAAAAAACACACACATCATTGTGTAAAATCAATACATTCTTTCGCTCCGCTCAAAATCTGATATATTATAATTGGTCAGGAATTTTTTTTCTATAGATAATATAGCTAAGTTCATTTTTTGGGACAGAGCGCTTTAAAGACAGTTATTTTTAGCTCTGAAAATTGTATTTTAATCATTAACTAGTTTAAAATTTGATACATTAATTTGACGTCAACTAATATAGGAAGGTATAGGTATTAAAAACTACAACAATTGAATGCATAAAATATAAAAGATAAATTTCTTTTTTCCTCATCAACTTTACTTTTTTTATTGTATCTATAAAAAAGCAGACCCTGTCAAACTGTGGCATAGGCGCAGGGCCCAAGGAGAGGGCTCCGCTTGCCCTGCCATAGGGACGGCCTTAAATATATGTCAATAAATAATTATCTGTTTGAAATATAATATTAATTTAAAAATTGAATATTTAACATCTTTGTCGTTCAGAAGTACTAAATTATGTGCATTTATCTTTAACATGACTTAGTTTAAAAAAATTACAATTTTAGAAATAATTTTAATATCAGGTATACCAATGTGTTTGTAATTTTTCTTCAACAATGATTATTTACAATCATCAATACACATACTAAACATAATAAAATATAAATACTATATTATAATAACAAACTACCAAGCTTTATTCTAACGGTTATACTGAATCACAGACCTATACTATATTATTATCTAGGGTCTACACATTGTAAAATGGCAAAGAAAAACAAAGCTTAACTTTCTCATCACAGATGTGACTATCTAAATTGTTTCTAACCCATTATTGCTAGGATGTGAGAATTCCCTTAACATTGTTTTTAAAGTGAGAACCGCTGGATTTTTGTGATTATATACTAGTCCCTAAAGCTATCATAGTTTAGGCTCTATGTTGATCAGTTAGTCAGTCAGTCAGTACGCATTTGATTATATATAGATGCTTTATCTTTTGTCTAAGTAAACATATTAGGTTCCAAAGTTAATTAGAGTTTTGTGAGATTGCACAAGTGACAGCATAATAGTATTATTGTACATTTTATAGGTCGGTGATTATAACATTATATTTATGGCTATATAAATTTAAAATAAAACATTTAAAATTGCACATTATTTATTCTAGATTATACTAAATTAATTCATCCCTGAATAGTGAATAATTATTTGCATGACAATATATTATCAGGTGAAGTAATCGCTCTACGCGTAAGCAATGGTGTTTAAATTTCATAATTAATTGGCTTCGCCAAGCCTGATTATAACTACATTGCATGTAAAATTATGTTATAATTCAAAATGTACATACATATTATAATATAATAAAAATTAAATCAAATTAATTTCGACATAATTGAGTAAGAAATATAAAATAATACATTAACAACTAACATGTGGTACTTAAAAATTAACTTTGCATTAATACTTTCAGATGATTTATAATAAATGAGCCATACTCGATATCATATTTCGTCTAAAAATATATTTTTTACATACATATCAATAATTCCATTTTTTCTACATATTTACACAATTTTGATAATGTATGAGTACATATTTGTCAACGTCAACTATATGAACTTATCGTTATTTTGTTATAATTTCATATTCCAAAAGTATGCAATCAAAATAATACCAATCAATAAATCTAATTTATAGTCAAAGTAATAAAAATATATTATTATTAAATGCCTATTATATACCCTATACCTTATTAATAACAATTGTGAATTCTAAATATTTTTCATTTTTTTTTTTAAAGTGTTTCTTATTTTAGTACTTATAATTAATATAGTATATTTAAAATTTGTAATCAATTTTTTATTTACTTATTTATCAATAAAAGTTTAAAATGTTATAAAACATAGATACGTAATAGATAATCAAATTGTTAAAAAAAAGAACAAAATTGAATATAGTTATGTATTTATATATTTTTTTTTTTTTTAATATAAAATGGGTATGTATAATAATAATCAATTAATCAAACAAATGAACAAAGAAATCATTGATAAAACATTAGTTTATATAAATCTGTTTGCACATTATAATTTATGGTTACAATAAATTATTATTTACCATTCCAATAATGTTTTAATTATCAAATTTATGAGGACAAGAATGTTTTTAAATCTTAAATAGTTTAAGTTCTGAAATTGTAATAATTTTGAAACATCTGTTTTCCTTTATTCAACATTAACAATCCAAAAAGTTGGCTGCCATCAGAAGTTCCAAAGCGATTTGTGGTGGAATAGGGAACTCTGGAATCTCGGTTGAGCTGTTTGTGTAACGAGCTTTGTATGTAAAGTACATACAGACCTTTTGTAAAACGTGAGATCTAAAAGTAAACAAGAAAATAGTATACTTTTTTGACTTCCTTTAACAAGGTTTGTACTATATTATACATTGATATGGTGGTCACGCCACTATCACTTACGGTATCTCCCTGAAGTGGATTTCATTTGTTTCGTTTTCTGAAAACTGGCCGGGGCCACTCAACATGGCTTTAATTGTACCAGACATCAAGGCATGCTCCCGCTTGACGATAAACTCGTGCCCATCGCTTGATATCAGCTTGACATACATGGCATCCGGACCCTCACAGCCACCGTATGCCGAATTCTCCTCATCCTATACACAAGCGAACATCATTAATTTAATTTGGTCATTGTCACACCATTACAGTATTTATATTTTATTGTTATAATATATCTTGATGTGTGTCATCTTACATTTATTCAATATTATCACGGAGTTCTACAGTATAGATATAATTATGTAACTATTTTTGATTACACAACAAAAATTATAATGAAAATCCTTTGGCCTGCTCATAAACAGATGCCAAACTAGTCTCATTTCATCGCTTGCCGTGTATTGCTAATTGATACCAGGTTATCGGAGTAAAGTAAAATATATTGCATTAACATTTTACTTCAATCAATATGAATAAGTCTTCTTGTCTAATATAGTGAACATCAAAATCCTCTCACATTCCCCCGTTTGGTATTAAGAGGACGCTACACTTACATTTGTTGTCTTCATCTTATAAGTGCGTAACATAGCAAATTATAAGCTCAGCAGATCACGTTTAGCTCTGTAAGTGTAAAATATTAGTGTTAATTGACCTCTTATAGAATTTAAAGAGTTATCTAGGGCATCTCATAGGCTTTTTGTTATATTTTATTTTTAAATCTAGTTATAAGTATTTTAAAATTGTAAATTATTTGTACATCTTAAAAGACTCAAAACTCGTTTAAAATTAATATATAACCAAAGTCCTAAGAGACGCCCTAGTAATACTCTAAATTTTATAAGAGGTCAATTCACTCGTAATCCTTAAACTAACGGAGCTAAACCGGATCTGCTGTGCGTAAAATTCTCTGTTCTGCACTTGTATGACGGAGACAACTAATGTCTGCGAAGCGTTCTCTGAATTTATCACTGGTACACGAAAACCAGAGATGGACGGCTTTTTAATAGTTATCACGTAACACGTTACTACCAAGTAAGAATCACTTTGTCAGACATTATCAATTATCGTTGTTACCTGGCCGTCTTCCACCATGTCGACACTCATCTTTTCGCACGTCGTGTGATCAATGACGACAATGACGATCCGCGCTCACGGACAGGTAGGACACGAGCGACGAGGTGAACGGCCGATTGCAACTTGCTCGTTCAAATAGTCGAGTTAAGGCGGACGAAGGGTTATTACGATCCGAACGACACCTTCAGCATCCAATCGATGTGGTTTAGTGGTTATGGCTTAGGACTCGGACGAGTTATGACAGACGCCAGAGAGAACGCCAATTGCTGATACGGCCTGTTTCGGTCTAGTCAGAATTTAGACTCAAGCGAGTAGAGGGGCATAATATTTTGATATCTCGAAACCAGATTCTCATTCCTTGATGTGTCGCGGGCCGCGGTGGCGTTATCAAACATCGTCGACGACTTATTTACTACTACGACCATAGAACAACTAATAGAAGCGATACTCGATCAGCTGGTCGGGTCTGTGTATCCCTACGGTATGACTCAAAAAATTGCACGGATTTCTATATAACAACTATATAGATATCTGTGAAAACATGACAAAATAAATATTATTTTTTCATGTGTGAACAATTGTACCGTAGCGTAATCCGATAAGATGTCGCTACACGGCACGGACTAAGATATAAATATGTCTTATATCGTGGTCCAACATAACCCCCCACTTATTAGTTATTTTATAGTGATTGTTGGCGATACGCATGCGTAATAACTCGTCGTACCCTGAAATCAAATGGATAGTGAGATCGGGATGTAAAGCGACATAGGCGCGACGCATGCGCAATAACTCGTTGTACATTGAAATTAAATGGGTAACAAGGGGTTATGTTGAACACAGCTCGGTGTACGAGAAATACACACATAGCTCCATCCATTGTATATGATCTAAAGTCAGGTATATATATTGTGGTATCGTAGTATTAAAACCATAATAAAAACATTAGAAACAAGCTCACTGCTTGTTCTCATTCAACGTAGTATAATAACTATAATATTATTATATATTTCAATGCTTGTTCTATGTTGCTAGCGCTTCCAGAGGACTCGTTGGTGTACTATTGTCTATTACGAAATACCCGTGAAATTATTGAATAATGAACCACTGTTGTTCTATGGTACCACGCGGCACACTACCACTATAGAACAATACCACAGTCCATTTTTGTGCTATGACTACAACTATATCGATGCCTATTGTAATGTACAACTTGAGGGCATAGACGCATAGCGAATCTAGGAAAAAAAAGCCCCGGACAACATTCATTGGAAAAAAAAGCCCCGTACCAACTAAATACATTATTCTTTTTTATTATGATTTGCATAATTAAATATAATCATAATATAATCATTACATTTATCAATGTACCTAACACTTCTTTAATATAATATTCTTTTATTAAAAGGTAACTTTAAAAAAAATTACATCTAGTATATCGTATATGACATTAAACAATAACTAATTATATCACAGTTAAAAAATTATATAACATAAACCATAAATCAAAATATATATATTAATTAGTTCAATAACATATAACAATAACTATATAAACGAAAAAACCACATTTGTAATAATATAATGTTGTAGATACTTCACATACCAAGACTAGTTTTCAGATAGAGCCTACATAATTTTTAAGATAAAATCAAATGTCAATTACTTTTATTACCTTACTATACTTTAATCTTTTATATTTCAAATGTTACTATACATATATATATGGTTATAGAATATACCTATGTCCAAAAAAGGTTAGGTTACCTATTTACAAATATTAAATTATAAAATGTACACTATAATGAAAATGAGTTATGTGTTTAATTAGTACGGGGCTTTTTTTTCCTATAGGTGGGGCTTTTTTTACCGTGTTTTGAAATCGGGGCTTTTTTTTCCGAATACCCGCATAGCAATATAGCATAAATCTCTTTCCTATGACATAGGTCAACTGGCCATGGGCAATGCCTGTGTCCAGATGTCCTATAATAGTAAACCACAGGATCCAATAGTGAAATTGTATTTCGAATAATATTGTGGCATACCGTTTTTGAAAATGTCATTCTTGAAATTGTTTTATTTTTGTATTCGTCTATTGCGTTTGTTGCACAGGTCAATCGTTTTTTTATAATAAATCTTACGGGTTTTTGCATACCTAAGCCGCAACTGTTGATTTGAATGTATACGTTGTTTTGAACATTCGAAATTAAAATTTTTAAAAATATATTTATAAAATTGTTCATTTAGATGTGAGTGAAAAGATTCACTATTATTTATTGTTCTAGATATACTTGCTCTAAAATTGGACCACATTGTCGAGGGAAACACACTATTGTCAGAGATATAGTTGTCGGTTAAATAATCAGCAATATGCTGACCCTTCGGGTATTATTGACATAAAATCTTCACATACACTATGAATATATCTACGCGTGATATAGGTTTTATCGATTTATATTTATTTATATTATGTAGGTATTTCCATGGCTAAATATATATATTTAGCCATGGGTATTTTTACGTTTAAAATTAATTATCTCTTTATAATATCTTCAATATTAAATCGTTTATCAACATGAGTACATCGATAGTCTATAGCACTGCAGACAGACTAGGGTTTCTCAAACTACATGTAGGTAAAAATAGATTTGGCGGAAATGAAAATCGAACCTTTTTCGTTTTGGCAGAAACGAAAATCGAGTTTTTTGGCGGAAACGATTACCGCCCGAACATTTGACGCTGTTTTTTTCCTGCAGGCTACAACAACTATAATAATAATAATTCAACTATAGACTATAGAAAATAGAAATATAGAATTTAGATCGCAATTTTAGGCATATTATGACTATGATTTAAAATTTGATATAATCGATAAAAATTCCTTTCCGTTGACGTCATCATAGATAATATAAGAAAGAAGTATGCCACTATGACAATTCAAATTGACATGCGTACCACGGTTCACGAAAATGAAACTTAGATCATACTTTACAGTTAACAGTTAACTAGAAATTAATAAATTATTTTGTTTAAACTTTTAAGCTTAACTATATAGTAGGTTAATTTTCTAATTAGCTAGCTTTTCTAGGTAAAAAAATCCATTTAGTTTAGCTTTTCCCAGTTAATTTGAGAATGAAAAATAATACATGCTTATGCATAAATATCTATGATTGTAATAAAAACGAATTAGTTAAATTTCTATTGTTTAATAATATTAATAAAAGCTGACTACAAAAACAAATAAATAATAAAAAATGTTTTAATTTAATAATTAGTCAACCGTGTATATATAGTTACTTAAACCGCACTGGCACCGTTAATAATCGCTATAATGTATTAGTGTGTCACAAGAAGTCAGGTGACACACGATTCCGAAAGGTATTCGGAAAAAAAGCCCAAATATCAAAATACGGTAAAAAAAGCCCCGTACTAACTAAATACATAACGCATTTTTATTATAGTATACATTTTATAATTTAATATTTGTATATAGGTAACCTAACCTTTTTTGAACATAGGTATATTCTATAACCATATATATATGTATAGTATATAATTTTACATCATAAAAACTACTATACTAGACCAATACATGTGTAATAAATGTAAAAAATATGGTAGCCTGATTTTTATGTATAAATAATTTTAGGTATATTTAATTGTCAAACTAACGTGTAATACGGAATCATGAATCTCCGATAGAGACTTAGAGTATAGGATGCAATTATAAATGTATGACAATTAGTATTTTTCTTCATATTGAATTAACTGTTAATTAATAAATTCATCCAAAGTACCGATACATCATAATATATTCTCCGTCTAGATACATATATAATACATACTGACGTATAGTAGGTATTTATATTCCATTATATTCCATTTGCAAAGTGCACTAACTGCACAACCTATTCTTACTGAAAACTGCAGCCGAAATCATTATGCCTTCTTTATATTATATATACTATACCATCGCCCATTATTTCATAATTGCATATACACGGCACAGTATGGACGTCCACAATTATTTCATACATCGCGCGTATAATAATTTATTTTGCGATATGAAAATAAAATGAAGTGAAATAAAATAAAGTGTTTTATTTATCTTTTTTTCACTTCTTTCAGTGCACGCGGGAAGTAACTAGGTATGTGCTACTGTACTAGGTACGCACAAAAACAATTCACCAAGAAACAGAGCCCATTGATAAAAAAATCCACCAAAAACAATTTAGATAAATATAAATATATATAGATTATATTATTTTGGTATAAATATAATAAATATAAGTTTAAAAAATATAATCAAATGTAAAAAATGTATTATAACAAGTAACCTGTTATATAGTCAAACCAAGTATAACATAATATAATAATTATAATTCTCCATTTAATTTACTACAAAATTGAAATTATAATATGAGCTTTACATTTTATTCATTATTTTTTAAAAACTTACCGTCTTGCCTTCCAAAATATTGTCATGCAAGTGGGTGTGATGTCCTTATAAGGAAATATAAAGAAGGCAGGAATCTCTACTGGGGTGTAAATTGAACAGACAAAAATAGTTCAAACACAGATTCTGATTCTGAAAATATTCCTCCTAATAACGGGAATAGGTACAGTGGAAAATGAGCAGAAGGATATCGTTTTTACGATATTTGAATTTTTAATTTACCCTATATTATATACACAAAACTAGCTAAAAAATTGAACACACATACAAACACAGATAATGTTCTTAAGTACCATCAAATCTAATATTAGGTCGATTCACTCTAAGTTTTAAACCAAAGGAGCTAAATGTGATCTGCTGAGCGTACATAATATTTTGGTTTGTTACGCACTTGTAAGACGGGTGATGGGCAAATGTTTGAGTAGCGTCCTGTCATTTATATGGGTTTACTTATATATTATAGTTTTTATGGCGCAATAGGTAAAATATAATACAGTCAACTCGCGATATAACGAATTTCAAGGGACCGAGAAAAAAATTCGTTATATCGAAAGTTCGTTACATCGAAATTCGTTGTATCAAGAGAATATACCAATTGAATTCGTTATAACGAAAATAAAAATAAAAATTCAAAATTTTATTATTCGTATACATATGTATAAAATATATGAGTCATATAAGTATATATTTATTGTTTAATTTCAATATAAATGTATGTAATAATATTTCTAATAAAAATATGCTATAATAATAATATGTACATATAATAAATCGCTATACATGTGTGCATTTATTTTTTAAAAAAATCAGATATTTTTGATTGTTTACAACTGCTTGAGTTTACCTTATCAATAGTATTGTCCAGATTTAAAATGCTAGAAAACACATCTTCGTCAATATCATGTCTCTGTAAGTACCTTAAGACGGCGCGAAGACCTAATTTGGCTTCCTTCGAGTTTACGATTTACTACATTTTGCGTAAAGCCACTAATCGACATAAGTCTTATCTTAATTGCGATACTGTACTTGAGTGTACTATCGCATGATAATCATCAGAAAAACTTCGTAATCTATTATGTGGTAATAGCAACATACTTATTTTTATATATTTTTCATAGTTATACACTAGAGACATGTATCTTATCTTAATTAAAATTAAAAATTCGTAATAGAAAGCTCCGAAAATTCGTTACATCGCGAGAGTTTTGATCAAAAACGCTTCGCTACATCGAGGGGACCAAAATACATTACATTTGTTCGTTATACCACGATATTTTCAAGGGACCGGTAGTTTTATTCGTTATATCAAGATTTTCGTTATATCGAATTTCGTTATATTGCGAGTTGACTGTATTTATGAATTAAAGATTAAAGACAATATTATAAATATTTAAAACACTAATGTATGGGGGGAGGTAAGGTAATTTGTTCGTCCATTTAAATGTAACATTACAACATTAACTTTGTCTTAAAAATGGAGGCCTCCTTAAAAATTTGACCACACCTCCACCAACGCGATTATAATAACAATAAATAGTATTTGTTAAATTATACCGAAATAGGTTAGTAATTACTATAATAGCAGGTTTGCATAAAAAAATTGATTATTTAAGGGGTGCTCACTGAATACTAAAATGTAATGGACCAATCGTGCACCATTAAATCATGTTTAAGGGACCCTCAGCTTACAATTGATTCATTAAATGTTAAGCGATTGTTCATGCAACCCGGCATAAAATATTGTTATTAGAGAACAGGGCCGGCGAGAGGGTGGGGCAGTAGGGGTCAGAGCCCCGGGGCCCGGACCTCCGGGGGAGGTGCCCGTTGTCAGAGGCGTATTTAGGCATAGCCGCACAGGCCCTGTAGACCCGGGCCATTATCGTCAGTTTGCTCAAAATTAAACAACTATCTATAATATTATATACCTACTATATTGTACACAATACGCAACACAAAAAGCACATAGATAAGAAAACAAACGCGAATTCAATGCGAGTTCGATCGGTATAATCGCGTAGTTTAATTATTCGTTAATTACTGTTAAATAGTTGTTAACATTGTTTTCTTCAATTTTAATAAAAGATTTTATTTACCAAATATTATGTTTTTTTTTTATTTACGATTCATCCAACTTAAATATTAAGTATCGTTACTGTATTAAAATGCTATACAGCTATATAACTCTCAGTAAAATAAGTATATATATAAGTGACGGGGCCCGGAAATAATCAGCCCTGGGGCCCGCCAAAGCTCTCGCCGGCGCCCTGTTAGTGAGCTATTAACGGTTGTAAATATTGCTAATGCAACCTGTTATTAATATTATAATAAAATATGTATGACTGTATACTATAAAATTACTACAATTTTAATTTAAAACGTACTTTACATTATAATCAATTCAAAAAATATCTGTACACATCAATTGGTGGCGGCATCTGTCTAGAAATTGGGGAACTATAGAATAGCTGTACATTTCGGCATCAAATATCAATATTATTGTTATGCCCGGAAACTAGAGATTACAAAGCGGCATCGCGTTATCTTTCTACATCACGGGTACAATATTATAAGTTACATATTATTACTATTATTATTACTATACTCTATTCCACCTAAGAATGAACCGCTCGGTCGACGAAAACTCGTCTTGTTCGCGCATCCCCACTATAAAACCAGGCACGGCCGCCGCAGCGCCGCGAGCGTTGGTGTTGTTCGCAGCTGTCTACGGAGTGTGTTGTATTAACACGGTGTCACTTGTTTGATTTCACTTGCGCGTATACGTTTACTTTTGCGATCACCACAAATTTTTGTTGATAATTAGTTACATTCCTTAGCAAAATATTAGCTTTTTTTGTTTGTTTTGTAATTTTTTAATTACTATGGATCAACAACCTGTAGGCCGGTCTCCAGTAAAAAGAAATTCGAAAGGAAAGGTAAGAAAAAAATATATTTTGTAATATTTATGAATTTTTTTTTAAGCATTAAATGAATATTTTTTATAGAATATTATTCTGGTTTTATAATAATAAAATGTTACAATTTCAGCGAGTAGATTCTGGTAAGAGACAAATGATCATAAATGCATACAAATCAAAATTGGAGTCAGATTCAACAAAGTCGTTACGAACAATCCGGCAAGAGTTATCGAAATTATTGGGCATTGGAGCAACAACAATTTCCACAACAATTACGGAGTACAACAATTCAAAAAAGGTAATATCTCCTAGTAAAACTCGTATCAAAACATCCTTCCGCGATACATATGAAGAGTTCGAGAGAAATGTGGTTCGTAGACATGTGCACAGTTTTTGGTTTAAACGCGAAATTCCTACGGTTGACAAAATACATAAAGCAGTTTCCGATGACGACTCCTTACCGAATATTTCAAGGACAAATCTTTTTAGACTCTTGAAAGACATGGAATTTAGGTACAGTAAACGCAGTCGAAATAGTGCGTTGACTGAAAAAACTGAAATAGTGTTGTGGCGTAGACGGTTTCTCGAACAATTGCGAAAATACCGAGAAGAGGGTCGACATTTGTATTATCTCGACGAGACCTGGGTAAATGCTGGTGAATGTACAAGTAAAACGTGGATCGATACAACAATTAAATCACCTCGAGACGCGTTTTTACAAGGCCTAACAACTGGTGCCGTAAATCCAACAGGAAAAGGCAAACGCCTCATCGTATTGCATATAGGGTCAGAAGACGGCTTTGTTCCCGGCGCACTATTGTGTTTCGAGTCAAAAAAAAATAGCAGAGATTATCATGACGAAATGAACGGGGACACATTTTATGAATGGATGGAGGGTGTACTGCCTCGATTAAAAGAGAACAGTGTTATAATCATGGACAATGCCTCATATCATTCTGTGAAGATAGATAAAGCACCTACGTCGCAAACTAAGAAGGATGATATTATAAAATGGTTGGTAGATAAAGGCGAAATTATAGACAGACCCATGATTATTCCACAACTTCTGGAAATTGTGAAAAAGATCAAACCACAACATCAAAAGTACGCAGTTGACGAACTGGTAAAAAAACATAATCGGGTTATACTTCGACTTCCTCCATATCATTGCGAGCTTAACCCGATTGAACTGGCTTGGTCATCGGTTAAAAACTACGTCAAGATGAACAATAAAACCTACAAATTACCCGATGTAAAAAAATTATTGATCGAGGGCGTCGAACGTGTGAATGCTGACATGTGGAAGAATTTTATTAGCCACACGAAAAAAGAAGAAGATAAATTTTGGGAAATCGACTTCATCGTAGATGACGTATTGTCGGCAGAGGTGGAATCGGTGGTAATGACAATCGGAGATACAACATCAGACGAATCTTCCGACATTGAATCTGATTAATTTTTATATTGTGTTAATTTTTAAATTGTATTATATTGACGTATTATTTTTTTTTTAAATTTTATTTTATATTGACGTATTCATTTGTTTATAAAAATCGTATTTTATATTGACGTATTCATTCCTTTTAAATTGTATTATATTGACGTATTATTTTTTTTTTAAATTTTATTTTATATTGACGTATTCATTTGTTTATAAAAATCGTATTTTATATTGACGTATTCATTCCTTTTAAATTGTATTATATTGACGTATTATTTTTTTTTTAAATTTTATTTTATATTGACGTATTCATTTGTTTATAAAAATCGTATTTTATATTGACGTATTCATTCCTTTTAAATTGTATTATATTGACGTATTATTTTTTTTTTAAATTTTATTTTATATTGACGTATTCATTTGTTTATAAAAATCGTATTTTATATTGACGTATTCATTCCTTTTAAATTGTATTATATTGACGTATTATTTTTTTTTTAAATTTTATTTTATATTGACGTATTCATTTGTTTATAAAAATCGTATTTTATATTGACGTATTCATTCCTTTTAAATTGTATTATATTGACGTATAAAGTTTTTTTTAATTTTATTATATATTGTATTATATTATTTATTTGTGGTGTCTTTGAAAAATATCGAATGAAATCGTCGCCGTCACCGATTGTCTTATTACGAAATATTTTAATAAATTTATATTGTTTATATTATATAAGTATTAAATACGAATACTGTCTCATTTAATTTATTATGTAAGCAATAAAAAAATTGAATTAATAATATATTTTTTCTATTTGTTTGAATTGATATCCCAATCTGATTACTAATGAAAATACGTATTGTATTATCGATTGCGAAAAACGCGAAGCTTTTATGAATCTCTGTATACACGGCAGCAGCACCGGCGCCGACGATCGACGACAATCGACGATGATTATCTTCCAATCACAGAACGCATAGCCATCGCCTAGGGGGTCAGACGATAAACGGCGGCTCAGTCTGTGTGCGCGAAAGCGGTTCATTCTTAGATGGAATAACGTATAATAATGTAGTTACAGACTTTTGTGATATTACGTAAATATATGTAAACATGTATACATATATGCGTATGTTATTATTACTATTATTAATATTGATTATTAATAGACAGCACGATGTAGAAATAGAAAAGATATCTCGTTAGGCAGTTGAACGATTTATTAAAACAAAAAGGTATACATATACATAAATCGTACGTATGAGAATGTATAGACAACAGTAGTTAATAGACTTGAATGTGATTTAATTTAATGTTATTATTTACTTTTTCATGCTATATTATTGACGATTACGTTTTCGATTTAATATATTAATATGCTTAATTCATATTGCATATTTTCCATATTATTGTATTGCATCTTGTGAACGGTTGCGAAAATGCGAAATGAAAATTACCCATTCGGGCCGTTCGCGATTGTAAAAAATCATGATATTGATTTTGTGTATGCCGTAGTTAAGTTTATTCGGCGAATGCAAGACGAATGACATCCAATGAAATGCCGGACAAGAAATATTATAATGTACGAGTGATGTAGTTAGATTTATCCACATTGCACATATCCATAAGCGGCTGTCATACGTTTTTGAATTATTAGTTTTTGAGTTCTCGACCATAATGAATCCAATTTTTACAAACCGTTATCAATTTGTATGCATGATGAATTATCATGAAAAAAAATTAGGTATGATGTTAAAATTGTAGTAGATTAGTACAATACATAAACCTGTGTTACAAATTGTTTACCTAACGTGTTCAAAAACGATTTGTTTACTCTAGGTATAGGCATTGGGCGCCTACTACTACTACCCATACTAAGTTATAAACTGAATTACTAAACTGGCTCGTTGAAAGCCAATGACAATGGATGATGTCGGTGACATCGAAGACTTGATTTCGTCTGTTGCCGATGTTGCTGAGATTGGTAGAGTCAAACCTAGGAATATTGTATCTCTGCGTCCCAAAGTTAAAGTCAAACCAGTAAGAGGAACTGATCATCCACCTTCCCAAGTCCCTGGCACCCAAACAATATTTATTAAGACTTGGGGATGTTCACACAACAGCTCAGACGGGGAATATATGGCAGGTCTTCTATCAAACTACGGATATAAAATAACCGGTATGAATGAAGATCCTTGATAATTTTTTTTTGGCATTAAAAATATCTGTTTTTAGAGAACAAAGCTATTGCAGATCTGTGGATACTAAATAGCTGTACAGTGAAAAATCCAGCTGAAGATCATTTTAGAAATGAAATTTCTACTGGAAAAAGATCTGGGAAATTTGTGGTAGTGGCTGGTTGTGTACCTCAGGGGGATAAAAAGTCTTCTTTTATTCAAAATTTAAGTGTTATTGGAGTTCAGCAAATAGACAGGGTAGTAGAAGTAGTAGAAGAAACATTAAAAGGTTTGTTCAACAACATTTCTTTTGCATGAAACAATATTTTTACTTACTTTCAATAGGACATACTATTCGTTTGTTGGGTCAAAAAAAGATAAATGGAAAAAAAGATGGTGGTGCCAGATTACAGTTACCAAAAATGAGGAAAAATAAATTAATTGAAATTATTGCTATTAGCACCGGATGTTTGAATCAGTGTACCTATTGTAAAACGAAACATGCAAGGGGCAACCTTGGGAGTTATCCCCCAGGTAAATTAGTAACATAGTAATATTCACTGTAAGTTGTTAGTTATTATAACAATAGCAATATAATATTTTTTTTTTTAGATGAAATTGTACAAAGAGCCATAGAATCATTTAATGAAGGTGCTGTGGAATTGTGGCTAACAAGTGAAGATACTGGTGCATACGGGTTGGACATACAAACAAATTTACCAGAACTTCTTTGGCGTTTAGTGGCTATCATACCTGAAGGTTGTATGATGCGTATTGGTATGACTAATCCACCATACATACTCAATCATCTAGAGGTTTAGTAAAATCACACTTGATGTAAGGAAATGGCTATTTAATCATTTTTTTAAATAGGAAATAGCCAAGATTTTATCCCACCCTAGAGTGTATGCATTTTTGCATGTGCCTGTACAATCTGGAAGTAATCAAGTATTAGCAGACATGAAACGTGAATACTCAATCGAAGAATTTGAAACTGTTGTTACTTTTTTGAGACAAAGGTAAACTAAAATTGTAGAAACCATTAAAATTGTATAATGTATATGTTTAATTTATTTTACCAGAGTACCTGGTGTTTCTATCGCAACAGATATTATTTGTGGCTTCCCAACTGAAACAGAAGAAGATTTTTCTGAAACAATGAGTGTTTGTGAAAAATATAAATTTCCGAGTTTATTTATTAATCAATTTTACCCACGTAAAGGTACACCAGCTGCAAGAATGCCTAAAATTCCTACAGACATGGTAATCAATAACAATAATTTGTTATGTTATGAAATTACAACCAAATTTTTTTTATAGGTTAAAATTCGGACTAAACGTCTGACAGAATTATTTCATTCTTATACCACGTATGACCATAGAATCGGTGAAGTACAAGAGATTTTGATAACTGAAGAAGCTAAAAATGGTATTGAGTTGATTGGACACAATAAATATTATGAACAGGTTTGTTACAAAAATAAATCATTTCAAAAACTAAATATGGAATATTTTTAACTCCCTAGTATATATACTAGTTACATTTCACAGAATAATTAAGAGGACGCTACACCCGCATGTGTTGTCTCCGTCTTACAAATGTACAACATGGCAAAAACTGTTTTGTGCGGGAAAGAACCAAGAAGGCTACAGTCATAACTAAGAAACGAGATTTTCACCACATAAAAAGGAGAACTTTAGCTGGGCAACGTTGTTTTTATTTTTTTGATATCACCTATATGAAAAAAGTTCTTACTGTTTCAAAAACCATTGTTGTTTGTGTTTTTAAACTTGAAATACTTATTTCACATAAATGATATCAAAAAAATTAAAACAGTGTTACACAGCCAAAATTCTCCTTTTTATGTGGTGAAAATCTCGTTTCTTAGTTATGATTGTAGCCTTCTCGGTTCTTTACCGCGCAAAACAGTTTCTGCTATGTTGTACATTTGTAAAACGGAGACAAAACATGCGAGTGTAGTGTCCTCTTAATGGCACAAGTATACATTTGTTTTTTAACAGATTGTATCTTATTTCTTTAAGGCGCCCGGTGCCAATGTAATTTTGTACACAAAAATTTGCTCCACGGGAATAACAGACCTGTTATGTAGAATCAACCAAATTTGATAACTTTTTTTTTAATTATTAGATGGTAATATTTTACAAGTCACATTGAACTCTGTTGTTGAATATTTTAATCTCAAACTTTATAATATGTCTTCAAAAATAATATTATTTTAAGAGTTTTTTTTATAAATTATTTTATACCATTATTTGAAATGAAATAAAAAATTGGAGTTTAATGCGGCCTCTTTTTTCAGATAAAAATAGTTATCGAAATCTGACAATTCTACAAGGCCTGATAATTATTCCCATGAAATCATTTTTCACGATATAATATACCTGTTACCCCCCCATAAATAGGTATCAGGTAATAGATTAGTTAAAAAGTATTATGTTAAGGTGGCAACTAAAATATAAAATTTAATTTTTAAATTTTATAGAATTGCGGAGTATTTAAAAAACTGGCACCGGGCCACTTAACTATAACTTCCTAATATAAATTGAGGATGAACCTTAAATTGTCAGTTTTTTTTTTAGGTTTTGGTGGCTAAAGAACCAGAATTAATGGGCAAGTGCATTAAAGTAATTGTGAAGTCAGCAAAAAAACATTGTCTAATAGCCGAAATGGTGGACAAACCAAGAATTTTTAAAGATAACCTTCAAAAAATCAACGATATGTACTCGATATGGCCTGTATTTGCTTTATTAGTTTGTGTTTTAGCAAGAATACTTTGGTTATTGGTATAACATAAAACTATGTAGTGTATATAAAAAAAGCTTTAACACATTTTCATGACCTCCATGTAACTTCAACTTCGTCTGTCCTAAACCTAAGAAAAATTATTTATTATTATACTAAGACTATTTTAGCAATTAATAATTTATTTTATTTATTTAATATTTTAATAATTAAATGATACCTCTGTGTACAAAATGTATCTTCCCATGTAGTCTTATATCCACTATTATGCATTAATGCTCCAGTATGAGCAATCATTACTCCATTGTCTATACAAAATCTATTATAAACAGACATTTAAAAACATATATTATCAATGTATATTTTTAGATTCTAAATGAAGCAAAAAATGCATTGGTAAATGGTTTAATATGTTTATTTATAATTATACAAGGTGATACATTTAAGTGTAACATTTATTATTTCAAATTTGTTATGAAAATAATTATTTTAATAATTGTTTATCTTAATCATTTGTTACTTTTAAATTTCAAATTCCGATATTATAATAATATTTTTCAGAGAATTTTGATAGATAACATTGAATGAATTTTGAACAAGTAATTAATTAGTTTTAACTTATAAATATTTTAAGTTTAAATGAGTGGAGTAGAGTCGCACAAGGATACCCCACAAAATTTAGATCCATTACGTTGCTTATCTAAACTTAAATACATATAGTTATAACTGGGGTGAATAGAATGCATTAAATAACCTTGACAGATTCACTTAAAATCCTGAATAATGCAGTATAAACAAATATACAATGCACTAAATACCTTATCGATGCAATAAAATTTAAATTTAGTCAGTTTAAAGTGCACATTAAGTAGGTATATTAAATTCATAATTTAAAATATATAAAAATCTTTGTAAAAATCAAATGTAAAATATTTTAAATGAAAAATATTTTTAGTCTACAGAACTAGAAAAATAATACGAAAACTAAACAATAATTTATAAAAAGTTCTAATTGTTGGAAATTATTAAAAATATTTAAATTAAGGTAATGAAAGACTGACATAAAACAGCCAAAAAAGGACCTACAACTAATACATAATATTGTCCTTCAAAACCATAAAAAGTTAAAAAATTATAAAAATATAATTATTAATTAAAAATGTTGTTTCGTGTTGACATCAAATTATGTAAAATAGTTAAAAATTCAAAATAATGCGTAAACACTAATTGATAATCTTATAAACATTAAAGAGTATGTTTATATTTTTTATTTTGGTTATTCAGTAATTTCATGCAGTTACAAAACTCAATAAAAGATTTATAAATTTTACACAAATGGTACTTTAGAGTTTAGATTAGCAATCTTAGTTATAAATGAGTATCAAAAATTAAAATTTACTTATTCAAATCCATGTGTATTTATAATCCCGTGTACACAGGAAATAAATACATAAGTTATAAGTGTTATAACTAATAAGTAGATGCATATTAAAAGAAAAATGTACACTCAATATTAATACAGTTAATAGTTGCATATGTCTACTATTAATTTACTAATTTTCTAGGCGATAGTGTAGCCAATGGTATTTACATACTTGTGTATTTCAACTACACAGACCTTAAAAATGCTTTAGATAAGAACGTGGGTAGATATATAATAAAGACTCATAATTTGGACATTCAAATTTTCAAAATATTCATGAGTCTTAGAAAAATAAATATGATAACAGAAAAATCCAGAACACACTAATATTGATTAACCTATTACTTTTGTTTATTTTATTACAATTATTCAAAAAGTGATAAATCTAGTCATCTGAAATGTTTAACAATAATTATTTATTGCAGTTTTACTTAACACAGTATATTTCTAAATTATTGCAATATTATAGAAAAATTATGAAAATGTATTATTTAAAAGAATATTTCAATTTTAATTCAAAATCATTCATGTTAGCAACAATAAAAAATTAGATGGTCTGCAACCCTTACAGTTTAAAAGGTTTTTCTAAATATTTTAATTTTTAAGCAAGTTATGAGTTTATGACAGTATTTAATATTTTAAATACTCATTACTCGCTTAAAAATTAAAATATCGTAAAAAAACCAACAAGAGAACACAGATGAGGTCCTACATTTAAGTAAGGAAATTTTGAAAATTTAAATTTGTTTTAAATTTTGGTCAATTCACTCTAATATTAAAGATAACAACACTAAATTAGAACTACTAAACACAAATTTGATATGATGTTGTCCATTCATAAAATGGAGACAATAGACAATCATATGATTGTTTATTTTATGCATTATATCACATGATCTCAATAATTCATTTGATTACAAATGTATTAGCTGTATGTTATGTTATGAAACTTGAAAATTTAAATAAGATGAATTGAACTACATATCTATATTAATATATAATATAAAAATGTTCAATAACCTTGAAAAATAACATGAGCAATTAAAAGTACGATTTTTTTTTTAATATATCAATATTAAAAATTAATGTGTTATAATTAATTATTGATTATCTAACCTTTCATCAGTAGCATATAATGTTGCACCCCTTTCTTCACACATAATTTTCATCATATCTTGTAACCTTTCATTACAACCAACACCTCCTACTATTAGTACTTCTTTTGACTGACAATGAGACATTGCTCTTTCTGAAAATAAATATAAAAATGAAATGTTGAAATGTAACTTACTGTATCTATTATTTTATTGTTAAAAAGATATTTTTTACTCTTCAAAATAATGAAACAATTAAAAGTTTGATTATATATTTTCACCCTAAAGTGAAAACTTTATTATTCGATTATATTAAATTATCCTATTGCAAAAAAAAAATCTTTTTATTTTCAATAAACACTAATATTGAAATAAATGTAAAATTATATAAATGGGGTGGCTGCAAACAGAAAATAATTTTTAAGAAGTATTTTCTATTAGGTTTAAGGCTTCGACTTGTACGGTTGGGACGGTTGGTATGGTCAGTTAGGAACACATGTATGTGTGGCAAGGTTTTTGCGCACTACAAACCCGGGTGATCACCTATCCGAAAACAAGTGGCAGCACCCGTTGCTAACTTTCAATCACTTTGCGTGATTGATTTCAGCCACTGCGCCGCGCCAAGCCACAAGAAGAGTAAATAGGCAATTATTAAATGTTTCTGAACACAAACTGAGAATGTAAGAGAAAACATGAAAAGTAGATTATCATAAATCGAAAAAGTAAATAGTGATAGTTATGGTTTTTGATTGAAAGCTTTTTGGAAAATAGTTTTCTTATTTAATTAAGTGTAACATTAGCTAGTAGTAACAGCTTTACGCTATTTAGTATAATCTTAAATTTAAAATTTTTGATAACTCACAAAACGTATGTGCTGTGTTACTTACATATCTTATTTATGATGCATACTTAGCTATGTTTAAATCTAAATCAGTGTTAAAAACATGATATTGTGATGTTTTAAATTCAATTATTTTTAAGATATAGAATAAACGGTGCTATGTCCAATTTTATTAAAATGATATATTTTAAATAATATTACTTATACCTATGATTTTTTAACCATTGATTTCATATACATTTTTGTCAGTCTAAAGCAATATACTGTTTGTACAATAGTGACTGTCCTAATTGTGTATTACATATTGTAATTAATGTTTTTTGTAGAATTTGGGGAAAATTTTCAATTTTTGTAGTAAAGCAGTACATGCATCTCTAATATGGATTATTTGGTAAATTTGGATATTTTACATTGATTTAAAAATCATACGATTTGTGTGATCTGTACTATATTAAATAGAGAATAATATAAAAATACTGCCAAAATGGAGCTAAAGCTATCATAATTATATCAATAGCAAATTCCAAGTGTGAAATTAAAAATTAAAAATATATGATTGTATTATTATTCATTTACTATTATAACATAATATATCAATTAAATATAAATGATAATAATAAAAAAGAAATATTAACCCTTTCACTGCTACACTACTTATCCACTACAACCGGTGTATACTATGTAAAATTAAATACCTATTTATTGTTTTTTTTTTTTAAATATTTTATGATTTTAATGTTGAGATCTATATGATCTAATTATTTGAGTTTAAAATAATGTGAATCATTGTTACTAAAACTTGTACAGTTACCAGAAAATGAGGATTTTATAAAATACAGGGACGTAATAGTAAATCTGGAGCAGTGAATGGTATAAATGTTTTGGACATAATGGTAGTCTGGATTAGTGAAAGGGTTAAAAACAGAATGTATGTATTGTTATTTTAGTATTAAACTTGTTAAACATTTCAACATTGTAACATACTATACCCGCATGCATTGTATCCATCTTACAAATGTTCTGGCATATTGTATATTCTAAATAATCCATTTAAATGATTGATACTAGTGTGGATTGACCTATCAAATTTAAAAGTAAAAATATTATGTAATACATCTGAAAGGTACTTTTTATGTTATATTTTTAAAATAAGAAGATATGAGCAACAAGCATTTCAAAATTAAATTTTTTTGTAGATAATAAAATATTCAGTTTATTTTAAAATTAAAATATAATAAAACCTTTGCTAATATTCCTATTTTTAAAGCTGATACTAGGTCAATTCAAACTAATATTAAACATAATAGAGTTAAATGGATTATTCAGAACGTACAATATGGTATGTTATGTGTTAGTAAGATGAAGACCGCACGTCTTCTTGATAAAATAGTATTGGGTAGTAACAAACTATCATTGTTCAAACAAATTACTAAAGATAATAATATTTGTATTTACCTGTTGTTTCTATTAGCATTGCAAAAATAGTTTCTTGAAGGGAAAAACACAAGTCTTCAGGAGTATATTCACCAGATGATAGCAATGATGGTGCCTTTTCTTCTATATATGATAGTATACCAGAGAACGATACATCCATACCTTTTACTACATAAGGTAATTTAAGATATTTTTTACCACTAAAAACATTAATAATACATTATTTAATACACATTTTTAATTTCTAATGTAACTCATGTTATTACTTTTTAGCCATTTGTTCGATATTGTAACCAGGACTAGGATCATTGGATAATTTTAAAACTCTTGCAAATCGATCTAAGCAATTTCCAACAGCAATATCTATTGTTTCACCAAATATTCTGTAATATTTCCCAGAATAAGCTATGACTTGAGTATTTCCTCCACTAACATATAAAACAGTAGGGTTTTCACTACCAGTTATCAAACGACCCATTTCTATATCTGGTCAAAATTATTAAGGTTGGATTTAAATAATTAGTAATAAATCAAACGTTTAATGTCATAAAAGGATACGTGCAATACAATGGTTAACAGGTATTAAAGGTTTGTTCCAAAGTTGAGCGAGAGTGCGTGCCACAGCAGCAACACAAACTAAACAACTACCAATTCCAGGACCCTTAGTAAAACATACAACATCAATCTGTTCCAGTTGTATGCCAGATGTTTTGATTGTTTCTTCTAATAATAATATAATATTATTTTGGTGATGTTTTGCAGTTTCTCGGGGTAAAAATCCTAAAACCAATACAATGTATGTAGGTTTTTTGCAAATATAAGTAACAATTAAAAAGGATGAAAAATAAATACCTTCACCAGGCGGTGTTATGTATGTTCTTCTACAATTCGCTAGCACCTCACCATCTTTAACGATTCCAATAGCTAGTTTATTAGCACTACCTTCGAATCCTATGCTAATAACCATTGTTTAGAAAAAAACTTAAGGTAAAGTTCACTATTCTCTGGGTTTGTCACTTTGACGTGTTCCACTTATTCCAGTAAATTCCTCTATTACTCTATGGTTCGTCGTTTGAAACTTCGATTTTCGAATCTTGATGTTCCAAGTTTATGATGGAGCCAAATTACTTATCAGTTATCACTTTTAATTCCGGTCACAAACAAATCCACGAGGTATTCACTATTCGGTATTTCTGCGGTGGTATCATGGCTAGAGATAATACTATCTTTAATCCATTAAAATCCATCTTTATTCTTTAACCGTGCGTGGTTTTTTATTTTATTAAAATTTATTGTAAATTTATTTTCGGATGATATATTTTCGGCTGAAATATTGTCGGCAATAATATAGCCCCTCAATCGTGATAATGAAAAACGGTTATATTTTTAGTTTTACTGTCGGTAATATTAGGTTAGAGAGATGAATTTATTAATTTTCTAATGATGTGTTTTTTTTGTTACAAAAAATCTAAAAATTATTTATACATAGTTTTTAATAGATGCTGTGAGTCCAAATTTGGACAAAATTAGATATTTAAGTACGGAAAATAACGATTGATTTTTGTAGTTTAAAAATATTATGGGCTGACCGTTTGGGTCTTTTTTCAGAATCGTTTTTTGTATGGGTACAAATGTACAATGATTGTACATCATTAAATTTAAATTTAACACTTCCATTAAAGTGACTCAGTAGCCAAAAGTCACCCAAGGCCCCGACCCCGGTGAATTTAAAAAAATTAAATTACCTTTTTGTTTAGCCAAATATTATAATAGCATTCTATTAATAGTTAAAAACCGTAAATTCTTGTGAAAAGTGGTAAGTTTTGAGATTTTTAAAATGAAAATAATAACAACATTAATGGCAATAATAATTTATGAAAAGCGAATTTGACGCGACTCCCAGTTTGGATTATGGGTGTCTAGTGTAGTATAGTGTCTACTTTAATATTATGTTTATCCGACTACTGCAGTCTATAGTAAATATAATTTACAAATAAACTGGTATTAGCCGATCAAAAGCCTATAATATATATTTAATTTATACGCGTTAAAAAATTATCTTTTTGTGCAACTGCAGTCTGTAGCACCGCTGCTGCAGCAGAACTTAATGGATAAATCCAACGCCTTTTTGCCGGATCGTTCGATATCGGTGTAAACCGTTTCTTTGACTAGGCGGTGCAATAATAATAATAATAATAATAATAATAATAATAATAATAATAGTTATAATAATAATAAAAGTGATGATAAAAAATGACATAAGATGGAAGACGAGGATCGGATTTCGAGACGTATATACAGTATACACAGACTGAACTGCATCGGAAATGGAAATGTCGATCAGAATAATATTGCGTCAAACGGACAAAACAAAGATAAGACGACCTAAGAAAAATAACCAATATAAAATTATATCTATACATTCCGAATATGCGAGTTGAGGATTATGCCAACAAAGCGCGTATGGTTAGCTAATTTTCCCAATAGTTTCTATTTTTAATTTCAAAAGTATATATTTGTTTATTAAACAAATATCTATAATATCTAATTTTAATATTTATAATTGCCGAACAAGAGTCGTTTTGTAAAACTGTTTAGCAGAGCTTGAAAACGACAATTGAATACCGGTTAAAACCTTTAAAACCCGAAATCAATATCGAAGCTGAAAATGAAATCGAAAAAAAATCAATATTGGTATTCAAAACCAAAAATCGAAATTGGAAAAAATAAATACCAATATCCGAAGAGACCGAAACCAAAATCGAAATCGGAAAAAATGTTTTCGGTTTCAAGCTCTGCTAAGTGCTAACCTATCCAAAATACCGCCAAAATAGTGTGTTATCGGCACAGACTTATAGAAATCTGAAATAAGTTTTTTAGCATCACGGCTGTTGATAATGGTCCCACGATTTAAAATCTGAAATCTTGGTGCCTACCACGATTTAAGATAGTAGATAGAAGTATAGCACCATCTTAGTCCGTGGTTAGTGAATAAGTGATGGCCAGTGGCCACGGACTAAGATTTACAGGACTGGAAACGAATGAGCCGGCGGAGTGCGGGGTCTGGGCCAAATGTACAACGGTTCCTTTTCTGACGCCGGTACAACCGCGACCGCTGTGCCATCTATTGGCAAATGTTATAAGCCTATAAATAATCCCTATATTAATAAAATGTTACAATATTCAACATTGTTACTGTATGAAATATTAAATAAACTTTAGACTTGTTATACTAATTTTGTTTCTTGAATTTTATTCTAAATAACTTAATCTAAGATATATTATACTTTATTTTTATATATATATATTATTAAATTAAGTACATAATCAAGTACTGCAGAGCAAGTATTGACTATATTATTTTTTATGATAATAATATATACCTATGTTTTACTTTTTTACTACTAATATTTGAATAGTAAATTTATTTATTATAATTAAGATAAATTACCAAAATGCCTAGGTGGTGTAGTGTAGATCAATGTCATATTTTGTGAAACAAAATTAAATGTACATTATTCAAAGCACCAAAAGAACTTAATATTTTAACAGCTTGGAACCCAAATGAACATTTTCATAATATCATAACCGAAATAGAAAATTTCTTTCTCAAAGTATTGTAATATGCCTAGTGTATTTCAGGATACAATTGATGATTTTTTAGAAAATAATATCAGCTTACTAACATTTCCATGTGATGAACATAAAACTGAAATACTAATGTTCATCGTCAGGTATTATATTACAACAAGGATAAGATAGTTCTCAAACATAGAAAATCAAAATCAAAACAAAATAAATTTGAAAAAAGAAAAAAATCTGCTAAATTAGTCATTACTTGAGTAATACATATAATCTCTTTAATTCTTGTTTTTTTAAATTAAATTTATTGTTATAGTTTTTTTATGCATACACAAATATCTGCACAGTATTTGAATTTCGAAGTAGGGATAGGTATGAACTTGAAAATAGAATATTCCATATTCACAACAATTATTGTTATTGTAAATCAAGTATTAACAGGTATGTCATACTGTCATACTATAGTTATTAGTTATTACACCAATAAAGTAAAACACTAAAATGCAAATGTGTAAAAATAATATAATATATTAACACTAATACTCTATCTATTATGTGCTGCTTGTAAGATGAAAGTTGTATTGAAATTTGCTCTCAATTGCATAAACTACTTGTCAATTAAGATACCTTATATCGTTTATAGGAAAGTCAACTATACAACTAAACAAGTAAATTTTAGATCTTAATTCTTAACTCAATATTATAATACATTTTTTTTTTATATAGTTACTAGTTGGTAGTACAATAAATAATAATTACAATTTAATAATTTAACAATTAAGTATATTACCATTGCAAGTATTATCATGTAATGCACTTACGTACCTAGATGGCGTTAAGATGGCGCTAAAAACGCTAATTGACATTGGTTCCATTGATAACGCCGTCGTTTCAAGTCCTGTATATCTTAGGGCCCGTATTACAAACGTTAAACTATAGACCTATTAACTAAAACTAAAGTAAGTTAATAGGTATATGGGTTAAACCACCGAATTCGGCCGGTAAAATAAGTTTGTGGATCATATACTACCCATAGATAACAAAGATATGGATAGGCTATGGCTATGTTAAATATATTTGAGGCCGCGTTCCCGGAGGGGAGGCAATTGAGGCTCCTTTATCTATAGCCATATCTATTTTATCTATGATACTACCACAGACAAGATTTTATCAGAGCACAATATTAATATTATAGTCTGTCCATGCCTTATATCATGGTCCATACCATACTACATGCCACGATTTAAGATATACTGTAATATATACCAAAGTGGATTGATGTCAATCATGAACTAAGATAGATATATAATATATGATTGAATGAATTTAAAGTCATACCTGTTCAGGAGGTTTACAAATATGTCTTCTATTCCATTCATCGGTAAGTTATTAAGTACCTCTATAATACATATAAGGGTTGAACTCTAAAGGTATACTTATCCATGGCCAGATCTAACTTTAGTTTGGCTAATTGTCATGGCATGGCTGGTTGGTTCATGGTTGATTTGGTTGAACTCTGGCTTATGCCAGCTTGTCCAAAAATTTTTTCACCGTGTCTATGGTTTTCTCTATTGACAAACCGTAACGAAAGGTCACATTAAGAATCTGGAAATTGTTTGCAGGGCCATCAAAATTACAGATGTTGCTAAAAGTGTAATATAGCCAGTAAAATTTGTCCACAGGGCCACCATTTGGTTGGCCTATAGTATGTTATAAATATAAAAAAATGTTCTGATAGATTATTTACTTATTGGTTACCATAGACCTTATAGACCTCTATGTTGGTTACTTGTGATTTTAGATATTGGAGCAAATTTGACGGATCCCATGTTTAAAGGAATATACAATGGTAATAAAAAGCATAAAGAAGATTTAGAAGATGTTTTGGAACGTGCTTGGAAAAATGATCTTAAAAAGATTATTATAACTAGTGGCAGTTTAAATGATTCCATTGAGGCTTTAAAGATAGCATCCTTGAGTGGTATATTATTTACTTACAATATAATTTAATACATTGTTTAATCTTGACAAACATTATAGAAAATCTTTACTGCACTGTTGGTTGTCATCCAACACGTTGTGATGAGTTTACTAAAGCCAAGAGTCCTGAAGTGTATTTAAATAGTTTAACAGAATTGATAAAAAATAATCGATCAAAAGTAGTAGCAATAGGAGAATGTGGACTTGATAATCAACGATTGCATTTTTGCTCCAAAGAGATCCAAGAAAAGTTTGTTGCATCACGTTATTACTGTCGAGTATCATATATTATAAGTTATATTTATTTTAGATATTTTGAAATGCAGTTAAAATTAAGTGAAGATTTTAATTTACCATTATTTCTACACTGCCGTGATGCAGCTCCTACATTTTTAGATATATTGAAGAGAAATCCCAATTTTATAAAATCAGGAGGCGTTGTGCATTCTTTTGATGGAAGTTTAAATGAGGCTAAAGAAATAATTAACTTAGGGTTTTATATTGGTATTAATGGATGGTAAGCAAAACGCTAAAAAACATATAATTGTTTTAAGTGTCATAAAATATTTTGTTACTTAATTTGTTTATTGCACTTTTTTCTATACACGGTATTTACCCATACAAAATGTATTTAAATTATTTTAATTCCTAGGCTTTTTAATCAAACTAAATTTAATTGTTAGATTTTATTGAACATACAAATTAGAAACAGTTACTAAGTAGGTTTAAAAAAAAACATTTTGAAAATATTTTTATAAATCAATATACCTTACATATTAATAAGTTATAATTAAAAAGTAATTCATGATTATGAATAATTAATAAATTATTAATAAATTATTAATTTTATTAATGTTTAAAATAATAATGTTTTTATTTTCATTAAATTATAATTATTTTTACTCAATAAAATGTACATTTTTTCACTTGTAAAATATTTATTAATTTTTTTTTGGGTGTGCCACCGAGTTTTCTGAACTAAAAATATATAATAGTTAAATTAAATTTTCTAGTTCATTGCGGACAAACGATAATTTAAAAACAATATCAGAATTGCCTATCAATCGTTTGATGCTGGAAACAGACTGCCCATGGTGTGAAATAAAACAAACACATCCATCATATTCTTATGTACAAACCAAATTTAATTCAGTGAAAAAAGAAAAATTTATTGATGGTTCAATGGTCAAAGGAAGAAATGAACCATCAACTATTAGGTAAGTTCATAAAATAAAAAATTTTAATATTCATTTATTATTCAAATATTTACAGTATATATACTTTTATATTTTATATTATTACATAAAGTGATGTCTTGTATTCTATGCTATGTATTTGTAAGATGTTACCTCCTATTGAATATTCTTATGATTTTATTAATGTTCAAAAATTCATAATGCGTAGTAAGTTCCTATTTAATTTAATTTTATATTTTTTTTTAGACAAGTCTTGGATGTATTAGCTTCATTGAAAAAAGAAGACCCTGTATGTTTAGGAAATCAAATATATCAAAATACTATGGATCTATTCTTTAAAGATATATAGTTTTTAATTATCTGATAATTATTTAAATAATGAATATTTTTCTGAGAAAATATAAATTTATGTTTATAACTTTATTGCTTATTAGTTATTCATATAAATAATTATAAATCAAATTATCAATTGTCGTCGTAAAAGAAACTTTACAAATTGTACATTGTATTTGTTTGTTATCTCCTTGCCACTGCATTGTGTACAATTTATTACCCCACCACTGGGTTGACCATCCGTTGTACTACTTTACTTTTTTATACCATTATAAAACTTTCAAATAAAAATAAATAATAGTAATACATTGTTTAATTTAATAAATATCTCATAACTATGCATAAAAAATCCTTAAAAAAATAAACAAAAAAGAAAATTTTTAAAATTGTTTTTGTTTCTTATTGTAACTTAAAAACTATTTACCCTAGATACTTGAATTGGTCATTGAATGTTTATATTAACATTTTCTATACGCCATAACATTTAAAATTATCATCACTAAAATTTGCAAATTATTTTGTAGTTAAAAATGTATAAAATGTTAAATTTTTATAGCTAAGAATTGGACATTTAAAACATGGATTATCACAAATTTTTCAATGTTTCACCAAAAAATCTAAAAATTATATAAACAGTCTTTTTTAATAGATATTCCAAGTTCAAATTTTTGACGAAATTGGATATTTAACCAGAGAATAATGATTTTAGTTATTTTTTGTAATTAAAAATATTATCATAATATAAGCTGACAGACAAATGTCTTCATTCAAAATCAGATATATTATTATATCATTGAATTAAAATTTAACACAATCATTACAGTGACCCACACAGCACCTAATGTACAGCAGAGCAGTACCAACTAGCCCATGTTTTTAAATGTTATACTTAATTTTGCAACAGTTGCACATTACATATTGAAGCCAAATACTTCAAAAAATCATAGTTTCATTTTAAAAATTATTTAATAATAATTGTGTTTTTGATTTACTTTCTAGTAGTCTAGGTACCTACTTAATTATAGAATACTGGATGCATAATAATAAATTAACATAAACTAGAAACATTAATTAAATATACATCATACATATTAATATATTATATTATAATATATTTTTTCATCAATGCTAGAGATTTAGAATTTTTAGCTATAATCCCAAAATATAGTTTGTTTAAAATGTTAAAAAATCAAGAAATAAAGATTAAATGTACAGAAATTATATTTTGTATGATGAATATTGTACTTAATACTTAATGTACATAGTTATTTTTTTTCACACATTTACACCCTACTTGGCCTATCTAGCCACACTGTAACATTATAACGACTGAAACAAGTTACATGTCCTAACAATAGTAACTGTTTGTAGAGGGTTTGAGAAATTAACACTACATATAAATAACAGATACAAACATACTACATAGGTAAATTAATGTATTTTTTTATTGATAAAGAACTAAGTACATATATTTTTTTAAATGTTGTCAATGAATAGAAGATATTAGTTCTACTTCTATGTCCATATTGTTCATTATATTGTATACTGTATCTTAATAAAACATTCATTGGTTATACAATATAATACTATATGCTTAATAATTACCTTATTTTAATACATCATAACAAAAGGATATTAAAAATGAACATTAATAACTATAAGACTTTATATTTATACATTTTATAATGTAATTTAATAAAAAATAAACAATTAAAATTGTTGTTAAATTATTTTTACCCTTATACTATACACAATGTAATATTATAACTGTGGTGTTAAAGATTTCTTTAGAAACTTTGAATAATTCATAGAGTAAAAATATTTTAAATAGTAAAATAATAATAAAATAAATAATAGGTAGGGATTAATTACAAATTATAGTATTAATTATCGTTTAACTAAATATACAAGATTACTAATTTTAGTGATATAGATAAGTAAGTAAAGGGCTTTTGGGTGTATTATTTTTTATAATAAATCATATGACATTTATAATATAAATAAAAGTTTTTAAATGGATAGGTAATAAGTATATAACCTTAATATTTGTTTAGACTATTTTTATTATTAATTTTCGATGAATCGTTTGGGTACTTAATAATAATTAAAACCAATAAATAAATTGATTCGTAATAGATAAATTAGTGATTACCTATTGGCTCTTACCAAGAGTAATAATTATTTTTATAAACTAAATGATTTTAAAAAATACTATCTAAATAAAATGTTGCTGCTTTTATTGATTTATATAATATATAATATATAGGTAATATAATTTACTGTATAATTAATAAATGACAAAATAAACTAAACTCTATCATTAAATATAAACCTAGTAAATACCACAAACATAACACTTATGAAAAATAATATTTAATAGTTAAAAATATTATTGATATAATTATTGCAGTTCAGATATTTAGAGGGGGAACAATGCCTACATGTGTTTCTATCTTACAAACAAAATTTCCATTCAGCAAAACCCATTTTGTGTAGTTAGTTTCAGTGGCATATTTAGGTTTTTGTCTGGGAGGAAGTATGGTTTTATCCAGTAGCCCCGCCTTTATAGTTAGAGGCCTTAAATTAGGATTACGAAAACTTTTGCATATTATATACAGTCTATGGGGGATTGATCCTCTTAATTACCCCCTCCCCCCCTGTAAATTAACCACTGGATAATTTTAATATTATCAAATGTAAAGGTAAGAATATTATTTCTGTCCACTCTTTTCTCATTGGTATTTTTTGTTGTTTTAATTTTATAGCATTTTTAAATTAAATTTAAGTTTATGTACGTAGGTCGTAACTACTTATAATTTGATTTAAAATTATTTAAAATATCAAAAATAAATGACTTGAGAACACAGATAATATAATATACCAATTTACAGCAATATTAAAACACAAGTCCTCCTAACGGTAAAAAAACATCTTCACCGAATGCTATAAATACAACCAGTACCGCGATCAATTCCACATCTCTGAACAAATCTGCCAAGCACTTGGACCAAACCCACAGGACACAAACAACTTAGTTTTATTCCTAAAAAAATCAGAATTGTAAAACCTAATTTAAAAAAATTATGTAACATGTTGTAAATACCACCTAACTTAACACCTTGTACTAATGACCTAGATGTCGATGTATTTAAGATCAATAAAAAAAAACACAAGTGGGTTCTGCTGAATGCAAATTTACCAAGTTATATACTTGTAAGACAAAGACAATTACATGAGGGCATCATGTCCTCTTAAAATGAAAAAATCTATCTACACTTTAGCTAGTGTAACTTGGTATATATTATAATATATATGTATAGGTGTATATAATATATAACAGAGTGTTATACCAAGCATGCTCACCTCATTTTTTCTTTTAATAAGTAAATTATTTATTAAATTCTCATTTCGTAACTTTGATTTTTTTATACCATTTAAGGAGTAGGTAACCATTTAAGGATAACTATTTTATGAATTTTATTTTGTTCAAATGAGAATCGCTATTTTCCTGTTCGTTTTTAAATAGATAACGCGCAGGCATTGTCAATAATATTCAATTAGATAAATTTTTTTCAATTTAAAATAGTGGGTTTTAGACAAAAATTAAAAAGCTAGACAAAACCGTGGGAATTTAGTTTGACGGATTTCAATTTTTAAAACTGATTTTCATTGATTACCAGGTTTACTAGGTTTCAGTTGTGATATCCATGAATAAAACTATGATATTTTTGTATTTATATTATTCATTATGACACTAACAATAATTGGAGTGTTAAAAATCGACTCTGGTCAAACCTAGTAAACTTGTTAATCAATCATAATCCTTTTTCAAAATTAAATTCCTCCAAAAGAAATTTCCTCCAGTTTTGTCTGGCTTTTTGGTCTAAAAGTCATTTTTTTTCATCAACTGGAGACCTTCAAGTCTTCTTAAGTCTACTATCCTTAGTAAATAACATATTTTAATAACTCAGAATTCGTTCAAATTTTGATTTATATATAGATCTAAATTATTTTTCAAAAAAATATTCTACCTTAGCAGTTGACAGAAGAATAGGTTGGTTTTTATTTGCAAAAAAAGGAGTTTAAGCCATAACAGGTCACTTCTTAAATTATATAAAAAGTATTTCAAAATATGGTTCCTATATAAAAGTACTTCAATATTCTAAAAATTTTAATTTGAATAAATTCATTGTGAAAGCGTAAAACAACGGTGATCATGCTCGGTAAATAACTCTGTGTATAAAATATCTAGGTACCTATATTATACATGCTATTTAGTGGCATACACAACAAGGGGGAGGGGGGTTGTGTTGAAATCCCCCTTGGCTTTTTTTTTCACTATACAAAAAAGTGAAAATGTTTTTATAAAACATAAATATTTTTTTATAATACCCCCCTCCTAAATCAGAAATGTCTGTGTACGTCATTGTGTTATTAGGAATACTTATTTAATTTTTGCCTATAGAAATATAGATTATAATAAATTTATAGGCGTTGAAGATTACCTATATGATGAACGTTTTAAGAAAATATTTTGATGTTATTTGAATAATATCATTATTCTATGACGTGCAGAGATAACGTATATTATTGACATAACATCTATCGTTATATTGTAAGTAGATTTACCTTATAATATGACTAAAAAAACATGTTACTGTACAGCTGTAAGTACCAAATAGTAAATACTAATAATTTTATCTGTCATTATAATTTAAATATCTATTTTCCATAGTCTTAAAATGTAGAGGCACCTATATTCATAATCTATAATAGGTAATAACTACCTACCTACCTAAAAATTATAATTGACATTTTTAAAATATTTGATATTATAATTTATTATTCTACTATGCGTAGGATAATGAACCTAATACTTATATTATATATTATACCTGTTTAGGCATAAGCAAAAAAAAAACCAATAAATTATTTTTAAAAGAATAATAATATTATAATTTATATTATATAATAATAAATACGTACTTTACTAATACCCAATCTATTTTTATAGTTTATTCTGTATAGAGTATTATATAATAATTCATTAAGCATATTATTTATTTTAACGCAGTGGTGGTTTTGAAAAGTGGGTCATTTATCGGGGATGGTTTTCAGGTGTTTTGCTTTACTTTTTTTCTTAATAATTATTTATACTTCGTATTTTTTATGTCATATATTTATATATTATTTATTGCCAAGCCTAAATAATGTTTGCGAGAAACTGTTAATGCTACTTTAAATTATATGGTACCTATTTGAACTCTTTCTCCATACGACCAGCTGCGGTTGATTTAACGGTTGTTATTACAGCGAAAAGGCTTTGTAAAAGGTAGATACAGTGACTCACGGATAAATTTTGCACAAAGCCTTCTAATTTTTTGCCGGCTAGGTACCTATCATTTTAATAAAATGCAATCTTAAATCCGCCACTGCATACAAAAAAATTGAACATGGTACAAAATATTATTTATGCTTAGTGAATCCGAATCGTCTACTACGCACCGCGCTTTATAGGTATAACATACGCATTTATAATAGGTAACATAAAATATTTTTGGTAACTCAGATTCCTTTCCCGAATGCATTCGCTGATACTTAATATTATATAGCGTAAAATAAAGTAGTTTAATTTCTAAAAATATACCTACACCACTAATGAAATATATATTTATTATTTATAAAGATATTCGTGTGTATAGGTGATAGATACCTATATAATATGTGTAAGGTGAGTTAGGTAAAAATTTAAAAATAAGATCGATTGCATATTTCTTAAGGAATACTGCGCAAATAATGTTAAAAACATTCAAGTGAATAATAATTGAAAACAAATCAAATAATAATATCTCAAGTAAATAAGTCATAAAGGTAATATTATAAAATGTATAAGTACCTGTTATGTATTAATGTAAAATGTGTTATTGTAAAATGTGTTATTGCACGTTTGAAATAATGGTCCCGATCTCATTTGCGTAGTACTCCTGTCAGACTTAAGATTAACTCAGTGATTGTATTATTTTTTAAGTCATAAAATTAACCCTTTTTATTTTAGATTTTCAGGGCCTAAATGAAAAATGACCCTCGAAGTTTTGCTCTTAACGGATGCGTATATTGAGTGTGGTGTATAACGTTCACTGGTTGTTTTGTTAGGTTGGCTAACATGCACGCCAACGATAATTCCAAGACTCGTACCACACTTTGCACTATTAGCCAGCACCATGGTTTGTCGTATGAGTAAACTCCTAAAAAATAAAAGTATAATATTGTAAAACAAATTATAATTGTATATTATTTCTGAAATGGAAGACTGCCTTATGGAAATCCATGTCTTAAGTCTTAATACTACTTTAGGTAAGTCAACATAATACAATTTAGGTACCTACCTACCTAAATTTATTTATCAATATTTAAATTAATATTAGCTTAACTTAACATTAGGTATTGCATGAATTAAATGTATATTCATTTATAGGTGTGTATTTAAATTCAAATTTGTATAATTTAATTGTATAAAGGTATATATAGGTAATATGATTAATTAAAATAATCGTACTATGTAGCTCGGTTAGGCGCAGTGGCTGAAACTAATCACGCTACGTGATTGAGAGTAAGCAACGGCCGATGTACTAGTTCTCGGATGGGTGACCACCCGGGTTCGTAGTGTGCAAAAACCTTGTTACATAAACATGTGTGTTCCTAACCACAACCGTACCAACGTTCTATTGTATTTATTACCTAAACGTCCGAAACAATCAGTAAGGATTACGGGTGATCTCAAATTATAGATATAAAAAAAAGTAAAGGACTTTCATCGTCCTCCTAATTTGAGCATTATACGTATTATTAATACATTTAGTGGAATAACAAAGTTGTAAGATTGTAAAAATACGTTTAATTTACAGTAGTAATTCAATTTTCAGATTTTCATGTTTTATCTGTAGGTTAGCTACCTTTGTTTAAATTATATTACCCATTAGGTATAAAATTTTACTTGTTTATCTTTAAAAAAAATTAGCCACTCTAAGTAGATGTAGTAAATTATTTTAAATATCCATAGGTTATAGCATGTTATAATATATTAATACAACCTAATACTCACCAATCAAATTAATATCTGTAGCAAAGTTAAAAAAACATAACAACATTGCCAGTCCTGCACAGACATGTACGGTTTTTATCACTAAAACGATTTCTGATTTAGTAATAGCAACTTTAGAAGTACGTCTCCGAACGTTGTCCATTTTAGCATCTCCTGTTCCATTTCCTCGATTTACAAATGCAATATGATTTAATATCGTACTTAAGGTCATTTCAGAACTCTAAAATAATATGACAGGTGTTACGTTTCAATGGCTGTTAGTGTAAGGTTTATATTTTACACGTAGAATTGAATACTGACTAAATCTGAAAAACTGCTCGAATGTCTGGTTGTAGGCCTGGTTTCCTGATCAGCTTGACCGGTAGACTTAAGTCTAAAACTTCTTTGTGGCTGAAAATAATAAATATTGTAATCATACCTAAGTAATTTTTTTGTATTAGGAATGAATATGTTTTGACAACTAGGGTCATTAGCCTATAAAGTTTTATATGGGCCTAAAATTAAACATATTATTTTACATATAAATAATAGTGAATACGATTTTAAGAGTAAATATAGGTACCTACATATTTACATTGGAATTGTTTATTTATAATTGATTTACAAGTCTAGTAAATTATAAATATCATCTGTGTTGGTTTCACCTACGCTTCCTACGTGTGGTGGGGGTGGCTATTAAGATCATAGACCTATTAATAGGTCTATGCTTGAGATGTGCCGTTCTTCATTGTACATGGGCTAGTGGAGTTTAATCGTTAGTCAAAAAGAGTCTAAAAACTACCCTATTGACGCCAGTATCAGAAATCATTGCCATAAAAGAAGCAATTGTCTAAGCCGAATGAATCCATTCCTATAGATAAAACAATCGTCATAAGTCACTTTCTTAGCGCCATAACTTCTCTACTATCAGATAATCTGTCTAATGAAATCTCCCAACAGATACTCAAAATTATGGTCAACTCAAATAGTATTACATACTGATATTACTGGTAATGAAGGTTGACTTATATAAGCAAACCAAGCTATATCATCCCCGGAATCAACTGAAATAAACAGTGGCGTTTCCAGCATTTTTTTTTTATTTATTTATTTTTTTTTTTTGGGGGGGGGAGAAGGTCAAAATTAATTTTTGAAAAATTTTATCTGAAAAAGATTTATTAATACAAATATATTGTTATTATTTAACAATTTTGGAGGGGTAGGTTACAACCCCCTAACACTATAGGTACTGGATACAAAACTGGAAATAAATGTACTAACGTACAAATATAATCTATTAAGAATACCTAATCAACCATATCATCACTCAGCAGTGGCAATCATAATAAGACTAGACAACAGATAATAAATAAAAAAAATATTAAAAAATGGCGATCCCAACTAAGACGTCATTCTGTATACCTAGTAGATATTGTTACCGACATAGCAAAAATTGGCCGTATCACATATTCTGATATTTTTGACCAAAAGGAACAGCCAACTTGCCATCAATGTTATGTACCATAAGCAAATTACATACTTAAAATAATGCATTGTATACTTGTATATGTGAGTTTTACTTGTAATGGCGTGAGTAACGATGACGAAGTTGTTGGTGAAGTATCATTTGTTATACCGGATTCTCCAGTTTTTGGGAATTGCCATGATATTGATTTGGCGAAACTCTTACGCCATGAACTTTCTTCGGGTTCTGGACTATCGCTAGCATTGTTATTAGGACTTAATACCAGAAATTGTTTACTTCCTTCCACACAACTCAGTCGTTCTGCGATGATCATATATTATGTTTGTAATACAATTACAAATTTTATATTATAATATAAAGTATATTAGGTAGACAATTACTTTGAATGATACTTTGAACTTCACTCGATCTTCTTGAAGGTGTAGTTGGGCTTAACATAATTGATCCAGATCTTTTTTGTCTTTGCACGAAACTACTAGCTCGTCGATTCATTCTATTAAAGCTATTAGCAACTTCTGATGGTGCCGTTATCTTGACAGCTTAATTCCATCAGTTGATATTAATACAAGACTCTCAACTAAAATTTATTTTATTTTAATCAAACTTACTGGGCCTATCTTTGGAATCTGATTTTGATTGATGTGGAACTAATAGTGCTGGTACGAATGCAGCGGCCATTGAGGTAGCTAAGTTATTGTATGGAGCTAATATTCCTAATTGCATTATACCTGTTTAAAATAAAACCATACAAATATGAAATATTCGATATAAGTAGGTTATTCTACATGATAAATTTAACAAGTTGTTTTATTAATTATAATATGTATCACAATTTATTTTAAGATATATATTTTATTATAGTTATTACTTATTAGGTATACTTATTATGTATTATAAATATTAACTATTAATACTAACTATCAATATCTATATAATACATAATTATAATAATTATATTATAATTTATAATCATTTTCCATGATATTCTTACTATCTACTTTTTAGATATTATTTTATTTTGTAAAACGTTTAATTTACATTTTTAAGTCTAGATAATTAAATTTAAGTACCTACCTAAGATTAATTTCACGATTCACAAAATACTAATACAATTTCAGAAGTAAGGAAAATTTAATAGGTACAACATTGTTTTTTAATTCATTTCCGTGAATTTATAATATAATTACTGGAAGTTTAATTTTGTGACTGCTCTTTTCATATAATTGAAGATGAGTCTAACGCCGTGTCCTACGTGAATCCGACAAATGCGACAAAAAATATAACAGTTTGTATTTCGTCGCAACGGTCGCATCGTATTGTGACGAAACAGCATGATCAGAATAGAAATCTTCGGACTCGCCGGATTTACGTAGGACACGGCGTAAGATTGTATGTGACAAAGTGAACACTACAATTAAGTATAAAAAAAATATTTTTTCAGGAGTCAAGTGAGTTGTTTTGAGTTGATACAGGTCATTTTTAGTTTTTTATGAGTCACCCTAACCACAAAATGTTAGAATAACATACTATTCGAGTTTAAACAGAGTTCTAGAATATGGTTTCATATGCGAATGGCTTAATAGCATAACGGTTTTTTTTGCAAGTGTTTAAATTTGAATTATTAAGATATTTTTAAATTTTATTTCGATGTTTTAGACTATAGGTAGTTACTTATAAGTTATAATGATAAATATAATTTTTAGGTTTTACAGGTATTATGCTTTAATATTTTAGTACGAGATATTATAATATATTCATTAATAATATATCCTACATTTTAGATTCTGAGTGGAGTGGGTAACGATATTTAATGTTTAATCAAACCTTATATCAATAAAGTCGTTTTGCCTTCAAGAAATATTATTATTTTTAAAAGATTTGTACAATTGTTAATTAAAAAAAAAAAAATTATATTTGTACACTTATTATATTAATTTGCAGAAGGATAATATTGCTTACAAAATATACCAGGCTCTAATAATTATCATTACAGACAGAACAAAGTCTAAAAATTATCCACACTTACCCTTGTGTCGTGAATCAAAGTTTTGTAAGACCGACTTTGGCATGCGCTTAACAAGTGTCATTACTTTAACACCTAAGTAAAGGAAGAAACAGCAAAGCCAAATACCCCAAATATGCAAAAGAATACGCACAGCATTACCTAAAACCTGTTATTACAGTAATTTTTGATATTATTATTTGTTGGAAATTATTTTTACATAGTTAATAAAATACCCATAATTTGTAATCAACGGATGCAACTATATCTGCTGGAACAAGAACTCCAACAATTAATACAGTAGCTGTCACTACGACTGATTTACGTCTCATATTTGAAGGTCCCGCTTGCAACTATATTTAAAACATAATATGAAAATATGATTTGCTTTGTAAAAGTTGATATTGTGTTTAAATTTAACGTACTTGAGTTAGTTGTAAATAGGCTAATTGTAATAAAGACAGGGCTGTCACTAAGCTGCATAAGCCAAGATCCCATGTCAAATGTGTGACAACGGATGAAATGTTCTGAAACATTATAATTTAAGTATGTTTTCACACGGTTAATTGACATCGACTTACTCGTCTTGTATTATATGGGTCGACAAATAACACAAACGCCCTACAAATACCTGTAGCCAGTAACAACGCATTAATTGCTGCCATGTATGGTTTTTTGTTAGCTGTTTGTGATCTTTAATAACATGAATAAAAATATATTAACATATAATATAGTTAAAAACACTTTTTAAGAATTTAATGTTAATAGATGGTAAATAAATTAAAGTATTCATGTAGCATACAACTATATACACTTCTTATCAGTGGCGTAGCCAGATATTTTATAGAGGGAGGGGGGAGTTATAGGGCTTTTTTAAAATCAATTTTTAATATAATATTATAATATAGGCAAAAATAAACACGTTCAAAGGTGGGGAGGGGGGAGTAAAAGTGTACTCACTACCTATGAATTATGATACACATTTACTAACTTAACAAAGTTAAGCGTGTGTGCTCTATATATTACAAGCTATGTCTCTTTTAATATATTTTACGAGAGAGCAAAAACAATATTTATTTTTAGTGTTTTCTAAGTGTAGGTAGCTATTTTAGTTTTTACATATGACGTTTTTTATTTTTTTGTTTATCAAAACAATTTTTGAGATAGTAAACGACAAACGTGCTCCAGTGGTTTTATATATAGCTCCTCTACACATTTTTTAAATGAACACAGCTGGTGGGTAATTTAGAAAATAACTATTTCGAATTCTTATCAATCAACAAAAATAACAGTAAATTAATATCTGATTACCTTAATTAGGTATTTTTTTGTATTGGTATAAGTGTTTATTTATTTTTAAAACTTTTATATTTAATTTCTAGTTTCTTCCAAGTTTCTTGTATGAGATGATGAATACATTCTAAATATGATTACTGAGCATAGAAGTTGGTTTTTAAATGAGGGGTACCAAAGTCAAAGATTAATATACCTAGTATAGACTTACCTGATGTTTAAGATTGAAAAAACGGCATAGAATGATAAAATGAAAAAAAGACAAGCAAATCCGTATGCATGTATATTGAATGTCCACACAAGTTGTTCGACGCATACATTATCCCACGAAGGGTGTGGTGAATGGTCCACTGAACTGGTCACATTGCATTTCTTCCATATTTTATCTTTGCAGTCTTCCAGATTCTTAATACAGTCTAAAATTAGAATAAAATAACATTTTGATGACATTAATTGGTATTAACTATAAATTATGACACTAAAAAATTACTTTTTTAGTTGCGATACTATACTTAAGTATCTTTACTTAATAGTCTATAAAAAAAGTTGACACAGGAATGTATACATATAATATAACAATGAAAACAGTTTTTTTAGCGAACTGAGAATAAAATTTGTGTACTGGGCACTCAAGTAATAAGTTTTCGCACGTTGTTCTACGCAAAATAGAGGTTGCATCGCAATATAATATTATCTATTATTTTATATGAACATGAAAATAATGAATGGGTTTGATTAAAAAATGTTGCTGAAAGGAGGTTTCTTCGGTTCATTATAATATATTATATCAGTATTATCATACTTATGTCATGTTTCAAACATTGAATTATTTTTTTTTAAAAACTTGATTAAATAGGTTTTAGGAATATATATAAAAATATTTTTTTGAATGAGAGGTGTAGTATTATAATTTTGTATCGAAGTAATTTACAAATTAGGTATCTAAAATAATAAACTCTGTCATAACTATGATGCATATAAGGCTATTAATTAGTAGTTTATAGCAATTTTTTAAAAATATAATTTGATAATTCATAATGTTGGATTGTTAATTATTATGATACATTTAGTTAAATTACTTAAAAGTGTAATTAGTAATAATAATTTCAGTACAATGTCTTTAAACTTTAAAGTGTATAAATCATAAAATGTGTTCTTTGTGGACATTGGTTATAGTAATAACTAATAATAATTAATAATACAACGGTACAAATGACTTGTATCAAACTGTATAATAATAGAAAATATTTATTGAGAATCCTTACACAAATGCATAAATTAATTGTATAAAATGATTACATAAAGGAACTTATTTTGTCACGTGTATTTGTATTGTTATTTTTTTGATTGACATGGGATAATTATTTTGGTTCACTGGGTTTACAAAAGAAAACTACAGAACCCAGTTACGTAATCGATGCTGTGTAAGTATTTGACATTTATAATGGAAAACATTTTCTTCAAATTTATTTGTGCAGGGAAGCTGTACACACAAATGGATACATATATGTACACATATTACATATTGCATATATATTTTATATGTATACAGAATATAATATACAACCTATGTCATGTATAGTTAATATAAGTTTTACAAGGAATTATATTTACAAACTTTCTAAATATGACAATAAAACGCATGGAACATTATTGGGTACAGGTCTGAAACAATATGAAACCAACCATTTAATATCGTTTGAGGTATAGGTAGTTATTTTATTGAATAAAGACTGTAAAATGGACGCTAAATTAACTTATTGTTACGTAATTTGTGACTGAATTGTAAGAAAAAAACCAATATTATTTACTAGGTATAGTATAATATCACAAGTTTTTTTAAAAGTTTTTATATATACTTATATTTTCTACATTATCTTTTTTATTTGTAGGTGATACCGAGGGTATATTCGTATAGAAAGTTATATAAAGCCATTATACAAAGAAGGAGGTATACAACTATAAACTCAACAAAATTGCAGTATACTTCAAAGTTCAAAAAACTCATTTTTAGAACGAACCCTATATTTTCTGGAAAATGTAAGAATTTGAGTAGATATAATAGCAGAATAATGTATTAAAATTATTATTAAGATTTAATATTCTCAATGATTAATTATTATTTGTAATTGTAATATCACTTGTATTTTTCTTGAGCTATAGGAGCTAGATTATTTAGACTGAAGGTTTTAGTTATAAATATTTTCTTAAAATTGAACCTTTTTCTTAGTTTTTTGAGTAGGTTGAAAAAACTTATAAAATAGAGTTTTTAACAAATTAAATAAAACAAATACTTTATTTATCGATTTGTACAGTGGCCCTTATGTTAATTTTTAGATAGTTTTTAGTACAAAGGTTAAAATTGTTAAAAATTTGAATTCAAAATGCCTTGGCAGTGGTTGTAAAAGTATTTTTAAAGTTTTAGAATTATAAAATACAAAATTATAAACTTAAAATAAATCATTTTCCAACTATCAAAAGTTGACACTAAAAAAATGTTTTTATTATATTTAATTTGGAACATAATATAAAATTAGCAAGTAATACAATTTAAAATGGTTTTTATTAATATAAAAATAATTAAAAGGTACGATTGGGTAAAAATTATTTTTTTCGATAGTTATTATAGTTGTTTTGTTCTAATAATTGTATTTTTTAAATCATATTCGTGTTTCTGAAGGTATCACATAAATATTAAAATCTTTCTAAAACTATTGATTAATATAGGTTTTAAGCATAAGCACCTAATGGTTAAAAATGGGTACTTAATTTAATTCAATTTTTTATTTGTAATGCAAATATTAGTTTCTATACATTTATAAATATTGTCATAATTTTATTTATTGATGTCAAGCTCACGGAAAGAGAGGACACTTGTAAACTTCGAACTAGTGTTTCATCAACAATTATTGAGATACAATTATTTTTTTTTTGTGCAATCTTTTTTTTAGTTTTTTATCGTGAACTTTTAAGTAGAATCTTATATTTTTTCTTTTTTTAAATTATGGTAAAAATATATTTTTTAGAATTGACCCAATTTAACATTTTAATATTTTAGATTTTAATACCAGTGTAGTGTTTATACAAACTACGCACCTATAAAATATATAGGTTATATATCAATTATTATAATGCTAGGTATAATATATTATTTATTAACCTGTGTCTTGCAATATCTAATTGATTAAAAAGACAATACTTTTTTTTTTTATTTGTGGACTCGCAGTTTTTATTTGAAACTGTATATAAAGTAAATAAAATATTTATTTTATTATTTTGAAGTTTTCTACACAAGATTTTGAAGTATAAAACATAAATATTCTCGTATCATAATTAATAACAATATGTAAGTTGAGCATAAAATATAAATTGTACTTAAGGAATTTTAAAAAAGAAGAACGTACTTTATTTTGGGAGGAAATAATAAAAAAATGGTTTAAAATATTCTCAAAATCTATAACTCTGTTAGGATATAAATTTAATAAGTGGTAGTTAATCATTTTCGGTATATAAAGATTAAAGACACAAACCTTTCAACACAGTGCACGCACCAACTCTAATAAATTATTTAAAATAAAAAAAAACATAAATCTAACGAGTTAAGTATATAGGTTATAACAGGAAGACCTGATAAATAAATAAAAAATTGATATCAAAGTTATGAAAATTATATGAATAATAAAAAATAATATTTTGAAAAAAGTTATTACGTTCCAAATTAATTTACTTAAAAAAATATTGATATTTTAAATATTGTAAAAAACAAACTACTTGAATTAGATAAACGTTTTTTACCAAATTAGTCCATAAATTAGAATTACTTAGAATTTTTCCGAAACAAATTTAATTTAATTTAATATAAAATTTTTATTATCAGTATAAAAAAAAGGTGTACTGACCTTGACCTTGTAGCGTAAATGTATATGTAAAAAAAATAAATAAATATTGATTAACATAGGTTATTTTATTTGTCAGGTATTTTAAACCTTGCATATATTCTTGATCTTGTTGATTTATTAAATATTAGGTAATTTAAATTATTTAAATATCATGTTATTATTTTTTTAAAAAGAAAATTTGTGAGCCATTTAACAAAGGCAGCATTATATAAAAAATAATCATCAAAATAAGTATGATATAATAAAAAACAACTATTGACCAATATACTATTACTTAATATTTGAATTGAAGTTATAAATAATTGTATTTAACTCAAAAACATTGTTATTTCTATCAGGATGAATTGTATCATGTAAAGAAATTGATGAAATAAACATAGGGTGTAAATTCGAAGTATCTACGGTTATTGGATTTTGAATTACAACAAAATAAGAAAATCGCTACAGGAGAAATCGAGTAAATATCCAATATTGTAAAAATTTGAACTTCAAACGTTCTTAAAGATTTAATCTGATTCTCCAGTACACATTTTTTTTTTTTGATAATAGTAGATAATCTAATGAGAAATTTTGTGTTAATTTTTCACCTCTTAAATTAAAAAAGAAAATTTCTTATAAATTCTAACTCAAAATAATTTGCACATTTTCGAGATTTTGACGTATTTTGTCAAAATTTGAATTTTAAATGTTTATAAAAAAAAATTGTGACTGTATTTTTAATATTTTTCAACTACCATTGTAACAATATATTAGGAGTCTAGTATTTCGTGAAAATTTAATTGATCTACTGTAATTTGTTTAAGAGTTACAGAAAAAACAAAAACCAATTTTTCGTAGAAAATTCCGTTTTCCTTAATTTTTTTTTCCCGGCACTTTTAAAAATAACTGGGAATTTTAAATGTTGACCATCTTAAAGCACCAACTAGATTTACTTTTCCATCGAACAAGATACTGAAGTTGAAAATTAAAGAATTGTTTTGACTACTTATCGTGTACAAAAAAAAACACACATCATTGTAAAATCAATATACATTCATCGCTCCACTCAGAATCTAAAATGTTGATAGTATGTTTTGTTATGTATTGTAAGAGTTCAATTTTGTACATTATTTCATGAAGATTTATTGTTTCAAATTTAAATTAGAATTGATAAGTTTTAATAAAATAAAAAAGTATATAATTATCCTATTTATAGTTAGGCGGATAGATTTTTTAGGTGCTAATTGAATAAAAAACTTTCGTAATGTTCACTGCCTATAGGTATCATTGTTTTTATTATATTGAAAATGACTTTTTCTAACTTGACATGAGTATAATACTATAATTACGAATGTCATTGTATCATTAATAATCGAGTATAATACATACTGATTATACTGTCAACTAAGGCAGGTATGTTGTATACGTAGTTAATTCAATGATAAAATATAGGAACAATAAAAATACTATATTTATAACTTAAAATATTTTGTTTTAATTCAAGTGTCATGAGTAAGAATACTTTTAATTCAACAATGTCCAATTTTTTTTCTATCTCCCTGTAAAAAAAACTTTTAAACAATGCCACACAGAATATATTTTTAATGAAAAATTTTACATAGGTATTGCACGCCGACTTACAATGTACATTGCATCGGAGTGTTAACATTTTAAATTGAAATTTCTGAAAGAAAATAATGACTTAGGTACACGCGGGGTACCTAATATACTATACCTACCTATACCAATATTATAATTCCCATTAACTAGTTTCTGTGTGCTAAAGTTAAATTATAAGTATAGTTGAAATTAAAAGTCAATCTTCACACTATAAAATATTATATTATTAAAAAAAAATTTTAATTTTAATTTTTAAAGTTAAATTTTTTTTTACACTCACTATTTTACAATGTGTTTTATATTATAAAGTATTGTACCTACTTACATATTTAATTCAAAAACTTGGATAACAGGTCAACTATATAGTAGATCAACAACTATCTCTAAGCTTGCAACTCATTAATTAATTTAAACTTAACAAGTATAAAATATAAATGCATGTGTAGCTGCGGACTTTATATAAATAATAAATATATATAGTATATACATATTGTTTTTCATTGCAAAACTACATTTTTTAAGATTCAACTTTTTTAATAACAGTAGGCACATATTTAATATCATATTCCGAAGCAGAATATTTTTATGAATATTTTGATGTATACAATTTAATGTTATCATGTTTCATTCGAATTTCTATATATTAGTTAAATATAAATAGGTACCTATACTACCTACATACCTAGTTGCTATAATTTATAAGTATTTGAAGTTTAGATGAGCACTGAACAGAGTAAAGTGAAATTGGGGCACCCCGCAAAATGTTGGTCTTCCACTCCACTCATCAAAACTTTAAATGATCAGAATATTATGAAATAATAAAATTTGTTATTATTAAAAATCATACAAAAAAATTATAGAAAATAAAATATTTTCAAAAATGTTGTTTTGCAATGATATTAAATTATGTACCTTAAAAAAATATTTCCAAAAAAGTGAAGACTTTTTTAAACAATGAGTGTAGGAACTACAACTGTGGACACTTAAATTTATCAGCTTGCATATTATATAGGTACATAAATAGAACAAAAATAGAGGATTTTTACTTTATCAGTTAGTACTATTATGACTTTTGAGTTATGCAATTCCATTCATTTTTGGAACATATAATTTCGTGGGTCTTGCCATATAATATAATATTATAATTTTAAGTGCTCGTAATAACACTATATATTAGCATATAATGCAAGATATTAAAATACCGATTTGTGGTAAATATTACCTACTTTATTAAGTACTACTCAGTTTCACTACAAAACGAATTATTTTGAACCATGAGGTATTATATTTATACACCTACCAGATGATATTTTTTTTTACAAGAATATACATTAAATTGGTTTGTTTACTAATTTTGTATTAGTTTTTTTATTTTTTATCTTCTATTTTTAAAGAAAAGAAACAAACATTGAAAATAAAAAAGCATTGTCAGTCAAATACGTTTTAATAAAAATGTTCTTTTAAATACTAATAATAATTACTGCATATAAAATATATTTTTGAAACTATGAATATTCATCATTAATATGACTACCTACGTACATAATATATTATTTTATAATTATTAATAACATGCTGCGTATAATCAAATTACTCATTACGACTAATTGCGGAACGAAACTTTGAGTTCTTCAGTGTTCAGAAAACATATAAACTATGATAAATTATGTAAATTATTACATTATTCATGATTTAGCAAGACTTAGTAGTTAGTTCTATGTTTAATTTGTTTTTACTGAGCACGTGTGTTTGAACTATAATAAATAGTATAATTATAGACGCTTTGAGACGATTCCGGAAAGTTATTGATTTATATTTTAACTTGGTCTAAAATAAATACACAATAAAAATTGTAAAGTAAGTTGAAATTAAAAAAAATCTGGTACATCTATTATTCAAAGAAAATTATAGCCCCTAAGTATTCATTTACATATTTTGTAGTTATTTTATGTATTGTTAGTTGCCTAATTAGAAAGCAAGTGTAAACACCCGTTAACTGGGGGAGATAGCGTCACGGGTCTATGCGGTCAGGTAGCAACATTATATTTTAACCATTACTTTGTTTTTGTTTAATAATTATTATTGTATAAGTAAGACTCCTCTTAACGATAATCCATTTGATGTTTCAACAGATTTTATCATGAGACATTTCGAATTCCATAATTTCACAATTTTATGGTAGATACCTATATAAGACGCAACTGACACAATCAGGTATTTATATACATATTTTTTTTCAATCACAGAACCTAGCTATTTGATTTGTATAGATTTAAATTTAATTTATTTTAATTAAACATTAAAAGCTGCAGTGCAAAACACAATTTATGAGTTATATAGATACATTATATTTAATAGTTACCTATACTTAAATCTGGTATAAATTATGTAAATTGTCACTTCACCTTTTTACGCAGGTAATACCATTGAGTACACGGATGATATATAATATAGATTGAATCTATACAGACAGTATAAATAATGGTAATACGCACGCTATTTTATAAACTTGCTGTTGTAATCATTTGAAGTGATACCATCTTTATAAACTATATATATTTATCATTACATTTTAATCTAATGAGTGTTCTCTGCGTGAATATATATTATCTTGAAAATGAGCTATAAAGTTATTGACGGGGGAGACACTCTGAAGGTATACCTCGAAATAATGTATTATGTATACAATAAACTAGTATACCTACATATATAAGTATTAAAATGGAGGTAACACGAGAATAAGTAAACAAGTAGTATTTTCATATTTTTTTTGTTTTTATAATTCGAGTAATGTAATGTATTAATATCGATCCCTATTTTAAGACGGTTTGATTTTTCAATGTTGTACAGAACAGTCGTTTGGACATGAATAATAGCATGTTATACTGGTGTATATAGGTATGAGTATTTGTTCATGCCAAAATCATGTGTACCTATTCACATTAACTGTATGACCCTTAAACGTTGTGCCATTAATAACCAATAATATAACGTAGAAAAATTATATTTTAAATTACTATGCAATGTTACTAAAATTTATTAAAATAGGAAAATAAATAATAATATTACTCAAATATGCGTGTCTTCATATATGTTGAGCATGAACCAAGTACCCCATCACACTTACTTGAATTCAACAGAGGGCGGGGGTAATTACTAATTAATTTAATGGTATATAACTAATTACAAGTAATTAGTAATTACCCTATACTTGAAACTCGTAATATGTGCCACAGTATGCATATTTTTTATTCATCAGTATTCAGTAGGTATTGATTTTTAAATTCTAAGACGAATACAGAAAATACTGGTCTTAAAAATCAAGTACTTTTTAATCAATATGACGTATATGTGCGTGAACAATATATGTTGTAATTCAAGTATGATGAATTGATTGTAGTATTGTACTGTACGTCTGTACCCATAGCATATAGTACATTATATAGCTATAATTTTGAAGTTATGTTATAAGTTATTTATTAATATGATGAATGTAGGTAATTTTAAATCTAATGGCCACATAGTTATACCGAGGATTATCTAAATAAAAAAAATGTATTATTTTAGGCAAAGTTACGAGTTGAAAGACAATAATCGTTAATATAGGTTTCAAAAATGTGTGTAGGGAATATTTACAATATTTAGATTCTAATATATTTGTTGATTAAAAATTGAAAATATTTTTTACTTTGGTAGGTATACATAAATTTAAATTAATTAATACAATTAATAACTCATAAAAATTAATTTAAAAAAGTTTTTTTACATAATTGTTTTATTAAAAGATCATAACTATATGTATAACAATGAGTAAGTATTCAAATTTATAATTAAACTACTACAAAACAAATCCAATTAATTGATTCCAATTTGTATTGTTTACTAAAATAGTAAAATAACATTCAAATATATTAAATATAAGAGTTCTCTCGCAAACCACTATATTTACGTTGTCATTTAAAAGTTGGGTAATAATTATTGTTTAAATAGATTTACTATATACGTACAGAGTATAGACTGATTTTTATTAAATGTATTAATAAATTAATTAATCATAATAAGTGTATAGTGTGAAAGTGGAAACTCGTACAAAAGTTTGACAGTGCTTGTTAACCGTTAAGTATGATCGAATAAAAGTTTTTAAGTAATACAAATGTTTGAAAACTTGTATAATTGATTTAGTAGATGGAATATAAGTATATTATTGTTATTTATTAGGTATGTTTGTGAATAGTGTGTACGGAGGTATAAAAATAAACTTTTAAATAAAAACACATTTTTTTGGCCTTTACATAAGTATAGGATCACTCAGAATCGCTCAGTAAACTACTGATATTCTATTGGCTCATTATTATAATGTAACTTATGAATTTTATCCAAGTTAAGTATTCCAATAATTATTAAGAAAGTATCTTTTAAGAATTATATGAGTTTTATTATGGTTTTTCATTTTTACAGTTATACTAGTCAAAATAATTAAAATGTTAATATTTTTGGAACTCAAAATAGACTGTTGCGTTAAATTGTTACATCTTAAATTTTAACATATTTTTTTGTGTGGAATGTGGAATGTGTTGATTTCATAGTAATGTTTTTTTACTGTTAGTTTTGTTTGCTATAATTTTTTTTAAGCGGAAGAAGTGCTTGACACTTTGCAGGTAGTCCAACTGTTGGATTTGAAATTGTATCTAGTTGGTATTTTATCGGCATTTCAAAAATTGCTGAACAAACAAAACTCTAACAATAACTCAGAAAGTAATAATCTTTTAGATGTAAAATGTTTATTAATTATTATTAAATAGATAAGCGTTGAAAAGTTAATGGTTTTTTTTTATACAATTTTAAATTGTTTACTTACTTGAATAATAATACAAATAATAAGGATAAGTAGCGAATATCATATTCAAACATTTAAATTAATTAGTATAATAAACGTTCAAACCAATCACTCTTAGATCTTAAATTATTTCATCTAAGCAATATATAAAATAAATGTGCATAATTGGTCTCATGTCTCAGCCGCAGTAACCTTTCCGGTCATTATATTTAGTATTTGAAATAAATTAAATGAATATTAACTATTAAGTACATTTTTAAAATGTGGATATGAATTACATTTTCCATAATTGTGTTTACTAAAAATGATTTATTTATCTATGTGTGAATTTTAAGTTTTAACTAGTTTGACTCATTGATATACAGTATATCAATATAGTATATCATATACTCACATATTTTTAAAAATGAAACTAGGTACCTACACTTAAAAATTAATATGGTATACCAAAACACTCTGCCCATTATCTAAAATTTAATTAGAAGAAACTTTTGTAATCCATGTAAGCCGCATATAAGTTATAAAATGTACCTAAAAATAAAACATAAATGTAATTTAACTAACAAAAGTTAATACATTTTTGTACTAAATAGCAAAAGTGGTTAAAAAAAAAATTTATGGGTCAATATCACAATATTTTTTTTAATTTTTAAACTGTCATAACGTACTATTATAAATCAATAAAATTTAAAAAAAAAACAAAATATAATTAACTGTTACTGGATAATATTATTTTCATAAGCTTTGTGTGGAAAAATACAACTATATATACAAATAGTAATTATGATAATCTAAACATGCGTTGATTCGGGGTAGTTTTTGTAGCATTAACTGTTCAACAAGCTTATAACGATTAAACGATGTGAGGATAAGCTTTTAAATATGGGGATTTTTAAATATAAACATTATACATTTTTTTCCACTAGGTGTTTAATTCCAGCTAATTATTAATATACATTTCTCTGTTTAATTAAAAACTTATATTATATATGTAGGTACATTATGTACCTATAATATTCAGGGCTAGGGTGTAACAGGAAGACCTGACAAGAAAAATTATGCTACTTAAACGAATGACAAAAATTGTGAAAATTATGTGGTTGACAAATAATTAAAAAAATATACTCATATCAAGAAAATCCCAAAAATGATATTTAGAAAAAAGTTATGACTTATACGTTCTAAATTAATTTACTCCAAAAAAATATTGATATTTAATCAATTAAAATATACTTTAATGATTATCTAAGAACATATAGGAGTTTATACTATTTATCTGGAAGTAAAAGTGTGTATCCTGAACTACTGAAAATGTATTTACTCTAACATGTAAAAACAACGTTCATACTTGTATTGGAATTATCGTTTTTCTTAAATATTTTATTTGTAATGCGCTTAAAAATTTCTTAAATCATAATTATACTTTCAAATCTTAACGAATTATACTTAGTCAACAGTTTGTATTATATAGGAAAGCAGTAATTGTTTGGATTAAAATGTACATAATATAAATCGCCTGTTTAAAATATCGTCTCGACGATGTAAATCTAGTTATACGTGGTATATGTACTTAAATGTATAATGACTGTAAATTAATTGTTTTACGATAAATATTTCGATTTGTTTGTATAAATGTACCGTTTAATTACAGACTTCCCAATAAGACGCGGTGCATAGAATACGGCTTCTATAATTATTTTTATAATAATAGTTGATTCTTATTCCAGACAACGATAAAAAATATTATAATCACAGGCCATGATGCGATCCATAATGGATAATATAAAAATGATTATTATTACATAGACTTTAACGTTTTCACAAATTATACCTATGTCTATTTTTTTTATTTTTTTCATTATGTATTACGGATTGTGCAGGTGAAGGTATTCTCAAACGGTATATTTTAGGATATGTTCCCATACCTACAGATATATCTATATATAATATATGTATATACTATGTAGGCATATATAAATAATATGTAAATCGTGACGTATTTTATATTTTTACCGCGTAAAAATGAGCGAGACGAAAAAAATCCCTTGCCGGATCGTCGTTGACCCGCATTCGTCCTTAAAGTTGGACAGACGAGTTATTAGAAATAGAAAAAAAAATTTTAAATCATCATATTGTTAATTCTTCAACGCCTCATAACATCATAATATGGACGTCAGAGCAAATTTCTCAGAGCAGACTCGACGATATGGCGACAATAACAATAATAATATACTCTATGATATACCTACGCGTTATGTGCGCACGTATACAATATATATTAATACAATAACGACGTGTATAATATAGGTATATCGCCGAAACATTACGATATTATACGACCTATGATGTTATATAATGTACAAAATTATATTACAATTTATGCCGACGAACCCTTGTGTGCAAAGGGATTGTGGGGGGGGGGGGCGGACGTCGGTTTTGGCTTACCTTGGCCGTGCCGTGTGCCGTTGTAAGACCGCTGCATAATGACGACGACGACGACGGCGACGATGACGACGACGACGACGACGACGACGACGACAACGATGACGACGACGACGGGACACCGGCGATTACATAAGTGCTACTATAAATAGGCAGTAATAGTGTGCTCCGATATGTAGTCTACATCAATGTTTTGCAGCGGCTTTGGTCATGGTATATACCCCGAGCTCTGCCCGTGCAACAGATGGCCCCGCCGGGGCTCCTGGTCGCCGTGGCAACGGCTATTACAGGTGAGATGTTGCCCAGCAACCGGTGCCCAAAAATCCGGGCAAAACCAATGGCCCACATTCGTTAATCAATTGTCTCACCTTATCCGCCGACTTTTCTTCTCGCCGCGCGCGCTTTGCCGCCGCGCGCAGTGCTCTGTTGCTGTCGCTGTTGCTGCGGCACGGCCGCGCCGACACTGCCGCGGCTTCTGCGGCACGCGCGTATAATAATATGTTAAACGTCGCCCCGTCGAATGCGAAATTCGCGACGACAGCGACCGGGTATATACCGCAGGTCTGTGAGCCCTGCGGTGAGCATATACGACGTGTTATTGTATCGCACATTACAGTTCTGCATTGTGTAAATAACATTATATAATATTAGGTACATGTATACAATCACGGCGCGAGTTATGACCTGCACCGTTTCGATCGATTTACAATAATATATATACATCGAGTGTAACTGTGTGTGTGTGTGTGTGTGTGTGTGCGTGTATCGATTAAACATGGCGTTCGTACGACGTTTCATCTCGTTTGGGGGTTTAGAGCATTTTCATCCCCCGACCCCCGCCCCAGACCAACGACAGTCGTAAAACCGACACTGTTGCTGCTCGTATATTGGATCAACAGTATATATTATGTCGTATTATTATGCGATGAACCTAGCTAATATATATTGTATATCATTGTATAGGTTATACCGTATTTACGTATATCATGTATACGGATATATAGTGTTAGGTGTTACGGCGCTCTTGTCGGGCAAACCTATTTATATTGTTTTGTCCCGATTGAAAAATTTTAAAATTATTGTCGCATAATATATGCCGCGGTAGTATATAATATATTATGATATACCTAGGAACAACGCGATTGAATTTATCGAAAGTATAGCACGCGGAGGGAGCCTAGACTGCAGTCGACACAATCGATAAGCACTTTTTTATGCGTACATTCATTTGTTTAACAGCTAAATGAATGTGTTTTTTAAAATATTATTTTACACAGTTATTTTAAGTCATTATCATGGTTAATTAGTACCTTAGAACCTATTATAGCATTAATCGTAGTTTAGGTGAGCGGAGTGGCAGCAAAATGTTGGTTTCGACTACCCCGCTCGCCATCTAAGTTTTAAACACGTATAACTAGTTAACATAAATTACTGGTTAAATATTCGATTTGTATGTACAGAAATGGTGCAGAGAAAAATAATATGCTTTGGATATTATGAAATTAAAAATGTATGTTGTCATTAGAAAAATAAAGAAATAGGTTAATGAATTGTAAAAATGAAAAATAAAAAAAAGGGCGTGTTTTAATGACTGAAAATTATGTAAAATAAATTTAAAAAAAATCACACGAATCTAACCGATAAAATACACACTGTACTATACAGTGATAAAATATCATTCTACGTGTATATACCGACCTCATAGGATCTTATCAGACTTCGTAATAAACACGTACCTATATTATTAATTATTATATAATATTGCACACCGTGTGCGCTGTTATTAATTAACTATTATTATTTTGATTTACGAGTGTTCATTATATATACTGACTATAGTCGTCATGACCGTATATTTTATATAGATTAATTAACCTCAGGCTACATAGTCCACACAATGATTTCTTAAACTGTCTCTGAAATGTCTACCCTCGGCTTCGTAAAAGTTGCGTTTAACACGCCTGAATTATAAATGGTATAAATTCTCTGCAGGTATGCGGTCGTAGTTATCGTAAAATGCCAAAATAGATAGATGCCTTTTATTAACAATTACAGTGCGGATTATAAGGAAGTCGATGGACTGGGATTTTCGGGGCTCGAAAATCGATTGCACGGGCTATCGAGAAAAAATAAATCAGTAAAATATGTTCAGACTTATATTGCTTCTCAATATCATTATCTACTGATGTAAAAACTCAAAACCACCGCAGCATTATACTAATTACTTATATATTAACTTTTTAAATACATCTATATGTTTCGACATTCACTACCTATCCAGATATGGTCGACCGTCGTTCAGTTGTATAAAATAAAATAAAACTAATCAATTTGGTACCCATAACACAATAATTAACATCATATTGTTACGTATTGCTGTTTTGATATTATTCGGGAATAGTACAATTTCGTTTTATATATTTTTGTGTGATGGTTAATTAATCATGTGATTATAATTTATAACAGATTAATTTTAAACTCGTGATGTCAACACAAATGTCAAAATGTTTGGACCCGAAAAGGTCGGGGGCGGGATGCGATCGCATCACAGCATCCATTGTCTGTTCACCGATGCTTTTAGTAGTATGAATAATAGCCAGTTTTGCATAATCCAATTTTGTTTAATATAATAATATGTATAAACTATTGCTCAAATTATTTATTTTTATTCGAAGAAATTAATAAAATATTTTTTGAACGTAATAATATCATTTAAATTTGATAATCGTTTACATTTTGAGTAAATAATTATTACTAATACATAATTTTTTTGGTTTTTGCTATATATGAGTATGAAGTTGCGTAAATATTAAATATATTAATTCGATAGCTTTGGCTTTAAAATTTCAATTACAGTTCGGGTAACAAATATTATAATAACTATCTCATTACATAATTATCATATCAATATTATATTATACCTACATATCTACAATAAAACTCTTTTTTTTTTAAATATTTTATTTCCATATATTTTTGTAAACAATACTATTATATATTATGTAAACCAATTTATTCCATTGATATTCATTATAGATTTTATCTTTAATTCTTTTTTGAAAATTCGAAGGAAGACTTTTAAAACAATATCAAACATATTGATTTAGTACAAATTTCTATCATAGACATTATTTATAGGGTTTTAAATCGTCGATATACTATATTTTGTTTAAAATTTACATATGTATAAGTATATAACTTTATGAGTAGGTTTTTAAAAATCAAAATAATACTTACTGTGGAATTTAAAAATTTGTCTTTTTTAAATTAACTAAATTGAATTTTCAATTTTTAATTAGTTTTTCAATTTTTCAATAAATATGGAAATATCACATTTTTAACGATACGAAAATCAAAGAATCATTTATTTGAGCCAAAATCACTCTTAAAAAAATAGAGGTATAACATATTATATAATCGCGTCAACGATAGATACAAATGATACAATGCAAATAAACAATAATTACGTTTTAATATTTTGCAGTGTTAATAGATAATAGGTACCTAAATAGTACATTCGTACAACCATACTACATTGCACATCTCATAATAAATATATATTTGCATTTCTTATTGTTGTTATACTTTTGAAAGCAATACCTAATCATTAAATAAATATCATATTCAAAAAACTATTTCTATCTCGGTTTACTATTGGTTTACTTCGGATGTCAGTACACAACGTTGACGCATATAAATAGAGTACCTTATTGTTTTAAAAGTAAACAATAGAGATCGGATTTTGTAGCACTATAAAACTATAAAAAATGCACTCAAAATGAATCTAAATACCTAAAACCCTAAAAAAAAACACCTTAACTATATTTTTAATAAGCCCAAAAAAATAATAATATATTGGACGTGTACCCGTTTTAATTTATTATTATTTAATACACGAGTATATAATTGTACCTATAACAGGTTACAGTTAATTTAATATTCTAAATTATAATAAATAAAAAATAAAAAATACTTTTATTTATTTATCATAATATTTTTAGTATTTAAATATAAAAATATACACATTTAAAAATGTATCTTCCTCACTGCACACATATTCATGGATTTGATTACGTGTAATCTGTGGAATAATTAAAGACATTATAATAAAAAAAAATAAAAAATACTTTTATTTATTATAATATTTTTAGTATTTAAATATTAAAATATACACATTTAAAAATGTATCTTCCTCACTGCACACATATTCATGGATTTGATTACGTGTAATCTGTGGAATAATTAAAAACTTTTTATTATAAAAAAATGTATAAGTGTAATTTTTTTAAATATTACGTATAAATAAGGTTTTCAAATTTCAAGTGCTATTACCAAAAAGAAACGAGCAAATATGAGCAATTAATGATGATATTTTTGTATAATCAGTAGATTGATGGTGTTGATATCATTATTCTTCGTGTAACTCGATGAAAGAAATAATTAAATTTGTTTGTTTATGAAAGCGTTTAGGTTTATTACCGTATAGGATATATATCATTGTTCATTTCAATTACCACATACCTGCGGCCTACTGGTTAATAACAATCAAATCTTCATAATCGGGTCATGTGTCTTATTCTGAGTTCGGACATAAATAAATTGATAAACACCTCAAATTAATTTAATTTGATTTGTTGTAGGAAAATTAAATGAGATGATGATAATTTAAAAATATAATGTTTTGTATACTTGAATTATTATTTTATAAGTAAGCCTAATAATATTTTGTCTTATAATTATAATTCATGTCCTATCACTGATCTCGTGCTCGAATACACTTCGTTGTAACTTAAACATATTGTCCCAAACATGCACTACTCGAATCAAAGATTTTTTTTTTATTTAAGATAAACCATTTATTTAAAACAATACGATATACATAATTAAATAGATTGGTTTATCTATCTTGTGAAAGTATGGCTATTGTTTTAAATGTAAAGAGTTATTGTATAATAATGAAGTATTAAACTATAACCACTTAGGTAGGTATATAAAAGTACGTTTGACAAAAATAGTTTACTTAATTATACTCGTAAATTACGAATAATGTTGTTAATATTTATAACTAAATTTTGTGTTCTCAAGTATATTTTAAGGTCTTTATTAATATGTACAAGATGTAGATTTTACATACTTAGTTACAAAATCATATAATACAATGTTTTCACGTTACAAACTGTTCAAGCCTGAAAACTGTGTATTATTACATAACCAAAAAGCATAAAGGCTGTTTTGTCATAATTTATTGTATAAATTGATTTAATTCAGAATATGCTTTGATACGCACTGAATTTCGTTTATTATCTAAAAAAAAATATGTCATTTGCATAAGTAACTATTGAACCATTCATTTAAAAATCACATAAACTGTTTACGTAAATAATTAACAAAACTAGCCCAAGTGAGCTCTATTACCATACAACCTTGGGGTACATAAAAGTTTATTCGATACTGACGATCTTATTAGTTATTATTGCCTTTAGTCTCGTTTAAATCACCTTTTGAGTTCTCACTTATCTGATAAAAATAGCTTGAAAACAATTTAAAACTATCTTTTATAATTTCTAAACCAGACTAACTTTTTATGGTCCATGGCAGGGGTCGGAAATAAGTTTCTTATGAAATCCGTATGATTTAAAAAAAAAATTCTGTCAGGAAAATTTGTTTTTATTTATTAAGTTTTTCTGGGATTATCCAAGAGAAATAATGAAAAAAGAAATCAGCGTTAAAGTAAAATATTTCCGGTGAACCATTTATTTCCCCTGCACAGTCCGGATTCGGACCACAGGTTAGGTACCTATTTTCGACCCCTGGTCTAGGATATCAGAAGCTTTAAAAAAATCTAAACACACTACAGTTGTTTTATTACTATTGTTAAGTGTATCGTTAATACATTTAGATACACTGTACAATACATCTATTGTTTTTAGTACCGGTCTAATCCCATGTTGATTTTATGAAAGAAGTTTATTATTTTCTAATAAGATTATTATTAATATTGATTTAACAATTTATTCTAGAATCTTAGCGAAATTGCAAATCGTCGATATTGGTCTATAATAATATTGCTTAAAATTGCTTTGTCTTTATTTTTAAAAAAGTGCTTTTATAATAGTTATTTTAAACTGGGGGGGGGGATATTCATTCTTTTGAACTTTTATTATGTATATTATAAACGAATAGACCTGATATATATAGCGCTATATTTTTTATATGTTTTACTGACAAATTATTAAAAGTAAGAGGACATTTTTCCTTTAAAGTATATTTTGTTAGTTCAATTATCTCATTTTTACCAACAGACCAAGGTTTTACTTATAAGGAGCAATGAATTCCATATTAATAGATTGTGTAAAACTTTTGACAGATTTGTTCCAACTCTGTAGTCAGGCGCGGATCTAGAACTACAATTTGGGGGGGGGGGGGGGTCATTTTTTCGAAAGGACAAAAAGATAATATAATAGGTAAACAATTAAAAAATAATCAAAGTAAATTATTAGCTAAAATTTTACTTATAATTATCTTATTAAAGATTGTGTCAATTTTTCTTGCCGACCCGCTTTTAAATGAATCACCCTAAATAAAAGAAAGACATTTATTTTTACTATTTCAATCATACTGTATAAATGGCTAAAAGAGTACATCGATATCAAAAATTGTAAGAAGTTAATTTATATATGTTTTAATAATAATAAATAAGTAATAGGTTGTAAAAATGTTATAAAAATAAAAACTTAATTTTTATATAAAATATATGTTTTTACTACAAATGCTTCGAGATTTTTAGAAAATAATAGGTTGCCCGCTGCACAAAAAGGTAAAATTTAAAAATTATAATATTATAGATACTCACCATCGTTACTTAAGAGAATGTCGGCGCAGTATTTGTTTTCTCTCTCTGGCCCACGCGTAACATAGACAAAACGCATTTACGAAGAATCATTTTTTCTACGTTTTTAAGTAATCTTAGAGTAAAATTACTTATTACAAAAAAGATAGAGAATAATATTTTCAAGGGAATGACATATCGATTTTTCGAAATATTGTCAGTTTATAATCGCTATTAATATTCTCAGAAGTAAGAAGTTTGCCCATTTGCCGGAAATGATTATTTTATGAATAAGTGGTAATGTAGTTTTAATGGATATATATTATAACAAATTTATATAATACATTTTTATTGTAAAAAAAAAATCTCCCTGAAATAAATCAAAACTGAAATTTATGCATATTATATTATTTTTTCAATTAACACAAAATACATAATCTTGATTTTTTTTTTTTTTTGGGGGGGGGGGTCATGACCCCCCCTGAATCCGCGTCTGTCTGTAGTGAAATACTCGAATACTTCGAATAATTATTATGCATGACTTCATTTTATTGGTTCGTTTTGAACATCTATGATTTCTTAATTAATTTTTAAGCATTTTATAAACTCCTCATTTACTTTTTTTATCTTATAATTGAATTGAATTTATTATAGTTTCTATGTAGTATTTAGATTTTATAATAAGTAACTAAATTTACTTTTATTTTAATGATATTTTTATTTTGCATTTTTAAATTCTGAGTGGAGCGATGAATGTACCTACCTATTGATTTTACAATGATGTGTGTGATTTCCCTCTGTCTGTCGTCAACTTTTGGGACACTTATAATGCTGAAATTTTCTTTGACAGCATCTTTTCTGGTAGGAAAATGAATATAGTTGGTACTTGGGGGTTCAAAAGTAAAAAATTCCTAATAGTTTTCAAAAGCGTCAGGAAAAACAAACCAAAAATTAAGGAGAAACTAAGACTTTTAGGCAAAACAAGTTTTTGAAAAAATTGATAATGTAATAGAAGATAGAACTTCATCATAATAAGTTGATGTTATTGAAAATTGAAAAAATATTTGAGCGTAAATCCACAAGTCTTTTTTATGAGCGTCTGAAGTTAAAATGTTGACAAAATTCATCAAAATCACAAAAATTTAAAAATTATTTCAAGTTAGAAATTCATAAAAATTTTTCTCAGAAGCCTTGAAAATGTAATATATGACTTGCCTTAAGTATTCCTATATTCAAAAAAAAAAAAAGGTGGGTAAGTGGATGTCGCTCTGCTGTACAGTAGGTTACAGGTGGATCACTGTAATGGATGGTGTTAAATTTGAATTCAATGATATAATATCATTGTATAAGAAAAACGATTCTGAGTGAAAACGGTCAGTCAGACTATGATGTTACTAAGTATATTTGATGATATTATTGTGAATAAAGTAATTTATATATAAACTATTTATGTGGAGCCTTGTTTTAAATTTTCAATCCTTAACTATAAAAGTTGAACATTTTATAAATTTTTATCTACAAAATAATTATTAAACTATAAATTTGATAAATGTTGTCGAAATATGAACTTTAAATGCTTATAAAAAAAAATTGTGCCTATGTATTTTTGTCTTTTGATATTTTTCAACTACTATTTGAATCAGGAGATTTATATTAAATTTTCACGATTTTTTACTCAACAAATAAAATTTTATTGATATTTATAGAAAAAAAACTAAAAAAATTGAAAACTGACAATGTCCGTAAACAGCTCAAAAAGAGTCAAATTATTTTCAAAATTTTATCGTGTATAGAAAATACCAATATAAACATTCGGTGAAATTTTTAATTATCTACAGTCATACGTTTTTTAATTACAACAAAATAAGAAAATCGTTACATGAGAAATCGAGTGAATATCAAATGTTGTAAAAATATAAATTTCAAACGCTCATAAAAATTTAATTTGACTTTCTTGTAGACATTTTTTTTTTGATAAAGGTAGACAAACTTATGGATAATATTGTATTACATTTTCAAATCTTAGATTTAAAAAGAAAAATTTTTATGAATGCTTAACTCAAAATAATTTGCTAATTTTCGTATTTTGTCAATATTTGGACTTTAAATGCTTATAAATAAAAACTGTGACTAAGGATTTTTAATTTTTTTCATCTGTCTTTGAAACAATAACCTAGGAGCCTTCTATAAATTTTTCAAGCTTTTTTATCCGACAAATAAAATTTTATTGATATTTATAGAAAAAAAAACTAATAAAAATGGAAACTGAAAATGTCCGTAAACAGCTCAAAATAAGTCGAAATATTTGGAAAATGTTATGGTGTATAGAAAATGCTAATATAAGCATTCAGTCAAAATGTCATGTACCTAGGTCATTTGTTTTAGAGTTGCACCAAAAACCAAAATCGATTTTCTTGAAAACAGATTTTGCGTAAAAATTCTCGTTTTTCCTTAATTTTTCTTTTGTTTTTCACGTCGCGTTTGAAAACTACTGAGAAATTTTTACTTTTGACACCCCAACTACGAGTAGATTCACTTTCCTATCAGAAAAGTTTCTGTTGAAGAAAATCCATGCTTTTTTACTGTCCTAAAAGGTGATGACAGACACAAAAAAAACACACATCATTGTAAAATCAATACATTCATCGCTTCGCTCAGAATCTAAAAGTCTATTGGAAAGTCAAATTAATTTTTTACGAGCTTTTGAAGCTAGACATTGGATATTGACTCTTAAATTAACAAAATCCCAAAAAAACGATAATAATATTTTGTCGTTATTCAAAAACTAATAACCGTAGGTACTTAAAATTTTCACCAAATGTTTATTTTATAATTTTCTATACATGATGAAATTTTCAAAATATTTCGACTGGTTTTACATAATTTATAGACATTTGAAATTTCCAATTGTTTTAGTTTTTATTCTGTAAATATCAATAAAATGTTATTCGTTAAGTCAAAAAGCTTGAAAATGTAATACGAGGTTAATTATAGGCATAATTGTTAACTTGCTTTATTTATAGGCAAAACCACGATTTTTTTTATAAGTACCTATTTAAAGTTCAAACTTTGTCAAAATTTATCAAAATCTCGAAAGTTATCAATTATTGTAATTAAAAAATTATAAAATGTTCAATTTTTATAGTTGAGGATTGACAATTTAAAACGAAGATTTTCACAAAATAATTCATACTGTAACCAATAAATCTAAAAAATATATGCTCAGTTATTTTTTACAGACATTTTAAATTAAAATTTGGACGAGAGTACATATTAAAACCAAAAATAATGATTTTTGTTGCAAGCTAATAACCTAGTAGTTGATGTTGTACCTACCATGAATATAAAATAAAAATAAATAAATAAATATTATTCAGGTATATGAAATTTTTAGAATATATTATTATTTATTATAGTTTATTATGTATACACACAACAATATTTTCAAATGTAATTTTTTTGGCAAAATAAATTGTATCTACTGTTGTACTAATGCAAGTAAAATAAATTACTTAAATCATAATAATATCGTCAAAGACACTTAGTAATATTATAGGCTGACGGACCATCTTCGCTCAGAATCGTTTTTCGTATACAAAGGTTTTACATAATTTAATTCAAATCGAACACCATAATTTACAGTGACCTACTTGTTATACCTATAATGTACAGCAGACATCCACTTAACCCGATTTTGTTAATTTGCAGTTTCCAAGTTTTTAGAACATTTTTCATAATTTATTCTTGAAGTGAACGTAAGTTGTAGTAAATAAATATATTAGTGTAATTAAAACTCACAAATTTTTAAAGGTGTAAAGTGGTCTGATAGTGTTGAACGTATTAGATGTATGGTAGATATGCAATATCGACCATCGTTTTCGCTGGATGATATGTTATGTGAGAAGCAGCCCCTTACAGGGACCTTTTTTTTCGATACATCCAACCCATTTAAAATGTCTGCTCATACTTCTGAGCTTGTACAACACGTTTTCACCATATCATTTTTTTAACTGTAAGAAATACATTTGTAAATACATTTTAAAAGTACATATTTTATGAGTTTTTAGTCATTTTTGCATTTTTTTCAGGGCCATTTTTGTGATTATTCAGGGTAATAAATTATAATTTATAACCAACATCGTACACTGTATTATTATTTATTATTATGTAATACTTCACGACAAGCATCAATATCTTTATCATAGTAATTTAATTTGGTATATAAATATAAAATCTATAACAAAATTTACTTTATTGACTATTCAAATTATTGTTTTTCGCTAACATTTACCTGCACTAGAAGACTTATTCTAATGATTAGGTACCTATATACATACATTTTTACTCCAATAATGCTATACACTGAGCGGCTGACGATTGCTTATTGGAAAACTTGCAGTAAGTTGGTACTAGGTAAATCATAATGATCTATATAACATTTGATTCCTTCTTAACATACCTTCCAACCATTCCAAATATTTTTAAATTAAAAATGTGCATTTCAGCAAAGATCTGTGAATATAAATGGTTTGACCGACGGATCGATGTTTTAAATGAAAATAATACGTGAGATATGAGGGGACAAAAAATAACAGATACAGAATAAAGCTACAATAATTGCAGAAAATAGTACCAAATAAATTGTAGCTGCTGTGGATTCATAAAAAAGTTTTCATATTAAATACGATTTTCATTTTGATTTGTATTCCACATTGACCAAAGCGAATAATCAGCTAAAAATTGTATTATCTCGAATTGAAATCCGCATCGAGATGATATATTATGTAAAAAACAAATTTATAACATCTTTAAATCATCGTGATTTGAATCAACATTACCCTTTACACCCGTATTTAAAAGTTCAAATACTCGTTAATCTTTTTTGATATATACCTATCGCATGAATATACGTTTTTTAAGCTTAGGTATATCGTGTCTCCGAGTCTTTAATACATTTATTTCGCTAAAAATTGTGTGGTCTCTACAGGGGCTTATAATTTATATTTTTATAAGTACCTACCTATGAAAAAAAATCATAAAAATGTATGTTTAAAATAATTGTCATCACATCTGGCCATTTAGGTATTATATCACACTTTTTTCGTAAATATATACTACATTACTAACTATAGATACATTTGACACTAATTTCTCAAAAACTATTCGACAATTTAAGAACTAAATTGTCGGTACAACATATTCTCGAAACTTTTTATTTATGTTTTCAACATGGTTAATGTTACATATAGTTATATATGTAACACACCTGTTAATACTTAATTGTGGTAGATAGTTCAAAATAATAATAGTAATATTATAACGTATAAATTAAAATAGATATCATTTTTAATTTTCTTAATAGTTTCTCTAGAATATGTTCGATAAAAATTAATGCATTTAATATTTATAATAAATAATAATACATTATATGACTATCCTGAGCTGGGGTGAGCGAAGAGTACCCAACTTTTGGGTTCAGGTGTATTATGTCCACCTTTTTTAATAAAAAACACTTAACTCTTAAGAGCTTTTGTTATTGAATTATTATCATATAAATCACAGAAATTACAAATTTCTATGTTCTATATAAAACATATATACATATTTTTTATACTCAATAATTAATAAGTTTTATTAAAATTTGAAAACACATTTTTATATAAAATAACATGTATTGTAATCAGTGTTCGGATTAGATAAGTAGTTTTTTATCTAGATAAAAATAAAGATAATGCAACTCTAATGTATCTAGATAAATATAAAAGATAACTTATCTCATATTTATCTAGATAAAGATAAAGATAAATACTTTTTTATCTATAAATAAAAAAATGATACAATTTTTTTTTTTAAATGGGTTTTAAATTTAGGTATATTTTAGTAGGGCACTAGGAACATAATAATAATAATGATATAAGTAAAAAGAATTACATTATTTATAAACCATAAACTTGGTTGGAGAATCTGTATAAATATTTAAAATGAGTTTGTACAATTTCGCAATTTTTATCAATAAAAAATGTATCTAGATGAATTCATTTAAAAAAGTAAAAAAATTATCTAAGATGAACGTTTAGATACCTTGTTACTATTTATCTAGATACGATAAAAGATGAACAAATAATCATCTAGATCATGGGTTCTCAACCTTTTGAGGTCCACGCCCCCTTTCAAATTATTTTATGAGTTCACGCCTCCCTCCCTCACTACTATAAGATTGATGTATGCATAATATTTATATGTAAACTATATTTTAATGTTGGTTATTGGATTAATATGAATACAACTTCACTGACGTTTTTTTTATATTAAATTAATTTATTTGCACAAAAAAAAATATTATAATTTAAAATTAATATTAACTATCATTAAATATACAATTAATGAGAGAGCTGGCCCTGTTTATTTTTTATCAATTTTTTATGTTTGGCGACATCTGTGATAATGCGCATCTCAAATCACTCTCCACGTCTAATCGTGTTTGATATTTAGATTTTATACAAACAAGCACCGAAAAGCCAGACTAGCAGAGGTAGGTGGAAGAAAACTGAACCAATAGCTTCGTAGCTTCATTGGCAACTTCCGGATATATAGAGAGATAACACAACAAAAAATCTTCAACAGTCTTATTTTTAAAGTCTTCTTTTGCTTGTGAATCATTCTTAAGGTCGATGGTTTGCTCTTGAAGATAATCTGGAAGTATGTCCACATCAACTTTGAATGGATCTAATACTAATTTAAATTGCCAGTTCTCTGTAGAAATATCAGGAAAATACTTTGATAGTTGGTCTTTTAAAGATACCAGACTATTAGTGTAATCGTAATATTTTTTTGCGGGTCACCAAAACTTGTTCTTATCGCGTCGAGTGGCGGTTTTTCGCCGAAACAATGCTTCTATTAATACCCAGAATACTAAAGAGCATAAAATATATATGATTTGTATAATCTTATAAAATCGTAATAATCGCTCGGTGTATATCTATTGATAAATTACAAAATCAATAATTATTACTGAACAAAATATTCCAAATTTGTATGGTTAAAAATTTATGGTAAAATAGTTATCTAACAATTGATTTAAACAATATAGTACCTATTGTACTTAGATCTTTAAATAAAAATTCAATAAAAATAACAAAAAAAGATTTTCAAATAATAATTTTTACCATTCGTGATTTATAGTGGTCGTTATGTCATACAAATTAAATATCTTATAATAAGCACTGTTCATGAATTTAATCCACGCGTGTTAATTATATATCAACTATTAATAGTCATATTGGTAGAACACAAATAATGTTTGTGAAGAATTGCAATATGGTTTATTTCTACCCGAAATAGAATTCAAATTAAACAGGTAAGTATATACATAGTTATGGGGAAAGTTTACAACCAATGAAACAACTGAAAGATGAATATGCGCATTTTACTCACAATCACGCGGGACATTCAACTGTTATTGTGGCATAGTCATTCGCGAACTCCGTAGTCACAGGTAAGCACAGTTTAACTTACTGTATACATTTTAGAACTTATAAACCCTGATGAATGATTGTTTTGTTTAGCACCTATTTATAATTTCACTTCTACATTTATTTTCACATATTAAAATTGTTTGATTAATTTAAATGTATTACATATTTGAGTACTCACATTGTATATTTTTAATTTGTTGGTAAAATGTCCGCGTTGTACTCATATTCATAAATCGGGGTTTTAATTCAATAAATATAACATTAATATATTAGTTTTATTTTGAAGTGTTTCAGCACCACATAAATACCTACTTTAAGTGAATAGTATAAGGATTCACATTATTGTTTGTAAGTTAATGATGTGATATATATATATGCATGTAATTTAAAATAAAACGAATCAAACGTTTTTATTATATTTATAAATCAAATTTATTTTATTAATTTAACAAAAAATATATATATCATTTAAACATATCACAATTAAACTGCTCTGTTCATTTTTAATTAGTTTTTGAAAAATATTGTAATAATTAAGTTAATAGTATTTATTATATTAACATAAAGGTATTATAAATATACATTCATAGATACATTTTTTTGATAATTTTTTAGAAATACTTATCAGTTTGAAAAATTAAATATTTAAAATTGTTTTTTTTTTTTTTATTAAGAATAAAAGCTTCGACAGTGTAGGTCATTAGACTTATATATGATTACATAATATGTATACTTACATATGATTTAAAAAAATTATGATTTAAATTTTGATTATTCTAATATTTTGTAAATGTTTAATAAATATATTACTAATCTCTATAGGAACACATTATATAATTACTAAAATTCTTATACTATAAGACTATGTTACGTACTAACTATAAACTTATATATATATACTTAAATATATTGTATGGAATATCAATTGTTGCTAAACAATAATTTCTAACTACACAATTTTGAAGTTTCTTCGATTTCAAATTATATATAAGTATTGTTTATTTTTTTTTAATTATCTATTAAAAATTCTATTGGTTTTCATACCAAATTAATTTGATTTTTTTATTTACAAAATATAATATTTAACCTTTTGGCAGTTCGATTCTTACTAGATATATAATATTTATATTATTGAAGTTGAAATGTTAGTCATTAAAACCAATAGTTGATCCTTTAACTACCTACTTAATCCAGACAAAAGGTCTACGAAATATGGTGTACACGTTTCTTAAAGATTTGCTAACTCATCATTAAACACAAAAAACATCACGAGTAGACGAAGATCGTATAAAATCAACAAAGGTATATAAATCCGCGACAAGAGCACTCGAAAAAAGTTCAATAGGAGAAAAGAAAGTCAGGTGCTCCTTGCTTAACCCTCGAGTACGCCGGAATCGTGAATTTTGATTAAAAAAAAGTTACCAAATTACAATATACAAGTTTACAGATTACGGTCATGGGTTTTCTATAAATTTACCATTTATTCGAATTGAACTGCGTGTATAATATAACAATAAATATATAATATACATGCAATTCAATATAGTATACTGAATATATTATATGTGTATAAATTCTTCAAACTTGTTGAAGATTTAATAATGTTACAGTACAACATAGTAACCTATATGGCTGTATTAAACTATGTTATTTGTCATGTATTATATAGAAATTGTATATTAATCATGGGAATCAAATATTATTACGAATTCAATTGTATGTAACAAATTGATAAAAGTTTTTTTATTTTCACCATAGTTGGCGCAAACAATTACACTATTACAGTGAATTACACATATTAATATATTTTGAGGTTTTAATCTTTCCTGTTATTGTTTTATAGTCTGTTATTGTTGTGCTTTTTTAAAAATGTATTTTCTAAATCTAAAATAAGCATAGTTACATTATTTAAATTTCGTGGTCGGTTGACACTCGACACTTCTGCTGTTTCAACAGTCGTTGTCTTTGGTCATTGCTAGGTGGTAAGCTAATGTGAAGCAATATTATAGAAACCAATTTTAAAATTTTTTGTTGAAATAAATAGCTACCTATCAGGTACTCACTGATATTTCATTAGAAAAAATATATTTAAATATCGGTCTGGTGATCTGGATTAGTTGAATTTACCATAACTAAGTGTTAGAACATTATTAATAAATTTATAGGTATGCATAATAATATACTCCGTATCGTATATGAAATAGGTATTTATATTTAAGCTATGAAGTATATTATGTAAAGTGTTTGAGATTACACAATATGAAAAATTATATGTTGTAAAATTAATTTTCATATTCAAACAGTAATTTTTGGAAATCATATTGGTAATGTTTAAACGTAATTTCGTTGAAACGATACCTCTTAAACAATTATTCCATAAAAACTGATAGTACAAAAGATATTAAGTATTAATAACTTTTTATGTTTATTATTTTTGAAAATATTTACGGTTTAGTATTATTAAAACGCATTACCCGCTATTAAAATGCCTATACAAGACGCCGTGCACATGTTGTTTAAATTTTAAAAACAACGCACGCCATTAATAATAATTTTTCTTCGATTTCATTCAACGTTTGCTTTCTTAAGACATCTTTGTATAAGTTATGAATACATTTTCACAAAATATTATTACCTTCTTTTTGAAAGAGAATTTTTTAATTTTGTTTTTTTTTTAAATTTAATTTTTTACAATTTCGATAGGTATATTGATTAATACAATTATTTTAAAAGTGTTATGTTTGAATTACGTTAAATTACTATAAAATAAATAACCAACAAATTGTTTTATCTATTAAATGAAACAGACAATTCAATAATAAAATATAATAATAACAAAGTTAAACTATACATATATAGATACATTTTTTTATTACAGATTAAAATAAAGAAATTATTCAAAAATGAATAGGATGACATCCAACATTCTGACTTCATGTGATTCAAACTCGTCTTATACTTTAATTACTTCCAATGGTAAGTTTTGTAAAATTCAAAGATATAACAAAAATAATTAAGCAATACAACTTAAAAATATGTGTTTTCAAGTAAATAATAAAACCTTTCTTATTATTTTTAACTGCTTAATTTGTAATAAATAAATATTTACATTAGTATATATTTTATATACTATAACCAATAATTATTTCTCTGACAATTTTGTTTATTTATTCGATCATATAATAATTGATATTTATTATATAAAAATTATAATTATATTATCTAATTAAATTGGGCAGGTTTTTTTTAGTCAATATAAGATTTATTTAGTATTGTATATTTAGTTTCTTATATGTTGTTACAGATAAATTCTGTAATTGGTTTTATGATGAGAAAACGTGTTGGCCAATTGCAAAAGCCAACACCAATGTATCTCAACCGTGTCCAAAAGTACAAGGATTTGACAAAATGAGTACTTACTTACTATCATATTATTTTTAAATTTAGAATGTAATGAATAACTGATTTAGTTTGAGTTTTAAATTCATATCCTTAATTGCATAATAATAAAACTATCAAAATAATCAAATTGTGTTAGGATTTTATTATAATCTGACCAAATATATTAAATATATTAAATTAGTCCTAATTTTAATTAAAATTAAATGTCACACAGTATAGTAGGTAATAAAATCATTCACCAACAACAATGTACCTATTCACACTAAAATAATAGTACCTAATAAATGAATAAGCAATATCCACATTATTATTCAAAATCGAGAATATTTTTTCTTAAAATGTTTAAATAAGTAAAATGGCTATAAATGCTATAAACATTGATTTAACATGCTTTTTGTTTTCTATATCCAGCAATAAATAATTTTTAATTTAAATTATGTAATTATACTAAAAATCATTTCATAAAATTTTAGAGATGGCCTATAAATACTGTACAGAAAATGGAAGTTGGGAAAATGTAACAAATTTTTTTGGACCAACAGATTATAGTAGCTGTTATACTCCAGAACTAACGGAAATGCTAGAAAAACTTGGATCAGACTACGATACAAAAGTAAAAATCATATAACTTGTAGTTAATACTTAGTAATAGGGTTGTTATTAAGTTATTTAAAGTTTATTCGTTTTTAAAGCGAAAACTTGACATCGCTCTTAATACTGGAGTGATTGAAGTCGTTGGGTGCCTTGTATCAATCATTTCGTTGATCATATCATTATGCATTTTCATCAGGCACAAGTAAGTATAATATATAATTTTCTTCTAGAATAACATATTCGTTGTAGTGTAATTAATTGAATATGATAATACACACGCATACCTATAATATATGCATAGGTATCATTAATGATAAAGCGGGCAGTCTGATTGAAGTTTATACGTTTATTATGTTGTTGGAAAATTATTATATGTAGCCGTTCACACTCTGAATAATATTTGTATTGGAGCTTCGATCGCCAAGCTAAGGTGTAGGTACTACCATAATATATACGAGTACCTATCTACTCTAACTGCGGAGTGCAGGGGGTCTGACCTTTTGTAGTTGGCAGGCCAATTTATACATTTATATAAACACTGGAGGTCACCAAAAGAAAAACAATATTTATTTTTTTTTAATAAACATGTTATCAGATATCAGATTAATTTTTATTTAATATAAATTATTATTAATATTTGTCGGTGATATGACTACTGCTGACGTCTCCCACCGCTTTATTGTTGTTTTTAAAAAAATATATTTACTGCCTATATGTCTTTTAAGGGATCCCAAAAAAAAAACGACCAGGACCGACCGTTCCTGTACTATAGGTAAAAACTATTCAGAAACAAACCCTCCTCTCCCAAGACATATATGAGTGCAACATTTGTAACATTGATTACAAATACTATAAATACTGTAATTATAATCAATCTATTGTATTTGTGTTGTAACAAAAATGTTGCCCCCCAGAACTATGCTATGGATTTGTGCCTTTAACTATAAACAAAGGATTAGGAACCTCGAGTTATAGAAATCTAAGAGTGCTTCCCACATAATACAATAGTGTACCACTATAAAAAAAGTACCTACCTATATAATCCTAAGTTTTTGCACTGTAATGATGTACAAATTTGACACTATTTACGCAGCAACAAGTTTCATGTTTTCAATTCGTTAAATCACGGTCGAGTTACTGGAAAATAATGTGTTAGCGTACAAAATATTTTTGTCATATATACCTGTTACATATACATCTACTGAGATTTTAAATTAATTTTGATTAGCTAAATTTTAAAAAGCATAAAAGTCACGTAATAATAATTTAATTATCTTTAAATAGGGCTAAAATTTACTCATAAATGGTCTAGATAATGTTGCTGGCTTTCTATAACAATGAGCATCGTTTTAAATTTATGTTATAGGTGATTTTTTACCTTAAACTTTAAAATTGACCAGTTTTGGAAAAATTAAAGAAGTATTTAATATAATTAACACTGATACTACATAATAATTACATTATGAGCCTTGGTATTAAATTACTAATCTATTGAGGCGGTGCTGGAACTTTATGAACTTATCAACTGTTCTAAAATGTGTTAACCGAAAAAACGCATTAAAAAAACAAGCATTCTAAAACTAATAATAGGTTTTTCACTTGACACTTTACTTTCAATGTTGTAAACTTTCAGCTCTCCGCGATTTTATAGGTATAATACGATACACCTAAGGCCTAAACATTTATATTATATTTTGAAAATTGTAAAGTATTCTTTAAATAATATTAGCTGTTAACATTATAATTTTTTGTAACCAATAAATTATGTTTATGTAGTTTTGAACTTAATATTCTCAATTATGAGTATAGGTCATTATTATTTTTTATAAATTAAGTATTCAATTAACTCTTTTTATTAATGCAATTATTTATTTCTGAATATTTTAATAGTTGTTTAGTTGTATATTACCTTTAATTATATATAAAAAAAAAATCAATTTTTATCTCACTACAGGGGTATATTGGAACAGAGGTTCAAGATACACATGAATTTATTTGTTGCTTTATCACTACAAATGTTCATTAAATTAATTTTAAACATTGATAAACTGGATTTATTCAAAACTAAAAAAGATCTATCGAATGTAACTTGTCTTGTGGACTGTAATAACCAGATCCGTTTAGTGAAAGATGATGACAATAATTGGTTTTTTGGAATCATGTACACGGTAAGGTTTTAAAAATATACTGATAATTTATACTTATCATTTAGTTAAAATTATATAATAATATCGATGGATTCTTTTAGCCAATCATTTGTGAAGGTAGTCAAGTCATATTGGAATGGTCTAAAACTGCCAGTTTTATGTGGATGTACAACGAAGGAGTATATCTGTATAGAATAATAAAATCTAGAGTCTTAAGAATAAATTCAATAAATTTTCGAATGTATCTATTTGGTTGGGGTTTACCAGCTTTGATGACTTCTGTATGGTTATTGGTAACAATGGTTTACTACAAAAAATCATCTAGTGTCTGTTGGTGGGGCTACAGTTTGTTACCTTTTTTTTGGATCCTTGAAGGACCCCGCATGATAATTCTCGTAGTAAGTTTAAATTTAATGAATCGTTAGTGGCTCATAAGTCAACATTTATTATTAACTTGATTAAAATTTATTTTATTTTACACTTTTTTATACTAGGTAAATTTAATAATATTAATCATCGTATTGAGAGAGCTGTTGAAGAAAATTAAATCAAAATTATCACCGTCAAATGAGTTGGATATCATAAGGTACTAATATTTTTACACTTTAACTTTAATATGATTAGACAAATTATCAATTTTTAAATGTCCACAACATTTTGCACATGTTTTTTATATATAGCTCTAAGTAATTCATTAAAAGAAATAAAAATCATTTAATCACATAATATTCAGAAAATGAGAAACATGCTCACTTTACAATCAATTGGAAATGTAGAACCATTATAGTACCGTTTTACCGAAATATTTAGTATATATATAATATATAGGTAATTAAGTTTTGTATGAAATAATAATTATGAATAATATAAAAGATTTGTAATTTGTACTCATTAAATAAAACTCTTTATGAAATATCTTAATTTTATTCTTGAAAATGTAAGCAGTTCTTCAAGAAACAAGAATTTTAAAAAAAACATTATATATTATAATTTTAAAGTAGGTACTACCAAACGAATTTAAGTTTACATAATTACTTACCTTAAATTTATATTTTACAATTATACTATCGGCAATAGTTTTAATGATTTAAAGTAATAGCAGTTAGCTATACAGAATAATGACGTTACTACTTACCTTTAAAATATTAAAATATGACAATTATATTATTTCAAAAACAAAATAGAGACATTTAAATCGAAATTTTGTCGTAATGCTTTATTTATTTTCTGTATATTAATGTTAATTTTGTTTTGTGTACTAGAAAAGTATCCAAAGCAGCCATAGCTCTTGTCCCTTTACTTGGGATCACAAACTTTATATTAGTTATAATACCTGAACCACATTCGAAAAGTCCTGAATTATTTGCTTACTGGTCATATTCCGCACATATATTACACTCGTTCCAGGGCTTAATGGTGTCAATATTATATTGTTTTATGAATAAAGAAGTAAGTATTTTAAAACATAAGAAAAATAATAGGTACTTAACTATATAGGCTTAATATAACTCTATGTTCTGGTAACAAATTATTTACACAATACCTAAATTATAATAAATAAGATTCACAATTAAAATACCTTTTAAACATAATTAATAAATAAATTATCGACTTGAATTTTTCCATTTACTTTTAATATTATGTGATGTTATATGTAATGCGTAGAACATAACTAGTTAAATATCGAAAATGTTTTTTGTATTCTGCATAATAGTTTTATATCTAATACTATAATTACATAATTGTCAAGCTATTAAGGGTTTCAAAACAGGCAATTTATTCAGGTGGAAAATTCAGTCAATTTCTAATTCTGTCGTGAGGTGAGCATATGGAAAAAATAAAACCATATCAACGATAAAAAATTACTATATATGATAAACAATCATACCCTAGGTACTTCGTAAAATAGTCGAATTTTGATAATTCGATCCAGATGATCCTGATCAAATTGGACTTTGATTTTTCAGATTGTTGACGCCAGACAAATACATTTCAAAATATTCGAATTTTTTTGATTAGTGATTTTATTATTTCACAAGCCTTTGTGTTAAAAACATGTTGGCTTTCATGCCCTTAAAATAAAACCTAACAAACAAAACCAAAAATGTAGTTAAACCTGATACCGAAATACATTTTAAATATAAATACAATCAAATTTCAGAATAAATAAGCTTAAAATTGCACGTTGCATGCATACCATATATTATACACATGGTACATATTATAATTATAATTTATAGGTTTCAAAATAGTATAAGTACGTCATAATTAATGGAATAAAAACTATATAAATCTTGAACGAAATATCTTCGTATTTGTATTATAGGTATAAGCTATACTGCGTGTCTGCGTACATAAAGGCTGTATAAATGTAATATGATCACAGATCAATACATATAAGTGATATAACAATATTATTCTTATTATCGTTTATAACTTTATAAGTTTATGTATTATTGTGGATATAATAGAATATAATATTTATTGATTATTGACTAAATCATGATCACTGTTTCAGATTAAAAAGTCCTTTGATAAACGAATGATGCTCCAAAAATCACGACGAGATTTTGAAATGGAAATGACATATAATTTATTTAAAACTTAGATTATGTATTATAAAATTTTTTTATAAATATAATGTAATTTTTTTATGAATAATACTATATGTCTATATTATATACTTGGTTTCTGGTATTTTATTAACTGTTATGTGCACTATAAACTATCCATTAATTTAATGTATTACAATATAAAATAATATGGTTTATAATAAATACAGAATAGGGAATGAAATTTAAAATACATGATTATATTATTATATGGGTTGTACACAATTTATTGTGTTACATATCAATTAAAGTATTTTGTTTATAATTCTATTTTTTTTTTAGTACTCGATTGACTGTATATCTAATTCATAATTGCACTAAAATCAAATATTAAAAAAAAAAAACAAAATTAAGTTTATTAAGGAATCAGATATTGCAAATCTTTTAAGTACCTATAAATAGTTCAATAGATTTTGAATAAGAAATTACAGAACTTTACATTTTACTAACTGAATTATTTACAGAAAGAATTGCATTTATTACTTATTAGTAGGTATAGTATTTTGATATATTATTTGATTAATTAGTATGACTTTAAAGTTTAAACAGTACAATTTTGTTGGGAAGCTTCAATAAAAAAAAAACTCAATTCAGGTCCTTTATTTATTAAGTATATCGATGTATTAAATATAGGTTTGGATAAATTCAAAAATCGTAATTATATTTATTATCAGGAATTAAAACCTTTTAAAAATGTTTGCTACGTTTAATGTTGTTTAATATTTGCATGTATCGTTGACGAAATATTATTATTTACCTACCCTTATTTTTCTTTAGCGTTTAATATATTAATTTGTAAGCTAACGAAATTCTGTTTTTTTTTTTCACTCGTCAATCGCTATTACTTTTCCTACTGTACGGTGTACGCGTACGGTCCGAATTTATATAACGCGCTCGGGACCTATGGTTGACGATACTCGAGAACGGACATCCGCAACAATATATTTCGCGTTGGTCTCGGAGGAAAACAGAAGCTACCGACCGTTGTATTCGCATCAGCCACACCTCTGAAAGATTCTCAACGATGTATTTCAAAATGTTAAAAATCAGTTCCATATTTTAGGAAAAAAAATTTGAAAGATAATATAGTACCTCTATTAGGGTATAAAATTCGAACTTTAAATGTTTATAAAAAAAATTATGTTTATGTATTTTTAATATTTTTCAACTGCTATTGTAAAAATATATCAGGAGCCTTATATTAAATCTTCATGCTTTTTTTACCCAACAAATAAAATTTTATTGACAATTATAGAAAAAAAAACTAAAAAAATTGACAATGTCCGTAAACAGCTCAAAAAGAGTTAAAATTGTATGGTGTACAGAAAACGTAAATACAAACATTCAGTGAAAATGTAATGCATCTACGGTCATTTGTTTAAGAGTTACACCAAAAACCAAAATCGATTTTGCCGAAAACCTATTTTGTCTAAAAATTCCTGTTTTCCCTTCATTTTTATGTTGTGCGCTTTTGAAAACTTTTGGGAATTTTGACCTTCCGAATGTACCAACTAAATTCTTTTTCCCATCGAACAACTAACAAGTTATTCAAGTTGAAAACCTAAGCATTATTTCGACTACTTATCGTGTACATAGACACGTCTCCCAAAATGTTTCATGCTAATAAATAGCTCAGAAAAGTCAAAATATTTTTAATATGGTCATTCGTTTTTGAGTTACTACAAAAAAATAAAATCGATTTTGTCGATAACTGGTTTTGCATAAAAATTCACGTTTTTTCTTTATTTTATTTCCCCGACGTTTATTTTGAAAACTACCTATTGGAAGTATTTTACTTAACCCCCATGCTCCAACTAGATTCACTTTCGACCAGATGCTGAAGTAGAAAATCGAAGCGTATTTACTGATATACAGAGAAAAAACAACTGAATCATTGCAAGATCAATAGTCAATACATTCATCATTTTATTGCTCTGCTCAAACTCTAAAAATGTTTGCATTAAAGTGCATATTAACACCACGTAGTCATATCAAACGAAGCTGTTGTCGTGATGTCTTAATTTAATTAAAATCTAGTTCGGAAGGGTTCTATCAATGGATAACCCCTCGTCACATTTTTAATCTATTGTTACATAATATCGTGTACATATTTACATAATATCATTGATTTTATAGTATACATTTTATATAATATAGTATATTATAAAATCAATGATAATATTTATTCTGTTATTGTAAAATAAATAAAAATTGTAGGTTTATGAATAAAAGAAAATGAATGATACCTATATGGCTATATGCAATATTATTTCGAAGTCAAGAGAATATATTCATATGCAATATGCAATAATTTTTTAGTACCTATAATATTAGATTTCATGCTAGACTCTTGCTTAAAACAAAATATGCATATCATATCATATATTAATAAATAATTTGTATATGCATCTAGTTTACCTATAAAAAATCTTTTACAACTGTAGCCTGTAGGTACCCATCTGCAATCTAAATATTATAGTACCTATCTACAATCTACGCTAAAAGATTTAAATAATATAGCAAATAATAAAAGTGTATTAAGTAAGTATATGTGAATATTCATTTAAAAATCCTGTAATAATGTTTGTATATGTCCAGCTGTAAGAAAACGACATATATAAATTATAAATTAAGGTAGGTTATTACCCCTCCCCGACGTTGAATAAATACCAATATTTTATAAGTTTTACAAATTTTACCTTATATGGAAAATGGTAATATAAACATTTTGTGAAAATTTAAAGTATCTACGGATATTCGCGTTACTACAAAAAACAAAATCGATTTTGTCAAAAATTGGGCTTGCGTAAAAATGCATGTTTTTCTTTATATTTTTAATTTGATTAAAAGTGAATAACATACCTTCTATTTTCAAATCTTTTAGATTATGATGAGGTACTTTTGGAAAACTCTGTGTTCTTTGATTTTGGATGGTTTTTTTTTATTGATTATTGTATGGGAAGTTCTTTAAGAATACTTTCTGAAAGACCCGTTACAGCTTCTGAAAATAACTGTTCAGGCGTAGATTTTGATACTTTAGCTTGTGTCTTAATTTTTGCATGGACGAATGAAAGATGGCATAGAAGATCAATTTTAATTAAACGTTTTTTATCCATGGAAATTTCTAACATTATTTGTGTGGACGTGGCAATTATTGTGCATATATACCTGTAGGTGTGTTATACATTTTACTATACGCAATAACATAATACATACTAATATTTAGATTGATTTGCAAAATATCATAAGGGGTTATTATTTCCGTGGTTATTTTTTCAGAAATTAATTTTCCGGGGTCATTTTTTGCGGTACCACTCGCATAACCCGCTGATAATACAAAACACGATATTCATAGTCCTATTATACCACTGCTGATGCTGAAGAAGTAATATAATATACATATAATATAGGTAGTTTATTACACGAGTTTATAAAAAAAAATCGTATCCACGATAATAATTCGATAGTTGTCGGAAATAATAAGCTGAATTTATACACGATCGAAGGTAAATCATTATTAACGATAAGATTATAAGAAATACATTTTTACCAACTTCGAAATGACGAGCGTAAATCTGCGCATTGTCATATGTTGAAGGCTAGTTTTCCCTAAAATGTTACTAACCTAACCAGTGTACTTAAATGCATTGTTTTCATTCGAATTACCGCGAGATTTTTAAAGGAACTTTTAAGGCTATTGAAGTTTCGAATTATCAAACGTTTAAATAATCATCGAGTGTAGACTGTATCTATATATGATATTTATACGCAACTGAGAGGTCACAACCATATAGATTTAATTATTTAAGCCAAAACACATTACTGTAAAGTGTAAATGGATATATTTGTTCTACTCAAGTCTTGTGTATAAATGTAATATATAAAATATTAAAATTATATTTATTTTGATGAAAACCATTTCAAATTTTCCAGTAACCACTTTTTTCCATGAAACTTTTGTTCCAATAGTCATTTGTTCCATACTTTTTTGGAACAAATGTCCCAACGTTCATAGGCGGTTATAATGGTAAACAATAATGTTGATAATAATAGTCAAATAAATATTTTGCAAATTGATAACATAATATTTTAATATTTATGACCACGATAAAATTAATAGATTGTATCGATTGAATAATATTTCAATTCGCAGTTATCTTTACATAGAATATTAAAATATTTCTCAATCAAAACCGAAACATCATAATAATATCATAGTTCTGTTCCATTTCACCTTCGTTTAAACCATAAAAAAACAGTACCGTCGTTATTTTACTTCAAACAAACGGGTTACATCCGAAGACGTCGCCATGGCTGTAATGCACGAGTCCATTGACGATCCACAGTTGGTGGCTGCTGCCAACGTGTTCGTAGATGACATAATTGAGACCGCCAAAGTCGAAGCAGCACAACGAACCATGGTACCTAGAACTTTCGTAACTACCCGTTGTTAAGTATTACAATAACAATAAATAATGCTCGAGTACCTTTAATTGAGTCCCTGACTGGAATACTACGAATATCATGATGATGTATGATCGTCGATCGAAGTTTCATTCAGGAATAGTTAGGTACATGTGTTAAGATTTCCGGAGTTTTATGCATCTTACTTCATATGGTTGCCATTTATTCAAAATTATTATCCGATATACTGTGATGACCTCAATGACTACTCATGCCGAAAAAAAAAGGTCGTAAGACTGACAGAAGTAACTGGTTTAGTGATGCACATTAGTACTATACCACTTACCACTTTACCAGTAACCACCTTATTGACATAACGTATTACCTATTTTCAATAATAATTCTATTTAGGGGTATGGACTTGAGTAGCGAGGATGAAACATGAAAAAAGCTTTATTAGATATTTTTAAGTCTTAAAAATACTTTTCCATTTATATGGCATCAGCCTTATGTAGCTGCAGTTAAGTGTTAACATTATGGTTTCTATATGCTATGAAAGGTCTAGAATGTTTTCATTTAATTTCTTGAGGTGTTGTGTAGTAATCAATTTTGAGTATTGTTTTTTTGATTACTTTTAAGCATTATTGTTTTACACAAGTCCCTTTTGTATCCATCACATTTGATGATATTCTTTTAAAAAATAAAAAATAGTAGAATATTAAAAATACATAATATACTTAAACTGGATATGGTTTCGTGCTCAGTTTCGTGAGCTGTCATTGAGTATGAATAATCATATAGCTTTGTCATATATAATGTATGCTAAGAACATTATATTTAAAATAAAAATTAAACCAGCTATGACAGATACAAATATTGTAAGAATATTTGATTTTAATAGATTTGATTAGAAAAGTATAAGCCATTAGGCTACATTATTTTAATTTTGATTTATAAAGTTAGTGTAAATGACCTATTTCAGCCTTTTTTTCTAAAATTAATAAAGCCACTAAAAATGATAGATTTCTTTGTAAAAGTTTAACAAACTATGTAATATCATATCTACCAGCACAGAAAACTCCTATTCTGTAAAAAGTTATTTTTCAATATTGTTGTGATTTATAAAAAGTAAAATTATAATTAATAGGTGAAGCCTTAGTAATTTTGAAATGTTTTTATTTCATTGAAAACAAACATTTTAGTTGGAGATCGTAAATCCAAATAGTTTTGTTAGTGATTTGTAAATTATTTTACCATCTTTTGGTAATTTAGCATTGATTAAAAAGAGCTGATCCATAGTAAATTTATAAATGACAATTTTTCAAATAAGATTTAATCAGGAAAAACAGTAAAATGGAAAGATATTTTCAAAGCTTAGAAAATAAGCCTTTATGCCAAACTCGAAAGATTGATATAAACCAGGAAAAAAACCAATATAGGTTTTTTCTTGTGAGGAGGGATATAACATTTACAACTTGTTGAACTGTGACATGGTTCAAAGTTTTTATAAATTTTTGAGGAAAAGGGCAAAAAGCTTGTGTCTAAATTTAAAATTTGTTATTTATAATTCATACACATCCTAAATAAAAAATATTTGAATTTAAAATTTGCTATTTGCTAATTTGCTTTGTTATTTACTAAACTTTATCAAATTTTATTTTATTTTCAGACCAAATGCAATGGAGGATCTCATTTATGTAAGATCAAAATATTGATTTCTTTATACAATTGAAAGATATTTAGTATTTACTAATTTGGTTTATTATTTTATAGTTGAATCAAATATAAAGAAAATTAATGAATGGCAGAATCGAGCTAAAGGTGTATTTAGACGTTTCATGACAACCATATGTGTACGATTTCAAGATCTTACCTCCAAATAATGCAAATAATAATAAATTGGAAAAAAAATGGTTAACAATAATTTCTTTAAATTAGTTGGACTTAATAAGTCTCCATAAAGTTACCTACTATTTTAAACACAATATACAAATTATAATTATCTACAAAAATATATTAATAAATAATCATAATTTAAGTGCCATTCAAAAATATTTTAGCAATAAACAATTAATAAGCATCCGTTTCATTACCATAAATACTGTGGACCTAGTATTTAAGTATATTACAATATTGGTGCAACATATATTAATTATTATTTAAGTTAAAGAAAAAATCATTATGCGCACGTAAATAATAATTATAATTGAGCATGTATTTAATCGACCTATAATCTTAAGGGAAATTTTCATTCCATAGATTCAGATCAAAAGTTTTTTGTTTGTGATGTTTGTAATTTTTGTGAACATTTATTGGTTTAAGTATTATTTATATGTTAAATATGTCATGGTTAAAGTATGAATTTCTATTGGTTAAAAGTCTAACTAAGTTATATAAACTGCTTATCGTAGTATATACATAATACAATTCCACGCTTATATAAATTAGTTGTCTAATTTCAAGCGTGATTAAAATTTTTTTTTCTAATAAATGCATAATCTATTTCATGCCTAAGACAATATTTGTTGATTAAACAATGAGATATTGACTAATAAAAGAAACCAATTATCATCAATTTTACCAATATTCATACTTTTATATAATATGACATATATATAACTCCATGGGGCCATGTATTTTGTTGTGATTAACATTGTACTATTAAACTGGTTGCTTAATAATATAAACTCAAGTACTCAAAGATTAATAAAGTTACTTTTTCACTTCTTAAATTCTTTATGTTAATAATAATACATTTTTAAACCTTGAGTTTATTTCAAAATTGATTGTTTGATTAAATCTTGAATCTATGAAATTTTAACCATTATTAATAATTTATATTGAGCCTAAAAGACAAAACTTTCTGTTTAATGTTATATTTATTAAGTTGTAAAACACATACTGTATTATTCATTATAAATTATGTAACATAAAGTTACCTTATCCTATAACCCTTAACTTAAGTCAATTATGTTAATTTTTATTATTTTACTTTGACAATCAAAATTGATGTATTAATATCTTGAAATATATTATGATTTCTGTCAATGCGTACAATATTTTTATTTTACATTTTTTTTAGTTACGATATTTGCATAACTTACTGACAATTTAATTGTTATTGCTTAAACCAAAAATATTAAAAATATAATTATTAAATTAAAACTGTGTTACGATATCATTAATCTTATAAACATATTGTAAACAATAAAAGTGTGTGTACTATAATATAATAATATACATTTCCAAATGTAGAGCATTTATCAATAATATTAATAAAATTAATAAGAAGATATAAAATAGAATATCTAGATTAGTAATTATAATTTATATTTATTATTATTTTTATTTATTCCTTTCAGAATAATTATTGTTTTCCTCTCATGTTAAATGTGTTGTTTTATTGTAATGTTGTTTGTACCTTTATTTTTATTTCATTAGTTCAATACCATATGGCATATCAACCATTTATAGTCTATATTGTACTCTAAATATGGTCTAGTTTTATTATTAGTACATTTTTGTAGTATAGTAAGTAGACATAATAAATATTGATAAAAAACTTCATATCATTGTTTTATGTCCTAAAATCCTGATGTACTATTAAACTAGATACCTACATTGTATTTACAATACAGAATTGAAAACCCACATTTATTTGCATGTTTTTTTTTTTAAATTTTAAATTTCAATGTAAATAAAATTTCAACTAGATAATTATTATTCAGAATTAATTATAAGTGATTGGACTTGATATTTAATAATTAATATTAAAAAAATTATTTATTTACTGCAATCAATTATCTTTAGTTTTGTTCGACCTATAAAACAAGAAAAACTAGCATAATTATTAGATATTACAGTTATTTATATTTTTTTTCTCACAACAGATTTTGTTACAAATTAAAGACAATTTATATACACTAGTGTCATCACTGTCTGATTACAACCAAGTACTGACTTTATATTAAATAATTTAACCTGTTAATGGTTCACCCTTATTATTTTATTCTTAACGATGTAAAACTATAGCTATAACATAATCATGTCTATAAAAACCTCTAATATTTTCGTAATGCATGACTCAATTTTGAAACTTATCTACATATAAGTTCAGCATCAACTAATTGATTGTCTGGATCAAGATAAAATGTACATTTTTCAAATTGTTACTCAACAAAACAGAAATTTGAAAAAATATAATGAATCAAAAATTATTTATCAAGTATTACAAAATACGTACCATTTTACACTTATAGTAAGTACATAAAAAGCACTTTAATATCAAAATACATATAAATTGTGACCATAAAAAAAAGAGACTGTGTGAAGGGATCTGTCACTCATGCCTCTATGCCATAAAAGAAGGACATGATGAAATGCTTTCCATATTATTCATTAAAGAAAGTAGATTAATATTACAACATTAAAATAGAATTGTACATGATATTAATATTATTATTAATATATAAAAAAAAAAACAGAAAATAACTACATTTTCACAGTAAATTAATGTTATACATAACTGTACAATAATAAAAAAAAAAAAAGATTTTACATTGTTAAGTTTCAATGTATGTATATACTAAAATTAACAACTTTTGATGAGATTTAATACTTAAATTCCTTAAGAGAAAAAAAGTTCTACTGATCTCTTCCCTTAAAGTTATTGTCTTTAACTTTTGTCAGTTTGAAACATTAATTATAAAATCAATACTTGTTACAATAGCTAAGTGTTTGTGTATTATTGTATATAATATAAAACATATTCCTTGACAATACAATTAAAACTTTCAAAACGGATAAAATCAAAAAATAATAATACACATATTATTTAACATCCAGACTGAAGATTCATTGTAGAAATCGTTTTTGTAATCATGGGGGTTGTGTTCAGACTTTTGTAAATGCCAACTTTGAATGTTTCCAGTAACAGAGACAATGCCATTTCTAAAAATGATTGAATGATGAATATAAAGTATTTTTTATAATAAAATATATAGAGATTAGAGCGCTCAACAAGCATCCCCTCTCCATTTATTCCTTCAACATCTGATTTTTGGAATTTTTAAATATACTTTATGACTAATTTTCAAATTCTTGAGATTTTTTTACCACTCAAGGAATGTCCTGTGGAGATAATTACTTCATGTTTTTAAAATGAGAACCCAAAAACAGGTTTCTACTGTAAATTATTTAGTGAATAATTGTGATATATCAAAAACAAAATTTGAACGAGTAGTTTTTGAGTTAATTTATTTTGAGTACTTAGAATACTAGATCCATTATAACATTTATTTTATATTTTTGTAAAACAATTTTTAAGGACGTATGGTCGTATGATAAGGTCTATTCTAATTAAAAATGTTTTAATAACTGAAAATCTATGCGTTCAAATTTTGAATTAAGTACATGAAAAAAAATTATCCACTGAAAATGTACAGTAAAAACTAAAAAGTATCAAGAATTTGAACAAATCTATTATAAAATGAAAATATGGTGGTGAGCATGACTGACTGGTGAGTATAAAATATAAAATATGTGATTGATATTTTTAATGATCATAAATCTAAAATTCAAAATTAAAAGTGAGACATTCATAAAACTAAAGAAGTTTGTTTAAATTATGACTAAAATATAGCAAGCAAACACCAACCAAATATTGATATGAATAGAAACGTGAAATAAATAATTTACCTCTTGACATTGATAATGAATCAATATGGTTCCTTATTGTGCTAGAAACTTCATCATCATCGGACAACAGTGCACTCAGTATTGCTGGCACTAACACAGAGTTTGTAGACAAGTTACTATTATTAAACTGTAAATAATGCAATAATAGTCCAAGAGATGGTAAACGTAAATGTGAACTAGGATTCCTGATCAATGATGTGACTTTATTTAAAAATGGCTCTAACGCTCGATTACTACGAAAGGCAGAACGTTCCATGTCAGATAATAAATTGGTTGCAGAATCTTAAAATAATTAATACAAATAATTAATAATGTTAATAGACGACATAAACTTGTATAACATTTGAAATTCAAATTACCAGAGTCTTTAAAACAACTAAAGAAATGATCGTAAGGCAAATCATTTGATGTTTCGTTTGGTGGCTGTAAAACAATCACTTGGTCATTTTGACTAATTAGCAAATTCAGATTTCCAATAGTTTTGTACCTCTCAATGACATTGCTGGAAAGAAAACAATTCACAAAGTTATTTAAATTACATGCGTAAAGTACTATAATATTTTAATGGAATAATATTTACCCAAACCACATAATATTTGATTTAATAAACACCATAGCATCTTGTGAATTTGCAGCGATATAGCTATGTACTCGGTTACCAAACTTTGTTAAAAGTGTATTGAATTCTTTTCTTGCAGCACTCACGTTTAAATTATTCTAAAAATGGAAAATGTTGAAATAGTTTAAATCTAATGTAGCAAAATTATACACTTTATAAAATTAACTAAAACAATTACACTGATAATGGTCAGGAAAATTCCCAAAAGTTTGTGAAGAGCATCTGTGTAAAATGGCAAATATACTGTTGGCTCTAAACTTTCTAATAAATCAAGAATATTATTGAGTAATAATAGATGGCCAGATTTCATTGCTCTAAACTCGAGGTAACAACATCTACGTAATGGAGCCGATAATAGTTCAAATACCCTAAAAAAAAAAAACTTGATAAAAAACCTAGCACGACTAAAATCAATTATAATTTATTACCTTAAGAATAAAAGCGGATGAGTTGTACATAACCGCTTGGCTAGTATTTCATAGTCATATATTTTTTTATTCAATTCTTTGTCTCTTTTAATTTTAGTGGACACAATTGATGACACAACAGTGTGTGAAATTGAGTCCAAAGCACATCCTTCACTTTCTGTTAGATTTAAAAACAATTTGATTTTAACATTATTAAATCAATCATAAGCCGAGGATCATACCTTTTATAATTATTGGATCCAAGAAGCCATCCATATCATAATATTGTAATTTACTTATGATATTAGGATCATTTGTGTACACAAGACTTAAAATCTGTTTAAACACTGCGATGTTTGAACTGAAAAAATAATAATAGGTTGACGAATTAGCGATGAAGACAATATACATCAGCATGCTTAATAGTTACTTATTAATATATTTCAAATAAATATTGTGGAAGATTTGGACACAGTCATTTTTAGCCAAACAGTTTTTTAAAATCACTGATAACTTAGTTAGCATGAATGCAGATAATTCTGTCCAAGTTATATTTGGATCTTCATGTTTTACTTTACATTCTTCAATCATGTACAATAACAATGCAGTAAGCTTAAAATAAAAATAAATATAATATTTTTAGTGTCATTTCGGTTAGTACAATGTAAAAATTCAAAATAATTTTTTTTATCAAATTTAGTTGATTTAAGATATCCAACTATTACCAAAAGTCAAAAATTATAATTAGATAATTAATTCATTATATTATCTTCAATTTAGAACTACATAATTACATTTAAATATTTAGTACAAGGTACTACTTCTTCATTCAATATTGAATAATATTATATAATATTAAAACTTTTAGATTTGAATTATCAAAATCAACATTTTGTATTATTTCAAAATAAATACATCATTTATAGGCATTTTGTACAATAATAAGTATATCAGTATATGTGATTAATTTATTCATAACAAAGAGTGGAGAAAAGCTATCCACTTAATACTGAAGTTAGTTTTATTATCAAAATTAATTAATTTCAGTTTTAATAGTTTAAAAGAAAAATAGTTTTACCTGATCATGGTTCAATAACATTAGCCCTTCATTTGATCTACTTTTAGAAGCATTCATTTCTCTACCTTGCCATAATTTGGGATTTGTTGTAATAGCTGATATTAAATCAAGAACTGACGAAGGTTCAAATCTAAAAAAAATAATAAAAATTAATTAATGAATACAAATTTAACAATTTTATAATAAGTGGCATGTAGAAATTTTAATTAAAATATTTTTATCTATATAATTTATAGAAAAAAAAATGTATTCTCTATATTTCTATAATTATTAATTTTAACGTTATTACTAAAAACAAAAAAAAAGAATAAATTAGAAACTAACTTTTCAACATTGTGTAGCTGTAATAAAATATCTAAAACACATTCCAACGATGACCAATTCATGTGGTGATTAAGTAAAGTTAATAAGTATGGTCTACATTTTCTTACTGAATTCCATTTCTCACTAGTTGTCTTTGAAAACAACATATTAACCTAAAAAAACAATGTTAAGTAAAAATTTAAATGTTATATTTAAATTTTAAGAGGACGTGATACCCACATGTATTGTCTCCGTCTTAGAAGTGCGTTACATAGTAAACTGTAGGTTCAGCAGAACACGTGTAGCTCCGTTAGTTTAAAAATTACAGTAAATTGACCTCTTATAAAATCTAATGATAAGATTATTATCTAGGCAACCTCATGGGATTTTTATTATATTTTAATTTTAAAACTAGTTGTGAGTATTTTCAAATTGTAAATCTTAAAATACTCATAACTCGCTATAAAATTAAAATATAATAAAAACTTTAGATTTTATAAGAGGCCAATTCACTCTAATTTTTAAATTAAGGGAGGTAAACGTGTTCTGCTGAGCGTAAAATTTGCCATGTTACACACTTATAAGACGGAGACAACACATGCGGGTACCACATCCTCTTAATGATAAGTTACCTGTTGATGAATTGTTAAATCAGATATTTTTAATTCAATTTCTTTTGGTAGATCTACAAAAAGTGAACGTTTTTCTCCTTTAATTAAATTATCAACTTCCATCAATTCTGTTTCGTTTGTTTTTTTATTTTTTTGAGATGTCTTTTTATTTTTTTCCACTAAACCAAAATTTATATTAGACAATCAAATACTAAGGAATAAAGAACTTAATGCAGTTTAGCCTGAGAGGAATTTTGGAATTATTTTGAAAACAAAATAATTCATAAAAAGATGTATGAAAGCTCAATTTTGAGCTAAACTGCAAAATTGTTTCATAAAAAAAAATTTATAACGAACCATATTTGTTTTTATAATTCATTATAATCGTACGTAAATTATTTTGATTTTTCTTCAAATTCAATTGAACCAGCATCAATTTAACAATAGACATTAATATTTTGTTGTAGCCACATTTCATCATCAACACTTTAAGTAAATGGCAAGTTACATTTTCATTGGCAATGACAGAACGCACAAATCCTTTACTTTTTACCATATTTTTGAACATTGCAATCATAAACTTTTGAGCTAGTGATTTTGCATCTTGTGATAGTGACTAAAAATATTAAAAATTAAAACAAATGCATAATAAAATTATAAAACTGTTAAACATACTTGTAACAAAAATAAAAATTCTTCACCCTCCATCTTAGAAGTAAATAGATTTTTAATGATTGAATCAACATTTATATTCTTATGCTTTTCTAATAAACTAATTGGTTTATCTAAAACAATATAATTATTAAATTAATATGATTTAAAATCACTCATTTATTTATAAAATGAAATACCTTTTATTGATAAATTTATTCTATCAGATAATTGTACTTTATCTTCTACTTCCATCATCGTTGATTCTTCATTTAATGTTAATACAGATGAGAATATTTGACCTCCCTGTGCTCCACGTCTCTGCTGTACTTGAACAAGTTGAACCATATAAGCTTTATCCATAACAGCAGCTTTAATGGCTTCCTGATCATGACACACAGCATTGTCCAATATGTCCAATAGTTTGCTAAATACAATTTTAAATTTAAAGTCTCAAAAGAATTCAAAGTGTTTTCAAATTCTATATTATGATATTTACTTACCTCATTGATGCAACTGGTATCCCAAATGATTGAATAAATAATATTAACTGAGGTGGTTCAAGATCGGTCAATGCTTCTTCTACAAGTCTGGGAACCCTAGACCTAATCATACGCAGCTTAAGCCAATCAGGTATGAGTAATGCTTCTTCTGATGTATCAACTAAATAAGCCTGTAAAAGAAAAAACCAAAACAATTACTTTAGTGGTTAAATAGTAAACAATATTTAATTTAAGTAATTTTAAATATTAACTATGGTTTACTTTAGGCATTTGTTTTCTATCTGTTGGAAACCAAGCTTCTAACAAATTATCAAATTTCAGTGGATCATGAATACACTGAGGGCCGTAAGTTAAAAGTATAATCATAGCATGTACAACCAGAATGTGTAAAGTGCATTCTTGACCACCTGGCCATGTTACGAGAATTTGATCTTGATTCTCTGACCAAGGATGATTTTGACGACAAGGTTCTCTAGCCTACAATCAACAATCAACATATTTATAAATGAAAAATTGTAGTTTAGTAAAAATAGACATACCCTGCTTAAAAACGTGTAAAATATGTTGACTAAAGAATTTAGAGCAATATTGAACACAGTAACTGTATCTGTTGATATAGGTAGAACTGCTGCCATAACTGTACTTCGTTCAACAATTAATTGGGCCATATCAAGCACCATATCAGTAAGCTGCTCATTAGTTAAGCTATCCACCTTGTCCACATCAGAAGTCCGTTCAGCCAGAAACGTTAAGTATGCTGTTATTAAATGTGGATCATTTTCTACTTGACAAGCTTGTCTCAGAGCTATAACAATCTAAAAATATGAGCAAATAAAGAAATTAAAAAACTGGCTTTATTTAGCTAAAAATTTAACTATAATTTATAACACTTACTTGGGACTTAAAAGCGGGAAAATTCGGAAGTTGTGGTAGACTTGTTAATAACCAAGAAACATCAGTTTTTGATTCAATTACTTTATCAACATCAATAATTTTATCATCAGTTTCATTTAATAATAACTTTAGGCCCTATAAAAATCAAAACTCAATATTAATTTTAAGAGATTTAATAAGTAGAATACAGGAAGAAATAAGAACATGTATAATATGTTACTTTTAAATCTGTTTTTTAACTTACTAAAATAGCGTGTTGTCTACTTGTTGGAGAACTTAGGCGTCTTAAAAAATACTCCAAAACTTCACAACTTATTATTGGATCAGTTTCTGGATGCATTAACAGCTTTCTCAAATGATTGAGTAATTGATTAAATTTACCTTGTTGTCGACAACTTGGACTCAATAAAAACTCACATAAGCACTGAACAGGTAAATGACTAAAAAGCAACAATTTAATAACAAAATTATAATTCTTAGCGATCATAAATTATATTTACTTCAATGATCCTTCAGATGAATTTACTAAATCCGCCAGCCAAGGCATTGACTGTGAAGTTCCTTGGCGTTGAATGATGTCCAAAAGAAAATCAGGGTCTCTTGATCGGCACAACAAGTGGCCAATACGTAGGTTTGTATTCATGACTCTTAGTTGTTCTAATATAGATGATGGTGGACGCCTAGGTGGACCAATAGGGTCCATACCCATAAGTTGACTCAACAGTAAACTCGTCTGTTCAGTTATTGTGACTTTAGTAGAAGCTGCAGCCAAATATGATTCAAACTCAAGTATTTTTTGTTTTTCGACTGATTGCAACTGAAGATCTTCCAGGAATGTGGGAAAAGAAAAATTATTTGTAATACACATCTCAATAAATATTCTTAACATTGGATATTTTCGGCAGGCTAGAGTTCCAAAAACTAATGGTATGTGAGCACAATATATTAACATTATTAACCATGTTTTCCAATACAAATTTGATATGGCTAATTGTGGGGGTGTATATCCTAATGGTAACTCAATTTTATCAGGATGATGATATGCACATGAATCCAGTAATATTTCAAACAATTCACATTTGTCAGCTAAAATTAATACAGTTAGTTAATATAATCAAATTCTGTTTAGAACATAACTATAGACTTTTACCTCGAATTGTATTAAAATTCTGATACACTTGTAGCGAAGCAGCACGTTTTACTAATTGATCTACCAACTCCAGGGCGTCTGGTGAATTCAGAGGGTGTTCTTTTGACAATCCAATCATAAGTATTGTTATAACTGTACCTTGTAGCAATGGTACTTCAGTAGCAATTCTAAATATTGTTGTTCTATCTTGCTCAGGAGGCCAACTTTCTAATTTATAATATTGTTCAGGTGCCTCCATTAATAATATCTAAAGTCATTAAATAAAACTTACAACATTATTCTTTAACCAAAATGCAATGTACATGAAAATAGTAAGTAAAAAATTGTATAAATATTAAATAACAAATAAAATATATACTTTGTGTAATGCATGAACAAAATCAGTAGGAGGTGGTCGATAAGTTCTTAAAACACTTTCTTGGAGCCACACAACTCCATCTTTTTGAATTTTGGATATAACTTGTTGCATTTTTTCAAACTAAAAAAACAATTAGGTAGTTATTTTTTTATAAAATAATATATTTTTTTTTTTACCTGTACAACGTCTTTTCGTTCTGAACGCATATATGGATATACAGTTAGAAATATACACAATGTTAAAAGATCTATAATTCCAGCAAAAACTCTATCCTTAACTTCAGGTGTTTGATTTAATGGCTCTTTGGCACCTATAAGACCTTGACAAAAAGTCAAAAAGTTGAAATCAGACCGAACTTGGCGCGATATTTCTCTTAGAAGTCCACGTAATGGTCTCAAATAATCATCTCGTAATATCAATAATTCCTAATTATGATTTCAGATTATTAGTATATAATATATAAGAATAATTCTTAAATATTTTAAAAATTCAAACCTGAAAAATGTCAGCTAAAAGTAATGCACTTTGATCTGGTTCAGCTTTAAAAATAACTTGAAAAATTGCCATATTACTTGTATTTCGTGAGGTGGACATTTCATTATAAACTACATTTTTTAATATAACTGGCAAATTACTTGAATTTACTAAAATTAACTCTCTAAAAAAATTAATATTAAGTGATTATTACAAAATTGTTGACTTAAATTTTAGTTAAAATAAAAAAAATTGATTTACTAACTTGATACATGATACGTAAAAGTTACCCATGGCTTTTGTTTTTAATCTCATTTTGACAATAGTTGAAATAACATCAAAGTCTCTTTGAGTGCGTGAAGTACAGTTAACACAAACTGCTAAAAGTAATTCTTGGGCTGGTCGTACGAGTTTAGCATTTTGTAACCAAACTTCCAATTTACCAGCAACCATAACTCGAATCTAAAATTAAAATTTTAAATATTCATAAAATGGTATTAATTGTAATAACTTACCTCCAAAATTCCAGCAGCAATAGATAATAATTTTAACAAACTTCTGGATATTCCCTCAGTTGATTGCCTTCTGACTAAATATTCTTTGGCAATGTCTAAAATTATATTTTCAATTACTGATTGATTAGCTCCATATCTTGGCACAACAGAAACTTCATAAGTTTCCGGTGTAAATAACGCTGTTTCTGTTGTACTCATTGTATCCAAAAAATCCAAAGGAATAAAAGGTGAAGGACGTGTATTGAAGCTAACTCTTATGTTTTCAACAAAAAATCGACATTCTTCATTATCTACCCACAAACGTTCACCCATTGAGTCTTCTACAAAAACCTTAAAATAATAAATAATGATATTATTTACAAAAATGGTTTAATCATATTTTAAGTAAGTACCTTAACAAATGCTTCTGGCCAATTAGATAATTTATCGTGTGATACTACTAATAAATTAACAGAAGTAACTGCAGCTACTATGTTATATTGACGTTGTTTAGTTGAAGCAACTGAATGGCATGTGAGGATGGAGCATAAAGCATTTATAATTTCTTCATTATGAAATAATGAAGGAAATTGACGAGCAGCAATTAATAAACTCCAAAATAAATCTGGTTTTAATCGCTGCGTATGCATGATTTTAAAAGCTCCAAAAAGTAATCCAACCTAAAATGAAATTATTTATAATTGAGTACCCAAGTATAATAATTTAATCAATTATTTAATTAAAAAGGTGTAAACCATGATCATTTAACAAAAACATAATAAGGGGGTTTTTAACTTTTATTGTACATTTTATTTGCGCATGTAACAATCAAAATATAAGATAAATACTTAAGGTTTATATACTATCTTGACAGTAAGCAAACTATCTATCAAATATAATATATATTATGAATGACTGAATCATATTTTTAGGTAAAAATAAAAATAATCAAATATTTCACATGTTATGTATTGTTAGAAAAATGATTTTATTTCTATACTTACAGCTTTTAAATTTTCTTGATTTTGAATAGAATAACTTAGTGATTCAATTAAGTCAATGGAATCAACTTCAATACACATCTGTTCCCAAGCAAATGAACTATGACTAGAGCCTGCATGTTTAGGCTTTTTACTAGGTAGAGCAGCTATAGGTGGTCCAGTTCGTTTTCTATCTAAGTTTAAAATAGTGAAAAACATATTATTATTAAATGTTGCAATTAAGGTATAATTATAATATATTCTTTTAATAATATTACTAAATTAATATACTTAAACAAAATAATTTTTGTTTTCTATAGACAAACACATTAGTTACTATCACTTATGGTGTTCTACACATAGTATAGAAACCAAAAATATTGAGGTACTTTGATTATAACAAATACTCATATCGATAACCATGTTTCATCTGGTGACAGATTATCATCAGCGTCAAACACCGACAATCAAAGAAACTTACCAGACAAATTTGATTCCATTAACTTTCTATGTAATAAAATATTACTACCACGTTTCTCTTGTGGATTTGGTTCAACGCGACTAGTTTTTGAACCCAATGCCACCAAATCTCCAGGCAGGTACGCATTTTTCGATTTCCCTCCACGGCTCATCTTAGATTCAATTAAAAATATTATGCAGCCAACGCTGAACGTCCGAACGAAGGATTATTCAATGACTGTAACTTGTGAGAACACCGACAGTGGTCACACCGCTACACCTGCAGTCGGGGGCCGGAATAGAAATCAGAAACTCGGTTGTAGCAAATAATACTGCCTGCCGTCTGGTGAAGTATGAAGTAGGTAATGTAAAGTACAGGCTCGTATGCTGTACTCAGGAGGTCCGAAGTCCTTATCAGCCTAAATCACACTTCACATTGTCACTGGTGTATAAAACTATAAATGCTATTTAGTAAATAGGTACCATAGAATAGATCAAGTACCGGTGTATTGATATATTCTAGCCTTGTATAAATATTCTATGGTGTATACGGCAGGCTTAATAGAATAAATAGCCAATAAGTACCGACGCACCGTATGGAACAATATTAATACAAAGTAATAAACCGCAAACACCGCACACGTAAGTGATAACTGATAACCGCGGACTAAGATATAATGGACTGGAAAGTGGAAACGAGCAGCTTATCACGGCCACGAATGTATGTACAAGTGGCAAAGTGCGGGGGGTCGCCGGTGTTCCTGGAGTTCACAACGCCCTCTACATTTAACACGGACTAAGATATAAATTGTGTAGCCAAATAAAACCACAGGTGGCGCTGAAAACTTCAAGAACAATATTCTTATCAGCTAAGTGACACCTTTTCGTGACCGTCCCCCGACCCTCGCCGACCGTGTCGTTTCCACTCCATTATGTCTTAGTCCGTGGATATGCCCATAGACCTATTGACTAAAGTTAGTAAGCTAAAATTTAGTTAATAAGTCTATGGATATACCTGAAATATCTTAAATCGTGGAGAAATATCTACGACCGTGCTGATAACTGAAGTGCAATCACAAATATTGATACTGTTTATGTATATAGTTTAGTAATTATTATATTCTATGGCTTAGCTTTGGACCACGGTCTTGTTCGTTCTATTTGCATTCTATTTTATATTAATTAATATATAATAAATTATATTGCAAAAAATTTATTCATTTTATATTTATTTTTTTTATCATTTTATTTTCAATTTCATATGTTGGTACATCGTGCCAAAATTCAAAAATTCTTATCACAAACCTTATCTTTGAAAAAAACCGACAATATAATACTACAGTGAACAGTCAACAACAACTATGCAACTACCTAATAATGCTTGATGCTTATAGCACTCATAGTTTCAATAAAGTATGATCAATTATTAGTTTTTTGTGATCTTGTCATATAATTGTTAATGAATACTGTGTTTCTTAATCTGTTGTACATTTATTCATATTTTTACTTTAATCTTCTAGACCGCTATAATTTTGTTAGTAAATTGTTTTGTTTTGCAGATTTAAAACCTCCAAAAGCATTATGAGTTCCGAACTGGAAAAAGTAACTGAAGACATTGATATAGCAGTTGATTTACTTAATTTACTGAAATCTAGATATTTTTTCTTGCGTGCTAAATATGATATTGGTAAGTACCCTATTTTGTATTCACCATTAAAAAGGTTTATTTGTTTAGGAATGATACATGTTTAGCTGCATTTTTTCAGTTTATGTTATTGAGTGATGTTTAATTATATATTAATATAAAATACTTATTACTGTAAATTATGTTTTTCAGACATTAACTCTCAAACGGCATATGCATCTAAAGATATTCAATCAGAATATCAGTATGCATCTAATGATCTTCAATCTTTTATCATGCTGGAACTTCACCTTTTAGAATATGCATGTACTTATGGTATTTATTCCATGAATATGTATGCAACTCGTCTAAAAACCAATTTAAATTACAATGACAAAGACCATTATTTTTTAAAGTAATACTTATTAATTTCATTATTTTACTATTTCATTACTTATATATATTATTTGTTTTCAGACTTCTTAAAGATCATTTACGGACCTTAATCGAAACTAATAAAGAAATTAAAAATCTTTCTGTTGATCCTTATGATAGCTTTACTTCATACATAAATTCATTCAAGATATATGCAAACGTTTTGAATAGTGTTGATGTGTCAAACATCACTCTACTGAATGAAACTGATACCAACAAGTGAGTTTGATAGGTTTAAGATTAATATTAGTATTGGTAGTTAAAATCAAAATGGTTTTTTGTAATTAATATTATTTTTTTATACACGCTGAGTAGTAAATTGATGCATTCATATCACTCAGGAATATATTGCAACCACATAATACATAGTTACATCATTTATATAGTTCTTTAATTATGCTTGTTGTTAAAAAAACTATAAATATTTTGTGTTATATTTAATTTTTTATGAAAAGACTTCTTGGTAGTATTACAATTTGTAATACAATGTACAGTCTACAGTCTACATACAGTTTAACCAAATTATATATCTACTTTGGTCCTTATAGTTTTAATTTCCAAGCCCAATAATTTATAAGATGTTTTGTGATTTTACATGAGCTAGACAAATCTATTTTTGTTGAACTAAATAAAGTAAATTTTAGTACCTATTAAAAATAAGTGTTCTTAAATGTATAGGAAAAAGAATAAACTGATGAAGAAAATTTCAAAAATCAATCTTATGGCAAATATTATTACACTATTTGTATCTGACAATATTACAGACTATAGAACTGAAGATGGACGGGCTGCTTTGAATATTTGTTTAAAGTATAGAACTACTAGAACCATAGAATATTATACAAAAAAATGTAATTCAAATTAATAAAAACGTTTTAATAGTTTTGGTTTATATATAATATAAAGATTATTTTTATGTGTTAGGTACAAATCCACAAAAACAACCAAATGTATTATTTTTAAATTTTTTTTTTACATATCTATTTTATTTAATTGAAGTTAGTCATATTTATAAAATTTAATAACATAATCAATATTATCAATAACTACTAGCACCTAATTATTTTAATTTTAATATAAACTGTACAATATACCTGTTATTACAATATAATGTAAGCTAACTTAAAAACATCTAAGGTAAACTTAGTTTTTAAACTGCTTTCTGCTATTATTATTTATTTTAAGCTTATTGATTTATCTATGTGTACAAAAATAGTATGTTTTTTTTCAAATTAAATTTTTTTTTTGTTTAATTTTAAAATTGTATGTGGTCAATAATATAGTAATTTTATGTTTTCTAATTAATTTATAACTTTGTTAATTATAAATTATAAAATTTTGATTTGATGTAATTTGATAATATTGAGTCATGTGTAATTTTACATAATATTATACAATGAATCATTAATATACAACCTTGATGCATATTGTGTTTTAAATTTTAATGTTTAGGGAAAGCTGCAGCTGGGGCTTTCCGACATAAAAATGGTGGATTTGAGTAGGTACCACTAAGTGTCCAAAAAACACATCTCAGAAAATCTTAAGCCTTTCATGGTAATGAATACTTTGATTTTTTTGATTTATCATAGTAGACTTTTTAGTTTTTAATATAACATATAAATCCACAAGTATTCATCAACATAAATTAAAGAAAAAAATGAAGAACATATAAGATGTTTTAATTTAAATAGAGTAAATATATTTAGACAATTATTAAATTTTGTCTTGAAAATTCTAATACAAATATTTCATAAATAATTCAAGCTATGGATATTTTTCCTGCATTGTAATATCTATTTTGTTAAAAATTGAGTTGTTTAAGTATTCCAATTTTTTGTCCTATAAAGATTTAAAAACTGGGAATTTCTATTTTTTAAGAATTGACTAGATGAAATTTGCTACCAGAAACCTCCCTCAAATTTGAAGTCCACATCCAAAGTAAGTTATGAGAAAGATAATAAGAAAACATACATTGTATAACTTATACTGTTGTATTAAAAAATGTGCAAGTTATAATTTTGTTTCATGTATAAGAAAGATTCAAATTTCAATAAGCTATTAAAAATTATTACTAATGAGTAATGTTCAATGTAAATTTCAAATAAAAATACCATTTAAGAGTGTTTGAGGTCTTGAATCTACTACTCTTTTTTTGTCATACAAAAGCATAATAGATTTATTAAAGCCCCGGAGTACATTAATTGCAGATTCCATTAGTCTTGTATATTACAACACATTTTACATTAATAATATATTTTAAATGTAACATATAACCTTGTCACAATAATAATTTATTATTATTTATTAATCTAATGTGAATGCCTACCCATGCACACCACACACCACACAGCACACATATTATGATAAACATATGATTTGTTACCGAGCAAAAAAGTTGAAATGTTTTCTTTTCCACTTATAAATGTTTATTGATGATAAAAAAATATACGGTTATATGGTCCAAATTTCAGTCTTTAAATAATTTTTATTTAGGGCAAAACATTCTAGATATCACAGTGTTAAAAAATAATAATAATGTAAAACCCTAACAAATACAAGTCTTGGTTGATATTTTATTATTGTGCATTTAATTTGATGAATGAGCTTCCCAAATTGTACTATAAAATATTATTTTAGACATAGCAAGTTTAAATGTCAATACTTCTAATGAAAGATTATCAAACAATTGATTTAATGTTTCTTTAAAATAATAATTTTAAGCTAAAACCCTAAACTAAAATACTAATATGTATTTACTAATTGATTGTTATTTTAAATGTTTTTATTTTTTTTAAACACATCACTGTCGTCTGTTATTGTTCATTTTGCACGCAAAATCTAAAACAATAATTATTTGAAACAATTTTGTTATGCTTTTATAACATTAGCTTTTTAGCTTTTTATCGTATAAATATTATAAATATATATATTATATATACAGTCACTAGCTTTAAATAGTATTTATTTGTTTCTAAAATTGCTTTTTGGTGTTTGTCAATTAAAAAAAAACTATATTATTTTTCTTTAAAGTTTCGGGCTGATAATAAAATAAATTAATAAATGTTTTTATATTTTATAAGTAAATATGAATGACTATAAATCCTAATAAAATTTATATCAAATTCAAAATTGTATACCATGTGTAAAACCTAAATTTAATAGTTTCAAAACATTAATATGTATACTAAGACCTCACTGTTTGTGGGACTTGGATTATGTTTTCAATCATAAAAATAAAAAAACAATATTTATAACATAATAATCACAATAATAAAAATAATTATAATAATAAAACATTTAAACTTGCTACGTAATACGTATTCATTTCAATATCAAATTGATAATTACCATCATACACTTATACAATAAATGTTATCGAAAAAAAGGTAATTTTTGCATATTATGTATATACCAACATAATTGAAACCAATCATATGGCATATAAATGGATACATGTCGTACGTAGACATATGCCTAAACTTAAGTTAACAATATAATGAATGTTTCCAAACAGCCAATAGGAAACCAATTAGTTACATGTGTATATAGCTGCCATACTTCAAGCTCATCCAAAATAAGAAAACAAGCACTTGTGTGATAAACAGTTTTGATCTTTAGTGTTAAACTTTAATACAAACAAAAATAAAAGTAAAATAAATATTTCTGGCTAAGTTTTAACACAATCATCTTTTTAACGGTATTTTAATAGATCTTAAATTTGAATACCAAGCCGCCCCCCCCCCCTACAAAAAAAAAAATCATTAAAAGATATCATTAGGCTCATATCATTGTATCAAATAATGGAGCCGGTAACTAATGTTAAGACAGTAAAAAATTATAAATGCACTTTTAAACATTGAGCGAACCATTAAGTGATTTTTCTATCTCTTTTGTCTATGGAACTAATTTTGGGTTTTATAAAAATTGTCATTTAGTTATGTTAAACTTGTATTTAAAATAGAAAAAAAAAATATAATATTATAAATAACTTCAGCAAGAAGAATCGGGAGTAGTCCTTACTAAAACGGGATTTTGTTTGTCATACAAATGGACTAAGTCTTTGATGTGGGATAATTTGTTATGCAGGTAGTCAAAACGTGTTTTAGCTGCTTGATATTTATCATCATGTTTTCTTTCATTATATTCTTGTAATATTTGGTTTTCTAAAATCTACAAAATATATTTATATTATTAAACAAATACATTTTAGACCAAAAAGATAATTTATACCTTATACTCATTTGAGCCTTTAGGATAAAGCAACATCCGATCTTTTAGCTTAGCAAATTTATTTCGAACAGGATCCATAATTTCAGCCAGGTGTTTGTATTCTTTATGACATTTCATGAATTCAGATTTATATTGTTTCTTTTGCTCCTTGTTTGTTATTCGCACAAAATCCCTGAAAATAGAAATAAATATTTTAATAGTCTAATATGTTTCTATAATCAAAATAATATTTTAGTTATCTTTAAAGAACTTTGATAATATACTTACTGAATATATTTTGGTATTGGATTAGTATGAGAGGGTGCATGAGTAGGTGATCGTATGGTTGACTGAGTACTAGATACAATTGGTGGAGGACTATCTGATGACAATTTTTTCTCAGGTGACGGTCGTTTGAAATGTGAAACACGCAATTTTTTAGTCTGGAAACCATCTGCACTATTGTAGTATCCAGGTCTTTTGTTACCATGTACATTACTAGGGGGGCTGCTGGGAACGGTACTACTTGGGGATTGTTCACTGCTGCCAGAGCTTCCAGTATCACTTAATCCAGGAGGTGTTAAATTTTGAGGCTTTCGTCTAAATATTAAAATAATTTTTAATAAAAAATATTTTTCATGTACAATTAATATTGATAGCAATTATTGTACGGTATTGAGATAAAATGAAAATAATTATTTCTCATTTTATTTTCAATTAATAGCTACTTTATATTATTAAAAATAAAAATAATAATCAAGTTTTATTTAGTACATGTTTCAAGGGCCAAAAATAAATTACATAATATTCAGTAGTGGATTGAGATTTTATTGCAATTAGAGAAGAAAAACAATTTTGACATTATAAATAAATTATACAATTAATTTTAAATATTCTCAAATATGCAAAAATCTTTTTCCTACAAACTTAGAATTGAACAAATCGTCCACATTTTTTACTCTAATAAGACTGCATAGACTCATTTACAATAATATTTAACTACATATAAATCTGGGTTTTATAACTATGAATTATATTTTAAACATTGCTTTTTAATTTGTTAAACTGCTCTCTCACTCATATTGAATATTTATAGTATTATACTATAATGTAATACTTTTAAACGAGTAAAAGTCAGAGTTTAGTACAATTTATCGTCCAAAATATAGAACGTACATTTTCTACTTCATTCAATCATATTTAGATATCTTTGAATCAGTGCTATACTGCTATTATTTGTAAAATTAATAAGAATAAAATATTTGTCTTTGTTAAATTAATAATAATAGTAAAATTATTGTACATTAATAATTGTTTGCATTATTATTAAGAAATAAAAAAAATACATTAATATACAATGGTTCTTACCGTTTTAATACAATATGATCCTGACTACTATAAAATGGCCAGTCTTCTTGAACTTCATTCCAAATATGCCTTAATAGATAGTATGCATTATCTTTTGCTTGTGCTACATGACTAAGAACTGACATTATTTGTGTTCTATCTTTATCTTTCAAACCATCTAAAAAAATGTAAAATTAGTAATTTAAACAAACAAGTTTAACACACTAACAATTTAAACAAACCTCTATTTAATATACTAATTAATTCTGGTTTCTTGTATGGCCTTAATGCTAAAAGATGAATAATTCTATCTCGTAATGGTTTTTTGCTAACATCTGATGCATGATTGGTTGGTAAAGGGATATGTGGGGGTATAGGTTTGGAAATTATAGGTTTTGGAACGTTATTTGTAATATTAACATTATTATAAGAATTATTATTATGACGGCTAGCTCTTATTTGGGCAGGATTTTTACGGATCTTGCGACTAAGTGCTGATTTGCTGTCGAGTTCAATTTCCCGTGTACTGTAAACAAAGAAACAAAATGTCTAATTATAGTTATAATTTCTACTATACTTTTCAATTAAATTTAAGAAACATGCAATTTAAACATCTTTTATTGTCTATTTGTCTTTAATTATTGTTGTAGAACCAAATCAAATTTTTATTTCTAAAAATACTAATAATGAAATTCTAATTTTTAATTAATGTTTTTGTATTACATTTTGGTTATTTTATTTATTATCTTATAAAAACAAATATTTCACATCCAAAAAAAAATCATTAATATACAATTAAGAGTTAAAAATATAAAAATATATTTTAAAATTAATAGCAATTATACCATGATTTTTTATGTAGTTCTTCGACAGCAACCATTCTATGTCTAGTAGCTTCATATACATCATCGTTCGCAAGTACTCGTATATGTCTATTCAAGGTACCAACATATTCTAATGATCTACAAAATAAATAACAGTCAATATTTTGGTCACTATCATAATATTATAATAGGTATGTATTTGATTTTTTATAAAATACCTAGAAGTATTTTGACGAATACATTCAAAGCTACTTCGAGGAGCAGCAACGTCTGTTGTATTGGATAAACTAAAGTCAAATGTATAATTTTTTGATATGCTCGGGACGCATAATTGCTGAAATAATAAATATAATTATAAAATTAATTATATTGTTTATATAAAATATAAATTAATTTAATAATTACTTAGTACAAAAATTAATACTTACGCCTTCATTGCCTTTAAATTGTATTCTAGGTTTTGGAAGGTTTTCTGAGTTACCCTAAAAAATAAATATAAATTACATTTAAGATTTAATTATAGACATATTTAGTTAAATTATCATATCGGAATTCTATACTTAATATCCAAATAATGAATGGATTAGACATAAAAGTGGGTTTAATAAATTAAATAATACTAAGAAATATGAACTTGAAGAAGTTCATATTTTTTTTAATGTTCAGAGGAATGATAATATACAAAAATTTTATACCATACAAAACAAGTATAACTGATTACTATTTTTTATTAAATCATGGTTTAAGCATGGTTTAATAAAAAAAAAAATCATGCGCTGCAGGGTTGTATATAGTAGATTTCTATATCTTATCTTGTTACAAGTTATAAGTTTATAACAATAGTAAACAACTAGGGAATGATAAACCTAATAACTATTGAGCAATATTGATAATTAAAACCATAACATAAATAAATCTTTAAATACAGGTATGTGTACAATGCACATATTATACCATTTAAGTATTGTAAATTGTTAGAAAGATTAAAAAATATTAAAATCACCGATAATTTATTTTTATTTTAATAAATAAATTCTCACTAGTTAAAATTACTTTATACAGTAAAAATGTGTTATGTTCTTATTTACTTATATCTTAAACTTTAATATCTCGTATTAAACATGAATTTCGAACATGTTACCTTATTTAATATATAGTGTAGATGACGCGCGAAACTATAATTATATTTTTGTTTATTTATAACATAACAAACCGAGGAATGTTTTAGTATTATTTTCTCGATGCCCGCAGTTAATAATATATTATGTTTAGTTTAGCTATATAAATATTAAATATAAATATTTAATACTTATTCATTGCGTTTACCTATCCATTATAATGCTATGTTATATTACTTTTTAAAATTATTTTTATTTTTTGGGTTAAATGTCCAATACCAACCGTACGGTATTTGTTCGTTTTCGTCGTGTTTTAAAATAACATTATCTCTGCATTAGACAAGGGGGACACGTAATTTGTTGTGAATAAAATATTGTTAAATGTTTGACATGTTAATAAATGTATTAATAATAATAATAATAATAATAATAATGGATGTCAAATTGTTATTGGTAGGTCATTCTCAGGCTTCACACAGGTAGCTCTGTGAGAGAGCTGGCCTATTGACGTGTATGACCCAAATACCAAACTCTTAGTCTGTAACAGCAGCAATAGTATATAATATATATATATATATAAATATATAAAAAATAGTATAGCAGCAGGTAGTAGCGAAACTTTCACTTTTTGTCATACAATTGGTCCTGACCTTGTCCTCAACGTAGACAAATATTTAAGCCTTGCCTTGTGTATTAATTGTATTTATTCGAGTTATGCCATTTTAGAGTAACCAATAATAATCATAATAATAATAATAATAATAGAGCATTAATAATCAATATCTATTGCGGAGGCAGACGGCAGTGATAGATTTTTGAGAAATTTACGTAAAAGCGATGGTATTGAGAACGGAAATAATGAACAAATATACCTACCTACTATAATCTAATTACAAATATACGAAACCCAACTCAATATTAAATTAAAACAGTAATTTTTTATATATTATATTTTTTCTTCGCAAAGTAGCAAACGTCAGTCAAAAACCTTGAAAAGGTATTATAATGTTTAAGTCATAATAATTATAGGTTGCCTTTTAGGAAAAAAAATCAACGATACACTTCGTCAAACTTTGTTAAAAAAACTCGACACGGTTAGACACGTTGTAGATTCGTGAAAATAATATTTGAACGCGTATTATTATTATTATTAGAGTACGTACACATTTTTATTTGTTGCGTATTACTAATGTTTCACGTGAAAAAGCAGGTGAAAGTACGAGTGCTAAAGACGAAAGGATAATTATGTTACATACATTTACAATAATTCTGCTTTACAGCCAGTTAAAACCAGTTTTTGCTAAAACAATTATTATACAGTACGAAGAACGAAAAATAAGTTCTTATCATAAAGTTTTAGCCCAGATATTATTTATTTTTATTCTGATACCTACCTTGAAATTAAATAAACATTTACTGAATAATGGCGAGGACTGTTATTGAAATATGCAGTTATTCGACAGGTGAAAAATTAATAGAAAATGCTTTAAAACTATAATATTTAATAATATTCAAAATAAAACGATTTTCAGTAACTTAAGTAGGTAACTATCTAAAAATTCCATGATTAAAAGGAAATTATGCATACTTAATTATATAACATGGGTACAATTTTTATAAATTTTGTTTTATCAGTATTACCACAATGATAAGAAACCAAAAACAGGAAAAAATTATAAGTAATTCGTTTTTTAAGTTCTACTGAATCTGAAGTGACGAACTTTTGAAACAGTACATGTAAATGGAACTATTATTAAATTACATCCACGATCCAGAAAAACAAAAAAACAGTTTTCAATGGGCTTCAATAATATTTTCATTTGATCTTAATTTCGTAGATTTCATACGTTTACAAAAACCAAATTAATTAGTTGTTTATACGTTGACCTTCATTTTATTTCGTCAACATTGTCGATAAGCCAGCTGACATTGTACGGGAAAAAATAAGTACAAACGTAATTCACCAATGCCACTGAGTTCTATGCACTTAACAATTATTTTTCGGTTTTCAAAAAGCAATCTATTCAGATAGGTAGATATTTCATAATAATAAATATCAACTAAAAATACATAAATATTAAGAAAAATAACAAATAAACTAAAATTATTCAGTTCCCTTTTATTTGAATAGTTAACTACTGTTTACGACAACAGTAATAAATATTATTAAACAATAACAATGATATAGTTAATATGTTTTATGAGTTATGACACATCAGCTGATGAAGGTAATATACAGCTAATCTATTACACATAATAATCATAGAATAATAAACTAATGTTTTGCTATTTTCGATGGATTCAATGTTTCATTTTGCATATAAATAGAATAAAATATTAAATATTATACACACCAACACACCTAATTTACTCATAAGCCTAGGTTGAAAGTTTGAAAACAGATATCAATAATTAATAGTATCGTAAGTGATGCAAATGGTACCCATATATATTATAAATTTATAAAACCTAAAAAAATTGTATTTCACAAAAACAATTTTATACGAAAAATAAAAAAGCTTTTAAACTATTCCCCGCTGCTTTAAATTGATATATTTTAAACATTGTTGCCAAATCGTAATTGAAGAGATAAAAACGAGTTTAGGAAACAGAATGGAAATGGTTAGGTTAATTTAATAGACGAAAAAAATTAATTTTTATAACGGAATTGTTCATTTATAAATAATATTCAAGGACAATGAAGTTTATGTGTGTGTTTAAATTACGTACCAATCTTTCTACAAAAAGTCCAATATATTTTATGCATAAATATTAAATATAATAACTCGATCCAATATGAGTATAATATAATAAATAATTATTAATATAATATGACTATAATGGGTACCTAATGTATAATACCTATAAAATATAATCTACTTAGAAAACGTACTTAATTTCAATATTATTATAAAATAATATATTATGATAAAATTTTATAGTCCAGCATTTCTATTAATAGTTTTTGCGGTGTTTTTAAATTATTTTATAATAATACATTTATTAAGAACAAATAAAAACAAGTTGTAATTTTTTCTCAGAAACTAATATAGTTATATATTATTTAGGTGTACCTACTTATTATAAAGGTGTAATTGTTTTGGAAAATGTAGATGCTTTTTAGATGAAAATTTAACGAATTCTATCTTAGTGAAAGTAGCCTATCCAACATTTTTACTAATGATTTGTTTTAATTTTAATATAATTCATGACAAACATAATAATTAATTTTTGAAAAATATTAATTCTAAACATTAAACAATCACATTATTACTGGAATTTTAGGTTTTAGTAGAGTAGACTTAGGTATATAGAAAGAGCTTAAGAAGCTGATACACTTCAATCATCTTGTTTAAAATTTTAATTTTAATAAATAATAATCTTATGTTTTAATAGTTATTACAAATATAAAATATGTATTCTGTTAAATAATAATATGCAATAATTAATTGAAGAGTATACTTCCAGAGTAGGTTGTTTGTTGCTGTTTAAAATTAACCCTCATAAGATAATTTAAAATACCTACTATTATATTTTTTAATGAAAAAAAATATAGAATTACCTAAATAGGATAGGCAGATGATATAAGTATTTAAATGTTTCAGGAGGTTTCTGTGAAGTAATATCATCACTATCACACTGGTGTTTACCAAACCTGAATTCATAATACCCGATAATACCCATAAAAAACCATTATAAATCTATGACTTATCCCAAAAAGTCTTAATAGTTAATTACCTAACCTGAAGGCTAAATTGAAAATATTAATGAAAAATTAACCACCTTATTGTTCTTCAAAATTAACATGATACAATTTTATTCTGGATTTATATTGGGACTTCATGAGGGCTATAGAAAATATTTGATGACTAAAAATAAAATAGTTTTAAGTTTTATATGATAAATACATTTATAGAAAATAACACTATTTGTCATTATTTAATTTGAAAATAAAAGTTAGATAATTCAACTGAATATTTGAAACGTACATTATTTTGGGTGGCACTAAAAGAATTTTAAAAGGTAGTTTCTTCGATATGAAGTCCCAGTGGGGGACTGAGAGACCCCTTCACTCAGTTAGTTTGTGTAATTTTATTTTTATTACTACCATCTAATTAGCTTATTATAAATTTATGTAACAGAACCATTTATTTAAACCTAGTTACTATTATATATAAATTTTAGATAAGCTGATACATTTTAAACTATAAAATCATTAATCAATTTAATAGGAAAGAAAAATAATATTTTATAAATGTATATAATAATAAAGGTATGCAAGTACAGGAGACTGACAAGTTAGACATATTGTATGAAAGCCAATAATCAGAATTCTACTATGATAAATTATATAACAATAGGTACCTAATTAAATAAATAATTTAGTTACAAAAATACCTAATAAGTCTATAGCTATTAAAATATTATTAACAAATTGTCATAAAACTAAATTATAAATACTTAATATATTCAGTGTACATCTATTAATAGAATTAAAACACTTTGTACCAACATGATTACTTTAAGTGGTACTCCTCACTGTAATAATACCTACTAAACAATTTGTTTAAAAAATAGTTAAAATACAATAGCTTATATCTACATAAGATCAGTTGCGTAAGCAGTGAGGTTCAAGATTAACTAAACCCTTACCCAAACCATAGTTTGCAAATATCGATTGTAAAAAAATATCTCAATTTTAAAAAAATATATCAAGTACCCACACATCCTCACCCTAAAACTATCATTTCCATCATTTTATATTAGACATAGAAACAAATATATTTTTTATTTACACAATTTATACAATAAGAGAATAATTACAACATTTGATTTTAAAATAATTTTTACCAACCATAAGACATTCATACAAATTTTATTGTTTTACTGTTTGTATAATTGATACACATTATATGTGATGATATATTGCTATGTTTTTTTGAGAGCTATCAAACATTAGAATTGATAAAATCAATTAGTCATCATACCGTTTTAATTTGATTTTTTTGTGAATGAGATGATAGCAGATGGATAACAAATACATTCATTGCATTTTTTTTTTATTAATTTTCTATCTAATAGTCAATTTAAATATTTTTGAAGTGGTTTTGATTGAATTTTCAGAAATAAAAATTCTTAACTTTTTAAGTTTATGTTTACTAGCTATAGGTACATATTTCAAATTCAAGAAAGTATAATTCAAAATATTTTGAATACCTAATATAAAAAAAAAATGATCATGAAAATAATATTACACTACTGAGATGGATTAATGTAACTACTTTTTCAGCACCTATTTGTAAATAGGTACCTAAGTAATGATTATGTATATGTGTATTTTTATTTGACTACACTACCTAGTTAATAAGTACTCATATAGCAAATAGTTATTGTAATTACCTCTAGGTACCTACAATAAATAATTTATGAAAGATTTAGTATACTCTACTAAAGGAAATCTAGGTTTATCTAGGTACAATCCAAAAGTATATATATATGAGCATTTGTGCATAAAGATATCTCAAGGGATATCTTTTTTCAAGAATTTGCAAAATTTGATAAGTGGGGTGTTAGTACTGATGTTGAATGATTTTTATTATGTACCATATAAATTAAATTTCATAAAAATAGGTAATATTATTAAAAATAACCTACCTACTAGACTATTGAAACAATTTATTGCTATAATTAAAACCAAGTACTTTTATTCAAACATTAAAAATAATTCATACACCTAGTGATGATTGTAAAATGTTTGTTACATAATCATTTGAGAAGGTCAGAAGGTAGCACAAAGAATCTTATTTAGACCAAAAAAACAATAATTATATTCTTAGACAAATTATGCTTTAAATCTTTCTATTAGCAAACATTTTGCAAACTCAATCAACAAAGTTTTTTTAGGCATAAAAGTATAAATGTATTGAACTGCCTACATTTTTTTTTCTGTTAAGAACTAACAATGACAGGGAAACTGTTTTCACTCTGGTTTTCTCAGTGTTTCTCTTTAGGTATTGAACTATCCAATTAGGTACTAATATTAATATAATACAAATTAAGATTCACTTAAAATTATAAACCGGAAGAACTTTAAGTCGTAAAATGATTTAGGAGGTACTGTGTTACAATATTGTACACAAATATCCAGAAAATGCACCTACTTATCTGTGACTTATTTTTAATTGCCTAATATTATTAACACTAGAAATGGTTTAAGTTTAAAAATGTATTAGTACCTACTTTAGTGGGATGAGCTAGTAAATTGTACTGATTTGAAAAATATGTTAGTACCTATGTTATGGAACTTGGTAGGTAGTAATTTGCTTATATCTATAATATAGGTATTAATACATTTTTATTAAATAATTAGTTACAATAATTAATTTTATTTCAATTAAAGTTATTGAAAAACAAGTATCAATTCTAACGAAAATACAGACCTAATTAAATGTGTTGCATCAACAAAATTAAATAAAAATACCTAATCCAAATTTATTTCTAGAACTTCAATATTAATAGATAAAAAATTGAAAATAGTGACAATTTGTAGGTACCTACACTATGCCACAATAATTGATAGGTATATATAAATGTTATTCTAGCGAGGATGCTACAACAGCGGACAGCAGATTTGAGTGATACAAGTTTACAACATCAATATGTGGACAATATTGAAAACCAGCTGTTTGAAACAATGAGTACAGCTAAGTTCAGGAATAATGGACAGAATATTGGTCCAATGTTTTAATTAATAGATTTTTGGACACCTTATCTAGCCAAACTCTGAATATTGTAAAAATGAACTTAGACAGTGAACAATGGAGAAGTGCAAGGTGTGTGCTGGTGTCTGAAATCGATTTAAAAGTCGAGCAGACGGAGGTCGATTAAAATCGAAGACCTAGTAATGGATGCCGAGAAATCGGGACCTAGGAGGAAGGTACCTGACCTACTCGGAGCAAGTGGTGCGAGTTGGTGTTCTGGGCGGCTGGTCCAAAAAATCGGAGAACCGACGTCGAGTGGATGTGCGGACGTGGCCGGAGGGAAACGAGTCGCGCGGGACGAGCGCAAGAGAAATCGCGTAGGCGATGACCGAGAGGACGTAGGGGCACCACAAGCGATCGCCAAGTGAAAAGATCTTCGCGGAGCTCGCGAAAAGGTCGGTAGGTACTTAGGTCTTCTTCTTACCTGTTGACAGCACCGCAGGTAATCCTCGACGGCCTTCAGACAGGAATCGGTCAGCTTGACGAAGAACAGCGTTTTGTTCTTGCCCGTCCTCTGCTTGGGCATGAGGCCATTGTTCTGGTTCGACGACAGACTGTATTGCACCCCGGCGGTCAAAGCGGACATCGCGGCCGATCTGTCGTGGCGACTGGCGACTGTTTGCGGGCGCGTTCACGGTACGCGGACGGCGTCGTCACGTCGTGTAGTCGTCGTCGATAGAGAGAGGAAAATGATTTCTTTTCGGAAAAAAATTTTTTAATTTTTATTATTATTATTATTACTATTACTATGATTATTATTATTATTATTATTACATCTACAAACGAATCATAATCGCACCAGCGACGGTCGCGGACATGTACGCATAGGGAAAAGATTACGAGACTAGTAGACTACTATTATATTAATACGAGTTGTATTACACTACTTCGATAGCTGCTGGTGGTAATGGTGCGAGATACCAGGTGCACACGGGACCGCCGTGCTGATACGCATACACCTGGGCCTCCCGCAGTAGTAGTGACGTCACGGACGTACGATGTCTATGACTGTGCGACGGCCGCCGATTGCTCCATAGGGCATAGACGACGTCGCGCAACATAGATCAGTGCCAAGCAGCAGCTGCTTGCATTGGCGCAACACCGTTTTTCCTGATTACCTTCCGCTGCCGCCACTTGTCCTACCGTCGATTACTGCCACAGTGCCACTACGACTGACTACTACTAGTACTAAAGTGCTAAACATAATATTTCACTAATACGTCGAAGACCGCCAACGTCCGGTGTTTCGATTGTAAATAGCAGGGCCTAAAATTAAGATGTTTTTCCTACTGCACACCTAATTCCTCACAAAAATATTTTAAAATAATGAACATAGACCTAGTGGTGCACGTGTCACACATAACTTCATTGCATAATTGTTTTTGTTGTTTATTAATAATTAGGTAGTTATAATAAATACGATCCAAGACAATCTTCTATAAAAGTCTTTGATACTTATATAACCATATGACTAAACATTTTAAAATTAAAAACGAAATAGCTTGGGTTAATATACTTATTATATTATAAGCCACCCAGAACATAATGTCGTTGGTATTATTTTTATTTTTTAGTGTTAAGGATTTTAAACGAATACAATATGCTAATTACTAATTAGTAATTTTCAATAATAAATATTGAATATTAGTCAAATAAAAATGTATAAAAGCCGAAAATAAGTACTGTACGCTTTTAAATTTGCTACTGCGCTCAATTTCAGACCTTGGTAAATAGGGATTATAATTTATAATATATCATTATTATCCTGCAATACACATGGTTTTCCCTGTTTCCCAAAGCAGGACATGTTGGCGAGAGGCGTCTGTTTTTATACTCGATGTCGATGGGGTAGTATAGGGATCATTTTATTTGATATCAACAAGTTAAACTTATTATTATTTTGATATTTTACGATTTTATGGCTGCAGGAATTAGCAGGATGGGATTATGCAAATTACAAATCAAAAATATTTAACCCTTGATCACAAAAATCCTAAATATAAATAGATACTCGTACACATTCTTTTTTTATTTATTTGTTTTAGAATAATACAATTCTTTCTCTCCAATAATAGAAAATAGCATATAGTATACTAACACCATAAATGCAATAGGCATCGTTAAGTCAACAGCAGAAATGGTAAATGTCTTGCTGCTTGATTTGGTTTCAAACTTCAAGTTACAACTATCCATTACCTAATTCCTGTTAGAGCAATCAGCAAAGCCCGATTAACTTGTTCTGTGATACTACTCATGTGACACACGTGCAATAAAAATCGGTATGCGCCTAGATTGTAGGTCGTGTTGCCGTTCAAGAGCTCAACTTTAGGCTTCAACTCGTCAAAATGTTACTAGGATATCGGGCCCGGTAAAAACAATAAAAACCGAAAACGGTTTACTGAGGAGTGAGGACCGTATATGTATATAGAAGTGATTTTTAAACTGGGTGCCGGCGGGTCTTCTGAAAAATGTCAAAATGTTAACTATTCATTCAAGGACAAAATTATAAATATATAATTGATAAAAATATCATTAAGCACACATTTCTAATTAAATGTGTATAGTTATAATTCAAAAAAATTTTGTTCATCTAATTTTTTAGTGCAAAAATAAAAAAGGTCAGTGCTCCGTGACAATTTTTTGAAGCGCACGGTGTTTCGTGATTAATAAAAGTTTGAAAACCACTGGTATGTAGTATGAAAATGAAATGGAATCGTTTCTTTCTTTATTTAAATTTCTTGCCCTTAACGTGCGGTGGGGTGATCAGCTGGTGCTGACGACCAGGTGTTTGAGCTGGGAGCTGCACGTTTACGTAATAATATACAGGGGTGAGTATTATTATTTTATTCCTTATACGGTATAGGTACCCCATGAATCCCCCAAAATAATCATACAATTTTTTTTTTTTTTTTTATCATACAATAATAGCTGTACATATAACCGTCGTTATATATTACACATGGCCCATGGACGATGGCAGTATACATAAAGCAGGGGCTTAAAAATCCCAAAAACAAAATATTGAACATAAACGCCACAAACATATTATACATACCAGCTAGGTATACACAGTGTGATTCGCCAAGATGAGTGATACGCCTTTTTCATCAATAATGCAGTTATTCAAAACCTGAATTTTGTAATTCCCAAATAATACTTAAATACCTACTAAAATACCATATTTTTAAATTCTTGATTTTTTTCCATCCCTTTTCGACTGTAAATTATTTACCGGAAACGAGTTGTGTTTGAGTTATTTAACTTTATGTAACTCGCTGTTGTTGAGTTGATTCCCGGACCAAGAGGTATGTACGAGTTGATTCCCCTATTGTTGTATATCAGTAATATGATAAATGTAGGTATATGCCAATATACAAAAAATAACAACACAAATAATAGAACATATAAAATATATATACACAAAGGTGAGCAAGTGGGTAAACAGAATGTTTGTACAGTAGGTTAAAACTTTACAAGTGGGTCGATGTAATGGATTGTATTAAATTTGAATTAAATTACATAAGAAAAACGGTTCTGAGCGAAGACGGTCAGTCAGCACTCAGCCTATGATATTACAACCACTAAGTAGTATATTTGATGATATTATTGTGAATGAAGTAATTTACACAACAAATACAGTTTTATAGATATTTAAAGAAAAAAAAAAACTAAAAAAAATTGAAAATTGAAAATGTTTGTATACAGCTCAAAACGAGTTAAACTATTTTTAAAATGTTATGGTGTATAGAAAATGAAAATATAATTCAGAGAAATTTTCATGTATCTTCAGTTTTCGTTTTTGTATTACAATTTACAACAAAATAAGAAAACCGCTAAATGAGAAACAAATAGGTAAATATCCAATGTTTTGAAAATATGAACACTTCAAACGTTCATAAAAATTTAGTTTTATGGAACTATAAAAATAAACAAACTTATAGATAATCTTGAATTACATTTTAAAATCTTGGATTTAAAAAGAAAATTTTTTATGAATATCTAACTCAAAATAATTGGTATTAAGTAAGTGGCACAAGAAATTACTTCTTTAAAATGGTGTGAAACACAGTTAAATATGTGTGGCGATACTACTGAGGACTGGCATAATTATATGCGAGAAATATGTGTTTTAAGCCTGAAAAGTTGTAACGTGAAAATTGTTGGTCCTGGAAAAATAATAAAAATCGACAAAAGTCTTTTTACAAGACGTACAAATAATGCTGGTAGAGTTTTACCTCAACAATGGATTTTGGGATGCATTTGTCGGGAAACGACGGAATGTTTTTTAGTTGAAGCCAAAGATCGGTCTGCGTCTACACTTATACAAGCAATAAAAGATAATATTAACCAAGGTACAACTATTTATTCTGATTGTTAGCGTGGTTATAAAACAGATAAACTACAGAACGTTGGGTTTCAGCATTCAACCGTTAACTACACTTATAATTTTGTCGAACCTCAAACTGGTGTTCACACACCGAATATCGAAAGGTTATGGGGATCCTCTAAATGGCGCAACAAAAAACATAGAGGCACTATTCGACAACATTTAGATAGTTATATTTGGTTGACTTTATGTGGCGTCAATAGCATGAAAATCCATTTATAGGAATTTTAAATTGCATGTCTGAGCATTTTCCTCCTAAAGTGAATTATTAATTATTCCTAGTTTTTATAATAGTTTTTTTATAATTTTTACGGTAGTCGCGATAACCGATAACTTCAGTGTCCGGATTAGATAAGTATTTTTTTATCTAGATAAAGATAAAGATAATGCAACTCAAATGTATCTAGATAAAGATAAAGATAATACTTTTTTATCTAGATAAAAAAAGATACAATTATTTTTTAAATTTAGGTATATTTTAGTTGGGCACTAGGAACATGATAATAATAATGATATAAATAAAAATAGTTACAATATTTATAAACCATAAACTTTGTTTAAGAATATGTATAAATATTTTAAAATTCGTTATACAATTTCGCGATTTTTATCAATAAAAAATGTATCTAGATGAATTTACTTAGATTAGTAAAAAAATGATCGAAGATGAACGTTTAGATACCTTGTAACTTTTTATCTAGATAAAATAAAAGACGAACAAATAATTATCTAGATAAGTCCGAACACTGCCGATAAGTATCAAATAATTTGAAAATGTTCGTGATTTTTACGTATTTTGTCAAGATTCGAACTTTAAGTGCTTATAAAAAAAAATTTTGACAATGGATTTTTAGTTTTTAATAATTTTTAAATGTCATTGTAACATTATATTAGGAGCCTTGTATTACATTTTCAAGTATTTTTACATAACGAATAAAATTAATAATTCGTAAAAAGTAATGACTCTAAAACAGCTGTAATAACTAAGAAGTTGTTTTCTGTAGGTCGGCAAAAAAAGACAATGGGGGGATATAAACCCTAACCTCCCCCTGGTCACGCCACTGTTGTTAGCTATATGTGGGCTATATTGATTTAAAAATGTTGACAGTTAATATTAATCTAACAACATTAATAATTTGTAAAAATGGTCCAAGTATAATAAATACTAGATTCAACATTAGATCTATTTCATATTTTTCTAAAACAATTTTTAGGACTAGGCACTATCCTTATACTTTATAGTATGAACATTTTAATAAAAGGTTGGGGGTTGGCATTTTATAAACAGAAGTTTGTATAACTGCGGAACACTCCCTTATAGTAGATACTAGATACCGATTACCTGTAATACAAAAAATATCAATAATTTGGAAATATGGTTTTTATAATAATATATTTTAATTTTAAATACTTGATTAGTAAAGGATAATTCGGGGGTGAGCATACTTGGTGTATCTCACCTGTAGTATAGAATTGAAGTATGTTTGGTGAACAGTTCTGCGCATATTATTCGAGGTCTGGTTGTCTACCTATGATGTCCACCCGTGTATTTATAACATATAATAATCCAAATTTTAATATTTATAATAATTTATATATTATTATACTTATAGTTTATACACAATAAAATAAACATTATATTATATAATCTCGTCCGGCGCCGTAATTAGAGTTAAAATATACCTATACGTAAAACTACGTAATAAATAATAATAATGCATAATATATAGCCATATATAGTATTAGCGTGCCTATTAAATTTTTACATATTTAAATTATGTATATATATATATATAATATTGTAATCTTAATGTATTTGGTACTCACCACTCAGTGACTCTTTCCAGCAACGAGCAACCCCTTCTACGCGATATAACACTATAGTCTATAACAATATATTAAACATAATATTATACAGAGTGAAACATTTAAATGGCAACCTTTATTATTTAAGTGCGTTTTTTATTTTTATAAAATATATGTTAATAGTTTAGTCGAGGTGTATATTTTATAACGCACTGCGTTAGTAAAAAAATTATTGTTTATCAGTGGTTTTTAATTATATTTTAATGACAAGTCAATAACCTATATATTTGTATTTATAGATATATATAATCAGAAACAGCTGAATAATACTTTTCTCAAAACGCTTAATGTTTAAAAATATTGAATATTTAAGTTTTCAACATTTAGATGAACGATACTCCAATAATGTAACTTGCGATACATTGCGTCTGCTATTTTAATTATAGGTAGGTATCCGTACCTATAGATATTAGGTAGTATAGGTACTATAGTACCTATAGTAAACTACTAAGTTATAACTCATAACAATTTATTTAGGTAATATTATTATATTCGATATTCATATAATTATATAGGTACATCAACGTTTCCAGAAAAGAATTTTACTTTTGATTATATGACATTAAAAATATATTATAGGTTGTCTTAGTTGTCAAAAAAATTTAAAAAACGCTACCTACCTATAAAGTAAAAACAATTGATCTTAATAATGCTTAAAACAAAATAAAAGCAAAAATGGACTTATAAAATAATTAGTAGACATTGGTGTAGGCATTTATAAGAACCACGCTGTGTATAATATTATATACGTACGTACACATTATACTATCGTATATTATATATATATATATTATAATCCAATCGAAAGCGTACCTAAATGATTTTTACTCTACGCAGACTACAGTAATAATATTATAATTTATAAATCATTGCTCATGCTATGTTGACTAGGTACCTATATAATACTAATGGTTATTATAATATTTTATATTGTATTCTTGTACAGGTATTACATGTAAGAGTAGCATGTTATATTATTTGAATTTACCTGCTACCTATCGGTACACGATTATTCAATCAAGGAGCCCGTAAATCGTTTGAAATTCCAATCTCGATAAAATAATAATAATAATAATAATAATAATAGTAATAATAATAATGAGAATGATTTGCGATATTCTGCTTCAGCCACAGTCATATCTTACCTATACATAATAAACAATATATATTATAGGTATAAAGGTATATACACAATGCCGTGCAGATATTCCAATACAAAAAACACGTAACTCCCTCCATAACGAACCGGCCAGTCTCACAACCAGTTATAAAATAATATATTCGTCTATATTAAATTAAATTTGCATTTATTTATGAAACGACGTTTTTTTCATATATTTCATCATTCCAATAATATATAAACCAATGATGTGGATATAATTACATATACACGTAAGCATATATATATATATAATTAGTTATGCACACACACACACATACACCTAACGCGTGAGTATATATGTATATGCATATATAACACTAGTGTACATTCGTGGTGGGGGAGGTTCCGGGTTCAACCCCCCACCATTAAAATTTCTTCAAAACGATAATGTGTTTTTAGTGTATATATTCACTAAAACCGTATACATATAGGTTATAATATACAATTCGATATTTTTTTTACCATAAGACTTCTCCTCATATATACCCCCCTCCCCCCCATTCAGAAAAAGACAGATATTAGGACGCGTGGTAAGCAATCGGCTCGACACCTAACATAATGTATATATACTGCAGATAGGTACCTAGCTAAAAACTAAAGTATAATGACGTATATGATTTATTATTCATATGTCGTAATATTATATGGAATATTTCGATGTAGATATATCTATATATAAAATACGATATTAGTTATAATATTACCCATGTATTAGATATAGGTAGGTGCTATATTTTATTATGTTCGTAACAATGAAGTTTGATAAATAATAAATATATATTAATTACCTTAACGACTTATAAGAGTATAGTATACAATTATTATTATACATAGTTAGGAATTATTTAATTTTGACATGATTATCATTTATATCAACTATCAATATACAAAAAGTCCTTATACATTGCAGCATGTCTGCAACTGTTTGTACAATTTTATACTATTATGCATATGCGGTTATGCTAGTAATTGTATGCATGAATGCATGGCATATTGATATATGTATGTGTATTACAATTGCATCATATATATCGAAGACAAATTATACAGGTAGGCAATATACTATTATATATATATATATATAATGGGTATATATGCGCAATCAGAGCACATTAACGAATGACAAGTCAAAACCAAATAAATTTGTATTAATATTTTTAACTTATAGAGGCAAAAAAATAATCAACGCTTCATGACAAAAATATTAATTAACGTTTATTTAATATTAACTTACAAACATCCGGCGCAACATCAATAGCACAGACAAGATAATAATAAATTGCAACTGACGTCTGATTACTTTGAGTCTCGAGCGATCGACTCCGTGTGGTTGTGCATATATAAATTATTGTCCTTATCATGTACGGGCTACAGAGCTTTTACATTTATCATCATTGTAATAATATATAGTTAAATAAATAATAAAGGTTTATTGATTTCTAACTGAATGGGTAACTATTTTTTATGTAGGTACTTACCTAACCTCGTTAATTTAAATTAAAAATAAATTCCTATGATAGGATATATTTTCAGTGAAATGCCGATTATGGTTAATTATTAATTATAAGTTTATATTTTCTCACACTTTAAAAGTTTGGTTGAGAAGCACGACGAGCGCGTAAAAAAATTATAACACCACTCGCCACGGCTGTATAGGTATATGGTGCGTGGCGCTTTATTTCTCATCTCATCTAAAATTTAATAACGAATAACGATTATAAATACCTATAACTAGTATAACTATATCAAGTATAAATGTTTAAGTGTTAAGTACCAGTGGCGTATCTGTGGGGGGTTATATTTCCCTCTAGATACCAAATGTTGTACTCAATACAACATGTATATAACAATATGAATATATGTGTATACTGAGTAATATGTCTATTAAAATCTTTATTCCCCCCATTGAAAAAATTCTAGATACGCTACTGTTAAAGCGACCGGTGCCGATGCCATTTTGTCCTCAAAAATACACTCTGCGGGAATAACAATACCGCCTTGTCGAATCAACCAAATTTCATAATTTTTAATTGCTAGACGGAAATATTCTACAGCCCGCATCAATCTGTTTTTCCATATTTTATTCTCAAACTTTATAATGTGTCTAAAAAATATATATAATACCTACGTATTGATCGACAAGGTAGGAGTTATGGTCTCGGGTCTGTCATTTTACTCCATATAGATTCACTCGTATCCCGTAAGTACACAGCTGTTGAAGGCCAGTGCTCAGTAATCCTATGCAGTGGCGCTGAACGAAATTATAACTGGCAAATTATATATAATCAATTTTATGACATTCTTGTGTGTTTAATAAAATTGTAGCAGAATTGTAGAAAAACTGAAGTATACTCTAGTATTCAACCCACCACCCAATTTTAAGGAAGTTCAATTGAAACACCTGAAGTACGTGTTAGGCGCCACTGATCATATATGCGCCCCCTATAGAATAAAAACATGTCCGTAAATGCGCGTGTTTCATTGGTATGATATTGATATATTATGTCACTGACCACTGTTCTAGAAAAATAATAAATATATAATAGTATGTAAGTATATTATATATTATAATATGAATATTTCATGCAATAAAAGTTACATAATATATAGGTCCAAGCCCTGAGGATGGGGGACTTTAGATTTAAATTTTAAACTACCTAGGTCATTGCATAGAAGCATATGATTTTAAATTGCTTATTATAAAATACAAACTAATTTTTAAAAGTGTGTTTCAAGTCGTAGGTACCCTGATGAGTATTATCATTGATTATACATAGTATAATGGTATTATCTCTATCTTCGTTTCACTAACGGATAACAGCAAATTTTACGTCCAGAATAATCCATTTTACTGTTATTTTAAATATTATAGTGAGTTGATCTTTTATTAAATTTAAAGGTAAAAATATTATATTTTAGACCTCCTCTTCGTAGGTTTTTTTATAATTTCAAACATGAAGCTAAATAGTTGTGATTCTTATTAATATTGCAAAATTTACAATTTTAAAAATTTTAAACTTGGAATATAAAAAAGGGTACTCGGGTATCGGGATAAGATTATTATAAAAATTTTTATATTCAAATTTTATTATAAATCAAATCACTCGAATATTTAAAACAACTTGGTAAAATGGAGTATTCTGATTTCTGAACGTAAAATGTGCCATATTATACCTACCTAAGTTAGACGGAGACACATGAGTCATGCGTGTAGACGTCTTCAGAGGGAATTCGGAAAAAATTATAATTAATTAGATTAATTTGATGAGAATTTTTATTTATATAATATTATAAGCCATACCTAAATAGTATGTCCCAAAATTCCCGTATGGCCGTATACCCTTATTGTTATATCCATTCCAAATGATGTTGTTTTTTTTATTTTATAAAAATTATTATAGGTAATACTCATTTATTTTATTGTGTGACTTATTATTATATTTATAGAATATTTTATTTTACGATTGCTTTGTATTTTTATTTTTATTTCATATGATTTTCAAAAGTGTTGATACGATTACATAAATAAAAAAATTATATGATTACCTAATGAAAAACAATGTTTAGTATACTTATCTATAACCTATTTTTATTAAATAGTATTAAAATTATACAAAATAAATCTAGACTTGAATAGGTATGAAATAAAAAAAAATCTCGTAAGTGGGTGATGCTCTGCTGTACAGTAGGTTACAAGTGCAGGGTCTGTGGGTCATTGTAATAGACTTTTGGTAACAGAATTAACTTCTTACGTGGAACCTTGTTTTAAATTTTGTTAAATGTTAAAAATTAAAATAAATAATAAATAATTAGAGCATAATCATTCAATATTTAGAGTTTTTTGGTAAGGGGCTTCTTTTCCTAGATTCTTCAGAGGCTATGGATACAAAATAAAATATTATAATATAAAATATTTTAAAAAGAGAACAACTATTTGAAATGTGAATATTGTATCACTGTAATTTGTAACTTATGAGATGTAAATGGCTGATAATATTTGGAAAGTTGGGAAATGTTGGGTTTTATCATTGACAAGTAGAGTCGGAGGTCAGGTTCTGCGTATTGAGACGGTTGTGATAGGTATTTGGTTTTGGTGACAGTCTAAGCCAACAATCGTGACTCCCATTCTTATAAGATTCAATTTTAAATGAACAAAAATTCAAAAAAATTGTTTTTGATGAGCCGTGGTGCTCATGGAAAGGTCTGATGTTGCCCTTGGGGCACCGCGTTTGAATTTTTTAGTTGTGTACTTGTATGGGATCAAAACCCCCCACTCACATTGATGTTAATAATGTTAGCCCCCCCCCTGAAATTTTAACGGATTCTCGCCTATGAAGGTGGCTTAAGGTAATTTTCTGTCCCGGGTCTCGGTGGATCATTAATCAGAGGCTTGTATGCGGTATAATTGGGTATTTACATACATATTATAGTCCATATAAGGTATAGGTACATAAAATCTTAAAACAAACTATTTCATTTTTATTGAATGCCTAGAAAAAAATAAAATATTTTTATTTGAAGGACGAGACAAATAAATTGGGCCCAAGATAAAAACTATTGACTTCAAAAATAGAATAGAATTTACGTATAAATTATTTAAAAATAGTACAAATGTTTCTAATAAAATATAATAATAAAAGTAGGTAGGAACCTACCTACTACTTGTCAACCGTGAAATTAAAAAGTTGCTAATAATAATCTAATATAATATATGAATATATCAAGAATCAACTTCTGCTGTATCACACTTCAGAGTTCAGACCACTATCCGATCATAGAAGTCACGCTGTATTTAAATTATGAAGCTATACCTCATATTTGTTTTTAGAAATAAAAATAAATGTTATCGATATACTGCTATGTAACAACAACTATGACCGTATTAGCACATAGGCACTGTGCTTAGGGAACAAGAAATTTTCAGAATATTATATTCTCCATAATGTGTGGAGAAAGTGCCTATTTTATAGGGCCCCAAAATGACTTAACGCGGGCCTGACAACAATAACGCGCATCGTAACAAATCTACTATTAGTACTTGGTATAATTTTTTTTTTGAGGAGGTGGCTAAGGTTTTTTTTTTTTAATGCTAGCGAGTGAAAAGTTTGGGGACTATTGAGGTATTTATTATTAAATGTATAAATACTAAATAGGAAAAACTCCATTAAAATAATTATCAATTATGTTTATTTATCATGTTCATCCTGAATTTATAAATAGTAATTATAATTTTGTTAAGCGCGTGCTTGACACGTACAATTCCGTCTATTTATTAGTAAACGCGGTTTATTAGCTATGCGATGTGTAGTGTAAACTGTATTGGAATTTGGAACCGAAAACAAAGTTTACTACAATAGCTGGTATGACCTTTTAGAAACGCACGTTTTGTAAGATTCAAGTATATTATATTAATCACTTATACACGAATCGCGTAACCATAAACATTAAACAAAAATAATACGAATGTTCAAGTTGGTCAATATTATAATATTAGTTACCTATAGGCTATATTATTATAGAATTAGAATACATGACTAATAAAAATATCTGAGATACATGCTCATGTTTACAGACACCTCTCGGTTCTCGGCTCTCAATATGAGTTATCGCATAGAATACCAACACGTGGAAAGTGGAACAAATTTTATCGGTTTAGAAATTATTCGTATTATGTCTTAGAATTAAATCACTTTAGGACTAGGTGCATAAAGTTTAAAATCAAATCAGATCTCAGATGTAACTATAAATCCATATCAAAATCTGTCCGAAGTCAGCGTTTGAAATTGAAAAAATCATAACCAATGAAAGGGCTCAAAAATGGGTTTATAAATTGCATAAAAAAAATAACTAGTGCTCTGAAATATTTTCTAAAATTAAGAGTTTGATAGTTTATTAGGTTGCCTAACCTTATATAAAATAATCATATTTATGCTTTATTTTCCTACTCAAAATTCTTCAAATTTCATATATTTTAAAAACATCTGTATTGCATCATAAAGTGGAAACAGGACAAACAGAAATATTTCATGATTAATATTATGTACTATTTTTCTTTGTAGAATCTGAAATAAGGATGAGCGTGGGCGTATACAATACATAAGAAAACAAACATAAATATGTAACTATATTCTCATAGATTTAGTAACAGCATTAGAGTGTGTAAATATTTATGGTTTTTTTTTTATTAGACAAACAACCTTTTTGTACAATTCTTATTTTGTATTTTTACAAACATCAAATGAATTGATTGTATTAATTTAAAATATGAAACACAAATAATTTTGTATTAAAACTGAATTGTAACATATAATCAGTAAAATTGTACCAAACCTATAATTATATTTTGATGATAAATAATATATGGCTCGGAGTATTCAATAAATGATTTTTTTTGAAACTATAAATTAATTTTTATAAAAATAATAAACAAAATAACATCTATAAGTTTTAAGATAAAATATATAATTTTAATAGTTAACAAAATAAATATATGAATTATTAACTGCTTAATAAGGACGTCTATTCTTAAAATTCAATTTTTTAACAGCACTATCAAAAATTTGAACTCTAAATAAAGTTAAAAACAATGTGTCTAAAAATGTGTTCAACAGTCATCACCTTCAATTTGATTCGCTAGTCTGTAATCTCCATATCCTGGCTCTAATCCTGGCTTATATTTTGTCCAAAAGCCTCCTTTACAAAATATAAGTAATACAAATATATTGATGATTAGTAGTACTGTTGCTATTATATGCCACGTCTTATCATCCAGTAAATGCTTAATATTCTTTGAGTAACAGTAGGTTTGTCCCAACGCATGGGTCAGATCTGCATCTCCCCAACACTTTGTGCACTGATAATCATTTGGTCCGTTACATGTATAACATGAATAGTGACAATCAGAACATACACCGTCATTATCCTCATATGTTTTGACTGGACAATCGACAATACATTCTCCATTGTATATGTTGTATCCAATCGCACATTCTGCAATAAATGAAAATTAGCTGTTTTCTAATAGGTATGCAAATAATATATTTTAATAAAGCTATAAGTATGACAAGCTCAATTTATTTAGTGCTACAAATTAAAAGCAAAGCTGTGTGGTACACTCACCGCAAGCAATTGGTTGATGTTAGAATAGTACAGCCCATTTTGCATTCCAATATGCGAAGTTTCATTATTGTATTAATTGCAAAATAGCACATTTGATTTTAGATTCTGAGAGTTGAAATTTATCAAGGTTTTAACATTTATATTAAACGACAGAATAGATAAATATATAATAATATATTAATACCATATATTTTCAAATTAAATCCTAAAATCTTGTATGATGAAACACTAATTTATATTGAAAAGAAATATTTTCACACATATTATATAATAAAAGAACAATTTTTTTAAAATAAAGTAATGATTACAAAAAAACAGACAAACGAGTAGTTTAGTCTTCAGTGTTACTTTATTAAATTGTTTTTCATGTAAAACAATTATTTATACATAAGTTTAATCAATTAAACATTTTGTCTAAAATGTTGTTTAACCAGTAACTACTACCTATCTTAAAAGTAACTAGTAAAGTTAAGTCATTGAAAAAAATAAGTTATAATTCTTCACTTTAAAATTAGTATTGTCCAACATTGCTGTTAATCATTTCAAGGCTAGCTTACAAAAATATAATATATTTGAATATATAATATCATTAGCATTATTAAAACAAATATATATTATTGTTGTTGAATATAAGGGTTTAATAAGTTTAATTTATTTTCATAATTTTAAGCAAAAAAAATGGTAATTTATTTATTCCATTTAAAAACCTTAAAGCTAACTTCAATTCAAATACCCAGCTTCTTCAAAATGTTCATATGCAAAAACAATAAATAAAATTACAAACTGAGATATTAAAGATGAACATATTTTTGAACTTTTTGAATTTCCAATAAAAAATATGTTATTATTGACAATTTATAAAAAAATAAAAAAGTTAGATCTCAACAAATGAGAAAAAATAACTTTGCTCAAATTTAAAATAGTTACTTGTACTATTTTTAATATTTTCTTATTCATGAATTATTGTTAGTATTTATTTGCATAATTAATATTATAAGGCCGAGCAGTATTATATATTAAATGAAATTACTAATTACACAAGTAATTTTCATATAAATTGGTTGATACATAAAAGCTACAAATTTATTTGTTTCTAAAAATTACAATCGTAATTTTTTTTTAAGTTAAAATTATTTATTTTTAAAAAATTGTGGGTTTAAATAATTTGTATGTGGCATATACATTATTAAATAAAGATAGTTTATTTTACCTTTTCTTTTATCTGTATAACTGTTCAGGTATTTAACGGAAAAACATCAAGATTAGTCGATTAAATTTATTTGGAAAATACAACACAAATCAAAATACTATTTTTTTTAAAACACAAAATGATATTTAAGTACAGTAATAATTTTATTTACAAGATTAACAGTTTTTTGAGCGTAACATACTTTGGTATTGATGAAAGTAAAATATAGATAATACAATATTTACATAGGACTAATAATTAATATTTTATAATACTGATTTGGCAAAATATCTATTTAATTGATTTAGACAAAAAATTAAGTAGCTATTCAAAATTATTTATAACTTAGAAATGTATTCAAATACAATTAAACATGACATATTAACACACCAAAACCAATTACTATCACTTAATTTTAAAACTTAATTCATTATTTCACATAGAACGGTTAATTATAAGTTATAACTAATATGATTATACTGAATCAATAAATTATACTGCCAATTGAGAGATAGGAAGAATAAAAATTATACAAATCAAACTTTAAAATAGAAAAATAAAAATTATAATTACTAAACATAGAAATGAAATGTTTTGTTATTATCTATTATAGCATAGTAATAACAAAATTAAATATTAATAGTATACCATTGAGACCTAATAGAATAAATCACTAGAACTGTTATCAGAAAACAAAAAATAACACTAAGCCATTGATTAAATTTACAATGTATATAGTGCCTATTTAATCAATGGCTAAACTATAGCTTAAAATTATATTCTAAGATGAAACAACCCAATAAATAACTATAATTACCTATGTTTTAAAAAAAAATTGGTTTATGATTTTTTTTTAAGAAGTTGTCTGTTAAATCTGAATTATTGTTTATTAATGGAAATATTTAGATGGTAGATTAAATTAATATTCTACAGAAATATAATAATTATTTGAATGAAGTTGATTACTAGTTATATATTAGGCTATTTCACTATTGTGGACTGGTATAATAATATTATATAGTAGTAGGATTGAAAATATAATATTAACTAAACATAGTCAAATTTTTTTTTCTATATTTGTTTTAGTAGCAATTGATCAATATAATATATGCTACACCATAATTTATAAACAATATAAATAAAATCATAAGTTTATAACTGTAGCTATTTAAATTTATTAAATGTTTATATACATTACAATTTCATGATACTTTTACAGAAAGTAAATATATTTCAAAGATAAAAAAATGTAACTTTAAAATTTAAACAAATTTTTAATGATATTACTATATTATATAGACTTAAAAATATATCACACCAATTCTTAAATGTATGTATAAATTACACAATATATATTTACTTTTTAATTAATTTTTGTAGAACAATTTACTCATAGTCATATTATCACATGTCATAAAAATGTATGCTGTATTATTTAATACTTTATTATATTATGACAATTGTACAAATATTATTTAGCTTGATTATTTTAAGAACCTATATTGATACTAAATATTAAATAATATTAAACTAATTATAAAAGATCACTACCTACAATTAATATATATTTTAACTAAATTAGATGTATATATAAGTTAGTAAAAAAGTAGTCAATCTATGATTAATAAGAATATTATTATGGATTTTGAGTTCAAATAAATTTACCAACATTTTAATGAGAATAAATATTAAATTATTTATAATAATATAATATGTTTAACATTTATTTTTAATGTTTAAAGACATAATTGTTTTGGATAATATTATATAAAAACAATTTTTACATTAAATATTATTATATTGCAATTTTGTTCATTTTTGTCGCATAAAATATAATTGAAAGTATTATTTGATAAATCTAATATTTTAAAAATAAACTAAAAAAAATTAAATTAAAGGACCAAGGAGATTTCTACAATTTTTATCATTTCATATTTAGAATGATATTTCCAATGAGAATCCATCATTCTTAGTTTTTTTGTACATTTAGCATCATTGTATCATTTTCATTAATGTTAAATGTATTCTATATTTCTATATAACACTATAAATGTATTGGAACTTAAATTATGTACTTGGGGTTGTCCCATATTAACATATAAATAAATAAATAAATAAATAAATATGATTAATGACTTATGAATATTATTATTATATAATATAATCCGTTGATCTAGTTGATTATATAACTAATAAAATATTCAATAAAAAGAGCACCATCATTATTTTGTTAATTAACATTCATGTAAAATGAATTGGAGCTGCAATTTAATATGGCCCGTGTTAAATTAGAAACAATGTGCTAAAAAGTTATAGTTAAAAAATAATATTTTAAGATTTTATTATAAATTAAAGAGAAAAATAGCTAGAAAGACAAAATTTGGGAGAAGGTTGGAAGACAATTAAAGGTGCCAACTGTTCCTCAAGTTTTTCATAAAATTGTGCACATGGAGTACAAACTAGTATTCAAGGTTTCTGTAATTGTATCACAGATCAATAACACAAGGTAGGTAAACAAACCGAATACATCAGAAATATAACTAATTTAAATCTCAAAATATTAGGATAGAACTTTTGAATACCTTAATTATAATTTTTTAGTTTTAAATACAAATAGTTTTTGTTGATTGTTGGCAGTATATATTTTTTTATTAGGACAAATTAAAGAAAACATTTTTAGTAAATAGTTGAAATTGTAATTCAATTATTAAGTACAAAGCGCCCTTTAATGTATAATAATACAGAATGTAGTAGGATTTATAAGTACATAATATATGTTATTATTTATTTTGTTCACTTAATTGTTCTAATTTTAAAAATTGTATGTTTGATTAAAATGTAATTAAAATATTTAATGTCCAATATGAATATATCTATTAAAAACATTTTTATGATCTAGTGAAGAAAATACAGTGTACACTATATTATAGGCTGTCATATAGTATACACTCTAATGGCAAACGCGGTCTACCGGCTGTTATCATTTGCTGTAGGATGTGGCCTAAAAATTCTAGCTATGTATTGATTTTTATTTTGTTAACAATTAATAAATTTTGTTCACATTTTTATTATTATTATTTTAATATTTCTGATGCTTAGATTGAGGCTCAAGAAATATCTTTAATGATTACTGTACTATACTACTATACCAAAATAAAAAAAATATTATGATTATTGATTAACTTACTATTATAAAAAGGAATAACATTGTTATTTACAATTTTTAAGTAGTATAAAGTACATATAAAATTTAAATTGTACAGTTAAAACAATTAACTTTATGTGATGTGTTTATAGTTTATATATATATATAATTAATTTTCTGTAAAAGACATCATGTAAAGATAAACATTGGCAGTATGTACTTTTAAACTCCTCAATTCGTAGTTTTCTATTTAATCAAGTTATTTTAAAATAACATTACTGAATTACTCAACATATTTCTGACTAAAATAAAATTTGGCTTCATGGGAAATATAGTTGTTGAAAATTGTTTATAATACACAGTAAATATTATAAAGTATAGGTGCATGCTGTGTTCTAGGTTAGATGCAGAAAATATTTGTATCAGCAATACGGAAAAATCTCATAGAAAAATTCATAGGTGTAATATATCAATTTAAAAAAGAGATAATTTTAAAACACACCAATTAATACTAATAATGAATAATTCATACTTGACTGTAGTCATACAATAGATTATAAGATAGTCTTAGACATATTATTTTTAACTGTCAAACATGTATGATTATAAATTAAATTAATATTTATTGGTACTAAATATTGGGAACATATTGGTTGTTAATAATTTGGTATTGTTTTGATTTAATTTTTCACGTCAATATGAAAATTCTACAAGGTTTAACTAGTCTAAAACAATCTACCCATTTAAAAGTAAAGCCAGATTAGTTAGGTGCAGCAAAAGCATACCCTATTACACCCATGCGCACACCTATGTTTGAAGAAACTAAAATAATCTGTATTCTTCAACCTATATTAATTACAATGTATTATGAACAACTCAAATATATTTGTTTTAACAAAATAGATACTTGTTTATTGTATTGATTCAATAATCCCACAATATTAGTCAGATCTATTGGTACATATTATATATTAACCACTGTGTTTATGAGTGAAACTTAGCCATTATGCAATTACATTCACACATGTAAACCGGGGCCTCTTTCATAATAATAATAGACCAATTACGCAAGAAACCTAGTGTCTAATTTAACTGTTAATATCATGCTGAAACATGAAGTCTAACTCATTATCACAGGGGTCATAACAAACAAGTACCAGAAAAAAATTAATTTAAACTGAAAAGGCTTCATATATAAAATTAAAGACCCATAGATAAATAATATAATGTATTATATTTATAATTACAACAATATTAAAGTAATTTTAAATTTACCATTGCAATGCACTTTTTGTATAAGAACATAATAAGAACTTTTTAATTGTGGTTATATTGAACTTCATTACATTAAAAATAAGATTTAAAATAAATTAAAATTAAAATTTTATAAAATGTTTTCTTCAAGAAAAGGTATTTATTTCTTGGGTACTTTTTGGTTATTGTAATCTAGCTGCTGGTGGAAATTTAAAACACTTAGTTTATGTTCACAGTTTTAGTCTTTATTTACTAGTAATATTTATTTGTAATACACAGTAACACAGAATAACATATTATTGTGTTTTATTAATATTAATTAAGTGTCATTAGATGGCTTTTTACTCAATATTATCTGTCTTATACTGTTACATCACATATACTTATTATGTCTACTGATATAGATTGTATACTTCAACTCAAAAAAAAAAAAAAAATATTAATATTAACATATTGTTAAATATAATTTATAATAAATAAATTACTATTTTTTTAAATGATGAATACATTTAGAAAACGTATACAATTAAAAGTAGGTATGAATTTATTTATAAAGGAGACATTAATTTATCAATACAATATTTTTTGAGTAAATATAGTTAATGTTTTTTTTTTTTGATGGTTCAGAAATTTACCCATATAGGAATTGACTGAAAAGTTCTAGAGTGTCCTTTATTTTTAGTAAATTGCTTTAAGCTTTCAATATTTGTAGCTCTACTAATTGGACCTACAAAATTATACTAATGATTGACTTGCATATATCAAAATAAATAGATACTCGACAGATCAGAGTACGATAACAAATTCAAGATTTCTGACAGTGACCAATTGGTCTGTATTGGCCAGTGGAGTGAGATTACCTAAGTCCTAAAGTACCGTTTCTCGATTTCTAAAACCAAAAACGTGATTATAATTTTTATAATTATCTATGGGTCTCACAAAAAATTAAAGCCTGAAGCAATTTATATGGCACTTTTATGGGAAGACTTAATTAAATCTTAATTTATTTACCCTGTTAGAAATAAGGGATTATTGCACATAAAATTAATAACAAACCTAAACATTTAGCAGTGGTCACGCGGCATTCTCCAGATTTGAAATTTTGTTCTGGTTCATCTTCTGATGTCAGGTTTTGACTTATACTTATTGTAGGAAGTATATGTGTTTGTTCTGGAGGTAATATTGTTCCATAAAAAACCATTTCCCAATCAGTCATGGTAGCTAAAACCAAAAATGTAGAAGTGGATTTATTAAGCACGGTCTATAAAAGTGTTAGTTATACAAAAATCAAACAACTATAATTATCAAAATAACAAATATGAACTATACATTTTGCAACATAAGTGGCCAACTAAAAATTGGAAAACTTTAATATTATTTTCTACAACTATTAAATGTATAAATAATAATATGAAAAAATAGACATTGTAGCATAAGTAATGACATACTCAAAAAATAAATTGTGATTTACAATAAAAGGGAAATACAAGTAATCAAATTAATGAAATTTAAATTATGATCAGAGGCTTAATAGGCTTTAACTTTAAACAAAAATCTAAATACTTTACAGATTAACTATAATATTATTAAGCAAAAAGCATCAATTTGAAATAATTTTTTAATAATAAATACGACTATTCTTCTCATATGTATAAGAAGAACTTTCGTATAATTTATGAACTAATTAAAAAATAATTATAAATATGTTAGCAAATGTATTTTTCAACTTAAGAAAAAATGTGCAATAAAATTATACTTTTTATTATAAACTAAAATTATTCAACACAACCAAACTAATAAATTAATAATATTATATGACTACACAAATACAACTAATACCCTATGATGTGCTAAAAATATAATGGAATTTATTTTACCAAAATAAGCAAAATAATAAATGATACCTATTTTTTTTTATTCAAGTATAATTATAGCATGGCATGCAAAGAAAATGGTGATTTCCATGCTGACATTCTTGCCTGTAGTTGTAGGTGATATGTTTCTTTCAGGCGACAAATTTTTTTTTGTCTGCCTGCCATCCACATTTTGTAAACTGTAGAGTCTATGGCTGCTAGGATATGTTTGGATGTTGTCTGTTAGTGTGGGAGATAATTTGGATGCATTTTTAATAGGAAATAGAACAATATGAACATTTGGTTTATAGCTGGAAACACTTTGTTTTATGAGGGTACTAACTGGAGTGGTAGACTGTTTTTGCGATTTACTTTTTTTTGATTTTTTTTTTGTATTTTTGGAATTCCTTCGGGGAATTGGTTTGGGTGGCTGTTCCACTGGATAGATAGTAGGAGATAATGTCCTTGGGGAATATTTAGTACCATACAATATCAAACACCACTCGTGTAAAGAAGATCGACCTAAAGCACATCAATTTATAAGTGGCAATAGATTGTTAGTTAATTATACAACTTTGGTAAATGACACATTTAAAAACATTGTGTAGTAATATGTACATACTTTAAATGTATTATTATTTATGATTATTATGATTATAAATATCTAGTTAACCTCATCCACAATACTGGACATTCTGTTTTTTAAAAAAAGTTACAATAATACAGAGAATTTAATTAATAAATTTGATTTTTACCTAATAGTTTTCCTTCATTATGAATAGTCAATTGCCAAGTACCAAAAGGACGTTCTCCCCACATATGTACAGTCATAAATGGCCACACATGAAATCCAGCATGTGAATTATCATGAGTTCTTGGCGCAAGCAGTGTTGATCTTGTACCACTTGGAGAAGTTAAATCAATTTTGATATCACCCCGTCGACTAGCTGTTAATGATATTTTAGCTTGAACATGTTCTAAAAAATTTACACTATTGCATTCTTTTACTAAAAGTTGTATTGTGACTGTGCTACGTGCAGGTACTGGTCTGTAATATAATTTAAACATTAAACAATTTTAAGTAAATAATTTACTAAGCAAAGATAAAAATGTATTTATTCGGACATACTTTTCAAAAACTTGAGCAGTAACATTGCAAATATGTTGAGCTGGAACAGTTTTCCATTTACGAGCTAATCTTACCATCGTAGTAGCATCCATTAAACCATAGCCAAAAGAATGACTCACTGAAATAAATAAATAATAAAATAAAAATATGAAAGTAAGATTAATCAATTTTAGCAATTTATAGCCTTTATTTATTTATTACTCCTAGTCTGCTTGAATCTACACATTTTTATAATTTTTTTTTCCTATTATTATATAATAATCACTTATTATAAAATGTCTATTTTTTTTTAAATATTATTAAAAATGTTTATAACCAAGTAACAGTTAATGATTTAATTCTGTTATGTAAAAATACCTTTTCGTCCAACACCATTTATAATCCAATCAGAAGCTAATAAATGAGTTGGCCTAGCTGTTAACACTACAATGTGCTGCATATCTCTCCAAGTTAGTTTATTATTAGCTTCTAATGTTAAAGCTACTATCCCAGCTGCTAGTGGGGCGGATGCAGATGTACCAGTATGATTACTAGTACATTCATGATGAAGATCTGTTGTAATGATCTATAATTTTAAAAAATATTCAATAAATAATTTTAAGTTGCATTATAATGAATTTTTTATTACCTGGCTTTCATAATTACTTCCACTACTATACGTTGTTGCTAAAGTTGAACTACAAGCTTCAGAATACCAAGGGACATGACCATTTTGTGTCGCACTACTGATACTTAATGTCCAAATAGCATTTGTATATCCATCACAGTTACAATTATCATGTTCACGGCCACCATTACCAGATGCCCATATAAATATTGATCCTTTACCACCACGGCCTTTTGATATACCCTCAAGAAAGGCTCGAGTGGCTAATTCACCTGGTCCATCTACAGTTTTACCATCATCGTCTGGACCCCATGATGCACTATAGATATGAATATGCTGAGGATTTAAACTTAGAGATCGAGCTTCAACTGCATCTGTCACATCCCCATCTAACATTCGAACCCCACCTATACTCGCACCAAATGCAACACCAACTGAACACAGAGAATTGTTGGCAGTTGCTGCCACTTCTCCTGCACATCTAGTACCATGGCGGTTTGTATCCATTTGATCATATCTAGGCATTGGGTCTTCGTCTCTATTGTTCATATCATAACTAGCTGAGGGATCCTACCAATCATACATTTAATTATAGTTAATAATATAAAATTAACCGGGAACTGTCATTTTAAACACTTACATAATTTTTTATTAAATCTGGATGGTCTTTTTCTAAGCCATCATCTAATATTGTTACAACAGATCCTTTTCCTGTAATCCCTTCTTCCCAAGCACCTTGAACATTCATATCCATATCCTTACCACGGTTCTAAATAATATTAAATTTTAGAAGGTTATTCATATTATAATGGTATAAATGTATCAAAACTGATAAGATTATTAATTTAAGTTATAACTTATAATTAACATTGAAAAAGTAGATACAGGAAATGAATACCATTCACGTATACTATGCCACAAGGTCATTACATACAATTTTGCATTAGGCAAGGTAAAAAATAAATAACAATGTATAAAATGTTTGTATATAATAATACTATTAATAACCAATGCTTCGGTTTATATAGATTATAAAGTATTCAAATTATTGAATAGTATGTTATGAGCTTATCATAAATAATAAATAAAACATTTCAAATTATAAACTAAAAAAATATTCTACTATATACTACTTACCAAATACCACATTTTTGGCCATTTTGGATCATTTAATCCCCCTTTAATTGCAAATCTTTTTGAACTCCTGCTATCTCGAACATAAGTTAAGTAGTCTCTTTTTGATCGACTTAAAATTGTTTGTTGTTTTGCCCATTTCACCTGAAAAAATAATAATAAACAATTGATTATTTTCTACGTGACATATTTAATGATTTGGCATTTTTCTTTAAATGTTTGTTTAGAGAATGAAAAAGAGATTATTTTATTTATTTTAAAAGAAGTTATAATACAAAGCATATGTATATATATGTATAAAAGCACATACATTTTTTTTCATTTATGGGCTAGACCACAAATAGTAACACTCAACAGTCAACATGAATTCAATACCACTTTTGTTTTTAAATTGTGTTGTAGCAGTACTGTCATTTAACCAGGTATAGTAAATTAGTAACATTGTTGTTGATATAATACTATTGGTAGCATATTCATTTAAATACTTTTTTTTGTGTTAAAATATAATTTCCAAAATAATGTATAAGTATGTAAATATTTATGAGAGATCTAATAATTATGTACCTATTATAAATTATTTCTTAAATATTAGATACGTTTAAATATATTCTACATGGACTACATGTCTAATCAAATTAAATACGAATTAGGATAATATAGTAAATATTTTAGTATATTAGTATATTTAATATATAAAATAATTTATTGACCTAAAATTATTATGTTGTTTTAGTACAGATTTAAAAATTGTACTCTACTAATTCAGCTATATTTATTAATTTGCCTAAGGCTTGTTTGAAGATAAGTTTACTTTTTTTCATATTGAACCACAAAAGAATTATTAAAAAAGTCTAAAATTTGAATTTGTAAACAGTTTGCTTTGAAAGTTCTAACAGATATCTGTCTAGTTATCTATGTTTAATTAATTTTTATTACATAAAAATACAATTTTAAAATTTAAAAAAAATGTGTAATATTTTAAAATTTTAATGTGAAATAAATGAACTTATACATATATTTTTTAGTTTGCTATTGATACTGAACAATGGAAATCCACCAATATTGGGGCAGAACAATCATATTATAATCAAGTATATCAACAATACTTAAATTATTATAATTATTTATATCAGCAAAATAGTATTTTAAATAATCAAAACAATAATGTGAACACCAATCCAATTCCAACAAATATTACAAATACTATTCCAATAAATGTATTCAAAATGGAAAATAGATCAACACACGAAGAACAGCCAACTGTTACACCAACATTTCCACGAAAAAACAAAATATTGCTACCTCATAAACCTAATATAGATCCAAAGAAACCATTAAAAACAAAATTAAGAACTATTTTATATAGAACTCAAAATAAAAATAAATGACATTCATCATATTTTAGTAAAAATATAAATAGCATTTAAATAATAAATTAATGTACTTACATTTTGTTCTGATGTTAGTTTTTTATGATGTTCAAGCCCTGGGTTAACTGATCGCTTCGATACATGATTGTGTTCTAGATGATAATAGTCTGGAAAAATCTGAAATAATTTTTTTACGCATATATAGTTTTTTTATATTAAACAATCTGTACAAATATTATAGGTACAATAAAAATATTTTATAATTACACTTGAAAAAGAGTATGAGAGGAAAAAGACTAGACTCATTAATCCACTCCACACAATAGATGGTCTATATTTTTTTACTTGGATGGAGAAGAAATATATTAAAGATTTCTACATCAATAATAAATATTAGTTAAATATATTTTATGAGACGAGACAGTTGAAATTAATGGAGTTGAGCAGAGAAGAGCATTTACGTGGCATTATAAGTAATTACCTATGTGTGTTTAACTTTAACAGTTGGAATTTTAAGATTACTATTATTGTCACTATTCGTAATGTTTTATTGGAGACATATAATAGAACTTTTAATGTCATTCTTAGAATTTTTGATTGCAATTATTAAAATAATCCTATAATTGAATTCCATAAGACTGGATAGGTTTCATAAACAGTTGGTAAATATTGATTTTGTAATCGGTGTTCAGTTTTATGTTTTTTTGAAGAGGTGGTTTAATATTAAATATATTTTATTTTAGTAGAAATATTGGTATTATATTTAAATTTATATTATAAACTTGTTAAAATGTTGGTATATATTTAATAAAATATAAAAAATATATTTCATATCATTTGGAATGAAAGTTTCACAACTTCAAATTTCAATACAATTGGTAAAGTAATAATAATACAAAATATTCTGTATATACATAGAGTTATTATGTTGAGCGGTTATATAAACCAAGCATGCTCAACACATTTTTTTCTTCAAAGATGCAGTTGTTCAAAATCTGATTTTTTAATATAGGTAATTGAAGACCACATTTTCAAATTCTTGAGATTTCTTGTACTATTTAAGAAGTATCCTGTGGAGATACTAACTTCTATTTTTCAAACAATTACATTTTCTACTGTAAATTATTAAGTAGACGTACCATATCAAAATTAGAACTAATAGTTTTTGAGTTATAAATCTTTGTAAACTAAGGATACTAGGTCCATGATAATGGTGGGACTATGGAGATTTTATAATTTTAGTAGTTAATATTAACCTATCAACATTTATAATTTGTAAAAATGGCCCAAGTATAATAAATACAATATTATATCTATATTTTTTTTCTAAAATCATTTTAAGGACTATTATACTTAATATTAACATTTTAATAACAGAGAAACTACTTTTTCAAAAAAGAATATCTATTAAATAATTCACAGTAACCCCCCAAAAATGGGGTTCTCATTTGAAAAACAAAAGTTTCATGAAAATTTTAATATATGGTTTTAAGTATATTAAAAAATATAATATAAAATTAAAAAATACCAAAAATCAGTATTTTAATTAATTTGTTACTAAAGGAAAAAAATTTGGTGAGCATGCTTAGTAAATCACCCGATATAGTATTGAATAGTATGTTCATAAATTAGTCAATTATTTTAGCCACCTAATTTACATAACATGAAAAATGTATAAGTGCTTAATAAAACCTGAATTTAATAGGTGGCAACCAACTACATGTAAATAGTTAAGTTGGTCAAGTTCTAAAAATTAATTAAAGGCTATTGATTATATATAGGTCATACCGTCATAGTCTAAAGAGTAAAGGTGGACAATAGATTTGGATTGGGTTTATTTGATGATCTTGCTATAAATTAAATAATGATAATACTTATATTACAATATTAATTTAAAACTACATTTCATACATGTTAGAATGAGTAAGGAACATTTAAACAAAGTAGAGTAAATTATGTTTAAGCAATATACGGTAAACAAAGTCATCCACAATGTATACAATGGAACTAAATTATTATATTTTAAAACGGATTTCATCATAATGTAATCTAAAATATGAGTTTTATTTTAATACTGATTAATTAAACTGTTATATCCAACCATTGTAGGTATACCCAAAGGACTACAAATGCACATAATATAAAAGACAGAAACAAAATAAACAATATTAATACTTTATTTAAAATACTTGCATTCGTTCAACTAACAACAACTTACTGACCACAAAATTTCATTTGACTTTTTATTTTTCCTTACATTAATAGCTTAACCTAGTTATTTATGCTAACTAAGAAGTAGTAAGAACTATTTCAAGCCTAATAATATTCATACTAAGTACTTTTAAGTTTTTTTTTCAATTCTAAATGTTGTAATAGGTAAATTACAATTTACAACAAGTCTATTTTTCTTAACTAGTTTTAAATTCTTATAATGTTTATATATTTAATATTACAACAGAGCAATTTCTTAATTCAGTTTAAAACTTTGAATCAATAGACAGTTTTATAGGTACTTAATGTACAAATTCTGTAAAATGTTTTCTCGGGAGAGTTGGGTGTTGATTGATTAAATAAAATAAAATTATTTACCTCCCCTAGCAAAACGAATCCATGTTTTTCTGTTACTCTTTTGGCTATTTCTAATCCACCTTCGATGTGAGCCGCCCACTGAGAAGAATAGTCTTGAGCTGAAATCCATTGTAGTGAGACTATCCACAATAGAAATGAAACCGTGCAGGCAGCCATGACACTTGCCCAACACCGGCCAATTGTGGGAAGACTCAGTTCTCAACATCAGTTGTATGACTGGCAAAACGAACGACGATGATTATTGTCATATTGATCGGTTATGTACGATACACTGTTCAGCACTAAACCAACAAAAAAACAATACATTCTCATCACTAAACCTGTCCCGAAGACACTATACGATTATGTCTCCCATTTAAAGACGGTGAATCGGGAAGGTTCGTAACATACTCTCCGACCGATCATAGAAGTCATGACAAAAGTGACGATCGTGGCTGATAGGGGGTAGTAGTTAACCGTGAAATATTTACAAAAAAAAACCAAATAACAACAGAAACAATAGAGACTTACAAGCACGTCACAATCGACTCTCGGACGACGTTGGGCCCGACGGCGCAGACTGCATGGTGTGCTAGCGGACGTCAGCACTCGGCGAGCGTGACCGACGTAAAACGTTTGTCGGCGGCGATGTCGTCCGGTCGTCGGCAGGACAGTCGTGGACGCGAGTTTCGGAATAATTCACTGTTCAGACCCGCCGCCGATAACTGACAGTGTGACGCTACAAAAATAGTATGTCGTCGCTCGTCCGCCAGCCAGGTGAATGAAATCGTAGCGACTCGGCGAGCTTGCTGCCTGCTTGTTCGTTGCCCAAAAACGCTATCAGTGCGCTACTGCCTACAACTACTGGGATTCGGTAATTGGTGTGTGCGTGTGCGCATGATATAAATAACACGTTCATACGGAAAGTGGCTGATAACTGATGAGCTACCGTTTGTAGATAACGGACGATAAAGGACGGGTATGTAGTAACCGCGGGGACCAACATGATAATAATACATTGTATTTGACATTTGTATACCTTATATTGTACCTTATTTGGTTGTTACTTATTATACAGAGTGATCCATTTGAGTATCGACACGCGTTGTTTTTCGAAAACAATAAACTAACACTTTAAATACTATCATTTTTTAAATGAAATCAAAAATGTAGCCATTCGATTTTTGGAAGATCAATTTTGTTACAAAAAGTTTATCTCAGCATGACTTGCGTCTTTCGTTTTAAAAACGGGGGAAGTCGGTCTGCCGTATAGCAAGTTTTGAGAGTACATGGAAGCCGGAAGGTATGTCTATGCTCTATTTAGGTACGTGCTACCTCGTTCAGAGGTGATATTATTATGGCTTGAACTTTTAATAGTCAATAGGGGTGGGGGGGGAGCATAAAGTTTTAACTAGACCAGTGGCGTAATTATGGAGGAGGGAGGATTTGGGTGTCGTATCCCCCACGTGACTTTTTTTAAAACTGGTAAACCGTATTTAAGTACTTACTTATGACAGGTATTAGGTACTATAGTTTATTTTATAGAAATAATACATAAACATTAAAAACAAAAGTTCAAAAAAACCTGACTCGGTTGGGTAATGGAATTGAATGGGTTTTAAAATTTGCAATTGAATGCTGTTTCCTGACACTTTTTTCCTAGGTTTTTATTGTTTCCCTAAACATTTAAACTTAAAACATATACCTATTGGCTATTGCTTATTTAAATTTAAATATAACTTATTACCTATAAGTTATAACAATTATATTTAACTATTTAAGAAAATTATAAAGACATATAAAAATTGTTGGTGTACCTACTACTTACAAAAACTTATCTATATAATATTATACAGTTAATTTGTTTATTACCACTCACCAGTAAAGTGAGTTGTTTTATTATTACTACTTAATTTGTATTGTTTATTGTTATGACTGTTATGGGTTTATAATTAATTATAATTAAGAAATGTAAAATGATAATATTTAATTTTTTTGCTTACATATTTTTGTTTTTTATTATTACAAAAAGTAATAAAAATAAATAGGTATGCAGTTTAAAATTAATTTTTTTGTTTGTTGGGTTTTTTTGCTGGGTTATTTTACTGGGCTCAACCCATTAAACCTAGTGGATTTTATTGGGTTGGACCCAGTACTTTGAACCCTGATAAAAACCCTACTTTCCGTTATGCTAGCTGTACAATAACTATAAGATACATAAATAATATTACTTATCCGACGTCTTATCGTAATAAATGCTATAATCAGTAATCATTATTGCACAAATATATTGAAAATTGAAATACGCATAGCAATACAATTTAGCTCCCAATCGATTTAAGAAATTTTTTCGGAAACCTATGTATTTCACCGATTGAAGATCAATCTAGCCTCCACAGGTTAGGTTGATATTAATTATTATTTATTGTCAAAAACCCTTATTTTTTTTAAAGTTTTTGAGTCTCCTTTCTTTTATTTTTCCAATTTTGAGCACTGTTCACGACTCTACATAACTTAATTAAAAGTATATTATTATGTTTATGATGCATTTGTACATGCCTTAAATTATACAAATCACAATGCTTGTACTTTGAGATGCTTATGATATAAGCCAACACTTTTTTTTTGTGGTGGGGGTAAATGTTTTAATCCCCCGCACAAACAAGACCAAACTGGACCAGACCATATTGGCGTAATATCCAAATACATAACCTTAAGCCTTATCCAACTGAAAAAAACATAAAATGATAATTTTTCATATGTGCTAAGCAATAATATGTTTATTATATATACTTTTATCATAAACATAAGCCATTTATAATATTTAATAAACATAATGTTCATATATTTAAAACTAATAACAACAGCAGTCAGCATAAATAAAATAAAGCAAAATACCTAAACAAATTATTATAACAATTTTACTATTTTGGAAAACACCAATAAACAATACAGACTAACCCACGCGGCTTCAATATTATTATGTTCTTTATATACACGTGCAATGACCTTTTCGGGTATTATAAAAATAAAAAAATGTATTATTTTTCGAGAGTTAATGAGCCTGGGAAACCCGCAACTCGTAAGTACCTATAACTTCATTTTAGGAAGCAAAAGAAATTAAAATATAATTATATAGTATCCAGTATAACTATATAGTACCTACTAGCCAGCAGGCTAATTAATTTTAAGAAGCAAAAAATAATTTCAAATAAAATTATATATAGGTAGGTACTATACCAATTACCAACGGTCGTCAACTGGTGGTCCACGGTGAAAATTTGGCGGTCCACAGAAAAATTTGAACATTATTTGTAATGTTGTGAGTTTATAATCGTAATATTCAAAAGTAGTGTATGATGTCACTGTATGTAGATTCAGTTTACAACAAATAAGATATTGCCATTTATGTCGCGTGTTATAAAATAAATAGACCTAATTTCCAACGACGGTGGGTTATTATTGTCATTGCAGGTACGCAACTGTCGTTATCGCGCTCAGTAAAATGTACGTAAATAATATTTTAAGGTTTAAATATAAACCTCTTATTAATGGGTAGCCTTGAATACGCTGATAATCACTAATGATTCGAATCCAGTATTCATTTTAACTTTTATTATTATTGAAATATCTGGTCGTCCGCTGATCGTGTAGGCATTGTCGTAATCGTAATATCGTGTTAATAATGTGCACCATTCTTTCTTTATTTTTAGATTCTGAGTGGAACGATGAATGTATTGATATTACAATGATGTGTGTTTTTATATATTTTTTTTTATTCTTTTTTGTGTCTGTGCACACCATAAGTAGTCGAAATAATGCTTCGATTTTCAACTTCAGTATCTTTTTCGATTGGAAAGTGAATATCGTTGGTGCATTGGGAGTTCAAAATTTAAAATTCCCAGTAATTTTCAAAAGCGCCAAGAAAAACAAAAGAATAATTAAGGAAAAACGGAATTTTTTACGCAAAATCGATTGATTTTTCACAAAATTGAATTTGGTTTTTGTTGTAACTTTAAAACAAATGACCGTAGATACATGAAATTTTCAATGGTTGTTTATATTTTCATTTTCTATACACCATAACATTTTCCAAATATTTTGACTTATTTTGAGCTGTTTACGGATATTGTCAATTTCCATTTTTTTAGTTTTTTTTTCTATAAATATCAATATAATTTTATCTGTTGAGTAAAAAAGCTTGAACATTGAATAAAAGGCTCCTAGGTTATTGTTTCAAAGGTAGATGAAAAAAATTAAAAATCCTTCTTCACAGTTTTTATTTATAAGCATTTAAAGTTAAAATCTTGGCAAAATACGGAAAAATCACGAAAATTAGCAAATTATTTTGAATTGATAATTCATATAAATTTTTTCTTTAAATCTAAGGTTTGAAAATGTAATACAAGATTATCCATAAGTTTGTCTACCTTTATCAAAAAAAAAAATGTCTACAAGAAAGTCAAATTAAATTTTTATGAGCGTTTGAAATTTATATTTTTACAACATTTGATATTCCCTCGATTTCTCATGTAACAATTTTCTTATTTTGTTCTAATTAAAAAACGTATGACTGTAAATACTTAAAAATTTCACTGAATGTTTATATTAGCATTTTCTATACACGATAAAATTTTGAAAATAATTTGACTCTTTTTGAGCTGTTTACGGACATTGTCAGTTTTCAATTTTTTTAGTTTTTTTTTTCTACAAATATCAATAAAATTTTATTTGTTGGGAAATAAAGCGTGAAAATTTAATACAAGGCTCCTGATATATTTTTAAAATAGCAGTTGAAAAATATTAAAAATACATAGGCACAATTTTATTTTTAAGCATTTCAAGTTCAAATTTAGGCAAAATTCATCAAATTTAAAATTTAATAATTATTTTGTAGTTAAACATTTATAAAATGTTCAACTTTTATAGCTAAGGATTGAAAATTCAAAACAAGGCTCTACGTAAATAGGTTATATATAAATTACTTTATTCACAATAATATCATCAAATATACTTAGTAACATCATAGTCTGACTGACCGTTTTCGCTCAGAATCGTTTTTCTTATACAATGATATTATATCATTGAATTCAAATTTAACACCATCCATTACAATGACCCACTTGTAACCTACTGTACAGCAGAGTGACATCCACTTCCCCACCTTTTTTTAGACGAATTTGAAAGATATAAGTGGTCCGTAGAATTTAGAGTTATGGATTTAGTGGTCCGCGAGGTCCAAAAGGTTGGCGACCGCTGTACTATACTATAGTAATATAGTAAATGTTAGGACTTAGAGATTGCTGTTTAATACTTTAATAGTTTAATCTGATATTTAAACCTAATAAATTATTAGATAAATATAACTAGTTCATTTATTAACTAGTTTATTCAATATATAAATAATGCATTATACAAATAAATAATTCATTTTGTAAACAATCTATTGCTCTAAATAAAAATAAAAATAATTATATGATAAATAAGTTTTTCAAATCCACGCTAAAACTTAACATTATTATTAAAAAGATTTCTCATTAATTTACAACTTATTTCCACAAAATATATGAAGGCGACATAATATGTTATATCATATATTATAACCACTAAAGAATGACATATACAAATATCTAAAACTTAATAACTAGTAACTAGTAAGCATTGTTAATTATAGTGAGTGATAAAAGGTTACAATAATGACAATGGGTAAATTATGGTGTATATTTTGTATAGTAATTACTAATTAGTAAAAGTGATAAGTTAAGGCTGTTGAGCAGAAAAATTAAAATATTGGTAGTTTGCATTGAACACTAATGTCTATATGTACATTAATAAAAATAGTTATTGTAAGAGAAATAAAATCACTTGAAGTCCTAGAATAACTTCTTAAAATTTCCCTCTAAACCTATTAGCATGAATTTGCACGACCCTTTTTCACGAGTTATTTATAAAAAAACCACGAGGGGAACGTTACCCCAGCCCCCCCCCCACAAGTGAAAATATAATCACTTATTTATGAATTTTTTTTTCTCAACATTAGCACGCCTTAGCATGCATTTACACGACTGTCACCAAAGCCGAAATTTTACGATTTTCACGGAAAAACTCGTTTTTCACTTTCACGCATTACCCCAGCCCCCCACAAACAGGATATAATCGGTTTTTACCCTATGTCCCTATATACGAGCTTTGAAAATAAAGTATCTATCATAATATCACCAGATATATAAGCAGTAAATTATATATTCTAGAAAAAATCACAATATAACTATGTTGTGTAGTTATTGCATAATCATTTATTTGGCAGTACCTATGCATCATACTGCGTATTCATGTATGAATCTTGTAACCTTATCTGACCTTATATTACACCTATCTGACTAACAGTAAGCAAACAAGCAGTATCTACATGTTTATACATTTATAATTGAATGACAATATTTTAAATTCCATAACTACATTTTATAATTCCATAGAGACAGAAAGTATACATAATTCAATGAGTTGTTCCTAACTATGATTAGGCAGAATTTGATATCATTACGTGATCGTTATCACTTATATTCACGAATTAAGATATTCATATATAAGTATATCTTAATTCACGCTTATATTAAAAAATAAGTGTATGATTGATACCATGCAAGGTTTATAGATAAACCTTGGATACCATGAATTGAAATACACTTATTTATCAATATATTTTAATTCTTGGTTGATACTGCCTGTTTAAGTAATTGTAATGATTTCTGAGGTAAATAACTACAAAAAATGATCGAAGCAATAATGAATAATATTGTAAAAAAGCAAAAAAGTTAAAACATAAGAAAAACCCATTTTCCCAACATTTGTATTTTTGTAGATACTGCGTTTCACTATAGAAGGGCAGTAATGCAGTATGGTATTGGCAAAAATCACTCAATTACAATTTAAAATGACGATTAATGTCTTTGGCTAACACCAATTCGTATTTAGCATTTTAGCCTCTACAGTATAACATAATTTTTCTTTATAGGAGTGAATGAGATGTTTACAAATTGTTGATGTAATGTATTTGTCACTATATACAAAAATCTACGAAGTTAAAGTAAAATTAATTAAACCACATAAAACATTTATCTCATACAGATAAGGATTTTTCCAATGGTCGTTAAAAAAATTCATACCTTGTTCTTTTTTAATAATTTCTCAAAGTTTTAAGGGTAAAAAATAAAATCTCAGAACTGGTTTTTACCAATACGGTTAGGTACGTTTAAATAAAATAAAAAATAGGTATCCATACACTTGAGTTATTCGGCTATAAAACATGCGAGACATTTTTAAAAGATGTCTATGTGTCAGTCTTATAATATAGATACTTTTTAAAAGAATTCAAGTACAGAATAGATACAGATACATATTTTAAAAAGTAGGTAAATATTTAAGATACGTATTTGAATACTCAGTAAAAAAAATATTTGAATACCAGAACCGATTTCATGTTTTTCGTTTAATATATGGAGCATTTACCATAATATAATGTTTAATTAAATATGCTATAAAATACTCCTCTGTATTCTTTGTGGAAGTATTTGAATTTTCAGTTAAGGTTAATTCAAAGTAAAAAATAAATTACCTATTACCTAATATTCTCATAATTTTTTTTATTTTACGTGGTTAAAATTAAAATAAAAATCTACAAATTAACAAGAAAAAGAAAATTAGAATTTGGTTTTAAATAAGTACAAAAGCTTTGAAAAAATATTTAAAATACTTTGTCGAGTATTTTTTTTAAAGTATTTCAAAATGTACAAATTTGAGACTTGAGTAGGTACTTAAAAAGTATATGAATACTTTTACAGATGTACTCAAATATTCTTACTCAAGTAGGTACAGTACAAGATTGTTATGGATCCATTTTACTTATGAACCCAGAACAGTTTCGGAAAAACTATACAAACCCTTGCATAGTTATTAGCTGGTGAAAGTTTAAAAAATGTTTACAAATGTAAATTTTCTGTTTCAAAAAGTGACATTAATCTAAAATGTTGTATTGATATAATTTAAATGTTAAATCACTTAGGTACTTGCTACTTAGATGCAACTAGGGTTAAAATTTTGGGGGGTTGCAGCCCACCTAACAAAACTATTTATTTAAAATAATCCATAGGGAGCTTATAACTAAATCAATAAGGGATATTTTTGGAGGGCCTCAATCTTAGTGGCTTAGCCCCCCCCCCCCAAGTTGCACCAATGCTTAAGTACCTACTCACTTACAATAATTAAACCACTTACAAAATAAACATTACTGATATTTTGAGGAGTGGGGACATATGGTATATAAGTTTTAGAAGGGGCTAGAAATGTAAATGGGCTATTTAATAGCTAATGACTATAGGATTACTACAAAAGAGCAATAAATAATAAACGCTAAATAATATAATTTAAGACTTTTTATAGACATACATCATTAATATGGTTTTAATAAGTAAATTACAGCACTATATAGTGAATCATTATTAAAAACTCAAATAATGTTTAATATAATCACAATATGATTACATTAATATTGTATAATAACGATATCTCTACGTTTTATATAATTAATCTTACAGTGCCATAATATCATACAGTACAATATAATAGGTATAATAAGTAAATTAATGATTTTGAAAAAAGAATGAGAACAATAATTATTATGTATGATATATTATATTATAATTTATATGTAACGAAAAACAATAGCTTAATCTATAACTAAAAAAAAATACTGTTACAATTTATATGATAATATAATTGATAAATGATAATACAATATTTTATTTGTGCGATATACCCCTATTCGCTTTGGTTCCTTCATTCTTACCCGTGATCTTCACTAGATATATTGATATTTTCCATCAAAGATACAATAAATTGCAAAATGGTATAGTCACTTAGACTCATTTATAAACTCATCGGGGGATACTGGGATAGGTCATGTTAACTTTGTAATCCAAATGGTTTTTTTTTTTAGAAAATTCGTAACTCTTAGAAGAGAGACGTAAAGAGTGTTTAGTATGTACATTATTTGGGAAAGCAAAGCGAAGGCAGTTCTCCAACGGGTCAACGGTTTCACGATAGCAAAAAAAAAGTATGTACAATATTATTTTCAACTTTTAATTTTTAATTTTTAACTTTTATGCTGGGTTGCATAGGTAAACAATTTATTAAATTTAATAGTTCACTAAAAATTTAATGGATCAATCACGGGCCACTAAATCTTGTTTAAGGGACCATTAGCTCACTATTGATTCATTAAATGTTTTGTGCAATCCGGCATTAGAATATTAAATATTTACTAAAATATTATGAAATGTATATACTGGCCTATTATTTTATACGATTTATTAAATTACTTGTATTTACTATACTTTTAACTTTTATAACAAATAACTTAATTCCGTTAACTCCAAATCTAAAATACAGAAGCTAAAACTGTATTTAAAACTTGAAAATAATCAAATCATTTGTGCTTATTACATTCGTAAATATAACTTGTGACATACCTAAAGTTTCGTACTTCGAATCAATTTAATGGATTAAAATGGGAGTAAAATCGTGAGATTCAAAACACTCCAATGTGTGCCTACGCTGTGTAGTGAATATATAAAATAGTATATACAATATCGCAACACTATCCATTTAAACTTTCATGTATTTTATACATGATTATCTTTGACATATATTTCGTAGTATTAAAATTAAATCAGATATTCGTGCACATATTGTGTTATTGTTCAAGAAGAAGAAAATAATATAAAGTAACAAAAAAAAGTTTATAGGTAATAGTGATGATAAATATATTACCATAGTATCATTTAGGTACCTACTATGACATGCATTTATAATAATGTAGATACTAGGTAGAGGTAGGTAAGTACATAATATTATACTATATACATATTATGTAGGTAGTAGTTACTAGTTATATTATGGAAGTAATAACGATGATACAACACAGTGCTTGTTAGGTTATATTACAAATGTACCAGGTACATATTGTAGTAGGTAGGTTTATAAATGTTATAATATAATTATAATATAATAATATAATATAATATAATATAATATAATATAATATATACGCAAATTACTGTAAAAACAAGGTTAACGTTTATTCATAATATTGGGATTTGATTCGGTAGAAATAAAATGAATAGGTCCAACTTAATAATTATTTGCGTATAACACACTATATATTAATATGGTCAGAAAATTGAAAAGGGTTTAGCTATATAATATAGCACGATCATTGGTCACTGATCAACGTGTATCTCAACCGCAGACTGCGATATTAGCCGAATTTCTGATATTACTGCAGGTCGCGAAAATATTATAGTAATTATATAATGTAATAATATCGTGACATAAATCTAAGGTCTGGTTGTCCACGACTTAATGCTTTGTATCGAAATTCAAAAACGATTTGTACGCTGTACAACTTTGGTAATCGTATATAGATATATATATGAGTCATCAAGAATCTACATAGGTACATTGTGTTTTTATTTTCTGCAAATTTTATGACATTTTTTCATATTTCGGATGTAATTTATTTATATGTACGCCTACCGACAAATTTCTATTTTTATACGACTCGTACCTACCTACCTATATATAGTATACTATGTGGTTATTAAACTTCAACATTTCAATACTATTATAATGGCCCATAGTTAAATTCATTATTTTATTTGAGTATATTTTTAGGTAGCCAGTAAACGCTTGCATAGTAGGTACTTTAACTATTATTACCTATGTAAATGTAGTAATACATAAATATTGTGGACGGTGAGCTAACAATAATGCTGAATGTTCTACGTATATTTTTCATTATCAACATTGTGTAAATGGCCAACATATTATTTCTCAATAGTATCTTAAATTAACAGTGTTGAACTTTTGATTGATATAATTTCAATATTCTTTACAACATAATATTTAAAACTTAAATGATTTTTTTTTTAATTTAAACAGGTTATTTTGTTTTCAACCAATATATTTGGGCCCCGAATCAAAATTTTTTATAAACACATGTGCTATATGTATAATGATGCATCTACTAAAATATTGATTCGACAGTAGTTTTCATAAAACATGATACGTACCTATAATATTATACAATATTGTACATTTTAATAATATTACGCACACGCACCCACGTCTTCGCATCAAACACTATTCCGAATATTATGTCGAATTATTTCCGATGGACATGTGGCCGTGTGCAACGATATTATAAGCTTGGTCAAGCGGCGGGGACATCGTGCGTAGGTCTGGTGTACGGCCGGTAGGTGGCGGGTGTGGGTGTTGGTTAATACATGAATACACAAAAATACAATAGTAATAATAATAATGATAATATAATAATACATAAAATAATATGCTGTCGCGTCCCTCCCTCCTCCCTTCCAGTCCATCATCGCGCAGCCGCCCATGTCCGTCCGCTCATCGGGTGACGCGGCCGTGGCCGGATGATAGTAGTCGCGTAGTCCTGTCGTGTTCGCCCGCGTCGCTGTCCACCATTGACGCTCTAGACGGGCAGCGGGACGGGGTCCCACGTGAGGTTCTGCAGGTACGTCGTGTCGCTGATGTCGTTGTCGCGTTTGTCGAACAGCGCGGTCGCGCTGCCGTTGCGCGGCCGCCGGCGCCGCCGCCGGGCGAACGACCGCGTGTAGATCTTCAGCACCTGACAGTTGCACGTGACGGCCAGTGCGACCAGTATGCCCTGCAGCGAGTGGCCCACGTTGTACGCGATCCACGCCACCGGGTCGGATGCCGGCGACCCGTTCCTGGCCACGTAACCGAACACGTTCACCGCGAACAGCAGCGTCGCGATCTTCACGTACAGGTGCAGCTGCAGCGTGCGCTTCCGGTGCATCTTCAGCCGGGTCTTCTTGTCCACTTGCAGCCCGACCGTGGCCCGCGCGGTCAGCCAGCTGCGGATCAGCGAGTCGACGATGGCCGCGAAACAGCACAGCGCCGGTACGGCGAACGTCACGTTGTAGATGGTCTTCTCGAAAAACCTGCAACACGCGTGTTCGCGGCGGTGTTATATTATTATTGTTATTAAATCGTCGGATCGTTGTTGTGTCGAGACGTGCCTATCGTGTAGGCAGGCAACAACACGTCGACAGCGCCTGCAGCCTGACGTTTGCAAACCATTTACAATTGGACGATAAACCGAACAGAAACTAATAAAAAATTGTATAACCGCGCCTGGTACATATGGTATATTTTATTAGGTATATTTTCTACGACCTACGTACTATACACATGTACTATACACGTACTATGCACTACACATTATAATATGTAGGTTACCTACTACCTGTACAGTGGAGTATGTCCAGAGAGTGCCATCCTAATATTTTGTCCGTCGCAAATTAATCCATCTAAATGCCGTTTTTCCAACGCAGTAATGATATGTCATGAGACATTAATGTCATTGAATTAAAATTTATATTAAGACTACTGTTGAAATTTGAAAAGACAGCGTTCAAATCTATTGATTTTCAACGATGTTTCGTATACATATACGATTTACTTGTGGTGATATGGAACTTTTGGGACAGTGCGCTTTATATTATCATATTTTATTATCTGCGATATATAAATAATATGTCATTCGAATAAAGATATTAGGTGTTCACGATGCATGGATATTTCTTATAAAGTGGATGTCCACTTCGTGAGAAGAACAAACGAGATAGTACTGATTACGACAATTATTAATGTATATTATTATCTATTGTTATTACTTATTTGTTATTTTGTTACATTGAATAGGAACAACGCCCAAAATCACAGTACAAGATACTACTATCAACTAATACTGATAACTTGTTAATTATTGTTATAATTGATTTTAAATGTCCGTTTTATTTTTCATTGCCTTAATTCCTATGACTGCAGATGAAAAAGGGATCGACATTGGCATTCAGCATAATGCGATGGATAGAATAACCTATTACAGTCGTAGAAAGTTGGATTGAAGAGAAAGGCAAAAGAAACATAAGTAGGTGCGCAAGTGCGCTTATGCCTTAAAAGGTAATAACCCTATAACAAAGCTGGTTTGTCAATATCGCTGAGGACAAAGTTATGGAGCATAGTCTGCAGGTGGGTTTTCGGTCTATGCGCTGGTTTATCAGCTCAGGAGCAAAGCTTGAGCTGAGCAGGTAGAGTGATATTATAATAGTTATGTGGTAGATGTTCAATATTCAATATTGTATTATTAATACAATAATACGTCATGCGATAAATTTCATACCATTAAGAAGTTACATTCGATTTAACAATGTTTGATTCGATCCAAAGACCATAATCATTTTGGTAGTACCCGATAAAAAAGTTAGGTGCCACACTATGAGATGATGGAAAATGTTAAATGAGTAATCTAACCTAATCTAAATTTTTTTTTTCAGTTTTGAACCAACGACGCTGTGGGGACTGCTTTTGCATTCTTCCGCGAAACCTAACCTAACATATGTATGTACTATAATCATATGTGGTTACTGGTTGGTGGTTTTATTATACAATAATTTATTGTTCTGCAGTGTTTTTAAAGATCAATAATATAGTGATCTATACGCTGATTGGAAAAAAAATTGGAAAATGTAACTTTATTTTGAACTAAGGCGTGGGCGACACACCTGTTGATGGCTTTTTAAATACAAATTTTACCTTAGTTAATTTTGTAGTAGAAGAATTTTCGAATGAACTTCAAAACTAAACTAGATAGTTTACGGCAACGTCGAGTAATAATTTTGCCTAAAAAAATTTCCAAAAATGTTTGTTCTAAATAGGAAAGGGATTGAAAACAGTTTTGAAAACGAGGTTTATGTTACCTAGATTTTTAAAAGGAAGGAGCTTATTTTGACACCTCAAACTGCGCTATTCTATTTATTTGAATGGCAGTCTATACGTTAATAGGAAAAACATTTGGAAAATGTAACTTTTTTTCGAATTAAGGTGTGGTCGACATACCTGTTGATGGCTTTTTTAATTCTAATTTTACTTTAGTTAATTTTGTAGTGGAAGGATTTCCGAGCGAATTTCAAAATTAAGCTAGGTAGTTAACGAAAATGTCGAGTAACAATTTTGCCCAAAAAAATTTTCAGAAATGTTTGTTTTGAAATTAAATTAAAAAATGCATTTATCCATAGTTGCCTATATTTTATATTAAATATTAATATGTTAATGGAGTTTTTCCCGTAGTAAATATTATTATTTATTATTAAATTCACAGTCCTGTTAATAATCATGTTACAACTTTTAAATTACTAAATTAGTTAAAACATAATATAATACAATTTTAGTATTTAGTAACATAGTTTTACCTAGTTTTTATAATTAACAATTTTTTAATTTGTAATATAATTATACTTGTCAGTTGGATACATAGACAACTTGAATATTTATTTTTTCTCCAATGGAAAATAGTCCACGGTCATCAGTACCTATCGTTGTTAATTTATTGACGAAGAGAGCATGCCGAGTAGGTTCAAAAATAGTTCGAACATATTCGTTATCTATCACTAGAAATTGAATAATAAAAAATAATAATAAAGTTTAATTGATATTATGAAAATATAAATTTTACTAGTTAAGCTTCATTGAGGAAAATAACAGTTTATAATAGTATAGGTAAAAAAATGATAAAATGAAAATGTTTTATAATACATATATTGTATCAAACTTCAAAAGTATCAATTGATTGAGAAATGAAATATTTTCCCACCTACCATAGCAAGTAATATTTCAGAAAGGGAAATGTCTCCCCTTGCGTTATAGCAATGTTATAAATTATAATAATATACATATTATTATATGGATACTGACCAACAGTTGTACGGGTTGAGGTTGTCGATGGACTGGTGGTTCACGGTCACTCTCATCACGCTAGCTGCTATCACCGATAGCGAGGGTACGCCCCAAGCGAACAAACTATATTTGACGAACCTTGAAATGAGCACATTTACCGACTCCGGTCGAGGGTTGAGATTCACATTGTTGCGGAACGTTATCAACATATCGTACGTCATGACACACAGCCAGCTGATGATGGCCAGACGGAGGTAGTGTATTCCAAACGCCAAGCACAAACAGAGATTATCTTCCTGGAAAGTGGAAACATACATAAATATTACAATACAATTAAACTCGTTTCAACGGTAAATATCTTATATGATTTATTATTAATCGAATTAACATATTTTGCAATATTATAGATGTAGGTACTACTCGACTCCGGCGCGGAAAAAAATGTACAAATGTAAAATGAAAAAGTAGAGCTCTAATTGAATTCAATTTTTTTTTATAGCTTACATCGAGGTCTGAGAGTATAAAATTTAATTTACAATAAATCAATTATTGGCAAACACGAAAAAACTTCATGCATCGACTTTTCTGTGTAACGTTATTATTTATAGAGAGTTAAATGAAATATATTCAAAGCAGTCAACTTGTTCGATTCACGTATAAAGCAATAATCAATTAGCAATGGTAAGTATTGCAGTAGGTAATTGCTAATTTTATAATTAAAGATGGTTGGTTCAAAATTATTTAATATTTATTCCCTGTATTGTTGTGTAGGTACCTACTATATAATATGTGCATTGGCTGACTTAATTGTACGTTTTCAATGGAATGTATTTCATTGTTGTATTTTATACAATTTGAAACAACTTCATTCTTTGACAATCGACAGTACTTTAATTTATAAGTTATATCACTAGTGAAAAACTCGGATACAAAGTGAATAGGAGAGCAAACGGGGTTAAAATATATCTATTCTTCCCCCCCTCCCCGAATGGAAGAGAATGCGCATGTAAAGTTTGAAATTATTCCAGGCGTTTCAGTGTTATGCTGAAATATACATGCAATCATACATAAATTAACTTCCGTAACTATAATGTATATACAGAGTGATTTTATAAGCATGCTCGCCCTATTTTTATGCTTTGTGATTCGTTTTTAGGAAAATCTACCTAATTCAAATGATAATCTAAATAGATAATACTATAATATATTATTTAAATATAATCGAATGTTTTGTGGATGCTATTTTTTTACAATGTTCGAGTTACTAATATTTATTATTCTCTACGTTAATTCTCGTCATTATCACTCACGAACATTTTAGATTCTGAGCGAAGCCATGAATGTATTGATTTTACAATGATGTGTGTTTTTTTTTTATTTATTTTTTGTGTCTGTCACCACCTTTTAGGACAGCAAAAGTGCTTAGATTTTCTTCAACGGTAACTTTTCTGATAGGAAAGTAAATCTAGTTGGTACTTTGAGGTTCAAAAGTAAACATTCTCAGTAGTTTTCAAAAGCAACGTGAAAAACAAAAGAAAAAAAAATCTGTTTTCGAGAAAATCGATTTTGGTTTTTGGGGCAGCTCTTAAACAAATGACCGTAAGTATATGTAATTTTAACTGAATGTTTATATTAGAATTTTCTATACACCATAACATTTTCCAAATATTTTGACTTATTTTGAGCTGTTGACGGACATTTTTAGTTTCCATTTTTTTTAGTTTTTTTTTCTATAAATATCAATACAATTCTATTTGTTGGTTAAAAAAGCTTGAAAATTTAATAGAAGGATCCTAGGTTATTGTTTCAAAGGCAGATGAAAAAAATTCATAATCCAAAGTCACAATTTTTTTTTATAAACATCTAAAGTTCAAATCTTGACAAAAATACGTAAAAATCACGAAAATTAGCAAATTATTTTAAGTTGAGAATTCATAAAAATTTTTCTTTTTAAATCTAAGATTTGAAAATGTAATACAAGATTATCCATAAGTTTGTCTATCTTTATCAAAAAAAAAAATGTCTACAAGAAAGTCAAATTAAATTTTTATGAGCGTTTGAAATTCATATTTTTACAATATTTGATATTCACTCGATATCTCATGTAACGATTTTCTTATTTTGTTGTAATTAAAAAACGTATGACTGTAGATACTTGATAATTTCACTGAATGTTTGTATTAGCATTTTCTATACACGATAAAATTTTGAAAATAATTTGACTCTTTTTGAGCTGTTTACGGACATTGTCAGTTTTCAATTTTTTTAGTTTTTTTTTCTACAAATATCAATAAAATTTTATTTGTTGGTTAAAATAGGCAATAGTAATACAAAGGCACAGTTTTTTTTTATAAGCGTTTAAAGTTCATATTTTGACAACATTTATCAAATTTATAATTTAATAATTATTTTGTAGTTAAAAATTTATAAAATGTTCAACTTTTATAGCTAAGGATTGAAAATTGAAAACAAGGTCCACTTAATAGGTTATATATAAATTACTTTATTCACAATAATATCATCAAATATACTTGGTTATATCATAGGCTGACTGACCGTCAGAATCGTTTTTCTTGTACAATGATATTATATCATTGAATTCAAATTTAACACCATCCATTACAGTTACCCACCTTTTTTTATAATTTTGTTTCTAGGAAAATCTACCCAACTCAAATGATAAACTAAATAGGTTAGGATGTTAGAACGTGTACAAAATTTCTTTGAAACGTATAAAAATTTGTTATTTATATGCACAGTTACCTAGTTCGAATTACAAGTATTCTATCAATAAAACTATAGTTAACTTATTATTAGTATTTAAATTATTCATGTTCATTTAATGCTTTCAACTGAATTTCTTAGTTCTATTGAGTGTTCTAATAAAAAAAAGCCAATTATTTTTTTTTAAATTGAATTAAAGCACAAACATTATTGTAAAAGTGTTTAGTTTTTTCATTCTGTTATCTTAGTTTTTTAAGAAGAAACGATGACGGTGATACGTTTTTACATCAATGCGTATTTTTCTTTTATGTGTGTGTGTGTGTGTGTGTGAAAATGAACCAATATGTACCCTACCAATGACGTTTAACTTCTTTAGAAGTTGCACTGGATTTCACTGAATTAAAAAAAAGAAAACCTTATAGAATAATTTATTTTGTTTAAATGTCAAAAATTCCAAAAATATTTAAAACAATAATAAAATATGTCTATGAATTAAATTCCTATAAAGAAAACTGTATGTCGTTTTGATAGATCTGTGATAGATCACGTAATATTATTTAGATGTTTAAATTTGAACTGTTGATTAATATTGTTATCTCAAGAGGTATTATAATATTTTTTTATAAATTATAAGTACCTATTTATAAATGAATATTGTTATTTCAATGTAATGTCAATAGTTATAAATTTATTATCAGTTAACTACCGTAAAATGTATTACCTGAACTCCTCCGACACCAACAACATAGAACAGTTGCGTTAAAAACATATTTGCCAACATGTACATTAATGCAGTGCCAGACATTGTCCTCAGATCGGAAAACAAACTGAAAACAAACAAAAATTAAAAATCATATTAGTTACAGTTTATGTAGATAATATTATTAATAGGTATTGTTTTGGTGTGTTTTTGTTTGTATTGTCTACGACCTGAAGTTATCTACTTCATAATAGTAATAATGGCGAGTAGCTGTGAATTTTACATTGAGGGGGGTTATAATATATTCATAATTTTTAAGATAAATCACAAGGCGTGTTCCCGCACTAATATTATATTTAAAAAAGTGGATAAGTGGGTATTGGTCTGCTCTACAGTAGGCAAAAATGTAAAATTCTGGCCTGACGAAACTTTTCATATTTTCAAAAAAAATTTAACTTTTAATTTTGCACTTTTAGACCTCTAACTTGATTTGTATACCTATTCCACAATTAAAGTTTTTTATTATACTTTACATAATCTCATCACTTTACCAAATTATATAATAGTGATTTATTAATTGTTATTGATTTATTTATTAAAATTAAATTAATACTTCAATAATAGTATCCATCAATAATAGTATCTGGTAGGTAGGTAATGAAAAGTTTCTAAACTTTTCATTTCAACTAAGTTCCACGAAAAGTTTCTCTTGAAAACTTTAAAAACTTTTTAGTCTTAAATCTCTGACAGTATGTGTCCAGATAAGTAAATTTAGAAATTTATCGATATTAGTAGAAAAAAACTAAAAAAAAAATGAAATTTTTTATTAATAGATCAAAATAGGTAAAAATATTTTGAAAATGTATGTATAGAAAATAATAAAATAAGAGTATTTCGAGAAAATTTAATTTATATAATTGTATAGGTTATTAATTTTTGAATTACAACAAAATAAGAAAATGCCTATGGTATTTTGTTAATTTACGGCTGAATATCCAATGTCCAACTTACGTCCAACTTACTCATACGCTCATAGAAAAACATTGTGGATTTACGCACAACTTTTTTTTTTAATTTCCACTAACAACAACCCATGAAAAACCTTGTATTAGATATTAAGGTTTTTGACCAAAAAAAACAATGTTATAGACAATAATTTAAAAAAATTTAATACAAATCTGTCTATAGGTTAAAAAGAGTAAAAATATTTTGAAAATTGTATTGTGTATAGAAAATGTTATACATATAAACATAAGGTCAAAATGTCATTTATTTACGATACGGTTATTATTTTTATAGTTACATCAAATAACAAATCGATTTTAAGAAAACTAGTTTTGCGTAAAATCTCTGTTTTTCTTAATTTTTTTTTCGTCCAGACTTTAAATTTAACAATTTTTCAATTTTGCCAAAAGTTTTTTACTTTGATCAAATTTTCCCCAAAATGCCAACTAGATTCACTTTCCTACGAGAAAATATGCTTAAGTAAAAAATCAGCATTTTCACTGCCCCAAAAAGAGATGACGGACAAAAAAAAACGGACATCATTGTAAAATCAATACAATAATTATCGCTTCACACTTAGAATCTAAAAAAAAGTCACGGGGGGGGGGGTGAATTCATCCCCCATACCCCCCCCCCCCCCCCCCGTGTCTACGTGATTCCTAATGTCAAAAATATTCTACTGCAGTTTGTAGTTATGCATTTTCCTTTAGGAAAACCTTTATATTTAGGCCACAGTTGCAGTAGTGCTATACATCACGGATGGACGAGAACGAAGAGGAATGGGTAGGTAGTGAAAGAGTGACAAAGTACCATTTGTTAAGGTGACATTTCTGTGTTGACAGAGATATTCTCTACAGTTATACCGTGGTCGTCATCGTTATTGCCATGTCCTATTGCTAAGTCTTTATTTAGTCTTCTACGTTTTCGTACGGTACACTCCACCCCCTCCGCCTTTCAAGTTGGAGTTCGATATTTTTATACGTCACTACTGTTATGGTAGGTAATCATTTCTTGCAGATTTCAGCACTAGAATAATGAATATATTAGTTTAACAAATCTACAAAATGTATGCAAAGTTGTGTGATGGGTGCGGAGTAAGTTAGTAGGTTGTAGAGATAATGATAAGCTATTATTGATAAAAAACTTTTGTTCTAAGATGTCAAACGTTTTTAAGAATATTTACTATGCCAAACTAAAACAATGTTTCTAAAAGAAATGTATAGGTTTTAAACTTGGGTAAAATTTAAAGCACAGTTTACGTCATATAACAATCTACATACAATGCACATTAATATAAGTATTTGGGTACAATAAAAATACATACGTAGTAATGCCGACTATCCATATACGTCATAGTTATAATATAAAATGTTGAAATATATTAAAAACTACATTATTGTACACCATTCATTTGAAGCGTTTGAGCACAACTATCTACTACCTACTAAAGTATATTTAGACGAATTCCAGACTCGAATAGATATAAATCATTAATTTGTAAGTAAAAACCACAAATGAGGTATGTAGGTATCAGCTATTGAAATACAACCTATTATAGAATTTTTAATATATCGATCACCATATTCTTGCGTTGTGATGTTATTACCGGTTATGCTTTGTATTTTATATTTGTAATTAAGATGACGCGTCGCACCCAGTATCAGTATGTAAAATATTAATATTTGAAAATGCTCATAACTCATTGAAAAATTGAAATATCGTAAAAAACTAACGAGAGGACACAGATAATGTTTCTACCTAAAAGTTTGATAATAAGTCAATTCACTCTAATATCAAAATTGACAGCACCCTATTGAAACTAGCGAACGAAAATGTCCCATATCGTACGTGTGTAAGACGGAGACAACACATGCGGGTGGGACGTTCTCTTAACGTGTTAATATGCTTTTTCTATTTCTTTTTATTTATCCACCCCACCGTAGGACCCAGTTAAGAGAATATTTCGTGCGGGAAAAGTCAATATTAGTCGTAGTTGTCTGTAATTCAAGCCACGAGCATGGTTTTCTTAAGTATTTTTATTTGAAAACATGTTTATAAATGTCAGCAAAAAATAATAAATAACCAATTGTTTGTAAAAAAAAAAAAAAACAAAACAAAACAATAATGCGAGGAATGGAATCAGATTTACTGAATTTTTTTACTGTCTTTCGTTCAGAATAATATGTACCTATAGCCCGATGGCCGCTTTCTGTTTATATTTTCTCAAGTCGTTAAATTTTTCAGAATTCAACAAGTCAGATATTATTAACCTTTTTTACTGCCATAGTGTCGTATGAACGGTACCCGGGGAATCTGTACCAACTACCGGATAGTCAACCAGTAGATATCAATAAAACACAATTTTATTTAGTACTGACCTAGTGTTGTTGTACTTGATCCATATAATATGTTTAAAAAAATTAATGTGCACCGACGTACAGTTAGTAATATATTTAATATCTATAATTTACTTGAACTTATGGAAAACAATAATTGGTAAAACATGTAGGGGGTTTATATATAGGGTTTGTTACAACACAGATTATAATTTTCCCAATTTTTTTTTTGACTCATGTATTCATTTTTATTTTATAATTTATTTCCATTAATTGTATAGTAATGTAGATTATTAAAATCTATGACGAATATAATATATTATACAACATCGCTTATTCGAAAAACTATACCAGAAGAAGTCATTCCACAATATCGACTGTCTATATTACTTTAAATTTAACGTAAAATAAATTATGATTACGGATTTTTAAGCATATTATTAGAATATTTAATCATACAATATTATCCCACATTAAGTTATATTGAATTTTAGGAAACTCTTTTGTACATTTCCACGCCAAATTGTAATCAAATAATACGTAGAAAATTCGGAAAACTGTATATAGCATATAATATATACTATATATGACTAAATAACCATCTCTCGTTGTTATATGGATAACTTTTAGGTTGAACATATTAATATCTTATAAAATATTCAAAACTTTGAGTTAGTGTAGACATTATTTTTTATAAACTAATTCCATTTTCGTTTCAAACGTAAATTACAAAGGTTGTTTTGTCCGTTTTAGTGTCTATGGGGTCAAATATAGTAAGGTTTTAATAATTTCGTTCGCGCATTTGAAATAAAGTGTTTTAAATATTTGTATTCCTATAAGAACCTAACGTTTTCACTGCTCCTTACATAAATTCGTTTGAATATATTAAAAAACAATTTTCGGTAGATACAAAAAGTCTGAGAATTAAAACAAAGGTCATACAGGTTTATAAAGTTCATCTTATATAAGTACACAATATGTATATTTTACTGTACCTACTAAAATATGCAAAATACTAGTAACATTTTATTTTATTTGTGTTTAAACTTAATATTTACGAAATCAGATACTGAAACATTAAATAATGTTCATCAAACGATGTCAGTTGCTTTGTCGCAATACGAAAAATATTAATCTCAGAAATTTGAAACTTTTCACGATAACCTAATATTATACTATAAAAATATAAACTAATTTTAAGCTATTTACCTAGGCATTTTATATTTTTTTTTCTAAATGTTGATAAGTTTGTTTTTGGACGGTCAAACACTTAAAACCCTTATACAGGGTTCCTCATAAGTTGTTTATAGAGACATTTTAAAATATCAAAAATACTTTTCGATACATTTTTTTATAGACTTTCAAAGTTCTAGTTTTGACAAAATTTAAACAAAAAATAACAATTTAGGAATTATGCTGTAATTTGAAAAAAATTAAGTAGGAAGTTAAGACATTTTTACATATTATTTTCTGGGTACACACAATGATATTTTCAAAACATACAAACTAATAATTGTAAGTTTTATATTTAATACCAGGACACAATGTCCATTGTATAGTGACATATTCAATGGCGATAAGCATACGTCTTAACTCGATCCGCAGCAGTAACAATATAGTACAATGTACGAGCACTGCAGCAACCCATTGACAATCCGACCAACCACCGTGACGGGGCGCAAACAGAGTGATTCGGTGGACTCTCCCACCTTATACCAGACCATTGCGGGGGAGGGGGCAGGACGGTTAGCACGTATGGTCGGGAATTAAGTAATATTAGTAAAAAATAAAGAAAAGAAAGGCCTAGCTCTCTCTCCCGTTATGTCGTACTGAAAACACCGTACACACGTCGTATAACCTCACGCGTTCACCCATCGCACCACAAAGTGTCGGCATTACAATAAATATTGCAACAGTAATATTGTGTTCCTATTTTTTTTTAACTTTGTTTCACCGTATAGGTACATCGCGGAGTGTAATCAACGGTAATTCGTTTTTGGTTTTTTTAACCCTCACTTAGTGTCTGCAGAAGTCATTGTGCGGCCTACAGCCTGGCCATCTTATCGCTAGACCCGAGTGTGGTTCATGTACACCAAAAACGTGGGAAATAAACCTCTTGCGTGTTTTGAATTTTGTCTAATCTCGCACCTCAAGTCTTCTTGTCCACACATAATTTCGGTAGATGGACGACTGTTGCATCGCAAATCATTACAGCTAGTCCATGTCCACTTGAGTCCTACTATACAGCTGAAGTGAACGACTTCCCGTTTTTTTTTTTATATTTGATAACCATATTATTCAACTTGTCTCTCCAAGGCATTATTTTCAAGCGTTTTAGTTGTAGGTATGATATATTTAACCATGTAATTTTATTGTATAAGATAATCCCTAGAGGAAAAATGCACTGAACTGTATAAAATAACACACCAGCTCTTTGTTATTAATTTATTATTACAACAATAAAATATATAAAAAAAATTCTGCAAAAGTTGAATTTTTTTTTTTATTATCCACGATGGATAATTGGACTATTGTGTTTATTTTATATCACAAAAACTAAATATAATGAATAAATAAAAATATATTAAAAACAATTCAACATTTTTAACAACGTGGAAATTAAAAAAACAATCATTTTCCTAGTATGATTTCCTTAAATACCTAGATGTAATTTCTAATTTTTTATAAATTATTATATTTTATTTTTATCATCTATATGTTGATGTGGTTGCTGTTTATTTTTAATACGGAGTTTCAAGGTGAGCTTTGGTCAAGTTGAAATTCGAGATATCGTTAAGGTTACCGCACATACTGGATAATACTGGGATTAGGTTAGCAAAACTGTTGAAAAAACATCTTTACGTAAGGTAAAAAACGACGTGTGAAGATTTTTCATGGTTTACTTTTATTCGCAAAAAACAGGAGCCAGGGGTAATTTTAAATAGTCTGTGGATTGTGACCGGTTAAGAATTAATTATAAGTATTTTAATAAAAAATATATAATATGTAGGTATACCTAATGCATATTGTAATTTACAGAAAAATAATAAATTTCATTATTATGGAATTGGAGTTATTGTTAAGAAAATATAAAGAAATTGCTTTATAAATAAAGTAAAGTAGGAAATGAGAGTGGATATTAGGGCTTCAAAATCATCAAAGAATGAGGAAGGATCGGGGAGGAATTGACTGGAAAATGGGAAATGAGTTTTGATTTTGAAATCCCACCATGACTGTTCGTAAGTTATATTTTAAGAAGTAAGAACCGGAGTTAAATATTTATCTCAAAATATAATAACAAAACAAAACTCTTGCAAAAAAAGTAAAAATGTGATGGTAAATTAAGTCTTGAATGTTTATCATATAAGTGTGTGTTTAAATAATTATGTTATATTATGATAATATATAAATAGAATCTAATGCATGATATTGTTATAAAAATATAAACAAAAGTATAGAATCCATTTTATTTTCTGAATAAATGTATATTTATGTGTTTAATGTTAAACAATGAAAATGTATTTGTTATTTCAAATGCTTTAAGGTTTTCAATTGACTGCTTTAAAATTAACATTTATATTGGCAGAATGACGTATTTTTTTTATCGTTTTCACGAAATTGACATTTTTGGCCACTTCAAAAACGAAAAACCTATTTCAAAGGTAATTCCTGATTTTCAAAAAGTTAAAAGAACTTCCTTGCTCTATAAACGTGGGTTGACGGTTGTTCGATTTTATCTCGGCTATCAAAGTTAAGGGATCAATGGACAAACGAAATGTTTACGCCTCACTAACATCATGGTATATAATCAAGAATTTTTGAAATTGACCAGATGTGGAATCGGTTGGATTAATTTAATCTCAATGAATAGCAGAGGGTGTAGAGTTCAACTTACGTGACATTAACAATTTTGACCGCTGACCGTGAGTTTGTAAGAATAGTTTTAGACTTAATAGTACTATAATTGTTGTTTGAATAAAAGTTGAATTCGTTGTCACCATAAACGCAAAAAATGTATATTATGATTAAGTTGAAAAATAACGATAATTATATTATGGTCAATAAATACGTATACCATATTATGTAATTAAAATAAAAAAAATTCAGATGAAAAATGTTCTTATATATTAATATAAATTTATTTATTTTCATAACAGACCTTATACTAGTATCTACTATAAGGTATTAAGGTCTATAATTTTTATCCATATTAGTTCAATAAATTGTTATAAATCTTATAAATTGATTAGCTTAAAAAATAATTAAAACCACTTATACGATTATTTTTAATCGTTTGGTCTGTAAAATTATAATACTTCGTATAATCCAAAAAGATGAGATGAAAAAACTTAAACAATATTTTACGATTCCTTTTATAAACGTTATATATTTTAAGTTGGTAAGTACTTACTCTTTAAAGTTTTATCATTGTTCTTTGTAATAATTAGCAGAACAATCAACAAGCGTTGTTTACATTTCATTGGGTTAAAATGTTTGTTTGAGAAATGGTAATTTCTGTGTGTTTAGCTTTAAGTGGAAGAGCGAGTTACCAGGAACCTACAAGTAATGAGTATACCTATAATATATGAATAAGTAATCAAACAAATATTTAAGCTTGGATATGTTTTTTTCACTATGGTTATTTTTATTTCCAATAAAATTGCAACGTTTGATTTGAACAATACTATATGTTTATAATCACCTAAAGATAAGTTTTTGATTTGGATTTCTAGAATAAATTATCATGCCAACTATATTGTTTTATACATAGTTAAAAATTACATATTTACTTAAAATTCAAATAAAACAAAATATGTGATTTTCAAAATAGTGTAAAGTGGAAGTTTTATTAAAAATGTGTTTCTTAACTTTAATTACTGATAAATATTATAATATTTCCGTTTTAACTAACTAAATACTATTGGTAAAATGATTATATTTACTATTTACATAGTTGTATTTATTTTAGGAGTTAAAATACTTATATGTCTGCGGTCTGCCACTTGTAATATTCCCGCATTTCATTTGGTATATCTACAAAAAAACTTTCTTAGTGCTACTTGAGTTACAACTTTCAGTACTCTATAGTTTCCAGTAGTGTATGTGAAATGACGATAAAGTTTTCTATCCTAAAAAAGTGAATTTAAAAGTGAACTAAAATGCAATGTCCAAATTTAGTTGCTATACTTTGAGAACGGAATAAATCATATAACAGATATTAAATTGAATCATTTTTCATAATAAAATATATGTAATCGTATTATATTATCTTATGTGCAGAGAAGAACTTGTAATGTGCTAAACCTGTGGAGAACTTCTCACAGTCAAGCACCTCCTTGTCTACTGTCGAAACAATATAGATACAAGAAAAAGCCTAGAAATACTTGACAACCACTTCGAAGCCCTTAGCCCAATCCAAAACAACATCAACAAAATCATCACATTTCTAAAAACTTATTGATATATTGTACAACTTAATCCATAAGGAATCTATTGTATTATTTATATGTAACTACGAACTAATTTTTCGTTTTTGTTGCAAGCTAATAACCTATATTAGTTGATGTTGTACCATGAATTATAATAAAAAAAAGTTATTGCTACATCTATTATATTTCACACTATAGGTGCAATAATCACTATCAGTTACAATATTATTTGTATACATTATTACATTGTATAATATTCGTAAATCAACATAAAAACGGATAGGTAAATCTGTACACAATTTGAAACTTATACAACTAAGTTTCATATTTGAATCCTGATCGGATTAAAATTATTCGGCTTCGGTAAATGTATAGACAATAGTATGATAATTTATCTTTTGTGGCTTATTGTGATAAGTGATAACTTATAGTTAGGTATCTCAAGTTGACAAGAGAGAATTTATGGGGGAAAAAAATAAAAATAAATCCTTAGATTATAGAGAGATCTTTTCACGTAAATTACATGGTTTTGATATTATGTGATATACTATTACACAGTTGATGTGTAAAATATATTAAGTATTGTGATATCTTATAAGTTATAACTTATATCTATATTAAACATTGTTTTAAAATACAGTGGTTAAAGGTCACTTAAAGTGTCAAAGAACAAATACAATATTTATAATGCCTTTTTAAGACAAAAAATTATGTATTTTTAAATATAAATTCAATGATACTAAGACACTTTAAATATAAGTCCAGATTTTGCGTTTTGAATATTATTATTTATTGCTATTATTGCATATGTACTTACGGAATTGTGAAATTAAACAAAATCGTGCAAAATTTTCATTACAACTTAGCCAATAGAGTAATTTTTATATCCATTTTTTAAAAACAGTGAACACGAATTTTACAAATTATGATAATGCATAATATTATATAATTATGAGTAGTTTTTATTTATTTTATTTAATTAGGAATTTAATCAATTAATTAATAGTGTTTTTGATTATTTTGACATAAAACATTTTTCAAGAACTTACTCATTATATAAAATTTCAATTTTGTGATAAGAGCTTAAGAAAAATATTTTGTTAATAAGACAAATAATAATTTGTTGTGCGCTATAAAATATATTTTAATAACATTTGTTTTAAAATCTGTGAAGCTGTTACGAGGATGCCACCAGTTTCTTAATGATGTGTTTTAGAATACAGATTTTGTTTATTAAGATACAAAACTTTATTTTGAGGTTTACTAAATTATTTTCTATACTTACGTCAATAAACTTTTAAAAATCTTACCATATTAAACTTTTAGTTTCTCTGTAAATATTAATTATAGTTTCAGTACGTATTTAATTTACATCAGTATTGATTAATAAAATAACAAAATAAATAATGATATTAATCATTAAAATAAATTACTATGCCAGAAATATCGCTATTTCGTTAAGTTTTAAATATTCTATGGGGAAATCAAAATTTGAGTATTAATATACACTCAAGATATTAAAAACTAAATATTGGAAAAATCTAAAAATATGGTTTTAAAAATAATTATTTTTAATTGTTGCTCGAATGAAATCATGACGGTTTCACTTTGAATGTATTAATATTTTTTTATACATGCAAAATTTTAACAGTAGAACAATCGCGAGGAGTATAAAAAATATGGAAGTATTCATCGAATGTATGGGGGTTGTGTGTCAGAATACTCGGCATCACTTCAAATCAATCAACTAAACAGAAACCATCGGCAGCTTATTATGAATATTTCAAGCATAGTCTACGTGGAAAAAGATAAGCCAACTCTTTTGACGTCAATTCAGGTTATGAAGCGGTGATGGATGATTGAACGAAAAATGAAACTGCCGTACATTCCGATTTTTCATTTTAGATCAAACTTTGATACAATTGGAAAACTAGAAAATACATCATTTCCGGAGTAAACCGAAAAGCGTTCATCTAACATTATCACTCGATCGTCCAAGTCATAAGGTTGTATGTTAACTTTCTTATATTAGGCGGGAGAAAATGTTTATACCTATCATAAAACGGTATCTTGTAAGTTATTATTTTTCAAAACACGAATTAGGTTTACCAAAATACCTACAAATGATAAATTATTAGTTAATAGTTGTTATTTATTGGTTTTAGATTTTATGATCAGGAATAATAATCCAAGTGTATTAATTTATTCATTGTGGTACTAAAGTAAAACATAAATCATTAACGGTGTTTATGTAATTATGTAGACGATGATTTTAAAATTAAATCTATATTTTCTTATGAATCTAAAAAAAATGTCTTAAGCTGCACTCATATAGATTAATCTTTCGTGACATTTTTTTTTTTATTAAGTGATGGATTTAAATGTTTTGGGGATCCGTCTTCTAAAAATGTCATCAAGCCTTAGTGACATTTTATCGATTTAGTTTTTTTTTACACTGCCCACGTAACCAAAAGATTGAAAATCCATTATTGAAATGACAAAAAAATACGTGGTTTTGCTCTTCAATTAGGTTATTTAAGACATTGTTTTAAAGTTAATATAAATAATACGTAATCAACCAAATAAATTATGTAAGAGGTGATCATAATTAATCATTATATTTGACGCTGATTTTATTTACATATTTTCGAATAGATTTTTAAAATGTATACTTAATTTCATTCGTGTACCTATGATTAGTCTATGTATCAGGTATCTGATAGCGTATCGTATCTTCAACATTGTTATTACATTTTTTAATTTACAACACTGTGAATCGCCACATCGTGTTAAAGGGTATTAGGAAAATAAAATAAATTCAATACAAAAATTGTTAAATAAAAAGAACATTTTTAATCGATTTTATTCTATAGACGAGCTAACAGAAAAATTTGATTTATATGAGAAAAAAATATAGAATAGATTAAATAAATCCGGGTTCTATAATAAAAGATTGGAAGAAACTTATACAAAAGCAGGGCTCAAAATAGTATATCTTCAATTAAATAAGATTTATATGGATAAAAATGTTTTGCTGGCAATCTACGTCTCGTGTTTACTACCTATAGTTTTATGATTTTAAATTATTATATTTTTACATCATAATAAAAACATAATGATATTGTATTTAATTCAATTTTCGACGAAAATCTTATCCGAAAATGAAAGTGATAAAATGTGTAACATTCTAATTATGTATACAAATTATGTACAAATACAATAATTATGACTAGGTATATTTGGTCTTTTAACACTGAAAACTCAGCAACTCAAAAAGTATACATTTTTTAAAATATATTTTTTTATAGATATATCTAATGAATAATTTGAAGTCTTTAAAAAACAAAATATTTTATAATAGATATTATCATTAAAATTTTTGAATGGCAACAAATAGTTTTAATTTATATCCCACAGCAAAATATTTTTTTAAGAATTTCATTGTATGAAGATTGAATTTCAAACGAGTAATAAATAAATTATAATTAAATTCTATCATTTAGCTATTTAAAGTTACAATGAGTGGAGAAGTGGACCAACATATTATGGGATAACCTTGTGCACTTTACCATGCTCATGAAAACTTTGAATACCTACTTAATCTAATTAATTACTCATTTGAAATTCAATTTGTTCAAAATTAATTGTTTTAAAACGTATTTTGTTATTTTTCAAAAATGAAATCTACATAATACCTTTTAAGATAATGAATATTAAGTGTACAAAAATGTTATCAATTTGTTTAATATATTCATTACATATTTTACTAATATTTTTATTTGATCAAATTTATTTACTATATTATGTATTATGTATAGTTATTATTTTTCAAAAATCACAACTAATTATATTTATATTATTATTGATGATATACATAAAACTGAAAATAGCTCATTTAATAAATACTATTATTATTGGTACAAATACAAAATTATACATAACATAATAACACAAAATATAACCAAAATGTGTGTAAAAAGATATTTTTTGTTCTTCGAATTGGAAGACTGGAATATTTTCAGGAACTATAACTACGTGTAACCCTCTAAGAATAAATATATTATAGAAAATAATTACTAATTTATTGTGCTTGTTTAATGACACATCATATTAATTACCATACATATTTATTTAGATGATCAAATACTCGAATGTATTATTATTCCCTGTTTTCTATAGGTTCATTGATGGATATTTCAATTTTAAAGACGTATCTTCTTTAAGTTAAAACTACTGAAGTACAAGTATAATCTATATATGCATCAAATTATAATATTACAAGTAAATGGTAATATTTATAATTATTATAATTAGGTATCGCAAAAGCTCTCTATAATTTCTGTATCAACAATTTTATTCAATTAAATAGTTTTAATAAATATAAATTACAAATTTTAGAGTTAAATTAAAAAACAAGGTGAGTAAGTGGATGTCGCTCTGCTGTACAGTAGGTTACAAGTGATTCACTGTAACGGATGGTGTTAAATTTGAATTTAATGATATAATATCATTGTATAAGAAAAACGATTCTGAGCGAAAACGGTCAGTCAGCCTATGATATTACCAAGTATATTTGATGATATTATTGTGAATAAAATAATTTATATATAACCTATTTACGTGGAGTCTTGTTTTGAATTTTCAATCCTTAGCTATAAAAGTTGAACATTTTATAAATGTTTAACTACAAAATAATTATTAAATTTTAAATTTGATGAATTTTGCCTAAATTTGAACTTGAAATGCTTAAAAATAAAATTGTGCCTATGTATTTTTAATATTTTTCAACTGCTATTTTAAAAATATATCAGGAGCCTTGTATTAAATTTTCACGCTTTATTTCCCAACAAATAAGATTTTATTGATATTTGTAGAAAAAAAAAACTAAAAAAATTGAAAACTGACAATGTCCGTAAACAGCTCAAAAAGAGTCAAATTATTTTCAAAATTTTATCGTGTATAGAAAATGCTAATACAAACATTCAGTTAAATTGTCAAGTATCTATAGTCATACGTTTTTTTAATTACAACAAAATAAGAAAATCGTTACATGAGATATCGAGTGAATATCAAATATTGTAAAAATATGAATTTAAAACGCTCATAAAAATTTAATTTGACTTTCTTGTAGACATTTTTTTTTCGATAAAGGTAGAGAAACTTATGGATAATCTTGCATTACATTTTCAAATCTTAGATTTAAAAAGAAAAATTTTTATGAATTCTCAACTCAAAATTAATCACAAGTCGAGATTTGAACTTTAAATGCTTATAAATAAAAACTATGACTAAGGATTTTTAATGTTTTTCAAATATCATAGTAACAATATAATAGGAGCCTTTATCAAATTTTCAAGCTTACCCAACAAATAAAGTTTTATTGACATCCATAGAAAAAAATACTAATAAAATTGGAAACTGAAAATGTTCCTTAACAGTTCAAAACAAATCGAAATATTTTTAAAATTTTATTGTGTATAAAAAATGCAAATATAAACAACCAGTGAAAATTTCATGTAAATATGTTCATTTGTTTTAGAGTACACCAAAAACCAAAATCGATTTTCTCGAAAACAGATTTTGCGTAAACATTCTCGTTTTTCCTTAATTTTTCTTTTGTTTTTCACGTCGCTTTTGAAAACTACTGGGAAATTTTGACCCCCCAAAGTACCAACTAGATTCACTTTCCTATCAGAAAAGTTACTGTTGAAGAAAATCCAAGCATTTTTACTGTCCTAAAAAGTAATAACAGACACAAAAAAAAAATAAAAAATAAAAAAAAAACACACATCATAATAAAATCAATACATTCATCGCTTCGCTCAGAATCTAAAATAATAATGAATAAATCTTTAAAATTAATATAGGTACTATAGGCTATTGAGTATTTTCAAATAGTAAATTTATTAAGCTGAAGCTGTCAGGTTTCTTTGACTCAAAAACGCCATTTCAGACCTGTTATGTGCATTAAAATCTACCCTTAAAATTGAATAAAGCTATAAACTACAGAGTATAGTGTGGCAGGCGTGTTATAATACCGTTGTTATATTATGAATAATGTATTACAACCACAATTGCCAGTTAAATTATTCTATCATACCCCATGGTGTTGATTTACGGTAATAACTTGTACTCAGCAAGTTTTTATATTATGTGTCTATTTGATGGTAGTGGACCTTATTCGTCGAGAGAGAAACCATACACACAATATCATTATATCATTTTCGATGAACCAAGCAATGTAAAAAAAAGTATATTTATTTATAGTTATAAATATAAAAATGCTCATTTAAAAGTTGAAATTATAAGTCTGTGCATGGTGAAATCAATTCAGTTGTATAGTTTTTGCTAAATAAAAGCTTAATTTTCTGTATTGTGAAAAGGTATAACAAGTTCTGAATAGAGTAACTATTAATTAAAATTCATTCTTATATCAAGATACACTATAATAACTAATAATACTTTAACCGTTAATATGTAGGTAGTTTATTATTTTTAGAATATTGTGACCTTTAATCAATATTAGATAAAGTAAAAAAAACACAAGAATACAATAACCTAAATCTCATTTTTTTTTGTCCAATGAATAAATTAATAAATAAAAATATTTTTAAAATTAATTTAATTGTTTTATATCGAATACCTATATATATACCTATATGTATCGAATACCTATACCGTAAGCTATATTTCAATATATTAAATTAAATTCAGTGTCTTATAAAAAAACAAAACAGCTATATTTTATAAAACATGAATTAAGGAGACACCTTCTGAAATTTATTGCTCATGTTAAAGTTTCATATCGATTTAATGTACAAGAGTTATTACAAGGCTAAATAAAGTATTCATATTATTTTTTTTTGTTGTTGATTGCATTTACATTTTGATGTTTAGTTTATTATAGTGATCTAGTAATTCAAAAATATTGAGAATATAAACGTATTATAATATATAATGCAGTAAATGATGTTATAATTATTAAATCATGACGGAATATAACGTTATTCCTCTACAAAAGTAGAATTATTATGATATCTTAGTGAACCACATTAATAACCGTATTAAATAGGATATAACATAATTTACCTTAACACACACATTACACATATAATATACAGTGTGATCCCGATATTAGGTACCAATGAATATCTCAGATGGGTGACTTTGTATTGAAATAGGGTTTTCGGGAGGTGATAGGGAGCACTTAAATACATATTTTCAGACAAGTTTCAAATTTTTAGCTCACTCGGTACGCGCATGCGCAATACGACTTACTTTTTTTTAATGGCAACTCCAGTTTTTTCCTGCAGATTCGGGTAGAGTATTTTTTTTTAAAACATTCATTGTGCAAAAAATTTTTTTCTATTTTCAAAACTGACCAAGTTAGAGTAAGTCAAAAATTGGATTTATGCATAATTTGTGTTTAATGATATTTTCATTTATAATTATTGGAAATAATAAAATAAGTGTGAAATAATTAAACATTATTTTTAGTGTATAATATTTTGTCAACTGTATTAATTAAATGTATAGTAAAATAGTTATAACTTATAATGATAATAGTAATAGTAATATTATAATAAAAATAAAATGTATTAAATACATTTATCGAATACATTGTTCGAAGTTTTGCCATTATGTTCTAAACATGATTCCAGTCGTCTCAAAAATTCAGTCGAAGTTGCCACTTTGATTTGGTCCTCACTTAAAATATCACATGCCGTTTGTATTTGATGTTTTAAGTCTTGAAGATTGACAGGTGTATCTGCATAAACCGCAGTCTTCAAATATCCCCATAAAAAAAATCCAATGGCATTAAATCTGGGGATCGTGCAGGCCAAGGAACAACGAAATTAGTACCAATCCATCGATTCGGAAATATTTTATTTAAATGTTGTCTAACAATGATTGCATTTTGGGCTGGTGCTCCACATCAACAGAATAAAAGTAAAATTATATTTTTCATCAAACTAATGAATAACCTAACCTTTATTTAAATACCTTAATAATTACATTACCTGCTTATCTTATCGTAATTAGAGCTATTTTAAAATAAAATAAAATTAAACTTTAAAAATAGTTAAATCTGTAATTTAATTATAGCAGTTTACTAAACAAAAATTATCACATACTCAAGGGTTAGGTATTTCTTTTAAGGTCCTAAAAAATAAAATGTCTGTAAAATAATGATTATAAGTTATAACTAAAGAATAACTTATAATTTCTATCAGTTAAAACTTTAAATTATTTCAGATGCAGAATAATATACTAATATAAATGGATATTTCCTCAACTCACGTTCTTCTTTTCAGTTTTTTTTCAGGGCTCGAAACCGATATTGGATACCTACCAATTTTTAATACCGGTTAAAATCATTAAAAACCAAAATCGATACCGAAACAGAAAAAAATGTTTTGATTACAAAACTGAAATTTAAATCGGAAAAAATATATTCAGTTTCAAGTCCTGTTTTTTTTCCCCATGACCAAATTTACTTATTGTATTTATTATATAGAATGTAAATAAAACAAATAAAATATAATTTAATTGACGATTTTAAACTATTACATTTTAATTTATAACATTCATTTTAATAGCTTATGAATATGAACTATGAAGACATCACGTATGTTTTTTTTTCAATTAGGTAATTCAATTTAGTCTTAATTATCATCTCAACTTTTGACTTACCTGCTTGAGGTACTAGAACTTTTTAAATCAACTATTAATTATTGTTTATATTTCTATAACTGAATTAAGAAATACCTTTACTTACACACTGTCAAATGTATTTTATAGGTCAATTATTTTTACTTTCTGGTGTATTTTTATTTATTAATTAATAAAATACAGTTTTTAGTAGGTATACATTTTTAGACGGTACTTAACTTAAGAATTCTGCATTTAAAATTATTAGGATTATTTTTTTTTTTATACCTATGTATTAGTTTAAATACCTACAACACATTTTATATCATCTGAAGAAAACGTTTGTTCAACTAACATTTTATGCAATAATTCTATATACAGGTTTTATACAAATTCTAGTTATTTTTACAGCATTTTTTTCAAAATTGTCTTAGTATAAATCTTATTCAGAAAAATCATTACCATTTAAAATTGATGGCGATAATTAATAAAAATTTGATCAAGATATCCGAAAAAGTTAAATATATAAGTCAGCGTCAAGGAAAATACAGTTAACAGGGAGAAATCGTCGAACTGAAAAGCTTAATGTTCAAGAAAAAATTCCTAAGAATGAGGAAAGATATGAGGAGCAGTGTGTGTGAGATGGGTTAAAAGAAGATATTTTAAATTCTGAGCGAAGCGATGAATGTATTGATTTTACAATGATGTGTGTTTTTTTTTTTTATTATTTTTTTTTTTATATGTTTATCACCTTATAGGACAGTAAAAGTGCTTGGATTTTCTTCAACAGTAACTTTCTGATAGGAAAGTGAAACTAGTTGGTACTTTAGGGGGTCAAATTTCCCAATAGTTTTCAAAAGCGCCATGAAAAACAAAAGAAAAATTAAGGAAAAACGGGAATTTTCACGCAAAATCTGTTTTCGAGAAAATCGATTTTGGTTTTTGGTGTAACTCTAAAACAAATGACCGTAGGTACATGAAAATTTGATTGAATATTTATTTTAGCATTTTCTATACACCATAACATTTTCCAAATATTTTGACGTAAAAAAGCTTGAAAATTTAATACAAGGCTCCTAATATATTGTTACAATAACATTTGAAACATATTAAAAATCCTTAGCCACAGTTTTTATTTATAAGCATATAAAGTTCAAATATATTCACAAAATACGAAAAAATTACGAAAATTAGTAAATTATTTTGAGTTGAGAATTCATAAAAATTTTTCTTTTTCAATCTAAGATTTGAAAATTTAATACAAGATTATCCATAAGTTTATCTACCTTTATCAAAAAAATGTCTACAAGAAAGTCAAATCAAATTTTTATGAGCGTTTGAAATTCATATTTTTTCGTATAACGATTTTCTTATAACTAAAAAACGTATGACTGTAGATACTTGAAAATTTCACTGAATGTTTGTATTAGCATTTTCTATACACGATAAAATTTTGAAAATAATTTAACTTTTCGAGCTGTTTACGGACATCATCAGTTTTAAATTTTTTTAGTTTTTTTTTCTATAAATATCAGTACAATTTTATTTGTGGGGTAAAAAAGTGTGAACATTTAATATAAGGCTACTGATATATCGTTTTAATAGAAGTTGAAAAATATTAAAAATACATAGGCACAATTTTATTTTATAAGCGTTTAAAGTTCAAATTTTGACAAAATTTATCAAATTTATAATTTAATAATTATTTTGTAGTTAAAAATTTATAAAATGTTCAACTTTTATAGCTAAGGATTGAAAATTGAAAACAAGGCACCACGTAAATAGTTTATATATAAATTACTTTATGCACAATAATATCATCAAATATACTTAGTAACATCATAGTCTGACTGACCGTTTTCGCTCAGAATCGTTTTTCTTATACAATGATATTATATCATTAAATTCAAATTTAACACCATCCATTACAGTGACGCACTTGTAACTTTCTGTACAGCAGAGCGACATCCATCTTTTTTTTAAACATAAATTCTATATGATGATGTTTTATTGAAATATTAAGGTCGAAGGATCTATTTAAATATACGAATTTTTGATAAAGATAATCACAAAGAACCTTTTTAAAATCAAAGAAGACATATTCTTGCTTTCAGTGCCCAAACAACTTTGTGCAATGCCATAAAACCATATTTTTTTTAAAAAATATACAAATTCCAATATAAATATATTAATTATAATTATTTTTATAAGTTATTTACTAACAATATATTTATTTCATTATAATATTTACTAAACGAAATGAACTAAAAATACAAACCATAAACTAAATAATCATATTCAATTAGTCGTTCTGTTTATTAACTAGTGATTAATAATCACTCAGGTACCGTAATTTATTTTCTATAAACTTGGTATATAATATTTTACCAGGTTTTGTATCGTTCATATTTAGCATTATTATGATAATCTCTCAGGTTTGAGATGGGTGTTGTGCTTGTTTATTTCATCTCTGTTTACTTATTCTGCTTATTCTGCGATCCAGCTGATCGCAAATATGGAGATTAGTTCTGCAAAAGTAGCAATCGCACGAATCCGCCATTAGAGTGGAGATGATAAACGATTTTCTTCGTGGTCCGAAGTAAACTCTTCATCACTTTATACTATACGCCACTTAAATCCATTCGATTCCCTTCCTGTCCTTCTTCACTTGTGTTCACCAGCACAGGTTGTGTGTATATGTGTAAGTACGCGTTTCACGTTCTGGCATGAATTTATGTTCGTGATTTAATTTCAATTAGTGAAATTCACATACACTCGTTACATAAAAGAAAATCTTTCCAAACAGTAAAATGAATTTTAAAGAATAATCATTATCTATTACGCTGTTATAAATTCATATGTTCAATATTCAATGTTCATATACATTCCATCTGGACAAACGTCTATAAATAATTTTTAATAAGTTGAATATCCAATGTCGTTAGGACATAATCGTTCATAAAAATTGAATGTGGTTATATTTAAAATATTTTTTGAATTAAGTAATAGATAATTTTGAGGAGTCTTATATTACATTTTTAAGCACGAGATGTTATAGATAAAAATGTTATATAATAATTTACAAATATTCATGATTTTTATGAATATTGTAAAAGTTTAAATTTAAAACGTTTAAAAAAAATGTTGATTGCCAAAAGAAAAACTGATCAGTATCTTGTATTAAATTGTCAAGCATTATTATTTATATTGATTTCGGAAATTTTATTAAGCCTAGATAATGATATTCAAAATTAATTTGACCCATTAAAGCCTAAGTATTTTTACCGTTCCAAAAGAGAGGCACACAAATAAAAATAAAATCTTTAAAATACATATTATTGTAAGACCTGCAAAAGATTCACCTAGAGTCTAAAAGTAACATAACATAAAAATATATACATGATGGAAAAAGTTGGGTGGACCTGAAAGCAATAATAAATCAGTGTTAATGAAAAACGATTCTGATGATGGAATTAAGTTTACCAGAAAATGGTCAATATCGAGCCTGCAGTAAACATTTATATATCGTTATTTTCTCAAACACTACTGAACCATTTTAAAATGATCTCTTTAAACTTTAAAGTACCAATCGTGTTAAATTTCCAATCTTCAAATGTAGGACCGCATATAAATTATTGAGATTTTATTGCCGTCCAAAAATCTTTTCCCGAAAAAACGCATAAAAATAAATCACAATTAATTTTAAAACGAATAGTTCCAGCGGTTTTTATTCGAAGGATAAAAGTTTTGGAAAGGAAACCAAACCCATAATATACGCCATAAGCAACAGGTATATACAGAATCGGAAAACAAACATAATGGAAAGCGTTGACCAGCTTGAAAATAACTAAAACTTTAAAACGAAAACCCATTGTCATAGACCGCGACGATCATTAAATCTTAAATCTTTGGCTTGGCGATTGATAAGTATAGACGAGTTTAAAAAATTGTCATCGGATTTCCGTCTCCTTTACAATACGTACACATTATATAATACTCTACAATACGCATCGATCATATTACATAAAATATAATACTCACGTTGATTATTCAAGATAGGTCATTTGTATGGTTGTCACAGTAGTTGGACATAAATTATAAAAAATATATTACAATATTATATATTAAATACATCATATATTTACAAATTGCAATAGGATACATATTTTATAACTATATTGGAACATCTATATTTTATATTACAACAGAATGAATAAATCCGATGAAAATAAATAATTTTTGGTAGTAATTATTATAAATAGTACCAACCTACTGTAACACGCAAGACTAGCTGTACGCCAGCAGTAATCATTAAAGGCAGTAATCATTTATTTAAATGTTCGCGTTGTCGCTATTATAAGCTTATATAATATGGATTTATTCGTCTAATTCTGGTTAGTTTATACATTGTTCATAGCTGTATAACTGTTAAGTATTTTGGAGCTTTGAATTTTATATAAACAAATTTTATATGAAATGTTTCATAAATAAGGGTTTCCCCACTTTTCCTCAGGTACTCAGACACTCGGTATAGGTACCTACAACGTGTGTATTTTTATAAGTACATACTATTCATATATGAGTATTCACAATGGAACTTTATAAATTGTGAAAATAATTTACTAATACAATTAGGTAATATTGTTTAAATGATATTGTATTGATTAGGATAGGTTAGGTTAATTAAATATTACACATTAACTTGTCTATTCTTAATATCTTAGGAATGTACTGAGCAATTTTTACATTACCTATGTTTCGTGTATTCTTCATTTTACAATTATGAATTTAGTCCGTTGTAATTATGATGTAAACATTATAATATATATTTAGTTTCATTTTTTAAATGTTGATATAGTTCGGTATTATAGTTGTTGTATGTAGCTACCTAATTAATTTGATATAGGTAACTTTCGTATCAAATATTTATCCAAAAAAAAAAATACTTCAATTACAAACATAAATTGTATTCCTAGGTACTAACTAACGGTTGAATCATAGTAATTATTTGTAATGATAATGGTTGTAAAAAATTTTTTTAAAAAATACAGTTACATTTTATATTCTTTTAGTTTTATTGCACTTGGGCAATGACGTATAAACTATAGTTTTTTATAGTTACTACATGAGGCTGAAACGAAAATCCTGTTTCCGAGATAAATTTAATGAGAATTCTCCTTTTCTCTGATTTGAAATTACCGTTTGTCAACAGGATGAGTTTTTTTTTCATCACTCATATGTATAAAGGGTAAAGAGAAGTGTCCAGCAACAACAACTACTACAATAACAAAAACAACAACAACAACAAAAAAAGTTTTCCGTTTCGGTATAATAGTTGTGTTAGCGGTATTGTTGGCCATCATTTATTTTTTAGACAAGGAACAAAGTTAAACATATAACAAGTGAAACAAAAACTAGAAACATATAATATCTAGTATTTTATATTCAATATATAAAATATAATTGCATATAGGCATAATATAGTACAATTTTACAATACTACAGTAAGTACTACATAATTGGAAATTTGGAGTAATAAGTTTTAATAATCACGCCTTTTATATAGGTAGGTATCTATATGGTTAGAGTTACAGCTCTAAATTGAAATGTAGTAAGTTCAAAGTTGAATTCATATTTATTTTTAACAATAATAAATATTATTTATGTTAATATATTAAGAGGAACTGAACTGACACCTGTGAAATGTTGTTACAATACATTATAATATATTTTAATAAATTTAAATAAGCAGTTCAAATGTTTACTTTATTTTTTATTACGATTTTTACCAATTCCAACATTTTTTTTTCATTAATTAAATACCTACATACTTCTTACTATATATTTTTACAGAAAATGCAATTTATTCTTAGATTTTAAAATTTAAACTTTTATAATAAAATTATATAAGAATAAGTTGTTTAATCACTTTAATCTTTTAAATCTTAAACTTAATAGAAACAGAAAGTATAATTTAAATATAATTATTATTTTTAGTAAATGCTAAGATTTTTATGATATGAAAAAAAATAATCTTCAATTTGTTTGATTACTATAAAAAAATTAAGCACCTGAGTAAATGTAGTTTCTTAACGGAAAATCCCGATGGTATCAATAAATAATTTATTTTAGATATAGGTAGGTATACGATTTATACTATTAAGATGGATGAATAAGTCGTTTTTTAAAATTTATTTTACCTCGTAATAAACTTCAGTTACAAAGGTTATTAGCTATAATTACATTTATTTTATTTACTCATTATTTTGTACAGTTATTTTGTATAAATTAGTTTTTTTGATTAAAAAAAGTACTAATTTGTTTTCTGTCTTTATATTTTGCAGTGTCAGGATTTAGTGCTGTCGGTCGGATATATTCTCTCTATTTCTCACGTTGACGACACTCTGTTAATATTTATGTTTCACCATTACCATTAGCCACGTGTTTCACATGTCATCATGGTGGGAGGATCTTTTTTGACCATAAATTAGTCATGTATTGGCTTTTTATGGCAATAAGGAATACAAATTCGATTCAGTTGTGTTATAAATGAAAAATATAATGTATTAACAGCATTTTGATTTTTACAATTTAATGTACATGTGACCTTGACGGAAAATAGACGCTCTCCTATCCGGCTTTTTGAGTTTATGTTAATATTTAAAACTAACGATGACGCGATCACTACTATGGCAACTGACCTTTGCCACTACAAACAAACAACGTTATGTGGGAGTTCTACGTATTATAAAATATACCATCAACGTTGGAAAACATCGAGAAAGAGCTGAATACCTATTTAAATAATTAATGTTTAACAGGTAGTAGCTTTTGGGGTTAGGATAACAATCTATATGTTCGAGATTAAGAATAAGCAATGGTTTGTATAACAACTGTCCAAAGTTTGAAATATAATTTCTGTGGGTTACGAATGCTTTTCAGTTGTAATCGTTACTTTGTTGGTAGGTACGTGACAACCGTATCGGTGTTGGCATCGTTAAAAGTTTTAAGTGACGGTGGTGTAGGAGACAAAATTGAAACTCAAAAACTTAAAGCCCCAATGGCGTTTATTCACGTGTGCCATTTATTTCTTTTCAAATCGTCTGTCACGAGTATAATATAATATAATTTTTTTTTTTCATAATTCAACATGTTTTTATTTATCGTTTAACGATTTAATGGGTAAAATACCGTTCAAACAAATATGTGTAGCTACCTATATTGTGATGCAGTGAAATTTAAAATAAGTGTTTTTTAGTATTAATAATAATTTATTTTTATTTTACTGAAAATCATAAAACTAAATTCAGTAACATAAATTATAATGTGATACCTTTTTTAAGCTTTTATATTCAGGTATATATTCATATACAGAGAAATACATTCAACAAGGTTACAGCATAATGATTGTAATACTATTTTATTTATTAATTTATTAGAAGTGAAGTTAGTAATTAATGTGAAATTTAATATTTACAAAATTAAAATCGATAATATTGTATTTTTATACTTATCATATTTAATAAAACTTTTGATGATATTATATCCTGGAAATATTATTTTGGTTTATCAATTGTTAAGCTTTAAGAACAAGTGACTAATATCAATTTTAATTTTTACTTAAACTGTTTTATATATAACTTAATATCTTTATCACACATATTTTGTTACTCATATACTTAATTGGTAACATAAGATGTGCCAGTATAATTAATTAAAAATTAAATTTTGTACTTTAGAAATTAATTGGATGTATTTTTGTTATTATAAGTTGTTTATTTACTGATAAGGTGGATAAGCATAATAAATAAAGTAAAACATCGCAGTGATATATTTATGTAGGTAATTATATAGAAAATACTATTAGTCACGAGTATCAGGAATAACGACAAAACAATTACCGACTTACAGGTTTTTCATAGTTAAGTTCCAGAGAAATCAAGACCCTTCTGATGATTTATCGGATTGTTTATTTTTTTTCCTATTGTTTACCATTCATTTCTCTTTTCATTACTTCTTATTCTCTTTTTGTGCTTAGTATTAAGTGAGATTTTGGGCTTAGTGGGAGTTGATAAATGGACGTTTGCTACATTTTCAATATGAGCCATGAGCGACAAGATGAGGCATCCGAAACACTTTTAATAACTTAATCACTGTATACAAGTACTTTTAGTAGAATTAACTGAAAACAAAATTGATGATGATCAATCTAAAATTTATGAAAATACTTAAATTTCCAAATCACGAGCCAGTGCATTTTACATACACGAAAAAAAAAAATAATAGCTAATGAAAATAAGTTTTCTAAAATAACGGAATCACACATGTTTGAATTTTTGTTAATTTAAAAAGTATTCACATTTCAAAATCCTGATTTATTACTACGAGTTACAACAGACCTTAGATTGAATAAAATTCAAAATCATTCAAATATAATAAAAAATTTAAGTAAAATTTAAACATTCAAATTTTTTTATATCTCTATGCAAATTTCATCTTTACTCATACTGTATAGTATGATACAACATTTTGAAACATAACACCCACATTTTCAGAATAAATAAAAGTTTATATTTTGGTAATTTTCTTTTTGATCATTTCAAAAACGTAGTAAAATATTTTGGTGTTGAATGAGGAAAAAAATCATTGTAAAGTACTTACAAACTAAATGGTTTGTTCCTTCGCTTACACGGAAAAACTAAACGAGAAATATTAAAAAAAAACCTCATGGGAAATTCAACTATTCTCTTACGACTTACATGGTAACAAAAGTATTGTTCTGTTGTACAAGTGAAAGCGCAAAAGAATGATTTATCAGCACAATTTATGAATACAGCTAGGTAAACGGTCATTTCACGCCATACACTCGTGACTGAAGAACATTTAATAATTTTTATAAACATTTTCAGAATGAACATAATCTATGCAAATATAACTAAAATAATAAAAAAATATTCTAAATACTTCATTACTAATAAAACTCATTAGGTATACCTAAATTTCATTTTTCTAACAGAATGTTTTTCTGAGAATTTAAATACCTGTTAACTATGAACTATAAAAATCGAGTCTCGAACTAGTTTGTTAGTTAGTTAGGAAAAACTGCTTTAGTTTAGATGACGCAACATGTTGGACCACTTTTCCACTTATCCAAACTTTAAATAGATTCTTACATGTTAAGACAAAATAATTAACCACTTGTTTAAAATTCGATTTTTATACATATTTTGTGTGTTTGAATTTTAAGAAAAATATTCTAAATATGAAATTAAAAATGTATGTTGTCATCCAAAAAATTAAAAAATGATAATGATAAGATTTATAAAACAATTATGTTTGATACTGATTCTAAACTATGTGAAACAAATTTTCAAAAACGATAATATTTTATGATTAAATGATTTTCTACCTTCAAATGAATCTACATTATTCATAGGATATTTCAACTGTAACTGAAGAAAAACAAATTATTGACTTGACCATTAGATCAGGTCAATGTTATGCATTATGAATTATAGGTATTTGCACGGGACAGTGAAAATTAAATACTTACCTACTTATAATATAATTAACTTAATTACATAACATATTATGTAATTAAGTTAATTTTAAAATAATATTAATGAAAATTGATTTTAATTTTAAAGAAGAAAATGATAAAAATATGGTATTACTCTATTTAATATTTATTACGAGTAACGAGTAATATTAATATAGTAAACAAACGAAATGAGTAATAGAGTTGTTCGATTTTGTCATCCTATCATACATATTCAAGATTTCATTCGAACTTTCGTAATAATTCTGCTCACCCGAACAAACCTAACTGATTCTACTGGGTTGATTCTACTTTGATATGTTCATTTGTACTTATGTACAATAGAGTCATAACCAGTAAATAGTCGGTACAATATCGTAAAAAATAGCAATTGCAGGTGATTGTGTACAAAATAAAAATAATAACTAATAAGTAACACATTTTAATTGATTCTGTTATTTTAATAATACATTATTATTTTATATACTTATATAAAAATGAATGATTGTTTGTCTGTCTGTCTGTCCTCAATAGCTGGACCAATTGCGATGAAATTTGGTATAGAAATAGATTAGAACTGTGGGAAGAAGATAGGGTAATTAAAAAAGGGTAAATTAGAGGTCCAACCTGGGAATGTGCTCAAACAGGGATTTTGAGATTTACGGTGGAAATTTTTGTTTGTAAATGGTTGTTATTGGTTTTAATAATAATTAATTCTATGTATTTTAGTACAGAATGTCTCAAGTCAAAACCACAGTTCGGTGGACCAATTTTTGCATCGTTTTACATTGTTTTTTTTCTTATTTTTCTTCTTTATCTATACTTACGAATATTTGTTTTTTTTTATTCAACGGATTTTAGTACTGTTAGGTTAGGTTAGGATTGTATTAATCTGCCGTAGGTTGAATTAAATAAAAACGACAAACTTGGTATAACTTTGATACTTTAGAGTAAAATCATACACTTACGTACAAACCACACGGGGTTCGCGATCTACCACAGTCAGTTTGCCTACCTGATAATATACTGCTGCGAATCTCACGGACGACGCCGGTCGAGATTGCTATATATTAAAATATAATATCATTTATACTTAAAAAGACATTACTTCCACAGCGTGTTACACTCAAAAGGATTTGAAAAATCAAAATTTTTTCTGGGCAATGCGGGGAAATTCAGCTAGTAATACCTAGGTAACATAAAACATATTTTGAACCCAATATAAAATTGTAATATTTCTTGTGTACTAAGTACAATATTATATTAAAATCATGAACTTATGATTAACCATACACTGCATGATTTTTATATTAAAAAAAAAATATTCCCTTATGGGTTAGTTGGGAAAAATGATACATAATTTTAAACAAGTGGTTAATTATTTGTCTTAACATGTAAGAACCTATTTAAAGTTTAGATAAGCGGATAGTGGTCCAAAATAAACTAAAGTAGTTTTTCCTAACTAACTAACTAACAAATTAGTTCGAGATTCGGTTTTTATAATTCATAGTTTACAGGTATTTAAATCCTCAGAAAAACATTCTGTTAGGAAAATGAAATTTAGGTATACCTTATGAGTTTTATTAGTAACGAAATATTTAGAAATAATTTTTTTATTTATTTTAGTTATATTTTAATTGTTTTGTACCTTTAAACCCTATTAAGGATTCGTAGTCAATGATCAACAGTGTAAATTAGTGACATGATTTTATTATTATTCAAATACTTTAATGGATAAAATAAGAAGTCACAAGCTTATAGATTTAACACGATAAATTAGTTTATTGTATTTAAAGATAGAGCATTCAAGTAAAATAAGTATAATTTATGTATTGAAACGAATGAGGTGTGTTACACATATCAAAAATGAAATGTATATGTCAAAATTATGATTTAAATTTATACTAAATTAACTAAACTGTTTGTACTAAGATAAATACAATTTAAAATATTAGGTAAGTATTTGAAATAATTTAATAAAATGTATATTATATATAATATATAATATCAGATATTATATTAAACTATACAATTTTTAAAACTAATTTATTAAGTTTGTAATACCTACATTTATTTTATGATATTTATTAATATTAACTATACGTCTATACCCTATTCCTATACATTATACGACTATACCTAGTCACATACCCACGCTATATGTGATGTTTTAAAACTTCAAGGCATCGACAATTAACAAATATGTTATTAATTAACATTCTCTCATGACCAGTTTTGGAATCACTATAATATATGTATCCAGGATCAAATAAATTATGCAAACAAACAAATTTTAACAATTTGAATGGTTAAAAATTTTGTCTTTATACGTAACTTTGAGATTATGTACTAATATTAATATATTATTTTCATGTATGTTTTTGAAAATGAAAAAAAAATATATCATTAATTTGATTTCATGAATTTAAAATGTATTCATTTTAATACACAATAAATGGTTTTAGATTAATTATATGAAATATTTAACCTTTGTAGTTTTTTACGTAAATAAACCTCATTTTAATTGCATGTAAGCAAATTGATAAAGAATTAATACAAAGTTGTATTCATAAAAGGTATGATTAATTTTTATTTATTTAAGTATGGATATGGATATATATACTATAAATACATATTACATAATATACACGATTTTCATAAATAACGTTCTCTGTGACTTGTATATGGAAAAGAGCAGATTGATGTTTACGAACTAATCGAATTATTTTTGATATTTTATGTTTAAGTTACGTGCAATTTAAACTTGAATATAATTTTGTTTTATATTTTCAAAGGTACGTAATCAGCGATGTGGATAATGTATTAAGCTTGCGGCTATTAATCAAACGGTAATGTAAACTTTAAAAGACTAGGTAGGTATATTTATATATAATATTGAAAATATAATTTCGCAGAAAAGTTTTGCTGATAATTTTTGGAAAATAATTTTAAAATATAATTACGTTTTCATAATATAAAATATACATGATATCCTACCGTATTTTGTCTTGTAAATAGGTTTATTAGCTTATTATCTGATTCCTATTTTTGATCTTATTTTTTTTTTAGCAAAACGTAACTGAATTGCATGATTAGATAATCTAATTTTTCATAATTTTTTATATAACTTGGTTATGTATAAATATTTATCTTATTGAAAATATTCTGAAAACTACATTTTTAGCTATTCAAAAAGATTTCCTATTCATAAAATATATTCTGAAAATAACTGTTGAAGTTTCTTGTTTATCTAAGTACTTAGTACACACAGAAAAAAATTTAACATTATACAGCCAATGTACATTATTTCCATCGTTCTTAATTTAAAATATTATAAAACATCCAACATACATATATAGTTTTAATTAGCAAAATTTCAAGATTGAAAAAAGTAATATAGAAGAGAACAAACTGCATGACTCTGCGTTAAAATATTTTTCTTGATGCATAAATTTATTTTATTTTAATATAATTAGTTTTTATTTTACAAATTATAAATATTATTAAAACTAAAAAATTATGAATAAAAAAAAAAAATACTTAGTATGATACTTTATTTTATGTTAAGTATTTATTATGATAATAGTTAGGAAAAATATCTTAATTAAAAATATTTAGTGACTACTGATAAATATAAAGAAATATTCATTATTTTGCGTAGTGACTGAACACTTCACTCATTGAATGTAGATGGTACAGTAATATTATAGTGTATTTTTGATTCATAATTATTATTATAGTTTCTATTTTCTAAAGTTTATTGAAAATTAAAAACAATATAAAAAAAAAAAACAGAAATTTGGAGGATATTTTGTTCATAATTTTTTGTAATACTAGACCGGTCAAGCATCAATGAAAAAAGGTAGGTAGTTCTTGTTTGTTTATAATGAATTTATGGGCACCTATAATCACATTTGTTTAAAACGTGATTTTCAGAACAATAAAAAAAAATCAATTATGGAAATTACACCATTGAGATTAAAACACGTATTCCTCGTTCAGAGCATTTATTTACGGTTAACTTTTTGCTTTAATCCAAGTTCTGTATAAAATATATTTTTTTTTAGTTTTATTTATTAACCAACTATAGTTTTACGAAATTATTTTGTTCTATTTACTTAAATATTATTACCTGTGATTTATATTGTAACAATTTAAAAATGTCTTACCTCGTTCAAGCTTGAATAATGAAAATATTCTATGAACTAATAATAATATATTTAGTGTCAAAGTATATTATAGTGAAATTAATTATTACCTATTAGTAGATAAATGATAGTCAATAGACACATTCTTGATGTAATAAGTAATAACTATAATAAATAATATGTATTATTGAAAAAAGTCACGATAGAAACGATTATTGGCTTACAAAAAAAGACAAATTTTACATGTTTTACATTTTAGAGCAGCATTATATAAGGTTATATAAATTGGTTGATTTCAAATATTTGAGATTTTTTTTTCCATAGGTTTACTAAAATACAGTTTTGACAATTTAAACAAAATATTAATTAAAAAAAAACGAATTATAATATTTGCAAACATGTAACACCTACTGAAAGTGGCAACACTGTAGATTTTAAATCGGAAGAGAAAATACCGATTATTGATACCCAGAAATGGGTATCGATGGAAATTATTTTTGTGAGACCCAAACATGGTTCTCAAAAATTAACTTTTGGTAATTTGTTGAGACTCGATTGGGTGTCATGGCGGTTAAGCCATATTTTGTGAACAACCCCGTGCGGCGCTCAACGTGTTAACGTGTAGAAGTATACATAAAATGTGAGTAATTTTTATATTACTTTTTTTAGATTTAAATTTTATAGTTTATATCGTACTTATAATTGTAACGCGGATAATGGACTGCCGCAATGCACGCTTCGGCGGACTATCGATAAAAATATTAATTTTAAGTTGTAGTCATACATTTTGAAGTACCTAGTTAGGTAAAAGTGTATGTTACGGGGAACTGGAAAGCCCAGTTAATGGGTAGTTTTCGATTTGCCAGGGTGTTTTGAGGTATGTCCGACCACATTGGGCAAAGTCCGAAGTAACTACTACTCTATATTTCTTGTTTTGTCCATTTTTGAAGTAGAGTAGAAATTTGTGGATTGCCCAGTGTTCACGAATAAAGAGATTTTGTAATTTTGTGGTGTACTCTTTTAGCTGCTACGTAAATTGTTGTATTCATCGAGTAAACTAATTTTAAGGGGATCGGTGGCAGACAGTTATTTTAGCCAAAACATACCAAACTTTATTCCTTCATACTAATCGACCTAGTAATGCGATAATACTTTTTAAACTTGAATTCGTTATTAGTTATTACGTCTACTTGAGATCGGTCAGTCGACTTTCGATACTTTAAGATTACATTAATTTTGACATTTTCTTTGTCAGCGGATATTTTGTTGATATACACACAACATACCCATATTTTAAAAATATATAGGGAAGTCTAGACACGTATACGGGAGAATTTTGGTGTTTACCACCATCCACTCCTCACTGAAATATTATACGAAAACATTTTTTACTTTTATAATATAAATTTTAATTTATAATTTATATTGGTTATGATTTATAGCTCTTCTACTCGAAATGTTTTTTTGTATACGTGAGCGGGGAAGTCTCCTCGAGTTTGTCCTCATACACGCCCACCTGCCTAGTGGTGCCGAAGTTTTTAAAATGTGGTCGGGCTGCAATTTCAAAATTTTGCGGCCCCAATATCTTAATTACCTATTTGATGTAGATATACTCCAGTATACATTCATTCATAATCATGGCTTAAATATTCTCATGCTCATAATAAAGTTATGATGTAAATAAAATGTGGACAGGTCGGGCCATACTTCGGCGCCACTGGTGCTGCCAACTATAGGTATAATCATCTTAAATATTAAAGTGACACGGATAAACACAACTATTTTATGGGAGAAAGCGATTTGACTTTTCAAATATTTCCAATAATTAACTCTATAAATTGGTTCTAATCGTTTAAGAACGCGAAAACAACGATAATAATTTATAATAAATAATATTGTAATAACGAGCCATTTATGTATCATATTATACGTATTTGATAAATAAACTAAACAGAAAATACATTCATCTCCTCCGCTCAGAATCTAATAACGTTATCTACGGGGAGACAAACGCAGCGAGACGTTCGACATTATTATGTTTTGTGTAATATCACAAAATATATATTATATTGGAACAATACGTGTACCTATATGGCCATATAATGCAAATAGGTCGTCGGAAAATCGTAAATAAATAACGAAAACAGATTGAAAAAAAAAAAAAACATTTCGATACAACATAATAATAATACAACACGACGCGAAACGAATCTCGTCGGGCCAAAGTTGTTCGACAACGAACGGTTTCCCGAGCCGCGCAAGCCGTTACCCGCGCGTCGAGGATTGTACAATATACATATTATAATATTATAGTTTACGCGTGACACTGCGGAGGCGGCCCAGGTCGCGAGCCTCATAAATCAACGCGCCGCCGTCTCCTCGTACGTTTCAAAATATAATATTATTATTACGCATTATTATTATTATTATTACTATTATTATTATTATATTATTATTATTATATTATTCTCGGTACCTATAGTCTCTCGTTTCCAGCAGACTTGGCGGCGGTACGACTACGACCGGCACATCCGTCGCCGTTTCCGCGAGCGTAAACAAAATCCGCGATTCAAAACCGATACACTCGGGGGCGGTGCTTTTACGCATTTGCACATCGCGCACACCCGCCATATATACGCTCGAGCGTGTAAATGTTTATCCACATACTCACCTGTACATATATATCTAGTTATATTTTGCAAGTATAATATAATAATATATGTATAATAATATATCGTGTACACGCGCACAGACCGTATATAGAACCTATGTATAGTGTATACTATGTATTATGTCTATATACGATCACAGTGTGTACATCATCCCAATAAGCACACACACGTGTCATATTATGTGATCGTATACACAAATCGATTTCCGTTAATGTCCTCCTCGTATAGCTATACGAACCGTATAGGTATAATAATATGATTATTATTATTATAGCCACAGTACGCCCAGGCACGCATATATGTGTATGGGTAAATAGTATGTACGAATGTGGCCAAAAGTCCCGTATCTCGTCCTAATAGTATGGACAATAGTGTCTCCGCGGATAATATAATCAATAGAATACGAAGGTAATATTTATTTTATGGGTAAATATTTGAAAACAAATATTTTTAACTGAAATTCGTGTCAGGATATATTCAAATTCAATAGTTTGAACAAAAAAAAATTAATTAAACCCGAACGAAAACCATCACCAGAAGTGTTAACTTAATTAATACTATTTAAACGGCCGATTTTGATAATTTATTAAACATGGTTTCAAGCATTCAAAATAATTGTGATCTTGTGTGCAGAAATTGAAGTATTAAACTTTTAAATGTTGTTTCCTTGGAGGCCTCTTCATCGCCCACACATAATCAACTCAATATACACTGTACCTTTAGAACTTATACACTTATTGGAAAAACATTTTTTACGCTGTATTATTATGTAAATGCGTATGTACTGTAATTGTATCAAAAGAGTTCAGCCCGTTTAATTTAAAAAAAAAATAAATAAATACAATTGACGTTAAACATCAGTAGTTAGTAAATTATTAATTGTGATCGGAAAAATCTTTGTCGTTCCGCTTGTACTCATATACGATTACGTGATCGAGTGCCTGTAATGAGCAATATTCAGAAACATTCGTTTTTCAGTATAATGTGAAGTATAAGGCAAAGGAGAAATAAACGTGACTAGATTAATAATTATTTTACTATAACCATAGAAATTCAAAAAGGTTCAGTTAACTAATCAACTTTGTTTGATACAATATTATTATTAGGATATTATGCTAATATAATAATTTAATACTATAACAACATTTGTTGTCACGTTATGAAATGTGACAATCATAGAAAAAAAGAAAGTGACAAACGATATAAAATTGGGGTTTTGTATTATAACCTATTATTTAGTATGTAAGGTTCACAATATTAAAACTATATATTATGTCCTATGTATGTATAATATGTAAATACCTTAATATTATTCAATGTAAAATTGGTAAACCATTTAATCTTGAATAATAATTATAAAATAAGTATTAGTAACTATACTTTATAAGTACAATATGGATTATTTAAAATTGTTTGTTTATTATAATGTCTTCATCATCTAATAACTAATAAGTTTTGAATTATGTTAAGACTGTAGACACAATGCAACCATCTGAAATTAATTAGAAAAAATATAAATATACTTTTACAACGTAGACAATACTACGAAGTAGGTATAAATCAGAGTATATCAATTAAGAATAGTAAAGGTATTAATTTCATTTTGATACTCTTGATCGCTATATAAACTTAATTTAACACCATAATTTATCGTTTAATGTGTGAACGTTTGAATACGGCTTTGTATTAAATTTGAACGTCATAGTACCTATAGTATTAACGCTACATACTTACTCCAAAATTTAATTGAAATTTAATTGATGTTTTATCGTATTACATAACCATAAAGGATTACCCTATATTTATATTCGACTAGTTTTATATCCACAAATAAGACTTAATTATAAAATTCCCAGGCATAAAATTAATAGTGATTTTAGTATTTTATTACTTTATTAGAGTTATACACTATAATAGTTAAGTCAAAATTATTTAATACAATACATTAAAAAAATATATCAAAAGATTAAAAAAATTTCTCATGACAGATTTCCTTTGAAAAATCAATTCAAAAAATAAGACGTACTTATTGTCATTTTTAAATTTTTACGCTCCATTTTCAGAAACATTCTAGAGAACCTAAAGTACTTTGTATTTTACTTTGTAGTTGTATTATGGATATTGCAATTAGTTTTTAAATATTAATTTTACACAATTAGGCTGTTATTAATCTATTAATCGTTATCATATAATTTTTCTGCGGAATACTTAAAAAACAAAAGTCAGGCGTCTATAATAATATACTTGTTTTTGCCGGAAAATGAACGAGGCTACAACAAAACCGTTAAAAATGGTACGTCTAAATTAAAGCGGTACATTTAATCACACAAATCCCAGAATCTACGTGTAAGATGAAAAAAAAGTAAACATAAAATTTCAAGTAGGGCATATTGTAATACTCTCACATTTTTTCTTCTTAAAAAATGCATCTCATACTACTATTAAAAAAACATGGTTATCCATTTCCAAATGTGTTTTTGTAGAGCAATTTTGAATCACAGATGAATCTATCATAAAAGTAAGGGGAAACTGAATATAATAATTGATTTTATTTTTTTGGAGTAAATTCTATTTACACAACCAACTATAGAAGAAACGAAACGGTTTGATACGAGGTGCATAAAAAGTTGGGCAGTTAAATGATTCGGGAAAAGGGTTTTTTTTCAATTCCTTTGTACGTGACCAATCTGGTTACCTTGTGGTCAAAATAGCTTTATTGAATATGAAAAAATATTTCAATAGAGAAAAGGTACTAAAAGTGTTTTTCCTTTATACACGTATTTTTTTTTTTAAATCAAGCATTCTTATAGCAGTATAATAAATGAAGATCATTATTCTTTGATATTTAATAAATAATGTATATGTACCAATATATTATGAAAATTTTATTTTATTTAAATTTTTTTTTTATAGCATCATATATAAAATATACTGTACTCATAATAATATATAGGCTTATAGGGTTATATAACAATTAATAAGTTATATTTAAAAAAATCGATCAACATGTACAACGAAATTTAATCATTTACATTTTATTGTGCGTTACACAATATTATCTTTTTTTTAAGCTAAAAACCTTAGTAGGTACCTAGTTAATGATGTATCACGAGAAAATAAATAATATTAAAGATATTTTTACGTAATCCTTACACTACATTGAGCATATTATTCTAAGTAAGAATAACTTTTACATAATACTTTTAATGTAGAATTAATTTGTTTACTATTTTAAAAACATCTTATTGAAGGACACTTGACGATGTGATTTTGAAAACCCTATGCCCTATGGTTTATGTGTATATATTAATTGTGCACTTTATCTATACGACTTTTATTGATATATTAATTATATGATATGTATAATTAAATATATTATTAGATGTAATGATTTGTAAGGTTCTCAATACCCGATGCCCTGATCTTTGCATTTTAGATTCTGAGCGAAGCGATGGATGTATTGATTTTACAATGATGTGTGTTTTTTTTAAATTTTTTTTTGTGTCTATCATCCCTTTGGGACAGTAAAAGTGCTTGGATTTTCTTTATTAGTAACTTTTCTGATAGGAAAACGAACCTAGTTGGTACTTTGGAGGGGGGGGGGCAGAAAAAAAATTTCCAACAGTTATCAAAAGCGCCGTGAAAAACAAAAGAAAAATTAAGGAAAAACGGGAATTTTTACGCAAAATCTGTTTTCGAGAAAATCGATTTTGGTTTTTGGGGCAACTTAAAAACAAATGACCGTAGATACTTGAAAATTTCATTGAATGTTTATATTAGCATTTTCTATACACGATAAAATTTTGAAAATAATTTGACTCTTTTTGAGCTGTTTACGGACATTGTCAGTTTTCAATTTTTTTAGTTTTTTTTTCTACAAATATCAATAAAATTGTATTTGCTTGTTAAAAAAGCTCGAAAATTTAATATAAAGCTCACGATATATCGTTCTAATAGCAGTTGAAAAATATTAAAAATACATAGGCACAATTTTTTTTTTTTATAAGCATTTAAAGTTCAAATTTTGACAAAATTTATAAAATTTATAATTTAATAATTATTTTATAGTTAAAAATTTATAAAATGTTCAACTTTTATAGCTAAGGATGAAAAATTGAAAACAAGTTTCACGTAAGTTGGTTATATTTAAATTACTTTATTCACAATAATATCATCAAATATACTTGGTAATATCATAGGCTAACTGACCGTTTTCGCTCAGAATCGTTTTTCTTATACAATGATATTATATCAATGAATTTAAATTTAACACCATCCATTACAGTGACCCACTTGTAATCTTCTGTACAGCAGAGTGACATCTGCTTACCTACCTTTTTAGTCCTATTTTTAAAAGCGAGAAATCTGTATTATTATATGTAATTGTAATTCATATTTTATGATTAACCATTTAATTTAAACATATTATATTTTTAATAATACAATCTAAATAAGAATTTTAATATATTTGAGTATATCTATAGTTATAATATCATGGGTTATTTCTGTAGAATTTTCTGTACAATTAGTGCCATTGATGAGATTACAATTCGTGCCTAAAGTAATTTTTTTTTATTCGTCGTTACTCGAGATAGTAGCTAACGACCACACTACATTATCCCTCTGGATGTATACTATACTTGATTACCAACCTTTATTATAGGACAGAGACTACCTACAATGTGTTCTCTTTTTTTCCCCTCGAGACTGTATGAGAGAAAATATACTTCGATAAAACCAATACCTACCCTTTAGTAATAATCCAGGTACAAATGTATTAAGTTTTTAATTATAGAAAACGAAAAATTGATGTTTCCAACAGATAGGTAAATGTGTATTGTGTACACATGACATATTTATTTATAAAGATATATTATATCTGAAGTAGTGTAATACACTTTGTATGTAAGTAGAATTACTTACCTATACTTAAAATTAGTTATATTTTTAAGATTTCTATTAATCCATCTAGGTATATAATATTTTCGAATTAAAATATACGATTACATCTACAATTGAATTGCTTTTTCAGTAAAGCTGAATAATTTAAATAACTAATTATTGATTTTATTTATCATTTATGTGTATATTTAGTGTACGGTTGTTTAATATAATTGTAATACAGTTATGTGGTCATAATTGTATAAACTATAGGTACCTATTACATAAATATCGATTTTCCATCTCACTCAAATAACCTAAAGTTGTGTTTTTTTACTTTCTCTCTGTCATCGAGGGATGACAACCAAAAAATGTCATGCTTTATGAAAAAATAAAGGCGTGTTCCACCGTCAATTTATTACAAACTATAGTACGATTTAAAGTTTATATTATTTTATTTTTTAGGGATTTTACAGTTAAAACAGTATGTCGTTTAAAGGGGTCACGTACTCACGTCATTTTTTTTTTTTTTTTTGGAGCATTTATAAATTACAAGAGCCTCTGATTAATCCACTTGAATAGCCAGCTTAACTTGGTTCTATTCGGATTTGATTTTCTATTTATTTTTTTTTTGTTTGACATATTACGCATATTACACATACATAATATTAATGTTAATTATATTAATAGTTAATTCCAATGTTTTTAAATACTTTTTCGTTTATTGTTTTACCTATACCTATTTTGTTTATTATTATTTTAAATACATTTGTTCTAGAATTTACCATCGAGATTAAAATTATACGAACAATTAATAGAATTTTGCAATTTAGTAAATATATAATTTGAATAGGTGTAAACTATATTACTCAATAAAATACCTATTAGATTTTTCATATAATATTTCTGTATTTATTATTAATAACTTGAAACTAAGTAGGTACAATTCTGTATTTACAACATAATCTTATCCAACAAAATTGAATATGAACAATTGTATTTAAATTATTTATATATAATATAATATATTATTATATGGTATAGAATTATATCGAGGATATGTATTTTACAAAAGCCAAATCTATTTTTGAATTCCATTTTAGTAATTTTATTTTATTCTATATATTATGCTTTAAAATCTCGTATTTTATATTACAAAAAACAATTTTATTTATCTAATAACAATATTAAAAATATATGGAAATCAATAAATGAAGCAACATAGTCTACGAAAAACGAGGAAACTCCTATATATTGTATTGAAAATAGTTCTACTAAATCTTTTTTAACTGATAAAATTGACATTTTAAATGAACTAAATGATTATTATGCTAATGTCGGTAAAAATATTTTTGACGATATTCAGAAAAATAATTTTGAAAAACTAAATTGGAATGATATGAATAAAAACTGCCATATTCATAATTAAATTCTTCTGGAACAGATTGATCCTTCAGAAATTTCTAGGTTTATAAAGAAAATACCAGATAAATCCTCATTTTATAATAACGATTTATCGAACTTTATTTTAAAGAAAACAGCTGATTCTATCTCACTTCCATTGTCAATTATTTTTAAAAAATCGTTTAGTACAGGTAAATTTCTTTCTAGCTACAGAAAAACTATAATTATACCACTTTTTAAATCTGGTGATAGAAAACAATGTGGAAATTACAGACCTATTGCTTTAACTTTAACAGTTTCAAAAATATTTGAGAAATGTATAAAATCAAGATTAATGTCGTTTTTGGACAAATTAATTTTTTTCATCAAATCAATTTGGTTTTCGCTCAAATATGTCAACTACTGATCCTTTATCTAAAACTTCTAATTTTATTCATAATAATTTAGATAACAAATTTAAAGTTCTTGGAATTTTTCTCGATTTTAAAAAAGCTTTTGACTCCGTAAGTCATTATTTGTTACTTAAAATATTAGAATATAATGGTATAAGAGGCAATGCTCTCAATTTAATTAAATCATTTATCTCTGGCAGGCCTCAACGAGTAAGAATAAACGGATTACTTAGTGATGTAAAGACAAATTGTTTCTCAGTACCTCAAGGTACAGTACTTGGCCCTGTCTTATTCATCATATACATAAACGGACTTTTAAATATAAAAGCTTAATGCTGAAATTTTTTGTTATGCAGACGATACAGTTATTCTGATTAAAAGTCATGACTATGAATATTTATCTAAATCTAAATATATTGTCTTTAATATTACAAATAGTTCACATATTAAAAATACTGGTTTTTCACTGTGTGTACACTCTTATAAATGTAAATATTTAAATAACCTTTGTAAATGTTTACCTATGGATAGAGTTTATTGTATTAAATATCTTGGAGTAAAATTAGACCATAGATTAAAATTTATTGAATATATTTATCATGTAAATAGTATTCTTAGAAAATTATTATATAAGCTCCGATTTCTCAAAAATATGTTAGATATTAAAACTCTTAGAATTTATTTTCTATTTAGCTCTTGTACTGTTTTCTCGTACGGTATTTCAATATGGGGATGTACATACTCCGCACATATTAATGTTTTATCTACTACAATTAATTTAATGATTAAAACCATACTTGGAAAATCAAAATTGTATCCAACTTGTTCAATTTACCCAGAGTTGAAAGTTAGAACTATTTTTCAAGTTTATGAACGGGCGATTTTATTGTATATATTTAAAGTAAATATAGGTCCATTTCAGCCTTTGCATTGTTATAATACTAGAATAAAAAACAATTGCAATTTAATTATTCCACGAAATAATACTAATTTTGGAACACAAAGTCCAATGATTAAAGGAATTCTGTTACTTCGTAAATATAATATTAATTTAACTAATTTTGATAATTTTAATAAGTATAAGAAACATATTGACACTATTTTATCCTGGTTGTAAATGTCCACTTTTTAGTTCAATGATAATTTTAAGTAACTACTCTCAATGTCGAACTTTTTTTTTCATTTATTGTATACTTTTATAATATTCATAACATGAACCAGCTCATCCGTCTACAAGCATATCTTTGCTTATTGGATGAGCTTGCAAACCTACTATAATTTGTTTGAAAATATTGTTTTATTTTGTTTGTTTGCTAAATAATTATTATTATTATTATGGTATAATATATTTTTTCATGTATTTAAATTTGAAATGTCTTCGATACCGTTAAAAATGATTTTTTTTATCCATTATCTATTATCTACACAGTGACGCGTATACTGATATGGTTTCTAATTATTGTAGGACCTATATTAAAAGATATTTTGGATTTGTGAACGGCATCGAGGGAATTTCCATTGTAAAAATAATCAATTTTGTCATCAGTCAACAGTTGTTATGAATGTTTTTTTAGGCTTAAATTTACATGCTTACGTACTTTGATTGAATATTTTTTATATTAGATTCTTTAAATTGTGATATATAGCACACTATTCTACTAGAAATTTAGCCAACCAGATATTGTATCGAATATCGTCACACTTGAATACATATTTTGATAAAATTTTACACTTGCGCTTCGATAGCATGTTAAATTTCATTAAAGATGAATGTTTTCATACCATTCATTCGAATGTGCAGTTTGCGGTAGATTTTTAAAAATATTTTTTTCGCATAAAATTCAAATTACGGGTCGCTGAACACATCTTCTCTTTTAAAACTTTGTATTCGTAAAGAAGTATGGTTTTTGTTGACGATTGTGAGGAAGTTTAAGGAAAATCAACAACTCTGTATTGTACGCGTACATTGTATTATATTATGTGACTGAATTTCTACGTGTAAATGTGCGATGTTTGCATAACAATATTGCTCGAAGTTTATTTAAATATTCAACCACATCAAACATGATAGCAGAAGATTCTGCGTCGAAAACGATACCTATTCGATATTCAATTCGCCACGAGATAATTAATTTATGACGCGCATCGTATTGTAGACAATAGTAATTGAATTAATTGAATATACCAAACGTCGAACATAAAATCGGAATTCCTTAAAACGGGCTTTCTGAAATAAAATATTACTGATTTTGTTAATATTTTTAGTATCGTTTACTACAACAAGTGAAGAGATATCAATTCTCTGTACTGCTCATTTGAATTTTTAATTGAATGAAAACATTATCCTTTTCTAAATGATATACAGCTTTGTGTAGTTTAAATTTATATTTTGTAAAATAATGAGATAGGCAACATGATAGTAGTATTATTATTTTCATAATGAATACCATGCTTATGATTATAATGGGGAAATATGAGTTTTATATTTTTATATTGGAATGTTTTTAAAGAAAAGTTTTTACTAATTTAAAGTATACATCTTTTTTAAATCCCTTTTTGTTTCAGTTCTAAATTATTACATATTAGATATATTTTGTGATTATGTTAGAGGTATTGTATTACTAAGATTTATGATGAATTTAAATTATGCGGTATTTTAAAATAGATGCGTGTGCGTATTCATAAATACTTATTATATATTTTAAAACTTAATCAATAATAAATAAAAAAATTATTTATTTCAGATTTTTAAACTTTAATATTATAATTAGGTGAATTGATTCTAATTTTAATTGACTTATGTAAAAAATATATTACGTTTTGATAAGTATAATAATGTGATGACTGACTTACATAGTTGTTAAACATGTTGAGGGATATTTTTATTTTATTATTCATACTTAGTAGAAATAAAATTTAACAAATTCTCAAATGTTCAAACAACGAATAACTATTTTGTGAACCATTTGATTTTAAAATATCAATTTTTTTAAAAACATCAAGTAAAATATAATACATATTATAATTATAACTTTCGTCAGAATTAGAAAATTTTAAACTTGTTATTTATCTTTATAATATAGGAAACAATACTTTATTCGTAACACCCCAACATATTATATGTACATTATTTAAAAATTTTTGAAATCGATTGTTGTGATATAAAAAAAAGTGTATAATACACGCGGCTAAAGAATATTGATTATAGGTTAACATATATTATTATAGTTCTAAGCAGGTGGGTACTTTTAGCTATATTTATTGATTTATTGTGATATTGTAATACTATAATGATAATATTGATTAAAAAGTTCAAACTTGTAATTATACAATTAATTATTAATTAATGATTTAACAGTAGCGTCCTACTGCTCTAGGTTTAGTAAGTTACCCATAAGGCTTATCTTGCTCTCCCTGTCACCTAAGGTTATATTTTACCGTCGATATTATAGCGTATATCATGTTTACAAGACTGTCTTGAACAATAGTCTCTATTTAGTTAAAGCTGTGATAGCTATGTTGGATTTCGAATATTTTTAATTAATTATTGTGCGATTTCCAGTCTTTCAGATTTTTTAATGACTTTATAAATGATAAGAATATGTTGTGATTTAGTCAATTTCACAAATAAAATGAAAAATATGAAAGTGAAATGGAGGTACTAGCTTTTTTGAATTTAATGAAAATAAAATTGTTTTAGCTACATTATAATTAATAAATAAAGGCTTTAACTGAATTTACTGAATATAATATATAAATTTAACATTATATTAGTAAAAAATTAAAAAAAGTTTAAATATAAAGTGTATCTTCATTGAGTCAATAACTTTTATTTAAAACCACAATATTAATTTAACCAAATTTGCTTTTTGTTTTATATAACATCCAGTTTAGTATTTGTTTAAGTGAACTCCATTTCTATATGAAATTTGCTTACTAAAATATTCCACTAAGTAAAAATGTAAATCATCCTAAGTGATTTACTAATCGTTATTCGTTGGTAGTGTTCATACTGCTCAATTATCATTGTCAATCAACGGTCGCATGCGGGACTGTGAAATATTAGTTCCGTTTGACAAGCATGCATACACTTCTGATGAGCATTCTCGCACCTACATATGTACCCTGCCGTTGATGTACATGGTGTCATGTTCGGATATTATGAATTGTGATTATTGTTTCATTTAAGCTGACATGACAAATGTTTTAAAATCCGATTGTTATTTGAATAACAGCTACAATAATAATCATTATTATCATCACAGAATAACAATAACGTGCCCATCAGACATTTTGAAATCATTACGGGCTGGATGAATCGCATTCCAACTCGAGTGTTTTGGTAAAGCGAGAAATATTCACCAAATGCCTATAATAGAGCACTCCCGGATGGCGAATAGGTATTATATTTCAGTGGAAACCATTTTATGCACTTCATTAGTATATGGATAATTAATAGAGCGATGATTAATGGGTTGACCTTTTAAACTCCTCTTCTACCTCACACGCGCGTCCGCGATGAAGGGTTAGTCGGCGTGTTGAATGTATTATTGTTACCTACTTTTTGAACTGAAAATCAGTGTGGTAACTGGGAATGAAAAAGATAGAATATCTAAATAATTGTAACACGTATATTTTTTTTTAATAAACCGTTTATGAATTATTAGAAATAAATAATAATTTAAAAATAATGCTATTACATGTCGAAAATAACTTATGCTAAATTATATTTTTTTAATCTAGTATACCTGAATTAAATAAAATATACTAGACAACTATTTTTTGCAAAATTGTGAAGGTTTATCAAATCTTTTTATACTATTAGATACATGTAGGTATACCGTGTCCACTAAATAGAGACCATACACATTAGCATTAATACGAAATGATGTAGGTATTTTATTGGGAGGAGATATACTTAACAATATTGTTATTTACTTTTAAATCATATGGACATTTTTTTTTATTCGTATAATTGATATTTCATTTATACCAAATGTTAAATAATAATAATGATAAAAACTATTTTACGAATATCATCTTTTGAATTGCATATTATTTGTGAATTTAATGTATATTATGTTATAATTACAAGTTATTATTCTTATCTATGTAATGATGCTACAAAATATGCCATTATTCTGTATTGAAGAAGTAATATTGTATCAAATTTAACCAGCATAATATAATTTAAACCCTTGATTCGTTTTATAACTGTATTACCTATTAATTTTCCATTTTCATGATAATATTGTCAAATGTATTTGATATTAATGAGATTGTGTAATGAACATTGTATATTTTTAGTAAGTAAATATTATTGACTTACCTAACAAACTATTAATGATAAAGAAAAATACAAAAATGTAACTAATGTTTGAATAAATGTAAAACGGGTTTGAAGAGTGAAAACTATAATAATTTTGTAGTGAAGTATAATATTATTAATAAATTAAAATAGTTGTAAAATCTGGAAGTTCATTTAAAATAAAATAACAATAAAACAATTATTACCTCGACATCAAATTAGTAAAGCAAAATTAGTTACACTGATGTAAAGTAATTGAAACTTATTAATTAAGAAAAATTGTAGTTCCCTGCTTATGAAGAAATACATTTTTCTGAAAACTAATAAGTATTATGAAATGTTAAATATTGTATACATATATAGTAAATGTAGAGTAATTATGTACCTTATTTTATGTTTGGATTTAGATTAAGTAAAGTTTTAGTCCATAGTTATAAATAGAAAAACTAAGTATAGGTCATAGGTGCCTACGTATAAATAACACAAAGAAAATAATAGAAACAAATATATTACATATTATGTAATGGCAAAAACTAAGGAAATTCAAATATTTCATATTTAATATTGTATTTTTTTTTTAGTGACACATCTATAACTTAATTTAATCTTTTAAATAGTTTAAATTTTTTGAAATAAACACCCTTAGCTGACAATATTATACAATTATTTTGAATTGCATAGGCTAATAAATTTGAATTAAAATGTCTTGCCCTTTATTGAATAATTTAAACATCATATTTGTTGAATATATGTATATTGTATATTATGTTTAAATAAATTGTAAAACAGAATTTTTAAAAAACCACCCATCAAGGTCTTATAGATTTAATAATAAGAAAAAATATTGTGAATTATAAATTGTTTTATTTTCTTATGTATTTTGTTCTTAGATAGAAAAAACATTTAACTATAATTTATAACTTAAAACCAAACAAATCCACGATACTTCGCTTCTTGCAAATCCTTAAGTCATCGTCCAATATTATCAAAAATGTTTTCAAATAATTTATTAAAACACTCTTACCTCGATTCAGGCATACAAATATACAATTTATTTGGTTTTACAAACAAAAATTTAACCCAAAACGTAATTGTATTGCGATATTATTTTGAACAAAACGGTATCGCTCTTCAATGATATAATCGTATAATATGTCATACAACTTCACAAGTATATAAAATAACGCATTAAATATTCGAGAATTATAAAAAAAATATATCTGGTAATCTTAAATTATTAGTTGCTATGATGAAGTTATTAAAACTTAAATACAACTAAGAGCCTATAATAAAACGTTAAAGTTTTTGAAGAAAACTTTAATACTTAAAGATACAAAAAAAATCAACCTAAAAATTGTAAAGAAATAATTTATAATAATCTATTAAGAAAATCAGACATTCAAATGACAATTTATGCAAACATAATCTGTCCTAACTTTGAATGTTGGAACTCTTAGTTAGAGATTATAATCGATAAATTAGCTGAGTTTCAAAACAAAGTCTCAATTATCCCCTTTTATTATATTATGTAGTTTTGTTCAACGTTGATGTAAGAACTTTGTATTCTTTATGCATAAAATGTTGCTTCTTGGCTCAATAGATATTTACATTATATGAGTTAGACAATATTAAGTTTAAATTAGCCGATTTGAATCAAATTAGTTCATAATTATCGTTTGAATCATCGTAATACAAATATATTACATTTAAACAGTACAAGTAAATAAATAATGGTACAATTTTTCATTTACGAATGTACATATACGTTTCTGTTGTAAATAGGTATATAGGGAACATATTAATATAATATGCTTATAAATTATGATACTAATAATAAATAACAGTGTTAAATTTAAAATAAAAACCATCATTGTGCAGATAACTGTAATGGATGTGTACAGTTTGAATAAATCTAAGAATCTATAAATAATATATGGTCATATGATATATTATGGTTATTGTTAACGAAAAACGATTCTGTTCGAAGACGGTGTGTCAGTCTTTATTTCTAAAGTTATTTTTGATTTATGATTTTTCTATTGGTAATAATATAGTAGGTCAAACTAATTTTGAATCTGGTCAACATTTAAGCTGTTAAATTTAAGCAACATTATAGCTCTAAACGTTATAAAAATAAAAATTAACTTGTATTTTTGATATTTTTTTTAATAAAAAATTAAGTAAGAAAAATTTACATGGAAACTTGTGTTACATGTTCAAGGTTCAAAAGTTTTGAAAAAAAGTTGAGGTAACTGATTTTTGAGTTATAACAAAATCAATATGTTAAAAACCAGTGTTGGCCGTAGGGTAATATTATTCGCGTTTTCTTACTGTTTATTGCTAGTTTTTTCAAATGTGTACAGTGTACATTACATAATAATTACTATTATGAAAACAATGTATATATTATGACCTCCATAGTACCAAATATAGATCAAATCTTTTACCAAAAACCGCTTTCAAATCGCTATGCTGAATAGGAGTTTTTCTACTTCAAAAATTCAAAAAATTCAATCAGAAACAAAAAAAAAACACACACGCACACCATTATTGCACGAACAATATCATTTCTCACTCCGATCAGACTCTAAAATAATTCAATTTATTATTAATAATATAATACAACGCTATTTCACGAAAGTATTTCGGAGTTTTGGCAGACCGAAGCGGGACGACTGTTAATGTTTAGAGTCGGTTATTTTAATTATTTGCTCCCGGCCCCGTACAGGAAGAGCTTAATCTTTGTCTGTTAAATTATTTGTTTGGTGGTGAACATCCAGAAATAAATTATTCGATTTTTAATTGATGTACGTTTTTTTTTTAATGCGTTGATAAATGTCCAAATGGATAAGCGAGTAGCACCCAATATTAAATTTAAATTATTCTGGCCATGACGTAAAATTAATTGCGCAAGATGGAAAAAAACTTTGATTTTAATGTGAAGCATATACACCACGTCCGCTTTCTCAATATAATATTATATATCATACAATAAATAATAATATATTTATATCTATACATCATATCCTTAGACTTAAATCATATTTAAAAAAAGTTTACCTTTATAAACATTAAACATATACGAATATAATATGGTAATGAAATTATTAATTTATATAATTTAAAAAAAAATCATTACTTAACCATCAGGAATACGATATTTGAGAAATAAAGACAGCGAATGGTGTATAATTATTTCGATAAAATGAGCTCAAGTTTTCTCTTTATTTTCATTAAGACTGTCAGACAAGAAAAAAAAACCCAGGGAAGTCGCGCTGCTAAATAGTAGGTGTCGAATGTACTTCGTTATTGAGTAGGTCACAGTAATTGATTTGTTAAATTTGAATTCACTGATGAATCATTGTATACGAAAAACGACTCTAAATGGTCAGAAATTTCTAAAGACACTTTAATAGGAACCTTTATATTATATTTAGATTTAACTCAGTTAATCTATTTTTTTCCTGTAACAAATCGCATACAATATATACATGTTATATAATATTATTATTTCATTAAATATAACTAGTTGATTTTAGCGTATACGTTAATCGTAATACCTAATAAAAATAAAAATAATCTTTTGAGGATCGTAATTATTCATTTGATAATCCAATGACATCGAAATTTAATCTTCAAAAATTCATCAAAAATGATATGGCTTTACACTAAACTTTTTTTTAATTCATGCAAAAAAAACTTATGATATATATTGTATTAAATTGTCGAGTCTTAGGTGTTAAAATTAAAAATGTTAAGCATTTATAATTACAAAACAATTTACATATTTTCGTAATTTTGATGAATTTTACCAAAATTAACAGCTTATTATACAATTCTGACTATGTATTTTTAGTATTTTTAAATTGATATACGGAAACTTATTAGGAACTTTGAATTAAGCTTTATAACTTTTGACTGAGAAAAAACATTACATTTTCAGAAGTTTAAAAATACTTAAAATAAGATGACAGTTTAAAAAATGTTTATAATTAGCACAAAAAGATCCAAAATATGTTTAGAAAAAGGCTCTACAATTATTCATTTTTTAATTACAACCAAAATACAAAATACATTTTGTAAAATTTTGTTTTGGTCCATGACTCTTTTTCCAAAATTTTTTTATTTTGAAAAGTACTGAGGATTTTTAATTTTTGATAAAGTAGAAAACACACTCAAAGATTAAAATTGAAACGTTTTTACTGTTTACTGTAGATAGTTTTTTAAAGGCAATGAGAAACACACAACAAAAACATACAATGTCATCATTGTAAAACCAATATACATTTATTGTTCCACTTACAACCAAAAAAAAAAAGGTGTATAGGTACTAATTGTATAATTATTTATAAGTTTATATCATTGTACTTAGTATCAATTTAACTTTTTTGTCTAATTTTACGATTTTTCAGTTTATTTAAAAATTAAAATTTATTAGGTAATACAGTGTTTCGTTTTCCAATGTAACTAATATAACATCAAATTAAATATTTAAATAAAATGTTAATTTAATAAACCTTCTTAGTACTTAAGTACTTATTTGTGTCAATAAAGAATTAAATTTTTTTTAGATTGACATGGTTTACTGTAATGAAGAAATTTTTATGATATTTTGTAAGTATTTTAAAATGATAGATAGGTATATTCTTAAATCAAAATAAAAAACAAAAATAAAAACAATATAAGTAAGAAATAAGAATAGTTTTCAAATTGGAATCCACTAGGGAGTTTGTATACGTCTAAACTTTGTCTATATTCTATGACGCGTTACGCTATATAATATACTGTATATTAAACGAATCCTTTGGGTATTTTTTTTCTTAGAAACTTTGTTAAGTTCTCAAAAACCTTGATATGATCAAAAATTGCATTTAAGGTGTTTACAAGACAGTAAATATCTTAAAGTTATGTAGAAAATAACTGTTGCCGATTAACTAACTAGGTATATGCTTAGATGGATAGAATTTAAATTAAATGTAAATGAAATACAGTTTTATTTTTTTTCGGATATAAAAAAGAATCGTAATTTGTTGTTTGTATATTATAAACATTGTTAAAGTATTTTATATTTTGAAAACACTCAAAAATCAAAATACAAAATAAATAATTACTGATAAGTTATATCATGTTTCACGTTTAAATTCTGGCTCATAGTCGGCATTACTACGGTTATAACGGTATAGTTTTACATATAGTCGCGATCGTCTACGTCGTGTTGATATCTATACAGTATAGGTTATAGGGATACCGGTGGCGGACTGTCATTTTAGCCAAAACATACCAAACTTTATTCCATTATACTGATCGACCTAGTAATGCGATAATAATTTTTAAAACTGATTTGAATTCATTATTATGTTTACTTGAGATCAGTCAGTCCACTTTCCTCAAGTTCACCCCCACCCCACCCCGCTCCCAACAAATATAAATTTAGTTTGAATATTTTGAAATTTCGGAATTCCTAAATGTTGATTATTTGGAATTTAAATCAGAAATCTTAAAACGTGACTGACCGATCTCAAGTATACATTATAAAGAATCCAGATCAGTTTTCTGAAAAATGATCGCGTTATTAGGTCGATCGGTAGGATATGGAACAAAATACATACGAACCAGCATAAATCATCACTAGGTACTATAGAGAGGCTATTTCATTCACAGGAATGATTAAATGTTCAAGTCAAACGAGAATGAGTTACTAAGTATTTGAAAAACTTATATTTTAAAGAAGATTAATGTTATTGAAATTCGTGATTAATATAATATTTAATTTTTAAATTATAAGTTTTTCAAATGCTGTAATACAGTCATTCTCAAGTTTTTCAATTATACTATTTAATCAGAATTGTTTATGTTATAATGCCGTATTTAATATTAATTATCATAATTTATATTAGGTATAATTTTTTTTAATGACAATTCTCTAACGAACTTAAAATGAAAAAGTATTTTATAAGGTATTTAGTCAAAAATATAATAGCTATTGAGAACCCATATTGTTTATTTTAGAAGTCAATATTTATGTTGAAACATAATGCAAATTAATGGTCTCAACGCAATTACTTTATACAAAAACTATAACTGGTTTCCTATTTACAGTAATATTTGATGAAATTACAATTTCACGATTAATTCAAGTTTTATTTTAGAAAATAAATAAATATATTGGTTTTTCTTAAAGGTATATTGTAAATATAGTTAACTGCGAAAAAAATGAGAGACACCCACGCACAAATCGTATAGATAGTAGATACCTACATAAAAAAAAAATATATATTTAAATATTATATTTAAAAGACAGTCTTGTGTAACGTTCAAGTTGTAGAAAAAGGTGGGAAAAAATACAGTAATTCATTTCATCTCGGTCATCCTTTTTCCTAGTAATTTACCCAAGATCAAACCAATAACGCTTTGTATCCACTTCGAGCTTTTCTAGCTTACATGAAACATCGCCTGGTCAAGTGTGAATATTTTGCTGAAAAATATGACAATTATGATAGATTTATTCAACCTTTAGTTTCTACTTTCCAGAAAAACACCGTCAAATGTCTATCAAATACTAATCGATCAATGTATTCAATGTAAAAATATATTTCAACGATTGCATGAATATTAACTTTGTGTTAATTTAATTTGAATTATTAATTTCAGAAATTAAACGCAGCCACTGAAGATTACACGTTTACAATATGTTTTTGTAAATACTATTTTATTGTATATTTACCTATTGTATACTTGGGTACATTAATGTTATTACCTGTACCATTGCTAATTACAAAATTAATTTATCTTTTTAGAATAGTGTAGTTTTAATGTATTAATGATGAAAAAAATATGATTTGCCGTAGCTGAAAATAATAAAAGCGAGGGAAATATACTGAATAGAGATAGTTTATTTGTTTAATTTTTAATATATAAATAAAATGAGCTTTAATTGGCTTAGTTTTCAACCAAAGTAAAAGGTATTACTGTATTAGTGAGTTTCTTTGTTGCTATAGTAAAATTAATTTTATAACCCCATAAAATTGCAATTTCAGTTTATTTAATTGTTTAGCCATGGTTCAAAAACAATTCAGTTACTTTATGTATATTATATAAAAGAACAATGTTACGTTAAAATATTAACAAACATAAAATATCAATTATTAGATATAGACTTGACGTGATAAAAAAAAAAATTATAACCATAACTGAAAAATTAAAAAGTTAGCCTATCCTACCTCCGCTCAAAATTATATTTTATTCAAAGAATTAATATAATGTAGATTGATATTCTAATGTAAGAATATTACAGTAAAATTTGAAGTTCCTTTTGAAAATGATATATGTAGATCAAGAGCAATTACAAAATTATTATGTGAATAACTTTATGACATATTTCATAAATCTTAAGAAGTTAATCGCATAATATATTAATATAACGATCAACACTTGATTCATAATTTGTTACCATGGAAACCAATTAGAAATGCCATGCAATCTGCAGGTACTGTAGGTCACGTAAATCCACACGGCATACACTGTTAAACTTAAAAAGCTTTTCACATAGAACGAGTTTGGTTTAAATATCTTTGAATCACTCCCTCACTCAAATGTGCCTAAACCATGACTGAAATCTTATTTAATCTAGAGTTATAAATTGTATACAAAAATAATAATAACACAACAATCTATTTTTAAAATGTTTTTAAATTATAAGTCTATTTTAATTCTTTAATTGTCAATTTAGACAATACCTATTTATATTGTTACGTCGTATGCGTTATGACTGTTGTTAGGCATACAATATTAATAATTTTAAGAATAGGTTTTCATGAAGACATAATGTGTTATTAATATATTTTATAGTATCACATGTATCACATTGTGCATTAATACATTTATTATTTTATAACTATACTAGCGTATAGAAGTGTTTTTTTTTAATTACTTACAATTTTTATTTGTTTATTATAATATGTTAAATGTATTAATACATTAGTTTATATAGTTCTGAATGTTTTAATTTATTATTGGGTACGCAACAGGAATCATAATCATCACCATCAACATAATTGATAGCATGCGCGGATTCGATCGTCAGACCTCTTGTGGATCGATGGACGGTCGACGCAATACCTAATTTTATGTAAACACAATGTGGTGTACTGGTGTTCTTACAACAACAACGAAAACAATAGTTTTTATTATTATTATTTTAGATTCTGAACCGAGCGATGAATTTATTGATTTTACAATGATGTGTGCAATGTGCATAGTGCATGATAATATTGTGCACTTATACTTTCACGTGGCCAAAACCTTCAATATATTTTATTGAGCTTTGGTACATATTAAAAAATTTGTTGGTTAATATACTTCATAGTTCCCACATGACCACGATCATGTTCAAAGGGACCAACAATAATTATTCTGTTTTAATAAATGAAATCCTACTCTTCAATACAAAAAATAAAAAAACATTTTACTGTGTAAAAAAATAATTTTATCACTGGATAAATATAATAATAATATAACAAATTTACTATGAAAATTATAATAATAATTTGAATATAGTAATAATATTATATAATATCAAGTATAAAAATGATCTCATCGTTAAACACCGTGGTTTATAATTTCGAAGAAAAATAAATAAAAACACAAGAAGCGTGAGATAAATGATAATACAAAAATTGTCAAAAAAAATGACGAAATTTAATAATATTTGATATATTTCAATATAAAAATAATTTCTTTGTTAAATGAAAAATTAACGAGTGCTTTACTGTAATTTTGGAACAATTTTGCCGAAAAATAAATATACCCAACACAAAGGAAAATTGCTCAATGTAAAAAAAAAAAAACAGAAACAATAATTTGAACAAAAAAAATAAAGGTGCGTCATGTGACAGAATAAAATATTACAATGAAGATAATATCATAAAAAAAAGACTTCAGTCAAGACGAGGCGAGGTGGAGGGTACGTGATGGCAAGTGGGTGGTGCAGAAGTTATTGGTAATAGTCATATGGTCACCTCTACAGCGTTCTCGTGGTCGGTCCTGCGTTCAAGAGTCGCGGGTACATTTGCTCGGGTCACGAAGACGACCATCATGGGAGCGGGTGGAACCCGACCACGACGGCTGCAAGAGCAACGACGGTTGGCGACGAGCGGCTAGTGCGCGATGTCGTGGCGCTTGACGGTACTGCTGCAGGACGTGCTGAAGACGACTATATTGCGATGGTGACGACGATGACCTGCAAAGCTCGGAGCGAGCGACGAAGACTATGATATTATTTTACTGGTGCTGCGAAACCGGCGGCGACCGTGGAGGCGTCGCGACTCGGCCGGCGGCGGCGGGATCGGACTGGACGAAAAAGGGAGAGAATCGGCGGATAACACCGCGACGACTGTCGCTCAGACTCGTTTTTCGTGTACATCGATTTTATATAATTAAATTCAAATTTGACACATCAATTGCAGTGATATTCTAGACACCCGATATACAGCAGAGCGTTGCCCAATTACCTGCTTTTTGCCTATAATATTTTCCAGCTTCGGAAATACAAGTAATACGCAAATTAATGATTTTTTTATTCGTACTCACGCGAATAATTGTTATATTATGTGTGTATTTTTCTGCGAAATAAACGAAATAAGGGTGTTTTAGGGCCAAAATCGCGCACTATAATTGTGGTGTGATCGTTTTAGTCTTGACATAACCTATCCTTCCGACCGTAGTTTTGATTCCACAGTCGACTAGTCTCTGCAGTGCCTCAGTGGTGAAGCGTTCGAAAACTGCGGTTTCTGCAGAGACATATGTCATAGCCACAATAACGGTATGACAATATATGTGAGGTGAACGCGAACGCGCATTTGCCGTGGAAATATGTAATATTATGTACATCATAATAATAATTATAATCTACGAGACGTTTTGCAGTACGACAAGCGAGGCGACAAACCTACTCGCCGAGCATGCACATCACAGTCGTATACGATGAAGCGTATTATATTAACCGTCTTTGCGTCGCTTTTTACCCGACAGGCTGATGATGAAAACGACTGTATATATATATAGCTAAAAGTAACGGATATTAAAATCTTTCTCTCTCTCGTATCCCACCTGCAACCCGTTTGCACGACAAATATAGATAACTACTATAATCCATACGCGGCATGTTTTAATATTAATATGGGTACGATATGCAGACTCGTGTTGTACCTATGTGTTGAATATTATTATTTCCATGCATTATAGATGGAACGTCGAAAAACCGCGCGCAGGAAGGAAGGAGGCGCACGCGCGGGTAAAAATATGGAAGGAAGAGTTAATTTCCGATTAGTGCGAACACGGTTATAATAATATTATATAAGAAGAGCCTGCGCGGCGGTGTAATCGCGTCGTTATGACATGTACCTACTGCGTATATGGGAGAGCAGGATGTGTATATATTATAATATGGAGGTATACACACTCAACCCTTTCTTGCAGTACGTTTTCTGAAATTAAATTACTTTGCTCCATAACAATGTGATGCCCTATAGCCCTGCCCGAGAATAACATTAAAGCGGCGTGTATATAGGTGCGCTGCAAGAGTGTATATAATAATATATTATATATTTATATTATATAGGTAGGTACCTCTATACGTGGAATTCGATTTGGCGTTAAAATTCTTTTCACTGGAACATTAAATAACTGCAACTGCTATACGGTACGGTGAGGTGTTGGAAAGTTGGAGATTGTGTTCGATAGGGAATGTAATAGAACCTCGTTTTCTTGCGTTTTATTATGGCCCGATGATATCATGATGTTTCGTTCTGAAAGGCACGAGATAAAACAGTATTCCGTTGAAACGACGTTTGCAAAAATCGACCAGCTCAATTAAATTACAAATGTGCAACGGCGAACGCGGATATAACGGAAATATCAGAGAATTTAAATCGCGGTTTGTAAGTAGGACAAATTATTATATATATTATGATGATTGGTTATCTAAAGTAAAACTGTAAAAAAAAAAAATAATAATGATATTACATGGTATTGCAACAGGTATTACACGCTGTTGTTTACATACGGAATAGATGATAAATTATTTAGGTACGCTGTAAGTAAACCGGCTGATTTTGATAGTTTCTCTACACAGCATAAATATTTTTTGATTATATTATATTATATTGCAAGAAAAATTAAAATATTATTGTTACAAAATGTTAAGATTGTGTCACAATATTGATCTGTAAAAGTTTTAGAAATATTCTGACGTTTTAAAAGTGTTTTGTTGGAAATATTGTAAAAAACATGTACATTTTTCAATTGCTGCGTGGGATTTGGGGAAAAAACTATTGGTAAGTATAAAATTGTTATTCAATTGACCAAACATTATATTACATGATTACCCTATCGTTGTTAACGGTTTTTACATTAACAAGAATATTTGAAAAAATTGATTATTATAATCACAATATGTGAATTCCAAAATGCTGAAACAGTACTACGGTGGTCAAGTTAAACATATAGTTCGGTACCGGACCTCATTATTATCATACCATTTTTACGACTGACCATTACTTCACAGACAACATATTATATGAACTTTCTAGATAGACAAAAATTCTATGGAAGGTACATGAAATACTGAACAGCAATACCGAAATCAATAAGTCAGCTGTCAGACTGTCGTTTTTTCTAAGTTTTTTTTTCTAATACAACAAAAAAAACCTATGCGTTTTAAAAATCAATCGTGTTTTTTAGTCGATAATAAACACCGTTTAGATTAACTAAAATCTCTAATACGTCAAAAGTCTGAATTAGGTATAATACCAGTTAAATTATTATGATTAGGGAAATCATAAAAAGTACTGAAATAATGAATCTTTAACTAAAAATTATTAAAATTTACTATTCTAATTACTATTCATTGACAATATTGAGAAATTTGTGTGTTTGAATATTGGATTTAAATATCAAAATATTTTCAAATAACAGGTATAGAAGGAAATATTAATCTGCATGATGTTCATAATAATTATTTTAATATAAATTAGTTTTCTTTGGATATTGCAAATAAATAAGCATAATATTATATATTAATATGCAACCCGAGTATTAAGTACAACGGTTTTTGAAATTGTTACACTAAATATTATGAATAACCTTGAATTAAACACATATATATTATATAGGTATTTGTATTAATTTTAGAATTTTAAATTGTTTATAAAATTAATTTAAACTTTATTTTAATAACACTTAATTTTATAGACATAATAATATTATATGATCTTAAATGTTGCATTCCTTGGTTTATTTTAGGAATTTTGTAAATTTTTAATTAGAGCTTGCCCAGATGCAAATAGGTAGCTATGTCAAATACTTATGATGAATTCCGTATAGATAATACGTATTTTATTTTTGTTATCGGAATTTTGGGTTCATAATTTGTTTGGTGAATATTTTAATCTTAATAAATGAGTGATTTTGAATATCTATAATTATTTTGTTTTTAGTTTTGTACATACGAAAAATACATTTAATGAAATATACTTTATTTATAAAAAGGTGGGTAAGTGGATTTCGCTCTGCTGTACAGAAGGTTACAAGTGGGTCACTGTAATGAATGGTGTTAAATTTGAATTCAATGATATAATATCATTGTATAAGAAAAACGATTTTGAGCGAAAACGGTCAGTGAGACTATGATGTTACTAAGTATATTTGATGATATAATTGTGCATAAAGTAATTTATATATAACTTATTTACGTGGAGCCTTGTTTTCAATTTTCAATCCTTAGCTATAAAAGTTGAACATTTTATAAATTTTTAAGTACAAAATAATTATTAAAATTATAAATTTTATAAATTTTGTCAAAATTTGAACTTTAAATGCTTATAAAAAAAAAATTGTGCCTATGTATTTTTAATATTTTTCAACTGCTATTAGAACGATATATCGTGAGCCTTATATTAAATTTTGACGCTTTATTTCTCAACAAATATAATTTTATTGATATTTATAGAAAAAAAAACTAAAAAAATTGAAAACTGGCAATGTCCGTAAACATCTGAAAAAGAGTCAAATTATTTTCAAAATTTTATCGTGTATAGAAAATGCTAATATAAACATTCAGTAAAATTTTTAAGTATCTACAGTCATTCGTTTTTTAATTACAATAAAATAAGAAAATCATTACATGAGAAATCGAGTGAATATCAAATGTTGTAAAAATATGAATTATAATACGCTCATAAAAATTTAATTTGACTTTCTTGTAGACATTTTTTTTTTTTTGATAAAGGTAGACAAACTTATGGATAATATTGTATTACATTTTCAAATCTTAGATTTAAAAAGAAAAATTTTTATGAATGCTTAGCTCAAAATAATTTGCTAATTTTCGTATTTTGTCAATATTTGGACTTTAAATGCTTATAAATAAAAACTGTGACTAAGGATTTTTAATTTTTTTCATCTGCCTTTGAAACAATAACCTAGAAGCCTTTTATTAAATTTTCAAGCTTTTTTACTCAACAGATAGAATTTTATTGATATTTATAGAAAAAAAACTAAAAAAAAATGGAAACTGACAATGTCCGTAAACAGCTCAAAATAAGTCAAACTATTTGGAAAATATTATGGTGTATAGAAAATGGAAATATAAACAACCAGTGAAAATTTCATGTACCTACGATCATTTGTTTTAGAATTGCACTAATAACCAAAATCGATTTTCTCGAAAACATATTTTGTGTAAAAATTCTCGTTTTTCCTTAATTTTTCTTTTGTTTTTCACGTCACGTTTGAAAACTACTGAGAAATTTTAAATTTTGACCTCCTCAATGCACCAACGATATTCACTTTCCAATCGAAAAAGATATTGAAGTTGAAAATCGAAGCATTATTTCGACTACTTATCGTGTACACAGACACAAAAAAAAAATAAAAAAAAAAATATAAAAACACACATCATTGTAAAATCAATACATTCATCGTTCCACTCAGAATCTAAAAAAAAAATACTTAAATGATCTGTAGACAACATAAAATTGAACAGTGGTGAACTCATATTTCGAAAACTTTTGTTTCTTTTATTTATTACTTTTATTTTGATTTGAATTCAGCTGAACTATTGAATCTAGGCACATTCTAATATATTGACCTGGAGCATTTACGTTATGAGACCGACTGTATGTACTCACTTACTTCCGGTCGGAAATCCGTGGGAGAAACTTTTGTAATCGTCTGACCCGCTCGGTTGGTCGTTTGCTATTAGAAAACTTTTAGATAACAAATGGCTAAGTTTGTTTTTTAAAGCTTATGTGGATGGTTTTTGAACCAAGGATAGTGATCACTATGTACATATACTATTTTAAAATTTAAAATGATTGAGTTCAACTTACAATTGAGTCATACATACCAAGGTTCATACGGAATTTACCAAATACAGTATTAAAAAATCCATCCTTGAACGAATGTTGAATATTTTTTTAGTTTAATACATGAATTCGTTAATGATGCCTTATTTTATGTAAACATTGCTATTAGTTGAAAAACTAACAATACTTATGTAACCATTAAACAAGAATGAAAAAAAGGTCCACAAAGCAACTTTGAAATAAGGATAATATTAACATAATTATATTATTACTGTAAAGTATTATTATTTATAACTCATATGTAAATTTTGTAAGTACCTATTATTAACTATACTTCACAAATATTTTACAATATTGTAAACGTTTGATGGCGAAAACTGAAAAATAAAAAAAATGAAGTTATATTACCTATATGAAAATAAATTCAAAATAAAACTAGCATAATATATTAATATAATAATTACTTTAGTTTTCATTTAATTATTATCTTCATTTGTTTTACTAATATTTTTTCAGTATAATAATGATAGAATTTTAATAACTGAAAATTTGAAATTATATTATTTTTATTTTCATATTCTGACTAATTAGTTTAATTTTGTATCAAATTTATTGATATTGGTTCTTAATTAACAAACCAAATAATATTATATATCAGTGGCGTATGCATAATATATCTATATGTGACTATGTGATTGTTAGCTGAAAATATACCTCTAATATAAATATTAATCGTTATAACTGTTGTAATGTAAAGTATAATATTATGTTTGATGTAATGTGATTTCGATAAAAATTTACCTAAATAGTAAAATATCGAATAGTAAATATATGCATTAGTAATACGTGAGTAAACGAAGAAATAACAAGTATGTTATATACCATTGTGTAGATGAATATCATGTCGAATTTTATTACTATAGTATTCTGCACATTGTTTGAGAAAAAAATTCAAATAAATATTTTCTTACATTTTTAATAGAAAGGAAATACAATTTCTTAATATAATAATATACCACTGTAAAGTAGCAAGGTAAATATATATTCGAACCCCAAGTGTTATTTTATAAACGTGAATATATTTTAGGATCGGAATTGAAAGTACTAAAAAGTAAGCTTTTTAAAATAAAATTCCTGGGTTTATGCCAAAACATGGGTTCGTTTTATTGAATAATTTATCGAATTTTCTTCGTACTTGATCTATTTAAGAATAATATATTATAATATATAACACTACGCAATACTACGTAAATATACCAAAAAGTTGACGAAAATAAAACGATTGAAATCTGCTGTCATGGTTTTCATAACGAACGTAGGTACCTTTCTAACAATCGTACTATGACGTGAATCAACTTCAAAATCACCAATCTGTGTTAACAGATTTTCAGACACAAATAATATACGATATTAATAATAAATAATAATGATGTGTCGAGAAAAAGTGGGATTGCTCATACCCACCACACTAAACTTGCTAGTTTGATTTCATAATTAATTTAATCTTCAATAATTAGACTTTGAATATTAAATTAACGATTGTGTTTATATTATCACTGTGTGAGTGAATAATAAGTAACTAGTTTAAAAATAGTAATAATACTTACATGAAAGAAGCAACAATAAAGTGTTATTATTTGATCTATTAAGTTAATTTTTGATAGTTGACGGTATAATATGAAGCATTATAATAACAAAATCCATACAAATTACCAAACAATAATATGTATGATAATATTATATAATAATACAGAAATTACTGTCAGATGGAACTTAGCTATTGATAACAAAATTGCAATAACTGTTAACTAAAATAGCGGTTTTCGAACAAAAAATGTACTTTCACTTTGATTCGCACTATCTAGGTACGTCGTGAGTAATGGAATATGATAACTTTTGTTGTTCTTAATGAATAAATTATGTAATATTATAAAAGTATAATAATTGTTTATTAAAATCATGAATTTGTTTAATGGTACATCAAAACAATAATAATTAAATTCTTTAGATATTTTAGTTGGAAAGTATTCAATCTGGTAGGAAGTTGCTGAACAACTACAAAACTAAATGTTCCAGTAGATTTTTACACTTTATATACGTACTTACAAAGTTATATATTAACTATTTTGTTTTGCGTTACAACCCGAATCGTAACAACACATTTTTGATAAACTTCGTATACTTAGCACTGATATTCCTAAAATAAAACAATCATATTTAATACTTACTTATCTGATACAGTGATAATAATATACTGGCATTCTGCTAATTATTTTTATGCCCAACCAAATTGTATTAATAACGCATATGTATGTGTTCTGAAATACTTAGTTGTTTAATAATTAAATCTATTCGTATTGTGTCCAACACAATGGCAATAAACTCGTTCAATACAGAATACCTATATAATAGTCGTATAAACACGGTGTTAATCGTTACGCCACTTATAGTTTTTCCATAGTCAGTGGACTGAATATTAACGTTTTATACGGTGCCATGACAATAGCTGGTTGGACTGGGTAAGCCAGGATCCACCTCGTTTTTAAAAATCTTAAGTAAATATTAATCCCTCTGGCGGTACTCGCCTTATATAATTTGTCATTTCATTCAGATTGCTAATATTAATTAGAATGTGCTTCCAAAAGCCAATTAACTCATTCCTCGTATACTAATTCTAATATTCTCCAGAGGCATTATACATATTGTATTATAGTACTTATTGTTAAGCGCATACAATTGTTCGTAAAATAAACACAATCCCATCCTGATATTATTAAATTTATTCATACCTATATACTATAGCGATCATTATACAAATTGCATTCTAAACATATTTTGGCCGTTTTTCAACAAAACGTATCCAACGTTTAATAATAATTTGTATTATGAAAAATATATTATGGTTTAATACTTTTGGTGTTTTTGGAAAAATTCAGTTGAATGTACTTACTGTACTAGTGCACTAGGTTCTAATGTTCAACAGAAAAATAAATTACCAATAAATATTATAATTTAAATATATTATAAAATTAAAAATATCGTTAGAAATATAGACTGATCTCCGCTCAGAACCGTTTTACATATTATATTAAATTTAACACATCAATTACAGCTACTTAATAACAAAGACTATTATACAGTAAAACTCAGTTTTTATTATTCTGCACTATTGTTTTACATTAGTATCAAAATAGTAATTAGGTATTGAATAAAACATAAGTTAATTTTGCTGTTTATTAATTTTGAATATCATTACATTTTAATTATCATTATTTTGTAAATATTTGCTTTTCTGCTATAATTTATCATGTGTTTTTTTTGATGATATAAAAATGTACATAAGAACGTCATATTTCCCTTATAATATATCTTGGATCTTTACTCAGAAATTAAGACACTCAACATTCAAATAAAGGAACCAAAATATATTGCTATATTACAATCGAGTTAATATTGTTAAATATTATATAGTATCATTTTAATTAGGTTATTCGTACTTATAAGTAATATTATATTATACCTATAGTTGATGTTTAATTTGTGTTAGAGTTATTTCGTTTAGTTATTTCGACTCTCGAGCTTTCTGTTCTAACTTTTATTTCTACAAGTGTAGACATTTAATATTAAATATTATATAAACTTAAATTATGCATTAACGTAAAACAACACAGGTTCTTATACGTTTTGGAAAGTTTAAATTCGTATAGAAATTAAATGTAAAATGTTATTTCTGTATGTATATTACAATGACTTGTTTTAGAATAAAATAATAGGACATATTTTACTAACTACATAATACAATATCTATAAATTATCTATTAGAATCGAATTATGAAACAAATTGCACAAACTTTTAAATCAGATCAAAATGATCGGCCAAGTTTAATCCCAGAAAATTAACATTCAAGACGTTCACAGCGTTGTCAGTTCGTTTCTGGTGCATTCGACCTAAGTCAAAAGAAGGGCGTGGACAAAACGTGACCTTTTGAAGTGAAAATAAATAATAATAATACAAAAAAAAAAACCAAGGTAAAATAAACGCTTTTTCATTATTGCGGCACTCGACAGAACGGTGAAAGACACTAATGGGCCAATCGAATTAAACATGCAAAATCGAATAACTATTATAGTTGGCTGCAAAAATATAATCAGGGGTCTTTTTTTTTACTATAATTTATTGAATTTGTATAATCGTACTTAAAAATAATATAATTTTCATCGTCATCGTTTTGAGACGTTCTGATTTGTTATTCACAATTATTATTATTATTACAGGAATTCAATTGGTCCGTCTGTTCGCGCGAAAAAAATTTCCGACGACACTCTCGCCGATTAGTAGCGGCGTGCACCTGCGGGCGACAGCGACTTCTATCTAGTATGACCGTAATAATATTGGTAAGTGGTTACGACCACCGTCGTATTCATTCAGAGAACTCGGCGGAAGGGCTAACCCCTTTGGGATGTAGGGGGGGGGGGGCGTTAGCAATTAACATGCAAAAGTCGTCCGATCGGGACAGGCTTCGGTCCTGCGTCTTCTTACATATCTACGGCATTGCCAGACGACCGCAAAACCACCGACGACGGATGATTTCTAGGCCCAGCATCAAGTCGACATAATAATATTATATCATTCAATTATACGCAGTAGCAGTAGCATAATTTATAGCTAGGTATGACAATATTATTATTATTATTATTATTATTATCATTATTACGTCCGTCTTATCTCGCGGTTTTGTCTCCGACCACCACACGATTCCGGGCAAGAGTTTTTTTTTTGCTTTTCAAGTCTCTCGCGCCGCTCGGGTCCGGACAAAATTCGAATTATAATTAGTTTTTTCGCCGCCGACTATACGTATACACGCAGAAACCATGTTATCTTTGTGTGAACAAAATACAACGGCGAAAATTATAGAATAGCAGTATCTGATGGCAGCTTATTACCACGGTAATATTATTATTGTATTGCATCTGCACTTTGGTTCGGATTAAGGTTTAAAGGGCTGCCAGGAATTGGTGGCCGTAGCCCGTAGGTACTTACTCAATTAACACGTCACGCGACGACTGTTATATTATATAATGCGCTCGCGCGTGCCTTGCTTGGTGGTTATCGTTGGAAATGTGGTGTGTGTTAAGGAGAATAGGGGGGGGGTCTTTGAGAGGCTTATATCTCAATTACTAAACTTAGCCTATCCCCACTAAAAGTCTTCCAGGTGGGGTGCTCTATAAAACGGTTATAACTACTCAGAATATTTTCATAATTTAAGCGTTGAATGTTTTGAGTAAAAAAATTATTTCACAAGATATCTACAAACTACATGCAACCACCTGGCACTTGCTGTGATTGTAAAAACGAATTATAAACAAAATACGCATGAAAAAACGACATAGAATGCCACGTGACAAAATTACAATACGCACCTAATAAATCTGCATTAATCAGGTATTTTTGTAACTAATATTATCTGTATTAGTTATGAAATTGTAACGTTTTCTCAAGCAAAGGATTTACATTTTGTATGATTAGATTTTGTTATTTTCTAGCGTAAGCACTATCGATAATTGTGATCCATTGCTAAAAATTACGATGATCATCGTTTTTATACCTATGACCTATTTATATATAACCATCATAGCTATATTGTGCTTTGTGTATTTTTTTCCAGTCATTTTTGTATTTAAATTTTCGTAAATCAGCTCAATGATCAAACTTGGCAGAAGTTTAGCATATTTTTATTGATCAGTAATACATTTTTATCAAAGTCCAACCGTCGATATCACGCATCATCTAGACCTTTATATTTTGTATGATACAGGGGAGATAAGAGTTAGCAAGCGAATGTATAGTGGTTTTAGCTAGGGGTGCATATATAATATGAGGGTCATTCGCATAGCATAATATATTATAGTATACGTATTTATCGTTTTGCATATCGCTCTCTATTATAATCTATTCGTCGTTATCAATTGTATTCTTATCACACCTATTTTTTTTCTTATTTTTATTTGGAAACGGCCCAGTCACAATTTTCGCGCACGCTATACGCGGTCACACGTATTAACGATATAGGCAGTATTTGGAATACGAAATTCACATATCCGATACCTACATAATAATAAGCGCGGACTTAAGGATTTTAAAAAAAGTGAGTTATTATATAATAATAATAATAACGATAGGTTTATTCGGTTTTTAATTTCGAGTGTATTTGAGGGTGTATAAATGATAAGTTCGTGTTACGAGTGTTTGATATTCTTCACTTCATATAGCTACCTATGTACCTATACTTTTTATCTCACATAGTCGGATGCACAATTTCGCAATAATTTGGCGTGCACAGTGTACAGGTCTCTTAAACTTCAGAGCAAATGTTTTGGAAATTATGTATTTACAACAGTCAATATCCATGTATTTCATCTAAAAATATCAGTAGAATATTTATATTATATAAATAGTATTTACACCAGATAAAACGAGGTATAATTACCCATACTTCAGTCGTCAGTTATTGATAATGTAATACACTTGTTATTTTCTAATATTATATAATATAAGAGATACATGTTTAGAACGGAAGTCACGTACTCAGCAGGGTATTGACTTTAAATGATTTATTATTTTTTTTATAACTACATCGTTGTCTATTAATATGACTGCAGTCAAACTTCAGATTTTAAAATTACTTTTTTGAACTATTTACCCATTATGTGTGCCAAAGCTGTTTGAAATAATGTTCATAATTTTTCATGTATGCTTTACCTGAAACACAAATATTTTCATTACATACATAAGATTTATGAAACATTGTATAGGTGCAGTATACATATAATAATAATATTATATTTTACGTATTATAAAGTAAACATTAAGTAATAGAAACATAATATTGATATAGGTACTAATATATTATATTTTAGTTAAATCCATTTTTTAGTGTAATTTCTCAACTATGCATGCAAACATTTATATTGTATTATTTTATATATCTATTATTAATACATTATAATCTAATATTTGTTTTTGAACAATATAATATAAACATAATAAATACAAACGAGATGAAAACTAAACGATATAATGTTGAATATAAATATTAGAAGTAGGTACTATTGGAACATATGATATAGGAACATTGTTTAAACAAAAAACATAAATTAAACACAAACGCTTTTTTGTATCTTGAAAAACGCTCATTTGTCGTTTTTTTGGAGAAAAATGATTTAAAATCATAATAAATTTAATTTTTAAATTGATTTGAAAAATTAATCGCAACTTAATAAATTTTGTATATGATTATTTAATGTTCTGCATAATATCAAGAAGAATGATGAACATATTCGACTTCAAAGTCCACTGGTAAGCCTGTGGTTCACACTTATAGTATTTATATAGGAATTTAATGAAATTATATTTAACACATTATTATTATATTATTGATTAGATGTACAAATATCTTACATATTATTGTTTTGAGTTCTCTAAATTGTTTGATATTTCCTTTGATATATTATGATATAATTTATAATAATATATTATGACGTGTCGTTAATGAATGAAAACTGTTTGTTCTCGAAAAAATACATTGTAGATCTCATAGCTGTTACTTCGGTTATTACTTATTACGATAATATAATATAGTCATACATTTCAATTAATGACACCGAAATATATAAAAAAAAATATTGAATTATTCATAAAAACAAAACAAAAAAAAAAAAATACGTTGACAGTATAATATTTTGTGATAAAAACGTCTACAGAAAAAAAATATAAGCAAATGCATTTTTCCGCCGTAGTCTTGTAAAAAAAAAAATAAAAAATAAATAATGAAAAATAAATGATATTCACTCGTATCTGTATCGTGCGAGAAATCGTTTTCGTCATACGTTCACATTAAACATAATATATGAGTCCTTTGTTTAGGACACGCAAGAATAAAGCGTTGCCATCCGAGATCTACGACATCCTGTGTGAATATTGGATATGCGTGTTTTATAGCCAATCTAGTGTGAAATATCATGTATTATTTCTTATATATGGGTACGGTGAGCGTGCAGGGGAATAAAAAATTCAGAAAACATCCATACGGAGGTTGTATATGGATTGAAACGTGCATATTTAAATTTATATTAAGTGGCCAAAATAAATTGCCAGGCGTGTGGAAGTGGAACAAGACGCACGCTGGAAAAATTAATCGAAGGTTTACCAAAGGATTACAGGAATATTAGTTACATATTAAGTTTGATGACGTGTTCACAACTGTCCCCTTAAAATAGTTAGCGTAATACGCGTATAGGTACGGTTAAAAATATGTAAAAACACCGATAACACCCGAAAATAATATTGAAATTTTAATGTCATGCCGTAAGTGTAAAATCAAGTGTTTTGATCTCTCACTCTGATGATTAATAAACATACATAATAGAAAGTGTCGTCGGCGGCTTCTTACAACACTATGTGTGACCTTTTTTTTGTCATGTTTTTTTTATTTACCTTAAGGTTTAATATCGCATACCTATTGTCAATTTGTTATAGATGGTTTATTAATCATTTTGAAAGACATTTTTAATGTAGTTCAAACGTGAAGATACATCTTATAAGTTATGATAAATTTTTAAAACAAATTAAATAAGTATATTAATTCAGAAGGTACTATAGTAATTTGTCTGTACTACATACACCTAAGTAGCTCTTTTAGTATTAAAACTCAACCATGCTAAAATTATTGACATTTTTCGAAACAATGATTTGATAATTATATATACATATAAAAAAAAACATTGCGGTTTAATCGTTTAATCATATTAGGTATATTAAAGTATTTTATTATTGTATGACTACGACTTTCTTGCCAGTAGATAGAATGCAAACTATTATAATTCGTCCTAATAATTCACATCAATAAAATATGTTTTGTCCGAAAAAACTAATTAGATAAACGTTCATAAAAAATATGCATTTGTAATTTGATTTACGATGTATTTTTATACCTTAATACACACACACACACACACAAAGAAGCAAAACACGGCATGACTACTATATTTACATAGAATAATAATATATCACTAGCTCACAGCACATTCAATTCATCCTTGTCTTTTTAAGAATCTAACCATTCTGCTAACGTAGGTTTTTGAATAATATTGTTTTTATTGTGCACTTGCATGTGAGTAAAAAAATGGAACAATTTGTATTATGGTAACCTGCGCATATATTGATATATTGTTCATTTTCAAACATTCATTTTTTAGGGGTAACTAAATAATGGGATGTTCTAAGTAATAATTATTGATTTTCAAGATGATTATAACAAATTTATTTTTCCAACAAACTAAGGTACGAAGGTACATTGTGTACATTGTACATCAAACGACAAATGGAAAATATCATAAGTCATGGATGAACCAATATTATACGTAGGTCTTTATAAAATTGCGTTGTATTAAAAAAATCATTTGATCATTAAAAATTTAAGCTTGAGAATACAAATCTAGACAGTATGCATACATTAATATTATGTAATATGTTTATATTAATTGTGGTAGGTACGATTAAAATATAATAAATAGTTTCATTATATTTTACAAAATTATTAATAAAATCAACTATTAACAAAATTTGTTCTTCAACTGAATAATGTATAGTTAATGCAATTTAGAAAGACAGAACCAATAATTTGTTTTGAATACTGTTCAATTACAATAATAGATAATAAACAGTATTAAAGAATTACACAAATCACTACGATTTCAGTTAAAAAAAATTATTTATTTCATTTTAAAATATGTTTTAATCTTTCAAAGTTTTATCGTGATAAATGCATACCTGTATATATTATAATTTTGTCCGTCCAAAAAAATTGAAATGATTTATAATTATTTTCGTTGGGTTTCAAGGTTTCAACGAGTAACTATCCAACTAAAATTTGAGCAAGAAAACCACGTACGAATACTGATTTTGGAAAAAAAAAACCTCTGAATTGTTTATCAGGTGAGAGTTGACCTAACCTAACCTAATTTATTTACAAAACCTCGTTGTTTAAATGTGTTCGTAGTAATCCGATAACGTGTACTTAATCCTAAAATTTCCTACGTTTTTTCCATGCTTTCAGAGTATAGTTAATAAAATAAAAAAAGCGGATAATCTTCATACAGCTCTAGTAGATGAAAGTAACCAGTGAAACAGGTGTGTTGGGAATATAATATTAAATTTAAATGTAATATAATTATTATCGCATAAAAAACAAAATTAAAAAATAATTTTTATTTTTAATGTTATTTTATAAATGTAAAAGTGAACTAATTTTAAAATTAAATTTGTAAATAATATAGTAGCTAAGTTAGAAAAAAATTAAAAAACACGAATATGTAATAGATATAGACTTTTATTAGTTAAATCTTAAGCTATTTCTGAACGTATAAAATGACTGTATAAGTGTATATAGTGTTGCATAATATCTGTAAATTATTTACAGGATAATTATTCATTTGAAACAGAAATTTGTATTGCCACATGACACTTCTTATGTACCTAGCATAAAAAAATTTATAATTTTATAAAATGGTCTTTGAGTACCTAGGTATATTAATAAATTCAAAAAATAAGAACTTGAATAATTACATAATTAAAAAAAAAATCGGGGTTAGCATGTTTGGTAGTCACCTTCTATATATAATATTAATGTAAATATTATGTGTATTTTTTGCGATAATAACATGCATCACGACATTAATATTTTACTATAGGTTTGTAGAACATTGACTTACAATCTATTATTTTATGTTTATTTATTCACATTGTCTACTTTGTTCCATGTTGACTATTAAAACATTAGTGATTTAGAGACCCCTGTATATACGTATATTATAGATTCTGGTGTAGTAGTGGGTATTGTGTACTTTGTATAATATAATTATAGTGTTACAACAATAGGTTTTAAACTTGCCACGATAATATGATGTGGTGATACGAACTATTTTTTTAGAATATATTATTTTTTAGGTATTATTTGTTATTAATAAAATATAATGAACCGTAAAAGTTTTGAATGTGCCAATTATTTTGTTTGATATAATGTGAATATCGGCCGATTCATACAACATCATTACAATTTATTTTTTTATTTTTTATATAAAATATCATCCTTAATAGAAAAGTATTGTTTTAGATATTAAGTTTGGGGAACTGTTGGATTACGGTGATTTGGATTTTGTTTTTGTCAAACGATTTTTTGCAAAAGCACTAACATCGAAAAATATAATATACAACACACATATATTATATACACATAGATTGAAATCAAATACATAATAAATGTATATTTTTTAGAATTAATTTTACGAACGTTTCTTACAGGTATATAGAACACTTCAAAATACGGAGAACAACTCCTAAGCCCTACACGATATTATTATTATATGAATATATGATAATATTATGGAAGTTTACGCTGTTTCAAAATTTATCTTAACGTATATGTTGTCTCCGAATAAATTTACTTAAGCTCAGAATAAGATTTTGAATGAAACGATTTCTAGTCGCTCTCAAGAACTACCCATACGAAAACAATACAATACAATTCATCGTTCACTATTCACTAAAGGTAATTTATTGAAAATTATAATTATTATAAATAAATATTATAAACATGTTGAAGTGTATAATACGACAATGTGTATAGAATTCAGCCGAGTATAAGACGTAATTAAATGTAGGTATATAAACGTCAAGTATCGTTTGACGCTATTTATTAGGTACTGTTAAAACATTTAAATTTCGAGGAACTTTAGTGATGAACATCAAACAAACTTGTCGTCTCCTCATCGATTTTATATTTTGTAAATATTAGTTTGATTGTGATAATGATTTATTTAGATAATGTATTATTACTGTATAGGTAGTATACCATACAAAACTCAATTAAATTTATATCAACAAAGATAAGTTATAACGTATATATAAATAAGGATAAAAAATTTTAAATTCGTGAAACTAGCGATGAATATTAAACAAACTTAACGGCTAACGCCCACTAATCGATAAAATATCATCAACAATGAATATTTAAATGGGATTATGCGTAATCTAAAGTTCATTTAAATTATAAAGTTGAGCTTTGTATTGTGTCCATAATATTAAAACGACAACACGTTGAAAGTAAAACTAATAAAAACAATACGTGGATTAATTTAATTCGTTTATAATCTGAATCGTCTATTCAAATGGAACAATAATAGATTTGAATAATATTAAAAATAATAAATGAATATTATCGTGTCCGAGTTTAATCTCAAATCTTTGTTAGGTATAATAACATGTAATTATGATATTATCTTCGGACGACAATGACTGATCATGAAAAAAACGCATGATTTAGAGTTTAAACTGTTAAAAAGCTTTATACTTTTATTCTTCGCATAAAATAGTAGGTATACATAAATTGACATTGAAAAACTACATAAAATACATTTCGTTGTTTATCCCAGTGAAATGCCCAGTATAAAAAATATCGATAAAACAATAAACGCCCCGATAAAAAAAAAAAAATATGAAAATTGAGGAGGATTGTTAAATTTTGTTTTTATTTCATACTATACAACTCAAAATTTAAAATACATTGCTTTACAACATATATTTTACCGTCTTGAGTTCATAACTCTTAACTTTAAATATTATGTTCTGATACAACACCGCTATTTAGTATCCAAATGACGAATTTCATTATAATAATAATTACTAATAAATTATTGATCGCGACGTTTACCTCTCTTCACAAATTTATATATTTACTTTATGTTATTTGAAAATGAATTATTCTCGTTTCCCACAAATCGAGAATTGTACGTTTTATACATGAATAACAAAAAAGTTCAGGAAAACGCACAATCGGTCATCGAATTTCTACATATTTATTGGTAAATAAAATGACGAATTTGTAGTTATATAAAATTACTTGTTGATACAAACTCGACCGGAAATAATCGAGTGGAGAATTTCACGGAAATAATATGTGATAGACGGTAGTCATTAACAGTAAAATGTGTTAAATTGTTATAAACTGTATGTATTAATAATAACAAAATTGACATTGAACAGTTATTCTCATGCTATTATTTTATAATAATAATAATAATAATAATATAGGAATGAACAAACTTTTTGATTGAACGTGTAAATAAAAAATACATATTTAAAAAAAAAATAAATACTGTTTTACTGTTTTTGAAAAGTTAGCCGTTTTTCGAAGTGAATGAATAACTTTACTAACTGTGTTTGTATCAGTATTGCGAAATCATTAAATCATCACATAACGTCATCGCCATGGCTCTCCATCAGGTTTTTTTCCCTCGTGAAAAGGTAATGGAATTAATAAATAAGGACAAGATTTGGACTTTCCGAAAATAATGGCTTAGCACAACGGCCTCTTCTAACTTCCTGTCAACATCTTGCACGCTGCATAATTAGATGGGCATTCACCGAATTTATAATAGACTGCAATATTGTTTGTTGGCACAATTTATCTCGATTATAATAATTTATGACTGACTTTCGTTGATAGGATTTTCCAAATTGGTATAATTCAATTATTATACTGTAATTAAATCGAATCAACATTTTGTATTTACAGTTAACGTATTATATTTGAATAAATTTTGCTTTAGATGCATTATAGGTGAAAATAAAATAACTGATATGTCGTGCCGAATATATAATAAAATATTGGATAAGACAATCCTATATCAACTACGTATCATAGTTGCGTGATATTTTTTGGGGAAGCGAAGAGATGGACTGTTTTTTGGATAGAACAAGACACCTAAAGCTAGATAAATATTCGTTTTGGGTCGTGGTATTTTTTTTTGTGGGGGAGGGGAGAGAGAAGGACAGATTAAACTTTCTTTGAAGAAAGAAACAACGGCAGATATGGGCCTTTGAGGTCATGCAAAAAAATAATCAACGAAAACAATAATGGAGAATATGACGCAATCGATGTTTTTCGGGACGTAACCTAACCCAACCTCGCAGACGTTCCCCACGACGACACAATATTTCGAGGGGCGCAAGTCCACAAGCAATACGGGGGTCGAACATTATCGTTTACTGATGTACGCGGATCGATGAGGTATTTTTCTTCCTCGGTCGGTCAGTGCGTGTAGCTTTTGTTTCTAATAGCTTCTAGTAATGCGCATGTTGTTCGTACGTGCCTGGCCACCAAAATTCGTAAATCAGACCCCACGTCCAGTTGTGCAGTGTAAACGAAAACATTGTGGCAAGAAATAGTGGCACTATTATTTTTCTATTTTATTTATCATCATCGAATTTTCACCGGGATTAGCTCGGGGTAGTAATATGGTAGTGAAAATTGAACAATGCAGGGGATCGCGGCATTTGTGAAATCTTTGGCTCACGACGCGTACAAGAATATGACGCACATAATATCAGCTGTGTTGGTATTGTGTGCTTTAACAATGATATATTATATAAAGCACCTACAAATCGTGCGGTCGTGTATAATATTATAAGAACACAAAATTATCAAATGGCTTGTAACAATATTTATATTTATTTATAAAATATAATTTGCATTGGAATTTGGAGGAATGCAACTGTATACCTATTGCTTAGAATGAACATATAGTGTTCCCAGGTACCTACCTAACGTTTGCTAAACACGCAAAATACAAATTATATTAATTATAATTCGTTTCTACGCCATGTAAAATGTAGAAGAAAAAATATACGATACAGCCTACAGTGAAAAGTTAAGCTATGAAAAATTAAACGTAGAAATATAATATCACGATCAATATATGTGTGATGTGTATCAATCATATCAAGCAAACAAGCAAGGTCCTTACGATTTTCAAAGTGTTTGAATTTTAAAGCACCTACGCTGATAGACCAGAGTATACTTGACATACTTAACATTGCTGTTTTATTTTCAATTGTTTTCACGTTATTTTTTTTTAAATATTTTTTTTAGTTCACTAGGAAATATGATAAATATTCCAAGTAAATTTCTTTTGACTTGTTAACACGAACGCGAATCTCACCCGAGATTATAGTCTTCAGATATAGGTCAATTTTCTAATAATATAAATTGTACCTGTATGCTTTACCAATTGCTAGAGTTGCTACCAATTAAATATTTCCACGTACTTTGAGTATATTATATAGGGTTATTAATGTAAATAAATTATATTTTTAACATGCACCTATGGTTACATAAATATGTGAATAAGAAGTTATAATATAACACTGTGACAGTTATGGTAATGAGCTCTGCCAGGAAGAGTTTTTTGATTGCAAAAACCTCGCGTTTTGTATTCTATATGTTGATAATTGATGATTCAAGAATGTTTTGCAGCAGTTTTCGAAGAAAAACAATTTTTTTTTTGATAAATAAAAGAAAATCCAAGACAACACGCAGGTATCTATGTTTAAATTTTATGATTCCGTAATAAGTTTTAGTATACCATGAAACAGTTAAATATAGCTCTGGAAAATTATGGATTAGTGAAAATAAAAGTTTACGTCTTTTAGTTTTTACGATATTTGAACGACTTTAGGTACTTAACTATGTCATTACTTGTTTTATTTACAAACTGCGAATCGAATTAAAAATAATTTCTTAGACAGTATTTTCCATGCATATTTATAAAAATATTTTCCTTCTATTAGGTATTACCTATATAGGTAATTTAAAAGGAATAATAACGTTCGATGTTCCAGTATCACGTGCACTTTTAGTAGGTTATTAACACTAAAAGTATTAAAGTTTTTGATCGAAAGTATTTCGTTGTGATCAAGGTTTGAAATTAATAAAATTGCAATAACGAAAACATAAAAACAATACGTGTTTCGGAGAGGGCTTTTTTTTTCCTATAATATATAAAATATATATTATATTATATTATTTTAACAACGTTTCAGAAGCACGTGTTCAATGTCGGGAGGGAGGGAGGGAGGGGGGCATCGGTATAGCAATATCATAAACAAAATACGCACATTTAATACAATTTTGATGGTCAGGCGATCATATCAGAAGGACATCAGTATTCTCGGCCGAGCTAAAAAAAAAAATAAAAAACACAATATTGGAGTCTAGTGGCGACGTCATATATGGCCACCGAGATAGACCACCACACATAACACATGTGCTGATGCACACACTGGTCCTCGCCAAGGGTCGGTCCGGATCATCAACATGCCATTTCGGTCTCTGTTGGCGACCGCGGCTACGTCGCCGCACCAATAAGTCAAAGTGTGCAAACACCCTACTTACGCATTCCGCGGGGCTCCTTTCGCATAAGTCATATCGTTTTTCTTTATATATATATATATACAATTTACTCGTTCTCTCATATATTTTTTATGCAAAAATACTCGTATATAAACACGTACAGACACCCAGACCCACAGACACACAGACACACACACACACACACACACACCACACACACACACACACACCAACTCGGTAAACGTACGTATTAGATCTTTTTTCTGATGCTGATACCGTTTTTTTTTTATATAAAATCAAATGACCTCACATATTGTTTTACAATATGGTCTCACGAACACAAGATAAAATATGGTTTATTATTAAATACAAATATCCAATAATAATATGTATATATTTTTAAAAGTTAATCGGACACTGTCTGTGATAAAATAACGAACATCATAATTATTGGTAGTACATATAGGTCTGCTCATGAATTGTACGGTATCTGATAATATATAAAACATTTTCAAATGATTTCATCCGAGGTGATGATAAATATTAAGATGAATTTCACCAATGTCATATTAAATAAATATTTTGTTATGAGAACTCGTATTATAATTTATAATATTATACTCAAGCGAAAATTACAATTTATTTTCATACAATATATAAGACACATAAAAATATTCACGTTTTAAAAAATACTATGTACAATGAGCTGAACGTGTAAAATGTTTCACTTTTATGTAATACCTGTATAAAGTTTTTATTTTGCAATGATCTATTTTAGGTATTATTTCAAGTAGTACAACTTAAATAGTTTCACGTAATTGCTTTTTTCTTCAAAGATCATAAATCGTAATTAGTTGGTACTTTATACTGCTTTAAAGTTTAGACAGGTTATTTTTTGACTTTGTTCCAATGTCAGTGATAGCTGATTGGACTTTCAAAATACGCGTTCAGATCGTTCAGAATCTTTGGTTATTAGCTCTTTTTTTATAAATATATATTTTTTGAATCACGAACATTAATTACATCTCTCTCTCTATAACACTCTCGCTTCACTTACTCAATTTATATATATACATACATACGGTATTGCATATTATCATTATAACGGGTACACGTATCGGATTTGATTGACAGTGCGTGGACGATATAATAATATATACCTATAAATCATATATATACTCTCGTATAGTTGGTGAAAACCCGTTCGATTTGCCTCTCGATTTATCATTATATTTTATTATACGATATTATTGAACTATAATGCGCGTGTCACTTCCACTCACTACAGTATACAACACGTTGTATAATGTACATACAACACAATAATAGCAGTATAATACTATTTTACACGCCCCGTTCCCATCGTCGTGTCGTCTATATAATAATAATAATATGTTGTATGTATATTATATTATTATACAATTTGTATACACCTCATTCAAACGTCGGGACGCTGTCAGCACGCTGTATACGGTGGAGGGCTGACCACTGTACCACTACCATGGGCCGAGTTGCACTTGTTAATTTGTAGCTCACCGTGTCTGTCCTCTGCATAAATAACGCATCCGGTCTGCGTGCTTGACCACTACTATTTCCCGGACGTCCGTCCTAGGCTGCCATCGCCATATTCTCCACACACACACACACACACACACACACACACACACAATATAGTGTTATATAGTGTAGTAAGCGCTGTTTGGCGGCGTAGACAACAAATGAACGCAATCTCATTAAAAGCGTTTTGTTTCATTATTTTTTTTTTTGTTTTCGCTTCGCTGCTTTACCTCCTTCCAATATCGTTATAATAATAACGTAGTTTATCAACTTTTCGTTGCGTATGATATGATAGTTATAATGAGAATTATTTGAACCAACCTAAATTGTTTTATAATTTAAAGTGTAATTAAACCATCGAAATAATATTACTGTGGAAGCCTACCATTATTATTATATTACCACGACTTTTGTTCTAATTTACATTTTTGATAACAATTTCAGAAAATTATTACTCTTTTAGAGATTGACACAATTATTAAATTATGTATTTATGTAATTTGCTTTTTTTGACTATCTAAATTAAATTTAAATTACAATTCTTAATAATTTGTTAGAGACGACCTGACATTTATTGAGTTAATTTGTGTAGGTTAAAATTTAAAAAAAATTGAATTACCGATATAGGTGCCATAATATACATCGTACTCAAATATATATGTAATTAAGTATGTATATGATTTAATGTATGATGGATTGACGAATATATCTATTAGATCAGGCCTATTCTAAATATTATATAGATCTCAATGAAGTCGTAAATTCTAATTTAAGTTTCTTGTGATAAATATACCTCCTACAGGACACAGAAGAATTTTGCATTTGTTATTTCTACGTCTGTTACTTTTATTTTACAGGTTAATGTTAGAGGTCATATAAAAATATAATTATAAAATTGTGGTTTTTGACGTTTGTTTTATGTAAACATTTAGTATATTAGAATAATATTATAATATGAAATATGTCAAAAATTTACTTTTCATGCATGATAGATTTAAAAATAGTAAGCTACGTTAATAGCTCACAATATAATTAACTTCGTAATTTACTATGGGTAAATGTACGACGTACATTTTTAAAGCATAGATATTAGTACCTTTATACATTTATAATTTAAATTGAACACAAACATGTACTGTTTTATGTTATGCTTACCTTGGCATACGTCGTTAGTAATTGTATTCAGACGATTTAGAGTACTTACTGCCGGTTTTTGTGTGTTTGTTTTATCGATTACAACTTTCGTTTTATAGTTAAACCGTCAACGATATGATTAAACTGGACTGCAAAATGTTTTAAAAGTACCGTATAAAAATTTAGCTGCTTATGCCTACCGCGACTTTGTGTCTTACAATTTCCTCGCTTAGGTACAATCAACAGTTTAATGTATTGTTATTGTAAATTATAATTCGGCAATAATAAACTATTGCGCGTTCTAAAAAAAAATCCGAACGTGGTACTACAACTGTGGTATACGGATGAACGGTAAGTGGTAGTGACTGTAATCACGAACACCTTCGACGCTTTTCAAAATAGTTAAAAAAATGTGGGAAAGTGCAAAAATTAACTCTGGTACCACTTAGATGAAAAATACATAAATAAATTGATTGACAAATTCTATAAAGTAAAAATATTTAGATAATTTATAATGCCTTAAAATATTAAGTCTTAAATCACTGCACGTTCGGCCTAGATAACTATTATAACTTTTTTATTTATAGATATACATTTATAATCGAAATACATTAAGTTTATTTTTTTAACAGTTAGTGAAGTGTCCTCTACAGTTTATCTGGCATAAAAATTGCTATATTATATAATTTTGTCAATTATTCAGAATAAATTGTGAACAATAAACAAATGTTAAATAAATATTTCATTTCATCACATTAAATTAAGTGTCTATAAAAAATGGTTTCAAAAACATAATAAAAAATTGTATTATACGAATGTTTCAGAAATTTTTTTGAAAATTAAAACTACTTATTTATGACGCGTTAGTTACAACTAAAGCAAAAAAAAAACTATAAATTAGCACATTTAAATTGAATCTCATACAATTTGTTTTTATTTGTTCATTATCAGCAGTTGCAACATTAAACTTATCATCACCCATAGTACATAAAAAAGAAAAAAAATTGACATAAAAAAAATTAACGCTCGTTTATAATGAATACATTTTTTTTCATTGTTTTTTGTTTGTTTGCAGATGGAACTGACAAAATAGGGATTGGATTGTCAATTCTTATTAAGTAATTTATATTTATTACCATTCAGTGTCGAAAATCAAAATGGCGTTTCTTATAATGACTGCATCTATACAACCATATTATGAATATTCATTAAGACAACTTAATTGTGGTGGACTTAAACAGTCACACTTTATATTTTGATATTTGAAATCGAACGATTTACCGTAATTTGCTTCAAATCATAATATAGGTACTAGAAAATCAGTGAGGAATACTGTTCAAAAGCTAGCTGTACACCGATGTACCGAAATTGCCTATATACCGCGCCGGCTTGTAGATAACTTATGTATCGATGACATTTAATTATTGCATTGTTAATCTTCTTTTTTAGCTTAGACCTTGATAGATAGCAATTTTTCTCCATCAATCTATATCGACGATGTCCACTATTGTAATACCCAGTGAGAATTTATTTAGATCGACAATACACCGGCCACATCCAGCCCGCAGAGGAGAAATAACTGAATTGCCAAAAATATTATTTAATGCTGGATTTTGTACATAATAGTATGTAGGATATAGGTATTTGATCTATTGTTATGATGTATTTTGATATGTATTCAAAATTACGTTTTTAAAGAATACAATATATTCGTTGAAAATGTTGGTATTATTATGATCAATGTATTGGTGACATCAGAATTTCTACACCGTATTATCTACATCGTGATATTAACTAATTAAAAGAATTTAAAAAAAAATCATAAGGGGGGGGGGGGGGTTGTAATCTCTGTTTCTACCTTGATAACACTCTGTGTGATATTAAATTGTTCTCCAAAAGTACCAAATTTAAAAAACTGGCCAATATTATATTATATTAAATAATTGGCTTTAAATAGTTTAACCTGTTTTTAACACAAAAACAAAGACATTAATTTTTAATTAATATAAACATTTTTCTGGTCCTCGAAATTTTTTTTTTATTACTATCTGGACCACCATAGAATCGAATTGCCAATCTCTGGCTTATATCATAATTGACCCGGTCTGCCTAGCACTGTTTCGAGCGATTATGTATTTTCCCATTTATTAACATTTTATTGTATTGTTATTAAAAAGTAAAAACTATCGAGAATAACAACAATAACTATAGTTTTCTAGACGGAGAACCTTACACCACCGCGCTGTTTCTTTATGAATCAAAAACTGTATACTCCAAGTTTTTCCTCACCACCTGAAAATTCATCACTATTGGTTATTACTTTTTTTCTTACCATATCAGATATGATAGATAATCTAAAATTTTTAATAATAATAGATCTTACGAAAACGTCACCAAATCGAGAGGAGTAAACTTTACTTTTGTCAATATACGTGATAAGAAAACCTATAAAATTTAATTTTATCGAAGGTTTAGTCTTCGTGTTGACGTATTCCAAAGGGAATGTGAAAAGCTCTTGTATGACAGGCTATAGGTCACAACTCACCAATGCAGAACACGTTCTACTACTACAGAAGTATGTCAAAGCATTCTAAACGATATTTATTTTTATTTATTCTAATGATTTTTTTTATTCGACTAAACACTGCAGTACGCCATGTAAGTTAGAAAAATTAAATATATTTTCACAAACGATAAATTATTGGTTTGTGTCTCATCAGTGCGTTGTCAATAGTATACCTTTATATAGTAATAATAATATATTATTTTAATGTTCATTCAATCACTGCAGAATTAATTTGTGGACCTTGTGCTATATTAGAAAAGTAGTTCACTGGTTTATCTAGGTATATTATTTAATATTTATTTTCAATTATTTAGTATCGCCTAATAACATGTTAAAAAAAAATATTGTAATTGATGAACTAAGTTATGACGGTATTTAATTTGCATTGTGATAATATTTTGTTTATAAAAGCTTATATGTATACAACTATTTTTAGTAATAAATTGTTATACTTAGGTAGGTATATGATAATAATATCCATATATATATAAAAATGGAGCGTGAAAAATGTCGTTACAATTCGGTCCGATTTGGCTCAAATTTTTTCAAGATGTTCGTAATTGTCAGGATAAGATTTTTAAGAAAGAAAATTTTAGGAAAATCTACCAGAAAAGTATAAAATCTGGATGTAAAAAATACAACAGTGGCGCAACAATGTATTATATATTGGTTGCTATTGGTTAATCAGGCATGTTTGTTGATTTGTATTATTTTTTTTTGTTAATATAAATATATTTATAATATATATTATAAATGACTGTTTGTGTGTAGATTAGACCTCCAGGAAGAAGACAGGCTAATTTAAAAAATGGTTAAATTTGGTTTTTTTTTATTTCTGATATTAGTACGGTTAGGATTTTGTATTAATTGATTATATTAATCCACCATAGGTGGAAATGGTGGTATACGACAGACTTGGGATAACTTTGATACTTTAGAGTTAAATTATACACTTACGTACAAACAGCACGAGGTCCGAGATCTACCGCAGGTAGATTGCCTACCTGATAATATACTGCTGTAAATCGGAATTTTTATTACGGGCAACGGAAAAGTTAAGATAAATTTTAACACCATAGGTACACCGAATATCAAATAACGAATTGAACAAAGTTTGAGTCGTATAGAGTTTGTACATTTAACGGGCATCTAAGTGCATGGGATCGGCTAGTTTACATAATTATAATGTATATATTTTATTACTTATAGTTATATAACTTATGAAAATAACATTTACATATTTTCATATTTGTAAATTTAGAAATCAATTTTAAGTTACATTAAATAATAATACAATAAATATGTATCGTATCAGTAGCGATAATATATTTCATTCACTGTACAATGTATATTGTACCGACTATTAAATTTACTGGAATATATCATACTATAGGTATAGTGAGTAAAATATTTGTATTTACATCACATTTCTATTCATTACAGGCAATATTATTGAAAATAACTACAGAATTTCATAGAGTTGAATAGTCATGTGGTGTGGGGGATTCCCTCCAGGATTAACCATAATTGTATAACAATATAACAACCGCTTACCTAATGAATTTCAATTAATTGTTAACCACTTCAATAAGAGATACCGAAGAATGGATCTGAAACTGAAACTGTGCTTTGTAAAAGCAGATTAGTATAATGCAATATATATAGCAATACTATACTTGTACGATATATTTTATGTAAATGTGTACCGAATTTCATGACGATGATTAAATATTAAATAATTGATATTTTTCACACTTGAGTAAAATATATTTATCCCAGTATTGGAGTGTCACACGTCAAAAAAAAAAAAATAAACAACTAAAATATATAGATTTTGCTCATTTGGTTAGGTTTAGTACACAGTACAATATTATTGTATGTATATATTAAGAGGTTAAAACTAGACGGTGTTGTCAATTTTAAATATGTTAATTAGACTCATTATAATTAGTATAAAACAAGAAAAGATAAAACTTCTCTTTCGAAATGATGGACCGTTTTTCAAATAATAAGCTTATTTTATTGCTCGCAAAACAAAATCATTTTGTCTTATGAAAATATGAAACACCAGCTATTATTAGTATACAATCGAACTCGTCATTACTGAAGGATAATGACTTGTCTTTGTTTAAGAAGTATGATTTTTTCCCCTTTATTTGAAATATACAATTTATAAATGCAGGTAAAATAAGTGTTTGAGAGATATCGTACATTGATTAGTTTGATGAAACTTCCACAAATGACACTTTATGTTAAATTGAAAATTTGCTCGTTATGAATAAATATGCACATGCATATATATTATGTAGATAACTAAACGCTGTAAACGAAATTTAAAATTATTGTTATGCTAATGAAAGTTCTGCATTTAAAATAATATTAAATTAGTCAGAATATGGTGCATTCGTTTTTGTGATTCATAAATAATTCAATAAAATCGTCATTATACAAACAAAAGTGGAAAAAATACCATGAAGGTACCTTGAAGTCATTAATGTTAGTTCACAAAACATAGATATTGTCGTATGGTCACGATAATGTGTTTGTAACCAACCATACGTCCTATATGAGCTATCCTAAGGTTCAATATAACGATATTATAAATACTTATACGATTTATAGATATATAGGTACCATACTACGTTACCATATATACCATTTTATTGTGACAAAAAAAAAAAATTAAATTACTTTTCTATTTTATTATGAATTCTGGTAACCGAAAAAAATATTATATATTATAATATTATAAGTTATAAACTTACCGCCAAAAAATTGCAAGAAGACAACACGAAGAGTACTAATTTTTGATTGCTAATTTTTCTCACATTTATACTATTATCGGCATGTTTTCTTGAACAGACGTTTAATTTATATAGAATTCACAATATCAATCAATTTTTTTTCACATAAGTATAATGTATGCTCATTTTATGACAATGAAAAAACTTATTACATTTTTAAAATTTTTTTTTTCGAAAAATAATACATTTTAATAATGCAATAGCTATGTATATTGTAATTACTAATTACTAAACAGATATAATATGTTTTATATGTAGGTATTTTACCCGTAGGTGTACCCTTATCACTTGTGTAACACTTCGTATGTTTTTTGTAATTATTTTTAGATTGTTTTTTTTATCGTCATAATATTATAGTTTATTTGTTCTTGAAAATTATTACTAATTAGAGTTTGTCGCTAGTCTTATCGATTTAAATATCGTTTTCAATAATCGTTGTGAACATTTTATAGTTATACGCAAATATTTACCGATATATTATTGGGTCATAATATAATAATATAGAACAGGTAGACAATATCATTTTACCGTCGTCACTATGTCGTACGTGTCTAATTGGCCGTGATAAGTGAGTGGGCAATTAGAGTTCCAAAACGTTATGGATTTATGTTTTTAAAAATACCGCCTCACAGTTAGATTTAAAAAAACTCCGTACCTATACATAATATTATATAGACGTTTTCGGAACAGACGAGGCTTCACTCATCGTATTATCGCTGATACGAATCCGATCGTTTAAGGATATACGCGCGTATTATTATAGCAGGCAACAACAACACATAATATATCATCGCGATACCGTAACGACGCGATGTGTCGTGTAAATTTCGTTCCTATTGTTATCGCTATTTTCTTGTTCCGCAAAAATTATATTATTACAACGACCGGTGCGCAGCGGTTTTCCGTCGAGAAACCGAAACAGCGTAATGCGCGTAAACTGTCTCGGCCGGGGCGCCCTTCCACACCACCACCACCCACAAAACACCAGACGTATTATATTCTCGAAAACGTATAAAAGACGAACGGCGGTGGTGTTATATAGTTGGCATATTATATATATAGGTAGGTATATGTACTCGTCGGCGAACACCCCGAGCATATATATTGTATATTATTATATTGTAAAGAATTTGTGTACAATATAGGTGAGTAGTATAATACAGGGTGGTCGCGCTGTCTCATAATATCTTTTTTACAGTAATTATTACAATCATTATGTGCAGGAAAATGCGGAACGATTGTCAAACAACCGCGTTCTATAATAATATTTGCAAATATTTAGATTTTTTTTTTTATACCATTTGAAAGAGACGGTGTATGACAGACAATTCTTTTTCCCGATCGACAACCACCGTTTTCTACATTAAACCGCCGTGAAGATGGTTTTTATTTTTATTTTTTTGAAGCTTTAATATTATAATATTTGATATTGAAATTTGAATATGACTGTACCTAGTTACTGAGTTGTAAACGGTTACGCGGAAAAAAAATACCATAATATTATAGTTAAACAAATTATAGTAAATATAACTATTTATTAATTAAAATGATTTACTTATTATTACTATATAAATATATTTATTAGTTATGGTTAGGTTTACTATATTTTATAGTTAAAACAGTTTTCAATGTTTAAATTAACTAAAAAATATACTTAAAATAACATATTTCAGTTCGATTAACTATAATAACTTGGCTATAATATTTTGGTAGAACTGATTAATCTTATAGCTATCCCTATAGCAATTATAATGTACAGTCAATCCTACTATTTTTATAGTACAAACAACTGTTTTGTTTTTTCCGTGGATACGTAATAGATATAAAATCGGACCGTATAATATCTAGGCCAGTTATCATTATATTACTCGGGAAATGTATACAAATTATAAAAATGCCAATTTTCGATGGCTTTAATTTTCGTATCATGATATTTCAAAACACTGTAATTGAGCATATCTACGTAAAAATTTTTTTTAAAAAAGAATTTCAATAAATTCATAAAGCAAAAGAATGAAATGGGGTTGCGCGTGCTTTGTGAATCACCCTGTATGTAGAATAGTGCCCATAGTTATACGGTTCGCACGCATCGTAGAATAAGTACTCAGAGTTAGGTAGGTACTCGTAACACTGAAAAACCTCTTATTATAATAATACAATATAAATTATAATATATTCGCGCTACAATGTAATATACGTTTTTAAAACAATAAATAACGCGGCTGAAAAGAGAGATTGTGTGATTAAAATAATATGGTCGAAAAAATGTTTTTTTATTTAAAAATATATCTTCATAAATACCTATGAGTGTGACGCGTATTTCTCGCCCTTTTTTTAATTTATCGATTTTTGTATACAGTTTTTTTACGTTATATAAAAAAACGAGTGAAATGAGATAAACGAATGTGTCATAAAAGTTAATCACGAGTTAATACGAACTATACATTTCGCATATAAAAGAATAAGTCCTCACTGACTGATTCATAATCGACGTACAGATAAAATTTTGAGAGTATAATTTACAATTTTCACAGTACTTTCGTACCACCGTGTTTTACCCGCGCACTAAGAAAGGATTTTGTGAAATTCTCATTTTAAAGAGGTGTGAGAGCACAGAGATTTGTTGGCTCACGAAAAACTATTATTTTTTTGTTTACATAGGGTTGCCATTGGTTACAGAAAAAAAAAATAGTTATAATGATTGGATATAATTTCGTACCTGTATATTTCATAGTTGGTCAAAACCACCCAAATGAATGTGTCAAAAATCTGTGTAGTTTACATTTAACTGAGTTTAAGACGGGGTAAATCTGTTAATCCACGGGCATTTAATTTGTCACGGGCAACGCCGTGTAGGATTAGTAGGCTGTATATAGTATAAAAAATTACCCTCTCTCCTATTGTAATTTTAGACTTTTAAAAAATAAGATTATTATAATAATATGTCGTAGGCACATATTATATAGTATTTAGATTTTTAAATGCATTTCGTATATTTTGTCGTTAATTAACCTGACGGTCGATTTATTATTTTATCTGAAAAATTGATTTTAGTTATGCTGGTATACTTTAATATTATAATACATATCATACAATAATCGTATACATATGTGTAAGTTATACATAATATTATATTATTATTACAATGTAAACGGATTTTATATATGCACCACTGAATTGTATAGATTTTGTTTTCGGTTTAATTTGTGGAGGCTTAGAGGGATACATTTTTTTTTTTTCAAATTCCTTATAATATTTCTATTGGAATATGTTGTTTTTGATTATACACAAGTATGGAGACGTGCGACTAGCCGATAAAATATATAACAAAACTCGGAATAAGTATGATTTATATTCTGAGTAGGGGCTAGTCTGCGAGGTATAATAAGTCATTATTGGTTATATTCGACGTGTATTGTTGTTCGTTTGGTGTGTAATTACCTTTTCTGATAGATGAAGTGTTTCAAAAGTTTTATGTCTTTGGATCGAAAGTATTGGGTACATATGACATATGGTATACATTGCACGGTAGGTGTATGTTTAAAAGTAATTTTTGGGAATTTTCCAGCTGGGAAAGCAACAGAAAAACTAGGACCGGACTCGGCCAAGAGGAAAACTTTTTGTATAATGTAACAACTTTTTAATTATCCATCGGAGACTTGAAATTTAAACCGATTAGTTATTTTTGAACCCATTTTATAAACGTGATTAACTTTTAAAATAATGTCAGCCATTTATTATAGTACCTACTCAATTAAATAATGTTCAACAATTGATTTTTTTTTCGGTTCTTATTTCTTCAAATTTGCAAGTTAAGACCACAGTAATAATGTCTTGTATTAATGATATAATCAATAAAACAAAAAATAAAAATTATTTCCATATTAATGTTATGTACCTATTGAGAATTTATTTTTGTGTAATTTTGTTTTATAATAATATATTAAATAATTAAATAATGATAATTATGATTTTTTTTTTTAGTTACTCACGTATAATAAACACAATTTGGATTTATGTAATTAACCATAATTTTATTTTTGAATTTCATACTATTGTAACATAATAATATCCCATACAACAATAATATAAATATATTGATAGATATTTAGATTTTTTATCAAATGTTCAGTTTTTTCCAGTTGACGACCCGATTTGTAAGTATACAAGCTGAAAACACATATTATTTTATGTATTACAATAATATGTTCAATAATACATGTGGAAAATCTTTCCACATAAATTTTGTTTATGAGCACACAACATCCTAAAAACGTCATATAAACACTATTGTAAATTGAGCACAGAAATATTTTTTGTAATACGATTATTTATTATTTTTTTTTTTTGTATTCAAAATAATAATAGTGCAACTATTATTGTTCGTCCTTGGACTGAGCGAAGCGAGACAGTGACACGCAATACAAGACATTGCTCATATTAACTAATACGTAAGTTGAATGATTGTCTTATCTTTTCAGTTAAACCTTTTGCAATAGGCAGAATAATTTTAATCATTGAATTCAGAACTAATTCGTTGATCGAGTTTTCTGAAACAAATAAAAACTAGGCTACAAAAAAAAAAAAACTTAAAACGTAAATTGACTGTAAGTAGCCAAATATGAAAATAATACGAAATAGTCTTCTATCAAATTCGGTATTATGTAATTTAAAATACGAATATGGAAATAATTCCAGAAACTGAAGTCTTTTGATAAAATATACAGATATTATATTTACCAGGAACATGAAATAAAATAATGCTGCTTCTTGCGTATTATGATCATGATATGCAAAAATATTAAGCACACACACCGGAAGAATAAAATAAAAGTGTTATTGTACCGGAAAATCCACATGGATTTGTCACCTATATTTTAGTCCTCAGCTTATCGTTGAAACGTTCTAAATTTAAAGTTACAATAGGAAAGAAAAAATTGGCCACAGTCCAGAAAGCTAGACATTATATGCTTAATGTGGCTTATGGGGATTCCACTGATTCTCGTATATTTTATTAGCCCCAAGAGCCCAATTTTGAATTGTACCATACAAACTAAAATTCAGCTTTAATAATATAAACATAATATGTGTACCTATTGAAACGATTTCTCCATTCGGATTTTAGTTGCTTTAAACATTTTAGTGTAAACGACGGAAAACATTTTAGTAAGTATTATAAATACGCCATAATATCCAACTTTATTTAACTTACATGTAATATTTTATACTTAAAATACATTTAAAAAAGCCACATCCATTTATCAAAATCAATGTTTTCATGAACTGAACGTCCAAAAAGCGAAATTAATCTAGATCGTGGTTTTTAAATACAAAATATGGACATCTATCTTATGAAATGAAAAAGACAATACTTAATGTATTTTTTGTAATTTATTTAAACTTAACATTTCTATATTGTTTTATGAACGAAAATTGAACAATATAAGCTATATTTTATTTAATTATTATTAATTTTAAGTCAAACAATTTTATAAATTTGACATTATATACTTTTATTGATTAACTTACTATATGGACATAATGAATTAATTTGAATACAAACGATATTATTAAGCATTAAACAATTATATTATGTCGCTTTTTTTTTTTTAATATTTTTCTATTTTATTGTTTTTATTTTGCTTAACTATTGATTATGACACAGACTATTATATATCATGTTCTTTTTAAAACATCACATACATTTAATTGTCAAGGAGTATTTGCCTTATAAAGGCAAGACAAGTGTCTAGTTATTCTCATTTTTTTTTTAATAATGTCATCCACTGAATATTCTAAATTCAACAAATTGAGTTATTATTGAAAAGTTATTCGTCAATTAGGTATGCTATTAAAAATAAATCAAAACCATCGTAAATGGAATTGAACTTAAAGGAAAATTAAAGCAATAGAGTAAAACCAAGGTTAACAATTGAACGAAGTTATAACATATTTTTAGATCTTAATTAAAACGTGTTTTAACTGGAAACAAAATAATGAATAACTATTTTAAAATTAATCAATGCGTTGTATTATGAGGATATATTAACAGTTTATAGGGCTCCTAGAGATTAACCAAACGTAAAGTGTGATAATTTAACAAAAACTAAAAGGATTACAAAAACCTGACAAAATATGGTTTACTTATAGGATGATTAAGCAGTGAATGTTTGAAAAATTCAAGAAATCAATTAATCATAACCGATAAAAATGTAAAATTTTCAGAGAAATAATTTAAAACATTTAGGAGGGCAAGGGTATTTGTTATACTCATGTAAGGAAAAAACTCCTTGCCAACAAGTGGGTGTGTATGTTTAATAAACAAACATTTTGTATATTTCAATATATTATGTATATTTTTCTTTAAAATTTATCACCTGGTTGAACTTCTAATTAATGAAAAAAATTAATTCCACTAAGTGGATGCGACGTATGCATTTATTATATCACTAATGTATGCTGCGTCTTCATTTTCGAAGAATATATATATTTTTCTTACTTTTTTGAATAACAATATATAATACAAAATAAATATAATAAATATTAAAAAATTCAAATACATCCCATCACAGTGGTGTTTAGGTACTGGAAAAAAACAAATTCAGCAGTGAAAGGGGTTTTTGGTATAAAAACGATTGTTGAAGTATATTATATAAATTAAACTTTTGCGCAGATTCCTATAAAGTTAAAAAAGGAGCAGCAATGTGGTTCACTTACTATTTTCAAACATAATATCTTGAATATTTAATTTACACAATCAAATTTATCCGACGTAATATTTTCTAGATGGTAAAATATTCTTTGAAATAAGATTAAATTTAATTTTTCTGATGACTTTTTGGTATGGCATAAAAAAAATAACATTAAGTTGACAAGATTAACAATTTCAACTTTTTTAAAAAAAGTGTTATCATCTGTTTAGTAATATTTTAATATTTTTTTGATTTGTTTAGTTTTACGGTTGTGTTTGTTCTTATTTTAAACTATTATAAATATTAATAATTATTTATATATTATTATTATTCAACAACATATTAGGTAACATATACATCAATGTAGTTTTCTTATGGAACTAACCGGATTACTGACAGTGACAACAAATAATCAAAATGAAATTGCCACTGTGTATTATTTTATAACATTCGAGGGGCTAAGTAAATTAGCACCTAAGTGCTATTTAGTGGTTAGCGAGTTTGATATTCTGAAAAAGTGAAAAAGTACGTTTACTGGTAAAAATATTGTTCCAAATATGAAAAATTCTGATAGATAGTAAAGTTTAAGCAGAAAAAAACACAATGATAACAATATAAACTCCATACTTTGATAAAATAACGTATAAAGCGAAGTTTTTTGTACAATACATATTAATATAATATGGCAGCAACATTAACTGCAATTTGAGAACGAAAGAAACAGAAGAAAATAGTTGATGAAACAAAGAGAAACACTATCAACTTCAATATACTCTAAAGAGTCTAAAGTATATAATATTTCATGATTTTCGTACCGAATACTCTTTAGGTTTCTAAATTGTTTTCAGAACTCTTGATTAGGTTCTTTTGAACATATAACATTCAACTGATTTCTATGAACCGTTCTTTTTAACTAAGATTGCACAATCGAAACGAGAAAGTCCAAGAAACTGACCGGAAACATTCAAAGCAATCAATCGATAATTAATTATCTAGTCATGAAACTATCAGCTGAACTGTCGTACCTATTTCAGCAGACATCAAATCGGCATAAGATGAAATAAACCCAAACTTTTTAGTGATTCATTGAGATTCAAAATCCCTCAATAGTCTCACCAGACCAGAAAAATTTGACATATTAATGGCTATTTGCTGGTCTCTAATGCCTAACAGTATGCTTTTTTCAATTACTATGATTTATCATTGAATAATAATTTAATAAATCCGTAACTATCTCACAACAATTACCAACTACTCCATGACGAGGTACCCTCAAAACAGCCTATACGGAAGAGCGAATTCAACGATTTTCTCAATTTAACTATTGTGCTGAACAGGGAAACTATAACTTTAACAGGACTAATGAAAGTTTAATTATTCTATGATGTTAAAACTTGTACAAGTATATTATGATGAAATTATTATCATCGAACGGTAAACTTAACACGTTTTCTGGTGATCGTGATAAGTGGTAAGACAAACTTCCAAGAATTATAATATCCACAAACATAATATCATGTAAAATCTTCAGAAAATCAATTTAAAAACAAACTGTATAGTTATTAGTTATAATATTATGTTATATACATTATACAGTACACAATTGCAAAATCTATCATTATTTTTATAAGTATTTCAACGCCTTTTTTTCCCTAAAGTACATTGCATGTACGTACTTCAAAGCTACTTTTTAAGTTTTTGAACTTTCTTGCTGCTTCAGAAAGTATTTACCGAAGAAAAAAAAACATAATTTTAAAATCAATATCTTCGTCGCTCAGATCAGAATTTGTTTTTTCCAAAGTTTTAATGACATCATTATCGTCTTGACGTTAAAGGGTAAGCTACTACTTAACTCTGTTTCAAACATTAATTACAAAATATAATAACTGCTCAAGTGTATATTCTCTATTATTATTTAGTTGTCTAAGAGACCTATAAAATAATAAGTGGGCACTTTAAAAAAAAAAGATGTAACTACCTAGTGCGTTCTGCCAGTCTGTCTTTACTACGTAGTACTCTCCATTACTATGCTTACTTATTTTACTGCATATTAATGCTCAGAAAAGTGATGGTATTATAGTCGAGATCCGAAAAAAAATATAATTTTCAAGTGTAAAATGTTGTTTTTACAGTCCATAACGTATATCATAAACACTAAGCAGTAAACACATTACAAACGATTTGACTACTGCAGCAGACGTCTTAACCATCATAAAAATATTATTTTAACACAGAACTCGCATCTAATTACAGTTCTGGAAATCCACGAAAAAAAGAAAATATATAAAATATAAAATATAAAATATATTATACTATACATTATATTCAACATTTTAAAAATGTGAAAATTACTGCTACCAGAATAAAATAAAACAAAAATTATATATCATGTACCAGTTGGGCAGTGATTGGCATTGGGCATAAAATATAATAGTAATAATAACTAAGGTTGTCCACTGGGAGGCGTCTTTGATTATTCCGTTTTTTTGAATAAATCAATTTCAGTGTTCCATCGTTGTATGTGCATTAAAATACAAAATTGTATATTATACAAATGTATATGAAACACTGTGAGATAAATATTGAGTTAAAAAAGGAAAGTTTAAAAACGCTTATTGGACGTAGGTACCTATAAAGTTTTTATTTTGTATTATTTTGTTTTTATATTCCATTTGAGGGATTATCGTGAAATAAAACATTTCAGAGATTGTAACTTGTGTTTCGTTGGTAAATCCATCACAGGCAGACCCGACGTCGATATTTATTAAGTGCCTATACCAGAGTTGTAATTAATATTCCATAAGCCGTTTTTTTCTATTAGTATTTCATTAATGAAATGAAAACGAAAATTAAGAAAATATGACGTTTTCCATGATCTATAATGACGTATAGATTCACTGAAAATAGTTCTATATTATTTGGGTCAATGGCGTTTACACAAATTTCGAAATCTTGTTTTGATAATTGTTTTTTATTATTCAACTTAATTTATAAACAGTTGGTTAAATAATTGCAAATGAAACAAAATAACCACACTCTAGTTTAATTTTTAAAGCCAATTATGTTTTTGGTAATTTGTTTTAGTAACGCGTCTTAAGGTCCTAAGAGCGTGAAAAGTGGTGTAGTTAAATGTTAAATGGTTTAAGTGACTTGAAGTGTTTGGAATACAATTTTACAACAATTAGGTCCATTGAATTGTATAGTAAATATAATACTACAATACTATAAAATATAGATAGATTTATGAGTAAAACATTACATTTTTTTCCTATATTTAATACAATAACTTTCAATTTCTGTTGCTCATTTTTCATAAGGTACCTATGTCAGGTCAAAAATCAGTGTTAGTAAAAATCAAAAATGTATTAAGATTTCCTTATCTACTTAAATATTATTTTTAAAGATAAAACAAAACATATAATTTTCTAATTTTCTAATTTTTTTTTCAAATTATTTCTAATTAGCGGCTGCTTTTATTCAAAATATTGTATCATTTTAACTAAATACAATAATTATAATATATGTCATAATTTTATTTTGTGGTTATCTATAGTAAATCATTAAATGGACTATTATCCAATTATTTATTAGGTAAAGCATAATCATCTTAACATCTAGACATTGATATAAAAAAAAAACGAGAATGGAGGGTGGGTTATGGGCTATGGCTGCTGATGAGATCAAAATCGGCGAATGGGGGTTGGAGCATTGAATCCACAACGAAAAAAAAACGTATTTATTTTGACCTAGATTATTTCTAAGAAAATCCTTATTTCTTATTTCATATTCTTAAGTAAAAGATCTTTCTGAGAATTTTTTTAATTTTGATTTTCTAAAAGTAAGGTTAGGTTATGTAAGGTTAAGTATAGATAAGATACTATTAATAAGGTTGGAAGTAATAAATAAATAAGACTTATTTTTGCAGTCATTAAACTCAAATATAATAAAAATATAAGTTATTGTTTCCAAAGGTATCTATTTATTGATTTTTATTTTTTGTACATAGTATTATAAAGTATATAATATATAGGTATAAAGATGCAAAATTGTTATCTTGAAGCTAAATTAAGGCAACGCAAAGACGTAAGTATATTAACTGTAAATATTTATAAACAGTAATATTTTCTTCATATAAATAGATAAGTATTAATATTATATTCATATCAATGGTGGCTTGCGGGAAAGTGATATTTTAAATTTAAATATTGGAGTCTAAATGAGAAATTATTTGTACTTAATAGTTAATTAATTTTTCAATAGTGTATTTTTTCATAAATATACTGTTTGCGTCATTCTAAGTAGTCATAACATGTAATTTAATAATATCGTCTATGTTATATTTTATTGACAATTTAATTAAAACCGGTAATTGTCATTAATTGTGAAATTGAATTAATAACTTTTATCAAAACGCATATATCATTTCAAAATAATTATTTTAATGCAACCGCAAACATTATATTTTTTAGATGAACTAAATTAAAAATTTAATTTATTGTTCTATCAACGTTGTAACATGTACACTCATTGTTCAGTTTTAATTACTCTAAGTACCCGAAAACTAACTTGTATAAATTAAATTAAATTAAATTGTAAATATTATCATAATAATATGAAGTTTTGTCATGAAATGAAATGATGTGGCACGGAAAAAATTAGGTGGGCACTCAAATCGATTGAATGGCAATTTGTTGTAGTTACCCATTGTTACTGTACATAATCTTATAACTATAAATTAATACATATTATTCGGTTATACATATATACCTACTCTTTCTGGGAATATTTTGTTTTAATTGCTAACATTTTCCGAGTTGAGGGCTGGTAATTGAATTACTTTTGTCGCATTAATTTTATAGTGTTAACGTCTCTTTTAATCTTTGAATTTAGTTTAAACAACAGAGTTACGGTGAAAACAAACATTTTTTTGTTGTACCTCAAAATCTACCAAATTGATAACGCCATTTGTTCAGGTGCGTTCTTTGAAGACAGCAGAAAATAATCTAGTTTGGAAAACTTCTGTGTGCATTCTACGGTTTTATTCTCGTAATCTTTCCACCAAACGTAATTATAAGTTATATGCCTCGGTTTTCCAAGACAGAACTATTTAAAAACCGAATGAATATAATTTAATATTATGAATTTAACTTGGTCATATAAAACTATAATAGTCTGAATATCATCTAATCATCCTGCGCAAAACTTCCGTCGTAGCAAAAGTGAATAAAAATATATATATTAAATAAGTTGGGAAAGCTCGTTCTGCGTCCTGTGCTCTCGTTAATTGCCTGGTTTCCAAACGTATTTTAATATAATGCAATAAACTATAGTTCTATATACCTTTTTTGATACCATTTGAAAAAAATATTCGGGAACATTTATAATATTTTGAGACTTTTTTAATACTGGCTAGGATGCGTTTATTGTGAATAGAACCGTGATCTTATGATTTTAGTACAACCAATCGTAACCATGAACTGGTGACTAAGGCTGACTAACAAACGAATGGGCAGGCACCTAAAACATGATCGAGCGTTGGTAGTATTATTTTTATAATTATATACATTTTTAAACTAAATGACAGATAATATATGCACAATAGTCAATAGGTTAAGTTGGGTATTATAGAATTTTAGGTAAAGTAATTATTTCATGTACCTAAATACATAACATTATATCGCATTTGAATAATTTTTACTGTTATTAAATGTAATTTAATATATTATATTTTTGACCAGTAAACTATTTACTATAGGAATGCTAAAAATAGTATTGGAAGAGGCGTCATAATTTATCATCATACCTAAAATAATACAGTGAATAATATTTATTTAATCAAATAGGTAACACCAAAAGCAGAATGTTATCAATCTTTACTGTGATGCTTTCACAGTGTTCTAAATATTAATAAACCGAACGGTAGTCGTTTTAACACAATTTTTAATGGTTTCACTTTATTTTACAATATATAAATCACAATAACACGCTCAATAAATTAATCGCATTTTACACGTACCTACCCACTATGTACTATTTATCCAGAATCCACTCATTAGTCATTCGTCATTATTATCAAATTTAGGTGTTTCGTGATTTGTAAATTATGTTATAATATCGATGTTACGAAGTATGGCCAATGTATAGACCTATGTGTTGTGTTACTTACATTAGAGGCAATAAAATTTAATGGGTAAATTGTTTACATCGCGTTAACATTTCTGTACAAAGATATTTCGAGCATTATCGTCCTGCATTGTATCGAGAAGTCGGACGAGAACAGTTGTTTACTTGATAAACATTTTATTTTTATTATGATAATAATATTATAATTCAATTGAATTCGAAATTACCGAAAATATATCCGTTTAAAATGCAATAATGAACTACCCAACAACCGTTTAAGTCGTTCCGTTTATTTTTAATTTATGTGTATTATATTATTATTATGATGTTGATAATGGTTGTTGAAGGTCTTTAGGTGATTATAACCGTTATATCGTAATAGACGCACAATTGCTCGTACCGTTTAATAATACCTGCTTTATTCTTCAAAAACTCCCGCAGGCCAAATCAACGAGGATCATTCGTGTTTATCTTCAAACAAAATAAACACTTATTTGTCTACAGTTTTATGAAACATACAAACATTTGAATTCGAATGGTTAAGAAAATATTGCTGAAAACGTAGGTGGGTATGTACCCACCTGTGCATAGGTGTAAGTAAAATAAACGTTTTTATAAAAATATTATCAAATTCCTATTATTAAAGTTATATTTTATTTTATTATTACCGTTTTAAAACTAGATAATATTAAAGGCATTTTAAATTTTCTTCATTACTAGCTACTAAAAGATAAAAAAATTGAGCATATATTTTCTGAAACTATCAAAATATATGATAGGTATAATATGATAAGTAATAAATAGGTTCTATAAATATTGTTCATAAAAAACAATTACCATACAGACAATTATAGTTTTACAGTTGTTGATAAATTCTACATATCATTAAAAAAAAAAAATAGATCAATATTGTATCATATTTTATCATTTTAACATAAACCTAATTAGCTGCAAACTTAATTTAAGTTTGGTTATTCTAATGAATTTGACCTTAACTAGTATTTTGCTCGTAATTTTTGAACAATAATTACATGTTCAAATGTGTTTAATTCAAACAAGGTATGATGTATATGAAATGAGATCAGTTTATGTTTTCCAAACCACCACAATAGGTGACACAGACGTTGTCGAAACGTTTCACAGCGGTTATCAATTATCATAAAATTATAGCTGATTACCGTGTTATACAGTGAAATATTGTATGTATAGTTACCACCAGAAAGAATAAATTGCGTCGAAGTAACCACTTTGGTTCCAGTGTAAACACATCGTACTTTGGATCTCGACGTTTATTAGACTTCCGACGTCTTGAAAGCAGTTGACGAGGTCGGGTTACAGAACTGAGGTCGTGTTGACACGGACGGTCGGCTGTTTTAATATCTCTCTCTAACGCGGAATCGTTTCAGGTGCTATGCATATACCTATGCGGTACAATAGTCGTCCATATTGGATTGATAACAAATATATATGCAGACACCTGTTCTCGGTTAATAGCTCAGACTTACAGAGCGCGTCCAATTAGTGAGCCGGTATAGCGAGAATACTTCTTGTGGATTTAATTCGCCTTTCGTTTCGACGTGTCTCCGGAGAGAGATGACTACCCACCCACACTCCGATTAAGGCGGGAGTCTGAGTGCACGTTCAAACTTCAATTAGCAATATTACTTTTCGTTTTAAATTAAAAAAAAAATGTATACTAACAGATTCTTTTTGTAACGTGCCGTTCGTCTGAATTCCTACAATATAATCACTATCGCGTATATAATAATCTAAAACTAGAAAGTGTTTTCGTGAATATCACAACAATAAAAATATTATGACGTACCGCGCAGTTTATAACATTATCACAGATAGTAAAATTATAGGTAGTAAACTTCTTTTAGTGGAAAAAAATAAAATACATTTTCCTGCTCTTACGCGTCCACTGGTCAATGGTTGTCTTTTTAAAACCATTACAAAATATATTATATACCTACATAATATGTGATATAGGTTAGGATTAGGATATGGGTTTACACGCACCTATATATGGAGAGTAACAATAATTTGTAAAACGCATCTATTTTATCACTCTTCTATTTTTTTTTCCACCTTTCGCTGTTCGTAAACGAATTGCTTTCATCTGGGGATCAAAAATACCCTATTCGTTTTTAAAACCAACCTTGACCTGAGACTTTTTATGAACATCATTGTGTTACTGCGCTCGTTGCGCTATTCACTTTCAACAAAGTCTTTAAGTTTTCGTGGGCGCAATAGCTTTAAAGTTTCTAGGGATTATTGGCGAAGCGAGAAAATAAAATATATTATGTATAAATTACAAAACGACGATGATAATAATATCCTGAACATTTTGTGGTATTTATTGTAGTATGTACAAACCACGGGCTTTGGGAAGGTCGAGTCTCCGTTGTGAAAATACCGCGTGCCGATAAAACAGGTAAATAAAATGAACTACACGCGTAGGTAGGTATATGCATTCGAAAACATCATCATAATAATATGTAGTTTATTATGATAATGATATACATGTTTGATATGTTTCTCGTTTTTTTTTTTTTTTTTTAGTTTGGGCATATTTCAAAGAAAGTCGCATATTTGTTTGCATATTTTAATGATTTTTCGAGTCAGCTACGGCCGTACCTACCTAAATTATGATGGTTTATGTGCGTGTATGTATATTATACATCGTACTCAAATTGATAATTCATATTTTTACATCTCATCTTGATAAAGCGCATCGGAGTTCAAGATGAGTGCCTTGTCGACTAAATATTTTGACGTTACGTATATACAACACTACAACCACTCAAGAAGAAATGGTGAAGTTGTTGTTGCCAAATAAACGGGTGAGTGGAAATCGTAATGACAATCGTAAAAACTATCTGTCAGGTAAATTTAATGGATGACAAAATAATCAAATATTTTCTGAATAATTATTAAGTTAGGTTTATGGCGTCACCCAAAGTACCTCCAATGAAATGTCTCTTCGTCCACCCACGATCAGCCAAACATCCATCG